>JAWDJD010000001.1:377502312-378238145 GCA_035047305.1 Bradypodion pumilum
AAGAAACAGTGCATTATTTACTTTTACCCATAGTGGAAATTATTGAGTTATTATGGTTTTGGAACATTCTATTTTATAAAGACCTTGTACATATATCACGTCTTCAGTTTTCTTGGACCCAGTCATTATTGCTACGGTTCTTTTTAACAGGTGTGATTAATTACACAATTATTTACAAGCAGAGGAGGGGATTGACAGTTACAGCACTGCTGTAGCTCCCCTAAAGCCCTGCAGAGTCCTTCAGCGCCACACTACATGTTGCTTGCAGTGGGACATTTCCACATGGCACTTTCCTTGTTCAGTCCTCCACCAGTTTGTTGCAGTCAGTGAGCCTTCCACACCACTACCTGGTGTTATTCCTGCTCTTCCTGATCTCCCCAGTATGAGAGCTTGCTAGGTATCTTGGCATGCACCTGGCATTCAGCCTTCTCTAAGGGCATCCACACTAGTTCACCTGTTCAGAGATCTTCTTTAAAGATGAAGGCCCAGCTCAGTGGCAGGTACAAGTATTCCTTGTCAGTCAGTCAGTGTCCTGTCTATCGCACACGGTGACCAGGCCTCTGCTCGCTGCACCACCTGCAAACATGAGACCCGGCCTCGCGGTGGCCGCTTCTTCACCTGCCCTCCCTGATCAGCTGGTCTGGTCACCTCGTTCCCGGACTAATGGAACGGTTTGCCGACTCAGAGAAAGAAAGCAAAGCGGACTTTTGGTAGCGTTGCAAAAGGGTGCCTCGGCTAAGTTAACCCGGCCAGGGAAAACCAGCAAGGAAAATGGGGTTCTAATGGGTAATGGCGATGCCTTAAAAAGTGTCGCAGTTTGAAAAACTCTGCAAAGCCCTCTGGAACTGGTAGCGTCTTTATCCATTAGAACTACTACACCCTTATCACGGTATTTTGGTGGGAATTTGGCCTTCGATGTTGCAGCTTGTTGAGGGGGGGAGGAAAGCACTGTCCTGGGAAGACGAGACTCCCAAAATCTCTCCCCTCTAGCTCCCTTTGATTATCGGCTTCAGCTGCACTGGCCGGAAAACAGAAGAGTCCATGGTTTAAAGTAACAAGGCCTTATCTGAAAAATTCCCCTTCTGCTCCTCGGCTAGAAGAAGGCAGAATAACCGCTCTTCACAAAGAAATCATTAAAAAGGTTTATTGGAATAAAAAGGATATTCTAACATATAAACATCCTCACTAAATTGCACTAAGAAAAATACATGTTTCTAAGAAAGTAAAATAGCATTTAAGAAAAGCAATACTTATCTAAAAAGAGTGTGGCTTAGTGAGCCGCCCATAAGGTGTTCAAGGGTCGGATCCGGTCTGGAAGACGAACAGCAGCATCTCGAGATGATCTGAGATAACTGCCCTGCTCTTCTCCTAATCGGGCTTGATCGCCACAATATTTATACTATTTCTGGTGAGAACGTGTGCGGAGGTGTTCTGAGTGACAGACACCTGCTTTTTTAAGTCCAGTCTGAGACAGGACATTTAATCAGCGTTCCCATCAGAAAGATGTGTGTCCCACGCCTGCCAACAGGTGGTTTGTCTGAGAACCGTGTTCCTCCCAGGTGCTTACTCTGAGAACAGACACTTTCTCAGATTCACTGTCTGTGAACGGAGGTTAAGTTGACCTGCCGTTTTTAATTGGACAGAAGTTGGCTTCTGCGTACAGCAGCCTTCCAAAATGGGTCCGTTTAAGCTGATCAAAGCTAAACATTATTACAGAATAAATAAAACAGATTAGTTATTAAGGCACACTAGGCATTAAGTAAACAGAATAAAGAATTAAAATTAATTCTTCCCTGGCTATGAAATCTCGACTCTGTCCACCACATTTGCAGGGGGTGACAGGCCACCTCCTCCTCTGGGATCGCCTTCACATATAACAACAAATGCATGCTGTCAACTCAATTCTGACTTACGGCAACCTTTTTCAGGGTTTTCTACGTAAGAATTTCTTCCAGGGGCATCCTGTGTAGCCCAAAGACTGGCTCTTCTGGGATTGACAGTGGGGAACTGAAATCCCAACCTCTCGCCCCACAGCCAGATACCTAACTCTCTGAACTATCCAGCCAGCGAAAGTTAGTCCTAAAGTCCTAAACCAGCCCTTGCTTTGCCCGGCTACCAGGATTCTGATACCGTATTTGCTTTTGTAGGCATGAGGGCAATCTGTCTTGTAGGGTTGACACTCTGATGTTATAGGAATTGTGTTTTGTATTGAGCTCTGTCGAGCATAGCTAGTCAAGCAGACTGGGAGGTGTTGGGAGCAAACATGGTCTCAGTCAAGTCCCATCGCCATCTTTACATCTGCTTCCTACCTGATGGCTCCCACTTCAGAATAAGTGGGAGGGGGTGGCTAAGTGTCTTTAAAGAAGGAGGCTTGATCTGGGGGACTGTGATATAGCATGTTGATGTATACAGATATTCTTCACTACATTTAATTGGTTTACTTTAGAGTCATACATGTTTCAGAGTAGATCTAATCTATTTGAAAGTTTCCCAATGATTTTGTAAGAACCATTGTTTAAAAATGGATTCTACAAGGTTTTTCATTATATCCCCCCAAAAATTGAATATTTTTGTTGGATGTGCACTATATTTGGGTTGTAAATCTATTTAATGTTTATTTACTCACATGAATCCAGTGGATATCTTTTTGAGCAAGCATAAATGGGATTGGGCTTTGCGGCTGCAATCTTATCAATATATTCTTGGAAGGAAGTCCCATTGAAATCAGTTAGACATCTGAATAAACATATTTAAACTTTGAGACTAGGTTGAGATCTTTTTGGCCAGAAGACCTTAAAACATTTGCTTTTTACCCAATGAGAATATACATAGTGGTAGATGAATAGTAAAATATCTTAGAAAGAAGTCTAAGCTTTTGATGTTTTACAAACATAAAGTGAGAGATAATCTAGGAATAATAGCCCCTAAACAGAGTTCCTCCAGCAAAAATCCTTTCAATCCAGAATAATTTCTGACACGAAATTATTATCTAGGAATAGGGAGAACATTATATAGAAATGAGTTTTTATAGGTGAACACTAGCAAGGGTTGCCCGGCGTTGCCGGGCTCCCCCCCCCCGTGTTTTATTAAAAAAGAAGCATTGTAATTTTTGCAATATCTTTTTAATGTTTAAATAATTTTGGATTGCAATTGAATTTTTTTTTTTTGGCAAAAACATCTTTAACATTTAGCAATTTTTTTGTAAACTGGTTGTGACATTACTGCAAGTTGCACAGTAAAGTATGTAACTTTTTTGTTTTAAAAACATATTAAACAGTTAACTATTTCTAAGCTGAAAATATTTGTGTTGTTTTTTTGGCCCAGCGATGTGTCTTTCGCATCTGTAAAACATAACACACAGGGAGAGATATTGATATTTGTCTATTGTTGTGTGCCATTTAATTGATGGTTTTTTTTGGGGGGGGGGGATGTAGTATTTGTGATCCAAAAAATTTTTTGATTTATGTTTAACTGTAAATATTGTTCTTAGTAAATATTCTTTTTAAAATTTTTCTGCATAAGTTTATATTTACCTTCATTAACAGTTGTTTTTGTTTTTTGTGGTTCAGTTTGTTGACTGTTGATTTGTTGGGGCATCTGTTTAATGAGAATAATGTTGTTGTTGTTCAGTCGCACAGTCGATTCCGACCCTTTGCGACCCTATGGACCATCGTTCTCCAGGCGCCTCTGTCCTCCACCATCCCCCTCAGTCCTCCCAGTTTTGTGCCCATTGTGTCTACAATACCATCTATCCATCTCATCCTTGGCCTCCCCCTTCTTCTTTTGCCCTCCACCTTTCCCAACATCACGGCCTTCTCAAGTGAATCCTCCCTTCTCATTTGATGCCCAAAGTACTTTAGCCTCATCTTTACTATTTGACCTTCCAATGAGCAGTCAGTGTTGATTTCTTCTAAGATTGACCTATTTGTTCTCCTCGCTGTCCAAGGTACCCTCAAAACTCTCCTCCAACACCACATTTCAAAGGCATCTATTCTTCTGCGTTCAGCTTTCCTAATTGTCCAGCTCTCACATCCGTACATTACCACTGGGAATACCATTGCTTTGACTATTCTAATTTTTGTTTTCAAGGTGATGTCTCTGCTTTTCACTATGTTCCCCAGGTTTCTCATGGCTTGTCTCCCTAGAATCAGCCGCCTCTTTATTTCATGGCTGCAATCTCCATCTGCAGTGATCTTAGATCCTAAGAAAGTGAAATCTGTCACTGCTTCTACTTCTTCCCCGTCTATTTTCCAGGAACTGATCGGGCCTGTTGCCATTATCTTGGTTTTCTTGATATTGAGTCTCAAGCCAGCTTTTGCACTCTCTTCCTTCAAACCGATCAAGAGATTCTTTAGGTCTTCCTCACTTTCTGCCATTAGGGTGGTGTCGTCTGCATATCTCAGATTGTTGATGTTTCTCCCAGCAATTTTGATCCCATATTGTGATTCCTCCATCCCTGCATTGCGCATTATGTGCTCTGTGTATAAGTTGAATAAGCAGGGTGACAAAATGCAGCCTTGTCTTACTCCTTTTCCTATTCCAAACCACTCGGTCATTCCGTGTTCTGTCCTAACTGTTGCTTCTTGGTTCATGTACAGATTTCTCAGGAGGCATATGAGGTGTTCTGGTATTCCCATCTCTTTAATCACTTGCCACATCTTGTTGTGATCCACACAATCAAATGCCTTAGTGTAGTCAATAAAGCAAAAATAAACTTGTTTCTGGTATTCCTTTGTTTTCTCCATGATCCAACGTATGTTGGCAATGTGGTCTCTAGTCCCCCTGCCTCTTCTGAAACCAGCCTGCACCTCTGGTAATTCTCTTTCCACATGCTGCTGAAGTCTATCCTGTATTATCTTGAGCATCACCTTGCTGGCGTGTGGGATGAGCGCGATTGTTCGATAGTTTGAACATTCTTTGGCATTGCCCTTTTTTGGGATTGGAACATATACTGATCTTTTCCAGTCCTGTGGCCACTGTTTTGTTTTCCAAATCTGCTGGCATATTGAATGCAGTAATTTGATGCCATCATCTTTTAGAGCTTTGAAAAATTCAACTGGGATACCATCATCTCCACTAGCTTTGTTGTTTGCAGTGCTCTTTAGGGCCTTTCTGACTTCACTCTCCAGGATGTCTGGCTCAGGTTCAATTTCTTCATCATTGTGACTATCAGGAGTGTTGAGTTCCTTTTTGTAGAGTTCCTCTGTGTACTCTTTCCATCTTTTCTTAATCTCTTCTGCATCAGCTAGCTCCTTTCCGTCTTTGTCCCTTATCATGGTCATTTTTGCTTTAAATGTTCCCTTGATTTCCCGGATTTTTTTGAAAAGATCTCTGGTTCTGCCTTTTTTGTTGTTTTCTTCCATTTCTTTGCACTGTTCTTTTAGATAGTTTTCCTTATCTCTCCTTGCTTTTCTTTGAAATTCTGTGTTCAGATGATTGTATTTTTTCCTTTCTCCTTTGACTTTTGCGTTCCTTCTTTCCTCTGCTATTTTAAGAGCCTCATCAGACAACCACTTTGCTTTCTTACTCTTCTTTTCTTTTGGTATGGTTTTCTTTGCTGCTTCCTGCATGATGTCCCTCATCTCTGTCCATAATTCTTCTGGCACTCTATCTATTGAGTCTAAGCCATTGAATCTGTTCATCACCTCCACCGTGTATTCTTTAGGGATGCTGTCTAGGTGATATCTGTCTGGTCTCTTTGTTTTCCCTATTTTCTTTAGTCTAAGCCTGAATTTTGCAATCAGTAGGTTGTGATCTGAGCCACAATCTGCTCCAGGTCTTGTTTTTGCTGACTGTATGGAGGTTCTCCATCTTTGGCTGCAGAGTATGTAGTCAATCTGGTTTCGGTGTTGGCCATCTGGTGATGTCCATGTGTAAAGTCGCCTCTTGTGTTGCTGGAAGAGGGTGT
This sequence comes from Bradypodion pumilum, assembly GCA_035047305.1. Lineage (NCBI taxonomy): Eukaryota > Metazoa > Chordata > Lepidosauria > Squamata > Chamaeleonidae > Bradypodion > Bradypodion pumilum. The sequence continues at coordinate 377,508,221 of JAWDJD010000001.1, forward strand.
TTGCTATGACCAGTGCGTTCTCTTGGCAGAACTCTATCAATCTTTGTCCTGCTTCATTCTGTGTTCCAAGACCGAACCTGCCTGTTATTCCCTCCACTTTTTGATTGCCTACTTTGGCATTCCAGTCTCCTAGAATAATTTGAACATCATTTCTTGGTGTTTGTTCTATGAGGTGTTGTAAGTCCTCATAGAACTGGTCCACTGTGGTTTCATCTGCACCCGTGGTTGGTGCGTATATTTGGATCACAGTAACATTGAAGGGTTTGCCCTGAATTCTTACTGACATCATTCTGTCATTTTTGAGGTTGTATCCCATTACTGCTCTTCTCACTCTTTTATTGACAATTATGGCTACTCCATGTCTTCTAAAGTTTTCTTGTCCACAGTAGTAGATGTGATGGTTTCCAGAGCTGAATTCGCCCATCCCTGTCCATTTGAGCTCACTGATTCCCAAGATGTCAATGCTTATTCTTTCCATCTCATTTTTTACCACTTCCAGTTTACCTTGGTTCATTGATCTCACATTCCATGTCCCTATACAGTATTGCTCCTTACAACATTGCATTTCCCCTCCCCCTTTCCTGTCCATCCCCTTTCTCCCCTCTGAGGTGTTAAGCATCCTGTATCACCTAGCCTGCCCTTTTGTTTTGCCTTTTGTTTTGGTCCATAGGGTTCTCTTGGCAAGCTTTGTGGCGTGGTTTGCCGGTTTCTACGCCATTTTTTTCCTCGCATCATACATCATATCACAGTTTTAAAAGTTTAGAACAGTTTACACTACATATTGTCATGCATAATTATCACACTCTAAAACACAGTCTCTATGTTACTTGCTATATTAAGTCAGTATGAAGTCTCTATGTCAGTCTCTATATTAATTCAGCTACATTTTTCACATCAGCTACTTATCCTTGTGTCCTCACTCCCCAAGTGGGGTTGTTGTCTCTGGGTCCCTTGCTCCAGGGGCATCGCAGTGGCGGGCAGTGGATGTTTTCCCTGTGTCTCAGCTGTTCCTCTTCCTCTGCCTCTGGCTGCAGTGGTGGATGGTGACCTTCTCCCTCCCAGGCCTCTGGATGGTTTCTGGGCAATTGGGGCCTGGTCTTTCTCTGCCTCTTTCTTCCTTGCACCCAGGTTTTAGGATGGGGTGGAAGGGAGGGGCCGATTCTTCACTCACCTCCCTCCAAGGCTTCTGGATGGTTTCTGGGCAGCTGGGCCTGGTCTTTCTCTGCCTCTTTCTTCCTTACACCCAGGTTTCAGGATGGGGTGGAAGGGAGGGGCCGATTCTTCACTCACCTCCCTCCAAGGCTTCTGGATGGTTTCTGGGCAGCTGGGCCTGGTCTTTCTCTGCCTCTTTCTTCCTTACACCCAGGTTTTAGGATGGGGTGGGGTGGGGTGGAAGGGAGGGGCCGATTCTTCACTCACCTCCCTCCAAGGCTTCTGGATGGTTTCTGGGCAGCTGGGCCTGGTCTTTCTCTGCCTCTTTCTTCCTTACACCCAGGTTTTAGGATGGGGTGGGGTGGGGTGGAAGGGAGGGGCCGATTCTTCACTCACCTCCCTCCAAGGCTTCTGGATGGTTTCTGGGCAGCTGGGCCAAAGTTATATATATATGTTTTTTTAAAAAATTGATAATTAAATAGTTTTGGTTATTTACCTGTTTTTTTCTGGCTCTGTTGACATTTGATTTTCAGAAAATGGTGGAGCATTAATTCTGCTAGTGGCTGGTTGAATGGACATGGTGGATGAGTCATCATGAGGAGATGTCTTTCTATGATTGAGTCTATATCTACCTCATGGTTCATTTGTAGCTGAGGGTCGTTTTGTTGTGGTTGTTGCTGTTTTTCATGTTGTTTTTCATTGGTTGAGTGTTTTGTTTCATGTTGCTGTATTTGTTTGTTGTTTATTTGCTGTATTATTTCTTCTAATGTTTTTTTCTTTTGGTGTTGTTTTAATTCAGTGTCCTTTTCTTGTATTTCTGCATTTTCTGTTGTTTGTTGTTTCAAGTGCAATATTGAGTGTGGTTTGGAGGTTGTTTGTATATCTTTTTTTCTGACAATTTGCATTTCTGGTTGTTTATTTTCTGTGTCTTCTTGTTTGTAATTTTGTTTGTTTGTGGTTGTTTTTTCTGGTTCCTTTGTTGAGTTGTTTGTGTAAGTTTGGAAGTCATTGTCTGTTATTTCTGTTGTTTGTTGTTTCCATGGCAATATTAATTTTGTTTTGGATGTGGTTTGTATTTCTTTTTTTCCTGACAATTAGCATTTCTGGTTGTTTATTTTCTGCCTCTTCTTTTTGGAAAATTTGTTTGTTTGTGTTTGTTTTTTCTTGTTCCTCTGTTGTGTTGTTTCTGTAAGTTTTGGAGTCATTGTCTGTTATTTCTGTTGTTTGTTGTTTCCATGGTAATATTAATTTTGGTTTGGATATGGTTTCTGTTTCTTTTTTCCTGACAATTTGCATTTCTGGTTGTTTATTTTCTGTCTTTTGTGGGTTGTACATTTGTTTGTTTGTTGTTGTTTCTTGTTGTTGTTCAGTGTTGTTGTTGCTGTAAATTTTTGAAGTATTATGTATTGTTTGTTTTTGATTTATGAGATGAATGATTTCCAGTGTTTCCTTTTTTAGCACATTTTTAGTTTCTTCATTGTGTGATTTTTCTAATTCCTGTTTTGTTATTTGGTTATTTATGGTTTTTGGTTCATCTTGTGTTGTTGTGCATTTTTGTTTTTTTGTTGATGCTGACTGTTTCAGATTAATTTTTTCTATAATTTCAGTAATTTTTCTTTGGGTCTCCTCTGATAAGGATGGTTTGTTTTTTGAAATGTTGAAATTTGATAGCTCCTCTCCTTCTTTATGCTCTTGTTCTTCTTGTTGTTGTTCTCCCTCTTCGCTGTCTGACTCATAATCTTGCATGCATATTATTTTGCAATCATCCATGTAAAATTCAAAATGAGTAATAATTTTAGTGCATTCTTTACCGTTGGAGTGATGCAGAGTTAGTTTGCTGGCGCTCAATGGTCCTGTTGGGTACTGGTTTGTGGAAAGTTTGTCTTCCTCCAGATTATCGGTTTCTGATGATTTTTGGTTTGGCGATTTGTTGGTGTCTTTCTCCATCTCAACTTATAAATTTTTTCTGCGCTACTGATTTCCGTCTGTAAGATTTGACCCACGACTTTGGCAACTCTCCGTTGATCGCTTAGTTTCGTTTCTAAGCTGTGTGTTGCCTGTATGTTTTGAAAGTCTTGTTATCGCGTTATTTTCCCTCGCTGTTTTTGGAATTAGGGAGAGCTAGGTGAGCTAAGTGGATTTGCATGTTTTGAGGTGTGTCTGTTTTCCGCGTTGCTGTTTGGCTGTGTAGAAGGCATGGCTGTAAGTGAGTGCGTATTTTCCTTTTAAGTTTGTCGTGTCTTGCTTCCTATTGAAGCGTCTGTGAGTGTACTTGGGCTGGCTTTTTGAAAGTTTTAGGAGACGCGATGCTTTCTGTCGTAGAGTTTGGGTGCTCACTTTACTCGTGTTTTGGTAAGTGTTAGTGTGTTCATGTTATTGTTTGTAATGGTGCTGTACTATTTCTATTTATAAATGTCTGCTTGTATTTAAATTGTTTTATGTGTTATGTTTTAATGTGGTGCTTATTGTTTTATTTTTTGCAGTACTTGCTGGTAGACAATGTTTTTGGTTTGCTCTTTTTCTGCTAGTATGAATAAGTTTTCTGCAGCTACAACTCTAGAGCACGCAACATATAATTGTCCGTGAGCAAAACATGGTTTGGTGAGGTGAACTCCACAATGTTTCAGTGTCTGTCCTTGTGATTTATTAATTGTTATTGCAAATGCTAGTTTAACTGGGAATTGCAGTCTTCTAAATGGAATAGTTTGATCAGTCGGTATAAGTGGTTTTCTAGGAATGCATACTGATTCACCTGCTCCTTTCCCTGTAATAATTATAGCTTCTATTACATTTGGCATTAGGTTTTTAACACATAGTCTTGTGCCATTACATAAGTTTGGAGGATTCATATTTCTTAGTAAAATAATTGGTGCTCCTTGTTTTAGTAATAGGTGGTGAGATGGTATTCCAGGCAGTTCTAATGAGTTCAAAAATTCTGTTGGGAAATTTACAGCATCATTTTTGTCAACCACTGTATCAATTGATTTATATACAGTTGGTTGGTCTGGCAACATGTCTAGAATTTCGTAATTAATATTGTTAACATCATCATTTCTGGCTGCTAAGATTGCTCTTTCTGTTAGCCATTCATGATGATGATAATTTATGGAAATATCTGTGTAAATTGCATTGATCAGTTCATTTTCTGAGTGTACCATGGTGCAGAAGTAATCTGGGAATGTTATGTTGTTGTCCTCATTTTTTGGCACCTTCCCTTCTCCAATATTTAGCAGAAAGTCAGTAAAGATTTTTGTGTTACTGTTATGTCGTACTCTCATGTTTTCTGTCAATGTTATGCTTTGCACATTTTTCCATAGAAAGGATTGGTTAATACATGCGTTTATTTGATCTGCTGGAGTAGATTTTGGAATTACAGGTAGTGTTTGCCTGAAATCACCACAAAGAAGTAATAGAATTCCTCCCATTATTTTTTGATTGTCATTAATATCTTGAAGAGTTCTGTGCAAAGCTTCAATTGATTTCTTATGTGCCATAGTACATTCATCCCATATTATTATTTTTGCCTCTTTGAGTACCTTAGCACATGCACTGTCTTTTGTAATATTACATGTGGGTGTTTCTTGTTTTGCTATGTCAAGTGGTATTTGGAGAGCAGAATGTGCTGTTCGACCCCCTTCCATTAAAGTGGCTGCTATGCCAGATGATGCTATTGCTAAAGCCACATGGCATTCTGATCTTATTTCTGCCAGAATTAAATTTGTAAGGAATGTTTTTCCTGTTCCTCCTGCTGCTTGTAAGAATATTATTTCTCCACTTTCTGCTTTTATTTGTGTCATTATTGTTTCATAGGCAGCTTTCTGTTCATCATTTAGTAGTGGTTTATTTTGAGTTATGTATTGTTTTAATTCGTCTATGTTATATGTGGTCTCTCTTATATAATCAGCATTTAATGCAACTCCTTTGTCTCTTGTTGGTTCTGGAAGGCCAACTTGTTTTAGTGTTTTATTTGCCATGCGTATGCATTGGTCTTCTATTTGTATTAATGCAATATTGTAGATGTGTGGTGTGTAGTCAATGTTTAAAGTTGGATGCTCTTTCTTTGCTTTGAGTAGGTGGTCTTCACTTAGTTGGTTTTTGTACATTTCCCACAAATGTAGTGGATTTGATGGACTACATGAAGTCAATATTATAGCTATCAATGTTCTCATTTGTTGTGGCATTGAAAATATGTTAGCTTCTTCCAAAGTTGTTTCCCAATGTTGGTCTGCTTCCAATAACCCCATATGCTGACAAACCTCTCTGTATGTTTCCATAATTTTTCCATTCACAGTTTTTAGTTCCTGGAAAGATTTAGGGCCAGGAATTGTGTGTAGCAGCATTCTGAGATAGAAACATTCGCTATTATTTGGGTGCACAGTATATAGTCTTCCAATTGCATCACTTTGGTACATGTCAATTTCTGGAATATAAGTGCCAGTCTTTCTCCGGAAGAATTGTCTCTTAGTTTTATTCCATGTGTAATATGTTGCGACATCATTATATAGGATCGTTTGTGCAAATTCATCAGTCTTGCACAAATTAAAAAATGCTGTTAAAGTTGTTTCTTTTGGATTTTCTGCCACACTTGTGGCTGATTCTGGTGTGAAATAAACTCTTTGGCCATTTTCAAGATGTACACTTAAATGTTGGACTGTGGGATGTCTTTCATGAATATGGAATCCTAAAATACGCCAGAAACCTTCATTTGTGCTAATGTACCTGCCACATTGGTACTGCAGTATCTCATCATTTTTGTTTTGGTTTCTGACATCATAAACGGCCATGTCACTTCCTTTATTTATGTACTTGCAGACATATTTTATTGATTTAACACTATTACAATATTCCACATTTATGTGAGCATTGAATATTTTTGATAGTAATGGACTGTATGGGACTATCCATGTGTTGTCAATTTCTACTTCCCCTTGTGTTTTCATATTAATTTTTGTTGTTTTTCCTCCATCCTCTTCTGAACGTCTTCTGTATTGTGGGTTTCCATCTTCTGATGTTTGTGTTTCTTTCAATAATGCTCTGGGATATCTTTTGGTGCAGCTTTTGTCTTTCATACATGGTGATTGTGGGTTAAGAAGTCCACATGGACCATGAATCATGTTTTTTTTCACTATTGCATGTAATTCACTGTCTTCATTTTCGTCTGGTATTTCTGCAGATATTATTTTATCAATTTCAGTTGGATGTATTTTGTTTTTTAGCCATATTAAATTGTGCGAATGTGGCAGCCCACGTTTTTGCCATTCTATCGTGAACATATGACAAATCAATTCACCAAATAAATCATTTTTGGTGATCAGATTAATTAATTGTGTTTGTTTTTGTCTGAATACTCTTGCAATTAAATCGTGTCTGTCATTAGATGTCTCATTGTTTCTGAGGTTATTTTTGATTTCAGGCCATGTTGGGTTGCATGTAAAAGTAATGAATAAATCTGGTCTTCCATGTTTCCTAACATATGTCATTGCATCCTGAGTGTATTCATGCATATGTCTTGGGCTTCCTGTGTATGTTGCGGGCAGTATGAGTAGTGTTCCGACATTAGATGGGTTTCCATCTTTTGCTACAGCATCTTTTAAGTGTATGTATTGTTCAGCTCGTAGTGATTTTTGATTGGTTCTAATGTAAAGTAGTCTTTCAGATTCTATTTTTGCATACATATCAACCACAAACTGGTTTAACAATTTTTTGCAGTGTAGTATGTGATTTTGTTCCTCATTTCTAATCATTAAAATGTATGAGTAGTAGTCCATATCAGAATTTTTTTTGCAAATTTCTGTTCCTGTTTTGGGATCAATTTGTTTCAAATTAAAGTGATAACCATCTTCACCATATGGAAAAAGGATGGGATACTGAAGAGCATCATAAGAGCAATGTGTTTCTGAAATTCGTTGTAGTTTTTTATCATGTCTTTTTAGTATAATATCTCTTGGATGGAAAGTGTCTCCTGAAATGAGGGCTGCCACTTCATTTGTTTCTGGAGCATTATATCTTCGTATATGCTCTCCTGTAGGTGTTTTGTCTGCAGCTATGATAATTTTGTATTCCTCTTGTGGCATATTTTCCATTGCATTCTTGAAAGTGCGGATGAGGTTATTGTGTTCATGTAGCATTCTCTGTATGTTTAGTACTATATGTTTTTTTGTTCCCTCAATGAATGTACATCGTTGAGTTGTTTCTTTTTCTTCATCTCCCATGAAATAAATTTGAAGGAATTTTGGATCTTCTTCTGGTAGTGGTAGTAGTGATCCAATCTGGTGGTACACCTGTCCTTGTATGGTGAATGTTGGATTGAAACCTTTGTGTTGTATAATATTTGTGGCTCCAAATGAGGTCATTTGAAAACATGAGTTGTATTTTCTAATGTTCTTTAAGAAATGTTTTAATCTTGTGTTTCTCCACTGGTGTATTCCAAAAGTTGTTGTGGTGGGAATTGTTGCTGTATTTTGATTTTTCCCTCCTTACAACATAAGGATTTAGTTTCATTTTTAAATTTTCTTGCATTGCAGAATTTGCAGATGTTGTCTAGATTTCCAATGTGTAAATTAAATTGCTGAGAATAATCTGTTTCTGGATCATAGGAAAAGGCAGCCATTTTTAATGTTAATTTCTGTCCTTTACTCTTCTCCCTTCTTTTTTCTCTTGTTTCCTTATTCTGTTTTAATCTGTTTTCATGTCTTCTATTACTTTCTTTTGCCCTTGAAGCACTATCTATTTGTCTACGTTCTGCTAACATGATTTCATGTTCTTCTGATTTTGTTTGTTGTGCCTTTTCTAAATAAGCCTTTCTTTGTTTACTAAGATTTTCTTCCCTTTCTTGTGCTGTCTGTTCCGTGCTTTGCATTTTTCTTTTTAATCTTTCACTTGTTCTTTGCGCTATATTTACTCTTTTCTTTGGAGGCATTTTGATATTCAATGCAATGGATTTATTCTATTTGTTTATTATAATAAGATAATGTGTAATATTTGTTGTAGTTAATTGAAGTACAGTAATTGGAGTGTGTTGGAGACAGACTGGAATCTGAACAGTGTTTATTTTTTTCCCTTTCCTTTTTGTTGTTGTGCAATATTTGGTCTGAATTTGGTTTAAGGTAAAGTATTATGTGTTTAAAAAATTGTTTGAATTATGTTTTGCAGTAGAAGAACAAATTTTAAATGGGGCTGTATCTTGTGAAATGATTGATATGTCCTGCGTTGATGTTTTACAGTAATTGTTCTGTTATTTTAATTAGTTAAAATTTGATTAGTGTTTTTGCTATAAATTTAAATTAGCTAAGTGTATTTTTGAATAATATTGAAATGGTACAAAGTGATATATTTCTTTTAGTAAAGGCTGTTTGGTTCTTGGTGTTCTAATTGTTAGCACAGTAAATGGAGTTTGGTTTAGACAAAATGGCTTCCAGACAGTAAATAGTTTTAGTGAAATGGATTCCGGACAGTAAATAGTTTAGTAAATTTGGTATATTTAAAATAATGTTGGATCTTTTAAAATGTTGTGAAGTGGAAGGTTGCAGTGTTTAAATGGGGCTGTATCTTTTTTGAAGAGTAAAAATGGATTCCGGACAGTAAATAGTTTAGTAAAATGGATTCCAGTCAGTAAAAAGTTTAGTAAATGTCCCTGGGTTATTTTGGAGTTAGCGAAGGTATTTTGTTCCTTAATTGCCTTTAGTTCAAACTGCTGCTTTAAGTTTTTAAATGTAATTTGCTTTTCTCTCCAACGTATTTTTATATCGGGTTTGCTTTATTTGAACGTTTATTAAATTTGATGTAATGTATTTTTGATGATTTGCTTTTAAATAGCTCCGATGCGTTACGGTTTGCGTAACGATTTTTACTTCAGTAGGAATCGATCCTTCGCGTTCCGCTTATGTGGGTTGAGAAGTGAGTCGGGTTCGTTTTTGGAGATTATTTTCGTAAAAGTAAATTGAATAAAAAGAAATGAAAGTATGTGTAACGTAAACAAAGTTAATGTGAACCTTAACGTATAATGTTAAAACCTAAAAATTGTAAATGAATGTGAGATAACAGTAATTCTGGTTTATGTTCTGCTAAATGAAATAAAATAAAAAATTTAAAATAATTAAAAGCAAATGAGTAACTGAAAACTGGACGGTAAATTTAAAATAATAAATTAATGTGAAAAGAACAATCAATATTTTCGTAGTCAACGGTCTCTCGTCAAAGCTCGCAAATGTTTTAGCTCCGTACCAATACGCAAACGCAAAAGTACGTAACTATGAGGGGTTTGCAAGGCAATGGAGCTCCTTTTGTACCGTTGGGTCTTCATTTCTTCCATCATGTTTGACGCGTTCGCTCCCAAGCTGATGATTGGCTATATTACTGTGAATACATTGCATGGTGTGATTTCTAGTGTAACTCCTTAAATGGTATTAACGTGAATAGGACGCTGGGATTTGTATTTTCCCCTGTGGTTTCAGCGTCCGTGTGTCCGCAAGGTTTTAATATGCATGTTTGGATTGGCTGCGGCGCGGCACCGAAAGACTGAGAGCGTTGTTTTTCTCATCGTAATTGGCTGCCGCTCGGAGAACCACGGCAAAACGCAATGCTTTTGGGGTATTGAAGTTCTTTCCGTTTCTTGCCGTTTGTGGGGCTGAGGCCCCCGTTCCGGTTTTCTAAATCCTTCGTTGACCTGCGTACCCACTTCGGCCGTGCGCACGAAGGGTGGGTGCGGGTCAGTAGGGCGACGCATAGCAACCTATAGCCAGTTCCAATGGTTAACCCTTGGATTTTTAGGTTAAGATTGGGAGCAATAAGTAACAACATAATTTCCTATCCAGAACTATTTTGTTTCTTGTTTAGGACTGAAACATATAACCGTGTTATAATATGAAGTGAATGGGGGGATGAATGGTGATCTGTTGCAGTAATTTGAGAAATCAGAATACCATTTTTTCTTATAGTTATTTATGTTTAGGTGGCTGGGGCTCTCGCTGAGGCAGGTGTTGGTCTGAATGAAATTGTTCGGAAAGTTACTGCTGTCAAAGGACAAATGGGTAAGTGTTTAAACACCTCACTTGTCTGGAGAGAGGTCTCTGATATAAGGATAAACCACTTAAGCTGGCAAATCAAGTAGCCTAGCAAGGGCATGCTGGCTATGATTTTTACCTGGAATTTATGAATTTTCCTACTCTGTGTTTATAATGCAACGAGAGTGTGTCACTTCAAACAAGTCGTCCCTCCTGGAAAGTGGCCACATTCTATGCTCTTTCTTATGATATCCAGTGAAGTGTAATGGTTGGATTATGGACTAAAACTGGGGGCACCTCAGTTCAAATCTCATGCTGGCCACAAAACCCACTGGTTGCCTCTGGGTCAGTCGCTGTCTTTTAGCTAACCCATTTGTTTCAAGAATAAAATCCTGAGAGAGCTAGGTACACCATGAATTATTTGGAGGAAATTTTGAAATACAAATGTAATAAAAATAATATTTACATTATTAACTTACTGGCTGAAATCCTCTTGCCCATTGAATCATTGGGGATTTGGTAAGTCAACTCTTCAATAACTTCCATTGTTCCAAATGAGCCTACTGTAGCTGTGATGTTACATTAAAGCAAGTTGCAACTAGAATGAGCCCAATTAAATCAATTGAACTTATTGGAAAGTTGACTCACCAAATCTTCAATGATTTAGTGGTTTTACTATAGAGCAACAATGGGCTAAGCAACAGGATTTTAGCCATTATATCACAATTGTTCTCCCAACTTTGTGTTGTTCAACTCTCTATTACATTGTGTTATTCTCACATCATTGTAGCCCAGGGCACAAACAAGCCTTATTTGTTTTTGTGCCTGTTTTCTTATTTTAATGCTGAAATATCTGTTTCTTAAATTCTTAAAAGTTGCATTTTTATTTCTTTTCTTTGCATAGGTACTCTCGGAGTGAGTCTGTCTCCCTGCAGTGTCCCTGGATTAAAACCAACGTTTGAGCTTGCTGATGATGAGCTTGAGTTAGGTTTGGGTGAGAACATATCTTCTAATTTTATGCATCCACCTCTTTATGAGTTCAGTCTCTCATGTGTTGGGAAACTGTGCTTCCCTATTTTCAGCTAAGACAGCAGTGTATCTGTGATGCTGTTGTGAATTGTTTTTGTGTATCTGTTCTTGGATCAAACATTTACATGGCAAAATTGGCTATTTCCCGGAGGGTAATCCAGATGATTTAAAACAGAGATTTTTAAATTGGCTGAATGGATTAAATTTAGGGGAGAATGTGGGTCCGGAAGAAATAGTGAGCATATATAGATTAGGCCCAAAAAAAAACAATGGAGGTGGAGTGCGAAATGTCCTGGTGAAATTTGTTAATTTGGGCTTAAAATTAAAATTGATGAATCGAATTAAATCTTTAGGTCAAGAAGCCCTAAAAATGGAATCTACAACAGTAGAAGTATACAATGACATATCATTGGAATAACGGGTCTGGAGGTCACATTTAAAACCAGTGACTAAAATATTAAGAGAGAAGGGCATTAAATATAATTGGAGACCACCCAAACAATTAAGATTCATGAATCAAGGGAAAAAGTTTGCATTAAAGGAAACTCCTCAAATGTTGGACATACTTATACGTGCAAATATTATAGAGAAGGGTTCAAAGGACTGGCAATCTCTAAAGGAGTCACTAACTCCAAAGATGAAGGAGCAGGAAGATGAGGTGGAAGACGAAGAAATGCTGGGGGCGAAGGGAGGTAATTAAATGGTTTGGTCATTCATTTTATTAAATGGTCTATTGAAAGTATATTAATTTTTAAGTTTGTAAAAATAGATATTGAACATGCAACGGTTGTATGTCAGAATGTCATTATTTTTGCTTAACGTCCCCCCCCCCCAACTTTGGATGTCAAAAGTTGCTTTCCAACTAGGAAAGTGGGGGGGGGGGGTTGAGAATTTTTTTCTCATTTTTGTTATTGTTAAGTTTTTTTCTTTGCACATGGAATTCAAAGGTTGATAGAAGTAAATTAAAATGGATGAAAGAGAACTTTTTCTGTAGTTTTTTAAAAAAATTTCCACAATTTTTCTTTTTTCTTTCAATGTTGGGGAACTGTTGGTGAGGGTAATAAGACCAATACTCCCTCATGTCAAGGAGATTAAAAATTATATCATACAATGTTAAGGGCCTGGGGAATCAAATTAAGAGAAAAACACTAGAGGTAATTTTGAATAGAGAGAAAGCAGATGTTATTTTTCTTCAAGAGACTCACCCAAAAAATGTAAATAAAAATAATCTTTATGTAAAGGGAACCGATATATATGAAAAATGTTTGGGAACCTCAAATTCTAGAGGTTTAGCTACCATAATAGCGAATAAACTGGGATTTATAATGTCCAAGAATATATGTGATAAAGAGGGAAGGTTTCAGCTAATTAAGGGTAAGATCGAAGATGATGAATATACCTTGGTAAACATTTATGCTCCAAACAAAAATCAAGGTTTCTTTTTAGATAAGATTTTACCAATTATAAAAAAGAACGATCACCAAATTTGATAGTAGGTGGAGACTTTAATTTAACAAGAGCTGTGACTGATGTTTCCAATTATTCCAACTATCGGAAAGGTCAATTCAATATACTTGACAGGTGGATGAAGAAGCTAAATCTTACAGATACTTGGAGATATATGAAAGGAAAGGAAAAGGGATTTACCTTCTTCTCCTCAGTGTCAAGAACATATTCCAGATTAGATTATTTTATGGTATCAGAGAACCTTTCACATAATTTGGAAGAATTTAAAATAGGCACGTTTAAGTTGTCAGATCATACCACAATCACTTTGGAAATTAATTTAGGAAAGGATGTTTCAAAAAGTAATATATGGAGGTTTGATACAAAACTCCTAAATAATGAAGTGATAAAGAAAAAATTGATGGACAAATGGGTAGAAAAATGGGAGATCAAGGATACGGGTGAAGTGGCACCACATATTTTATGGGATGCCATGAAAGCGGTATTAAGGGGAGACTGCATTCAGGAAAAAATTATTATTGATAGAGAATTAAATAGGAAAATAGTTAAAAGAGATCAAGAATTAAAAGAATTAGAAAGAAGACATGCAGAGGAGGGTAATGAAAGGAATTGGAATAAACTTCAGTCTTTAAGAAAAGAGGTAATAGGTTTAGAAATTGACAAAGCAAGAAAGGATTTGGTATATCTAAAGAGAAATGACTTTGAATTTAATAGTAAGGATATGAAAACTTTAGCAAAAAGAGCAAAAAATAAGAAGATCAAGAGACAAATAGAAGCTCTGTCAGATGAGGATGGTCTCATAGTACATAAACTAGAGGGGAAACTCCATATTGCAGAAAAGTTCTTTGCGGATTTATACAAAGAAAAGTCTGTTAATGTGACAAATTTAGGAACTTTTTTAGATCAAAATTTAAATATAAAATTAAAAAAAGAACATTCAGATTATATGGAGCAAGAAATTCAAGATAAAGAAATTGAAATAGTGATTAAAAACTTAAAAAATGACAAAGCACCAGGTGAAGATGGTTTTCCATCGGAAATATATAAACAATGTCAGGAAGTAATGATTCCCAAATTAAAGAAATTGTATAATTATATATTAGAGGGGGGAAATATGCCAAAATCCTGGAGTCGTTCAATTATGGTATTGATCCCAAAACCAGGTAAAGATAGGGGAAAAATTGATGCCTACCGCCCTATCTCCTTATTAAATCAGGACGCTAAGATATTCACCTCTTTATTGAATAATAGACTTAATAGCTTTTTAAGCTTTTATATAGGAGAGGATCAAGCTGGTTTTTTGAAGGGCAGACAGATGGAGGGATTGATAAGTAGGTTAGTTAATATTATAGATTTGGTTAAAAAGAGTAAGGAAAAAGTTTGTATTTTGGCACTAGATATCTACAAAGCATTTGACTCTATTCAGTGGTCTACTATTAAAGAAATATGTTGCAGATTAGAGTTTGGTTCTAAATTTAAACATGCAATTGATCAATTATATAATGATTCAGTGACAAGAATAAAAATGAATAATAGGTTAAGTGGAGAAATCGAGATTAAGGCTGGTACCCGACAAGGCTGCCCGCTCTCCCCATCACTTTTCATTCTAGCAATGGAGTTGTTAGCAAGAAGTATTCGACAAGATGAAGGTTTGACAGGTGTTAAAAACCAAAAAAATAGTCTATTTGCAGATGACACCTTGCTAGTGGTTAAGGACCCTCTTCTAAATATTAATAAAATTCAACATCATTTGAAGTTATTCGAGCAAGTTACAGGATTAAAAATAAATTGGAATAAAACAGAAGCTATTGTAATCTACTTGTAATACTTGTAATCTATCGGAGGGGGAAAAGAAGAAAGTAATGGAGAAATATAAATTTAAAATAAGAGATAGAATGAGATATTTGGGAATAATGGTGTCAGATGAAGTTAAGGATTTGTATAAAATCAACTTTAATAAGTTAAAAGAGGAAATAAAAAGAATTAAGGATCAATGGAAATCATTGAAAATATCATGGTTTGGGATGATAAATTTGTGCAGGATGAAAATTATGCCAAAACTAAACTTTTTATTTGAAAATTTACCAATACAAATAAAAGAAACAGAGCTTAAAATCTGGCAGAAATTGATAAATGAAATCTGTAACAACGGAAAAAAGCCAATAATTAATAAAAGTTTATGGTATTTAAAAAACAAGTTGGGAGGGCTAAATATCCCGAATGTTAAACTCTATTACAGAGCTTTCAATTTAAAGAGAATTATTAAACTATTAAGTCAAAATTGTGCGCAAAAGTATGAATTAGATTATATAGAGTTTAGAAATTGGAAGGGTGAATTATTTTTAGGTGAGATAAGAACTAATCCCCAATTTTGTAATTTTTCTTTAAAGAATATCTTCAGAATATGGAAAGGATTAAAACCAATATTATCTCCAAATTCTTCGCCCATAATGGAAATTTTAGACCAACAAAATTGTCCTTTAGAGGTAACAATAAGTACAAGAGAAATTTTAACACGCAAAAAAGCTCTGTTAATCACGGATTGGATTGATAATTATAATACCATCTTCCAAAGAAAAAGTATTTATGCGGAGTTAGGCTTAAACTGGTTGCAAGAACTACAGATGGAGGCGTGGAATAGAAAGATGAGGGAAAACAATACAATAAATCGGGCATCAACCCCCTTTGAAAATCTGACTCTTGAAGTAAGGAATGGTAAAAAGAATTTAAAAGGTTTAGTGGGTAAGATTTATCAGTTGCTAAATTCTAGTGAAGATACTCAGCACTGGCTTAAAAAAACTTGGGAGGAGGATTTGGGAATCATAATAAAATATGAGAACTGGAAAAAGAAATGGACCCATAGAAGTATGAAATCACTTTCAATAAAGGAAAAAGAACATAATTGTAAAGTACTTTGGAGGTGGTATCTCACTCCAGCCAAATTACATTTAATAAATAATAAAAACTCTGATTTATGCTGGAGATGTAATAAAGGAAAAGGGACTTACATTCATATGTGGTGGCTGTGTGATAAAATGAGGAATTTCTGGGATGTTATAGAAGAAGAATTGAATAAAATATTAAAAATAACAATAGTGCTAAGTCCAAAGATAGTATTACTAGGTGAAGTGGATGATTTACATCTGGAAAATAATAAAAAAGAATTATTGTTATCTTTATTGATGGTAGCCAGACAGCTAATTGCCAAGGAATGGAAGAGTGGAAATAATATTAATAAAGTTAGATGGTACGCAGATGTTTGGCAATTGGCTCTCAATGAGAAATTAACTATCCAAGTTCACCAGAAAAAGGGGTTACCAATAAAGACACCATTTTGGGAGATTTGGGGTCCCTTTGTCAACTTCGCTTTATTAGATGATAACAAGTTTAACCCAAGCCCTGACATGATCCAATTTTGGAAACAGAATTGAAGGTAAATGGTCAAGAAACCCCTGCCGACATTCCCCGACAGAGCACAGGTGGTCGGGTTATATTGTTTTATTGCTTTAGGTATTTTTTATAATGTATAGATTTGTTACTGTATTATTTTTTGTATTATTTTCATTATTTGTTTTTGTATTATTTCAGTTCTTAATAAAAGCTTAAAAAAAAGAAAAAAGCTAACTGTGGCAGACCAATTTTCTAATATTTTACTTCTCCTGCAGGAATCCATGGTGAAGCTGGTGTACGCAGGATGAAGGTAATTTGGGTGTTGTCTCTTTAAGGGACAGTAGAAACATGAGCATTTAGTCTAATAAAGTGTTTCCCAGTATGAGGCCCACGCCCCACAGGTGGACTTCAATTCCCAGAAACCTAAGTCAGTACATTGGCTGATCAGTGCTTAGGGGAACGGACTTAGGCTTCTGGGAATTGAAGTCCAAAAACCAAAGGTTGGGAAACACTGGTCTAACACAACCTGTCCAATGTAACGCTTGTCATTTTTTCCAGATTACATCAGCAGACCAGATTGTAAAGATAATGCTAGACCAAATGACCAACCCTTCCAGTACTTCACGTCTGAAAGTTAGGCCTGGCAAGTAAAAGTCTTGAGATTGCCCTACATATTAGCCCTATTGCCACACTAAATGGTTTTGCAAGCCATTTTTAAATTGCTGCTTTTGAAATTCTGAGCTGTGACATTAAAACAGGGGTTGGCAACCTTTTTAAGTCAGGGGCTGGGTCACGCTCCCTCAGACAGTTGAGGGGACCTCATAGGTGCCCCCCCACGCCGTAAACGCTGCCATAAATGCCTGCAACTGTCAGAAACGTGTTTACCACTGCCATAAACACATCTGCAGCCGTTTCTGGTGGCGGCAGCAGTTGGAATGAGGGCAGGGGCCAGATTATTTGGCTCTGTGGGCCATATTTGGCCCACGGGCCATAGGTTGCTGACCTCTGCATTTTCTATTTTTTAATAACGGGATCCTTAAAATGGGAGTCTGCTCTCTTGTTTAACAGTCATTTTTGTACCATCAAGTCAATTTTGATTTGTGGCAACTATTTGGGGGGTGGGGGTGTTGGGTAAAGAGTACTTAGGTAAAGGTAAAAGTTTCTTCTGCTCGAAAGCCAGTCATATCCAACTCTAGGGTTCAGCGCTCATCTCTGTTTCAAAGCCGAAGAGCCAGTTCTGTCTGCTTCTGCAGACGTTTCCATGGCCATGTGGCAGGCATCACTAGACACCAGAGCGCACAGAATGCTGTTTACCTTCCCACCGAAGTGGTCCCTATTTATCTACTTGCAATTTCTTGATTTTGAACAGTTAGATTGGCAGGAGCTGGGGCAAAGACGGGAGCTCATTCTGTCCTGCAGTACTTGGGAATCGAACTGCTGACCTCCCACCTTTCAGTCAGCATCTTAGCCACTTGAGCCACTGCAGTCCTTAGAAGTCATTTAACATCTCCTTTTTCTGCAAGCACCCTGGAACTGTGCAGCTTGCCCAAGGCCACACAAGATGGCTCTTCAGAAATACACAATGGGGAATTGAGCTCCCAACCTCTAGCTCTGCAACTAGATACCTACCTCACTGGGATATATAGTGACTTGAATGCTGTGTGTTTACCTAAGTACAGTATGGGGAAGCAACCATGAGGAAAACGTTTGAATTTGAATTTATTCTTATATACCGCTTTCCTCGTCTTGTGGACTACCCAAAGCGGTTCACAATATTCAAAAACATACAGAAACACAGCAAAAATTACAAGGCAAGAATACATTTTCATATACAAAATTACAAAGCAATACATCATAATCCAACAGTCATACAAAAATGCAAATGGATATTGAAAATGTTATTTTTTTAAACTCCCAGAATCTCCTGCCAACTTCGCCACTCACCATGCTGAGCATGAGATTTTGGAATTTGGAGTTAAAGATGTAGAGTACTGTAGTCTTAGGCCACCACTAGCTGTGTTGAGGAAAATGCAATGAATGATTTACGGGACCATAACTCAGATACACTAACTCCAAACTCCACCAAACTTGGAGAGTTTTGAGAGGAGAGTTACCAGAAGAGTCTCCAATTTTAGTTTGTCTCAGTGGCTTTTGGGCTGAGTTGTGCCCCACCCCAATCACTCATTGAATTTCCCCCAGACTTTTATGCAGTACTGTAACTCTTCCAATCTTTGAGTTAGTCCATATCCTGCATAGAAAGTGTAATAAACACTTTGGCTAAAATCCTGTTGGGTGGAGTCCACCTGTGCAGTAGGAATGATTCCATTGATGGCAGCAGATTGATGCTGATTACGGGCTTCCTTTTGTGATATTAGAGTGCATGTGCCATTATTTCACTTTCTCTGAGCTGCATGCATCCTGAGATCTGTTGCCACTGTCAGTTATGTTGTGCTGGCAGAATCCATACAGCAGGATTTTGGCTCCAGTTACATACCTTCTGTTCTTCTTTCTAGGTTTCAATCTTATCCACTCTGTTTTGGATTATAGGTGATTCTGTAGCCTTGGTAGTGAATAATTTGGGTGGATTATCCTATCTTGAGTTGGGAATAGTAGCTGGATCTGCTGTGCGCCATCTAGGTAAGTTGTCGCCTCAAGAATGCAGGGGAAGGAAGATTGTCAGTATCAGATACATGTGATATTGATTAATGAGCTAATTTATCTGTCACTATTAAAGATAACTTACATGGCTCTGTTTCTCACCACTTTAGCCTCACAACTTTTCTGTGAAATGGGTTAGGCCAAGAATGAGTGACTGATTCCAACTGACTCAATAACTTTTGCAACTCAGTGGAAACCAGAACCTGCATTTCCCAAGTACCAGCCAGACATGTAATCACCATACCAGATTTGCTTTCATATGTTATATTATGACTAATTACTTGATCTGAAACTGATCATATCAGATTTTTAAAAAGGGATATTTTGATTAGCAGCAGAAGTAAAAGGTCAACTGTGCCAAACCCTTCCTCCAGTGCAGGGCAATTCAGACATACAGTATCATGAATCAGTCCATGCTATTCAGGCCCATGAGTTGAGATTATACTACATGAGTAACTTGAAATTTGTGTAACAAACTAATCCGCATATTGCAGAGGAAGTGTAAAATACAAAAAAGAACAATTGTCAGTCTGATTTATAGGATGCCCTTCCCAGATCCGTATAATTGACCTTGAACATAATTTTAACATATCCCAATTGGTTTATAATTTGATGCACCTTCACCAAACATCCTGTCCTAGGGCAGTGATGCTCGGGGCCAGTCAGAGCCTTCTCTGTGGACATATGCACTGTCACCCCATCACAGAGTTCGCTCTGCCCAGCAGCCCAATGGGAGTGTTTCCTCCCTCCCCCAGCACAGAGTTCACCCCACCCCGCTGCCCAGCAGCTCAATGAGAGCGCTTCCTCCCTGCTCACAGGACAAAGTTCACCCGACCCATCTGCTGCGCAGACAGCAACCTGTTGAGTTTGGGCACCCAGTCTCTAAAAGGTTCACCATCACTGTGCTAGGGTATGAGTATGCCCCATTACAATCAGAGCATGCTGTAGTGTAGAAGGAAAAGATCCATTCTAATATTGGTGAGGCAGAAGCATACCAGAATAATTTGCACAATCGAATACTATTCAGTGGTTCAAGCTTGGTGCAGTGCTTTTGATTGAGACTGGGAGATCAGGGATGTTTCACAGTTTCTCATTACTTTGTCTCAGTTCTAAAATCAGCATTGTAGTGGGAAGTGGATCTAGCATCCCAATTATATAATATTTTAATTTAGGTATTGTATGACATCAAGGAGGGGTCAAATGAGTTGATGGAGTGATGAGAAATTCTGGGAGATGAGGTGGAAGGAATCTGTCTTTCTGAACATATCATCCAAAATAAGGGAATCCTATTTCCTAGTAGTAGCCAAAGTCCTATTGATTAGTGTAATAAATCATATTAGAACAAGCCCATTGTATCAATGGGGATTTGGTGAGCCACTTTTCCATAGTTCCATTGATGCAAATGTAAATCACAGCTAAATTACAACCATTTGAATTTATGGAGGAATTGTTTCACCAAATACCCATTGATTCAGTGGGTATATTATAGTGTGGTTAACTTAACAGGGGTCCCCAACCTTTTTTGCACCACGGACTGTTTTCATGTTAAACAATTTTTCCATGGACCAGTAAGTGGGGGTGGTGGGATTGGACGGTGCAAGCGCATAATAAAATATAATAAAGTGAGGTATCACACTGCACACAGGCAGGGGGTGGATCCCCACCATAGTAAAGCAACATGGAGGAAGGCCCCGGACACCTGCCTATCTGCTGTGTCTGAAGCCCGTGCTCTCGCTCCGTTCATCAGGAGTTTTACACGCTGGAGAGGTTTTCAGCTTTATGGCTCATTTTAGCACATGTAGTGGTTGTGTCTCAGGGTTCAAACTTTTTAGAACACCATATTCTTGGAGATGAGGAATATTGCAAATTTTAAAAATTCAGTTAGCCCTGTCTCTTGGTTTTCTGACATTGTATCAAAGGTTTGCTATTTCATCATGTGAATATTATATACCATATGTATTTTGGTAAAGATAAAAAAGTATTTTAAAAACTTTTACCTTTTTTTAAGATTTTCTCCCGGTCTATCTCTTCCAGAACTAACCATGATACAGAATTACCTCTAGCAATGTGAATGTTAATAACTTTCAATTGTAAGCACTACCATTAAACAAGTGCTTTGAAAAAGGAAGGGAAGGGAGGATTTGAATATAAGGGAAGAGCCTAATTGAAATCACCTCTCATCTTTTGTACAGTAAAATCCTCTGCTAGATTGCTATCCCTTTATGGAAGTAGGACCCCCTTTTGGGTTGAATCTTGTCCTTCCTGAGATATAACGACTTAGGCACTTCCAGTAGTATTAGAGAAATATGTGAATGACAGATGAATTCTGTGTGAAACAAGTGCAGAACCATCCAGTAATTACAGGAGTAGAAAATTTAGGAGCAGAAGTTCAGACCTAGGAAGTTTTGTCCTAGGAGGGGGGGGAACAAGAGTGATTATTTATAAAATGTTAAGAGTAATACAGAACCCCCCCAAAAAAAAAGCTATTTATGCTAAAGAGGTACATGATACGAAGGCTGCAGATTAATCAAAATGAAAATCAGAACAGGTGCCTAAAGCATTTTTTAAAAGATTTGCAGTACTCCCACTTTAGTAGTTGGGGAACCAATCTCATTCATACATACACATCACAACCTCTTGCTAGATTATCAAGACCAGTTCAAAGTAGCAGCCACGCTTCTTCTGCAGTGCTAGAGGTGCACCAGACTTGAAAAGTAGATCTCTAATCTGGCTCTTCTATAAATGTTTCTCATTCTGCTTCCTCACCCAGAACATTACTTATCAGTTTTACTTTCATCATTGTAGAGAGCAAGGGTGTTCATATTTCCCGGGCTTATGTTGGCTCTTTTATGACTGCTCTGGAGATGGCAGGTGTTTCCCTTACTCTTCTGCTTGTGGATGATGAACTCTTAACTCTCCTTGGTAAGTTCCCCAGGTGTCTATTTTCTTCCTGGCTTTGTGATTTGGAAATAAAACTGTAGTTTAATTACCTTGGTCTGTATAACATGTCCCATACTTTTGAAAATCATTCACTTTCCTTCTTGATTTCCTGTATCCAGTGTAAATAACAGATGATTCTGATAAAATTTCATTCCTGGGCCAGGTCCAACTAGGGCACAACTGTTTATAAAATGGGATTTCTGTTTCAGTAGGGCTATTCTTAGTCAAGACTAGTAGTAATATTCTGATGTTTTGTGCAAATGCTTAGAACTGGGTGGAAGATCAACTAGCTTGTGTCCATCTCAATAATGCAAGCTCCTTTCTAGCTGGCTGTCTAATTTTCTTGTGATGGGCTTGGTTATTTGTGTTCCTTTTGTGGATTCTGTAAGAAGAAGAAAATGTTACAGAGCCATTCTGTAACGTCTTTGTGAAGTACATGAACGAGTGCCGGTCATGCTTGTATTCCATCTCCTAGATTCAGGCACTACAGCTGTGGCCTGGTCACAGCCTGCCAAAGTACCCGTGTCAGGCCACAGGAGAGAACGGAAAGCACCTAAGGAGGCCCCTGAAGAAGAAGAGGAGGCCCCTTCTTCACAAGGTACCAAGTGAAGCCCCTGCAGCTGTTCCGAGGGATTCTGATTCCTACTCTTTAGAGTGATTTCTGGCTATTCTTTGGCCTATTTCATTCTTTCCACTGAGATTAATTATAATTCTGGACTCCAGTGATAGCAGGACATCCGTTTCTTAAGAGATAGCATAAGGTTACAAATTTCTGGTGGGAAAAGGAACATCATTTTGAGCCGTTATGGCTTTGAGCCTTTGGAAGGCTCAAGAAGAAGAAAGTTTGGACAGGCATGGTTTTGAGCCAATGGTGTTTTCAGTGTTCCAGTTCAAATTCTGCTTGACATCTGCCATGACGTACAAAACCAAAGCTCATTTTTCCTTCAGTTTTTCTGTCTATAAGATACTGAAGAAAAAATATTTTAGTGTGGTAGCATTTTTATCTGAATATCCAAGATACCAGTTCAGTATTTACAGTGAGATGGGCTTTCTGTTAGAGAGTATAACGGATGTGTCTTTGCAGCTCTAAGATCATGTATGCTCATCATACTGATTTCATTGTAAACAATTTACACGTTGACAGGGCTGTCATAGAATCAGTGCCACATACAACATTTCATTCATCTCAGACAAGACATTTCAACTGAATCACTCCAGCCATTCAGCTGCTTCTTTGGATTTTGAGAAATTAAAAATAAACTTGTAGAATTTGAAATACTGATGAAATACTATGTTTAATTATTTTTCCCCTTCTACACATACTGTTAAAGGGAAGTACATGGCAACACCAACACATATATAAGAAATGTATATAAGAAACTAGCAGCTTCTTTGCTGTTGAAATAAGACAGCTGTTTTCCTCCAACTCTTTTAGAACCAACTTCTCCACGCTTGAAAAATGTTCTAGAGAGTGTGTGCAATACATTGCTGAATCTCCAGGAAGAACTTAATGATCTGGATCGGGCTGCAGGTGATGGGGACTGTGGCAGCACTCATGCTAGGGCTGCGAGAGGTTAGTTCTCTTTTAAACTCCTGTTTCCCAAATGCAATTAACCACAATTTATGTTCCATTATAGTGATGGAGTTTGGGACCAAACATCATTATGGCTGGAACTACACATTTTCAAGAATTCACAACAAAGGCATTTGCTGATTAGCTGTAAACCATGCATGAACCCACTTGCAACAGATGTCCTGTTTTAATGTGATTCACTTTAGTACTCATTAAAGTCTAGATGTGTGGATCAAGCTCAGAAAGGGATAGGATTGGAGGAAAGCTAGGTCTTGGAAAGGCTCGGATTTGGTCTGCAAACGTCTAAAGGCAGAGGAAGAAGAACCATTTCCAAAGGCCCATAGGTGAGATTTCACTGATTGGGCAACTAAGGGAGCACTCCAACGATCTAAGCACACATCTGTCACCACCTCTCTCTGCCCACCATATTATTTGGCTTCTCCTAGCCTTAAATAGCCTTGGCAGAACAGATGGCTGCTAGACAGGACCACTTGCCCTAGGCCTCTCCACGACCCACCTGCCCTAAAGTTACCACTGCTCAATCTAGGTCCCCTAAGCCTCCCTCAGAGAAATTTGCCTAAACTTTCCAGCTTTCCAAGCTGTCTGAGATATCCTTCTATCTCAGAGAGGAGATATAAAATATTTTAACTCATTAGCTGTGACCTTAGAAGTCTGGCAAACACTCTTTCTCTTACCCCTTTCCAAAAACCACGCATTATGATGAAGTCAAGGTTTTTTTATTGTAAATAAAAGATAGGTAAAAGTATAAAAGGTTTTCAGTTTTTCAAAATCAGTTTCTAATCAAAAATAGTAGGAACATAGAACATACACATTCACCCAAACTCAAAATAACCTAACTATCTCTTTAGATAATACAGTTCTTTAACTTCTGCGGAAGAACGCTCGGGCGCGCTGCATGCTGGGAAGCCGTGGGCTAAGTGGGCGGCCCGGCTGGGGAGGAGGTCGGGAGGGGAGTTGTTGGTTCAGACGAGACCAAGGAGGCGCTTCTTGACTTGGGGCCTTCCGCAGAGGGAGGAGGGGGAGCGCGAGATGGACTCTCCCTGAGGGCCGTTGCCGTGGGAAACAACAACACCCCCCCTCCTCGCGCGCTGCCCCCAGAGTCGCCCCGGCCATGCCTGGCCCAGATGCCCAGGCCGGAGCCCTTCCAAGCCTTCTGTTCATCCCTTCTTCGTCAGATCCTCTGGGGGTGAGCGAGGAGGAGAAGGAGAGCCGGGCGAGCGGCAAGGGGGCCTGCCGCCGCCGGCGCCGCCGGGCTGCCACCCCAGCCGGGGGTGAGTGAGGAGGAGAAGGAGAGCCGGGCGAGCGGCAAGGGGGCCTGCCGCCGCCGCCGGGCAGCCACCCCAGCCTGGGGTGAGCGAGAAGGAGGGCCGGGCGAGCGGCAAAGGGGCCTGCCGCCGCCGGCGCCGCCGGGCTGCCACCCCAGCCGGGGGTGAGTGAGGAGGAGAAGGAGAGCCGGGTGAGCGGCAAGGGGGCCTGCCGCCGCCGCCGGGCAGCCACCCCAGCCTGGGGTGAGCGAGGAGGAGAAGGAGGGCCGGGCGAGCGGCAAAGGGGCCTGCCGCCGCCGCCGCCGGGCAGCCACCCCCAGGGGGGGTGGGGGGTTGAGGAGGAGGAGGAGAGCCAGAGTACCAGGCAAAGGATAAGTAGCTGACATGCAAATGTAGAAGACCTAATATAGCAACTGACATAGAGACTTTATACTGACTAAACATAGAAACTGACATAGAGACTGTGTTTTAAAATGTGATAATATGCATGATAATATGTTGTCTTAAATGTTTTAAACTTTTAAAAACTGTGATAAAATGTATGAGGAGAGAAAAATGGCGTAGACACCGGCAAACCACGCCACAAATCTTGCCAAGAGAACCCTATTGACCAAAACAAAAGGCAATACAAAAGGGCAGGCTAGGTGATACAGGATGCTTAACACCACAGAGTGGAGGAATGGGAGGGACAGGAAAGGGGGAGGGGAAATGCAATGTTGTAAGGAGCAATACTGCATAGGGACATGGAATGTGAGATCAATGAACCAAGGTAAACTGGAAGTGGTAAAAAATGAGATGGAAAGAATAAGCATTGACATCTTGGGCATCAGTGAGCTAAAATGGACAGGGATGGGTGAATTCAGCTCTGGAAACCATCATATCTACTACTGTGGACAAGAAAACATTAGAAGAAATGGAGTAGCCATAATTGTCAATAAAAGAGTGAGAAAAGCAGTAATGGGATACAATCTCAAAAATGACAGAATGATGTCAGTCAGAATTCAAGGCAAACCTTTCAATGTCACTGTGATCCAAATATACGCACCACTGGTGCAGATGAAGCCACAATGGACCAGTTCTATGAGGACTTACAACACCTCATAGAACAGACACCAAGAAATGATGTCCAAATTATATTAGGAGACTGGAATGCCAAAGTAGGAAATCAAAAAGTGGAGGGAATAACAGGCAAATTTGGTCTTGGAACACAGAATGAAGCAGGGCAAAGATTGATAGAGTTCTGCTAAGAGAACGCACTGGTCATAGCAAACACACTCTTCCAGCAACACAAGAGGCGACTTTACACATGGACATCACCAGATGGCCAACACCGAAACCAGATTGACTACATACTCTGCAGCCAAAGATGGAGAACCTCCATACAGTCAGCAAAAACAAGACCTGGAGCAGACTGTGGCTCAGATCACAACCTATTGATCGCAAAATTCAGGCTTAGACTAAAGAAAATAGGGAAAACATGGAGACAAGAAAGATATCACCTAGACAGCATCCCTAAAGAATACACGGTGGAGGTGATGAACAGATTCAATGGCTTAGACTCAATAGATAGAGTGCCAGAAGAATTATTGACAGAGATGAGGGACATGCAGGAAGCAGCAAAGAAAACCATATCAAAAGAAAAGAAGAGTAAGAAAGCAAAGTGGTTGTCTGATGAGGCTCTTAAAATAGCAGAGGAAAGAAGGAACGCAAAAGCCAAAGGAGAAAGGAAAAAATACAATCATTTGAACACAGAATTTCAAAGAAAAGCAAGGAGAGATAAGGAAAACTACCTAAAAGAACAGTGCAGAGAAATGGAGGAAAACAACAAAAGAGGCAGAACCAGAGATCTTTTCAAAAAAATCGGGGAAATTAAGGGAACATTTAAAGCAAAAATGACCATGATAAGGGACAAAGAAGAAAAGGAGCTAGCTGATGCAGAAGAGATTAAGAAAAGATGGAAAGAGTACACAGAGGAACTCTACAAAAAGGACCTCAACACTCCTGACAATCACAATGATGAAGAAGTAGAACTTGAGCCAGACATCCTGGAGAGCGAAGTCATAAAGGCCCTAAAGAGCACTGCAAACAACAAAGCTAGTGGAGATGATGGTATCCCAGTTGAATTTTTCAAAGCGCTAAAAGATGACGGCGTCAAATTACTGCATTCAATATGCCAGCAGATTTGGAAAACAAAACAATGGCCAAAGGACTGGAAAAGATCAGTATACGTTCCAATCCCAAAAAAGGGCAATGCCAAAGAATGTTCAAATTATCGAACAATCGCGCTCATCCCACACGCTAGCAAGGTGATGCTCAAGATAATACAGGATAGACTTCAGCAGCATGTGGAAAGAGAATTACCAGAGGTGCAGGCAGGTTTCAGAAGAGGCAGGGGGACTAGAGACCACATTGCCAACATACGCTGGATCATGGAGAAAACAAAGGAATACCAGAAACAAGTTTACTTTTGTTTCATTGACTACACTAAGGCATTTGACTGTGTGGAACACAACAAGATGTGGCAAATAATTAAAGAGATGGGAATACCAGAGCACCTCATATGCCTCCTGAGAAATCTGTACATGAACCAAGAAGCAACAGTTAGGACAGAACATGGAATGACAGAGTGGTTTGGAATAGGAAAAGGAGTAAGACAAGGCTGCATTTTATCACCATGCCTATTCAACCTATACACAGAGCACATAATGCGCAGTGCAGGGATGGAGGAATCACAATATGGGATTAAAATTGCTGGGAGAAACATCAACAGTCTGAGATATGCAGACGATACCACCCTAATGGCAGAAAGTGAGGAAGACCTAAAGAATCTCTTGATTGGGCTGAAGGAGGAGAGTGGAAAAGCTGGCTTGAGACTCAATATCAAGAAAACCAAGATAATGGCAACAGGCCCAATCAGTCCCTGGAAAATAGATGGGGAAGAAGTAGAAGCAGTGACAGATTTTACTTTCTTGGGATCAAAGATCACTGCAGATGGGGATTGTAGCCATGAAATAAAAAGGCGACTGATTCTTGGGAGACAAGCAATGAGAAACCTGGGGAACATAGTGAAAAGCAGAGACATCACATTGAAAACAAAAATTAGAATAGTCAAAGCAATGGTTTTCCCAGTAGTAATGTACGGATGTGAGAGCTGGACAATTAGGAAGGCTGAACGCAGAAGAATAGATGCCTTTGAAATGTGGTGTTGGAGGAGGGTTTTGAGAGTCCCCTGGACAACGAGGAGAACAAATAGGTCAATCTTAGAAGAAATTAACCCTGACTGTTCATTGGAAGGTCAAATAGTAAAGATGAAGCTAAAGTACTTTGGACATCAAATGAGAAGGGAGGATTCACTTGAGAAGGCATTGATGTTGGGAAAGGTGGAGGGCAAAAGAAGAAGGGGGAGGCCAAGGATGAGATGGCTAGATGGCATTGTAGACACAATGGGCACAGAGCTGGGAGGGCTGAGGGGGATGGTGGAGGACAGAGGCGCCTGGAGAACAATGGTCCATAGGGTCGCAAAGGGTCGGAACCGACTGTGCGACTGAACAACAACAACTTCTGCACCCATCTTAGCAAGTTACTTAGCCTGATGTATGTTGTTAAGATTTTTCTTCTTCCTCTTTAAGATCTCTCTTCTTTGTTTGTGTTCTTTGTGGGTGTCTCTGTTCCTCTTTTTCTCTGTGCTTTTTGTCTACACAAATTTCCTCCTTTTTATATCTTATTTCTGGTTCAAAAGTAACAATGACTCCCCTCTCCTCACTGGCATTAACTAAAGGAGTGAGACATAGCCTCAGGTCCTTTTTAGTGGCTTCAACCAACCAACTGCCTGTATCCACCAAGTTACAGGACAGCCTTGAAGTGTTACATTTTCCCTCATTTTTTGCCACCTAGTGGTCAACCTGCCAAAGAATTGCCATGACCTTGTAAACACCTACCAATATCTAAGCATCAAAATGTGGCATTTTTAGTTCATTTATAATGTTAACACAACTTAAATTAAGAAACTCCTGGTTTTTAATCCAATTACATTAATAGGATAATAATTCCATTACTCATAGTCACCTTGCTCATGGTCACTCACGCTCTGGTCACCTCTAGATTGGATTATTGTAACACGCTCTACATGGGGCTGCCCTTGGCGACCATCCGGAGGCTTCAGCTGGTCCAGAATGCGGCTGCCCGGGTGGTGATGGGGTGCGGCCGCTATGCCCGTGCCTCACCACTGCTTCGGGAGCTGCACTGGCTCCCGGTATGCCCCCGGGTACAATTCAAGGTGCTGGTTTTGACCTTTAAAGCCCTTCATGGCATTAGGCCTGGGTACTTAAGAGACCGCCTCACCCCAAGGTATTCAGCCCGTCCTACAAGGACAGACAGGAGGGGCTCAGTAGTGGTCCCCTCTGTAAAAGAAGTTCATCTTATTGGGGCCAGGAAGAGAGCCTTCTCCGTGTCCGCCCCAACCCTGTGGAACCTCCTACCACCAGAACTGCGACTCCAGTCAGATCTTCTCCCCTTCAGAAAAATGTTGAAGACCTGGCTATGACAGCGGGTCTGGGGCATGCTTGATTCTACCACGCAAGCCCGCTGGCTCATCTAGCCTGTCTGAGGGATCCTGCTTGTTTCTGTCTGTTTCTATTTTGTTGGGGGGAGGGGGAGGTGAGGTTTTTTACCGATAACCTGACTAGTTCTATGTGTTTTAATCTTGTTTTTAGTGGGGGGGGGGAGTTAGCTACTGTTTTTAGCTCTTGTTGTTTTAACTGTTGTATTGTTTCTTTTGCCTTTTATGCTGTTAGTCGCCCTGAGCGATGTTCTTCATCAGGAGGGCGGGATATAAATTCATAAAATAAATAAACAAACATCTGCATCTCTTTCAGTCCATGGGTTCCTGGTTCCTTAAAGCCACTTGCCTGGGGAGACTTCCGAGGGATGTAAGAGGTTGACACAAGTCCTACTATGCATTGGGTGCCATTTTTAAACCACAGTAGGGTTGTGTCATGTGCAGCATCAGGGGTTGGTGAGAATGCCACCTAGTTTCTCCAGATTGTATAGTTTCAGTTTATGTCACCTTCCTAAAGTTGCCAAAGTGTTAGGCTTCTTTTCTGAGGCAGGAATACTACTGTACTTGCTGTTTCTATTTTTAAAAAATCATTCTTAGTGGCATATTGTTAAGCTTAAACAGAACAGAGAATATTCTGAAAGAGGCTTAATATATGTTCAAACAAGAAGCAATGGGACTCAAGTCTATATGAAATGGTGGCTTATATCTTTTCTGCCACCTATTACTAAATGGTTGTTTGGCATCGTCATTGGCTGCTACTCGTATCCGAGCCATTGGTGTGAATTTGTTTAAGGTGGATCCCAGCTTGCCATGAAGTAACCCACACACTGTGATCATGGAGCCATCTCCTGCAGCACGTATGAAATGAGACATGCAGGATTTAACACCATGACTTCAATGGACTGCTGCAGCCTTGAGGATATTAACAAGGTGAACCTTCACAGCCAGTCCATCTGGCATGGTCTCTTCCGCCTCCATGACTGTTGGGAATCAGAATAGTGAAGTGGTTCCTCCTCCGCTCATTTTGCTGTTGGGCATTTCCTCCACTGAGGGGGCCATCACCCCACCTAAAGGGGCTCATCTGCCCATAGGCATTGGCCCCTTTAGGGAGTCAGGTTATTTACCGCCACCCAACACTCAGTGTTGAGTCGCTGGCTGTACGGTCTACTCTATTACCGTAGCGGGATGTCCGGCCAGACATTGTTTGGCATGATGATGATTTAATAGCTGGAAAGCTGGACATATGAACTGAAAACATTATTTGATCTCTGCCTTCTGATGCAGATCACCATACCAATTTAGAGATGTCAGCCCAACTCTTTGACAAAATGGGCTCAGTCCTTACCACTGTTAGCTTTTTCTGGAAAATTAAAGCTGAACAATAATTCATTCCAATTTTTTGTGAGCCTTAAGTAGAAATTTGTCACCTTTTATCTGTGTGTATTGTTTTCTCAGCAATCCAGGAATGGCTGAATGCAAGACCTCTACCTGGGGACCCCTCACAGTTGCTCTCTGCTCTTGCAAAGTTGCTTCTGGAGAAAATGGGAGGTTCTTCTGGGGCAGTAAGTTTTGGACAGATGGACTTGGGCATCCTACAGTTGACTTACCTTCCTGGGGACACTCCAGCCTGATTTGTTTCATGCATAGATGAATCCTTAGTGGCTCAAAGTGACTACATGTAGGATCCCAAAAGCAAGGGTGTTCAATCCTTGACACGTGGATTTATGCCCTTTTGGGACCATGACATTTAGTTGATGCTCTTCTGTTAATCAGTTTTAGTCTAATCTGTGGACTATACCTTTAATAATTTTACCAGAATTGTTACGTTCAAGTGTCATAATCAGATGCATGTGGAGATTGACTGACTATTGACTGAGGAAATTTTGATTAAACAATTAAGAAATTTCACCCTCAAGTTTTAAATAGTAGTACTGTAGTTTCTTATATAATTTTCTTTAATGATATTGTCCCTGTTTTTTCCATGTTCACAATTACTCCTTTATTGAGATATTTTACACAGTAGTGTTTAAAGGGGTACACAGAAAGAGTCTTCTTGAAGACTGTGCTATTTTTGAACCACAATCGGGCATACCCTGGTAACGGCAGCCTTGTGTTGTTGGTTGATCTTTCTCACACTAGGTCAGGCAAAAGGAACTGCAGAATGAACTCACCAAAAGGTGCCTTCATTTTGGCAGTTTCACATCTGGCTTAGACACGGAAGAAGAAGAATAGTGTTTAAAGCAGAGATTGCTGGCCAGGTAGACATAAAGTTATTAGAGGTGTTTAGGCATGCCTGCCACATGTCCACGGAAACCTCTGCAGACGCAGACAGCGCTGACTCTTCAGCTATAAACAGAGGAGCACTGAACCCTAGAGTCAGATATGACTGGATTTCGAGCAAGGGTGACCTTTACCTTTTACAACTTCATCTATTTAGCTACCGGGAAGTTTACGAAAAGGGTAGACCAAAAAAATCCTGTGCAAATTAAATCTAATATAGTGGTACTTTATACAACGATTTTAATCCGTTCCATGGGGCTCGTTATATGAAACAATTGCTATATGATACATGCATTGTATAGCGATTTTCCCTATGAGATGCATCGTACAACTATTATTATTATTTTGCTAAGTGGATGAAAAATTGTATGATTTTTTTCCATACAGAAAATTGTTATGCAAGACACCATTACCCCCCACCCACCCCAACCTAATTGTTATGCGATTTCGTTGCTATACGAGGTGATTGTTGTATGAGGTTCCACTGTATTTGCAGTACAACATAGAGGCAGGTATCTAACTTACAGCACTGAAACACTTCTCAAAATTTACATTCCATCAGCAAGCCATTGCACATAAAGAGCAAATAAAATTATGCCTTATATTAAAAAAAAACCAAAATAGGGAAAGGTATAGACTAGTCCTCCGGGAGCAACAGTCTACAGAACACAGGGAAGGTATACCCCAGAGAAAGTAGCAATTGTGCAGGAGTAAAAAGGAGATCAAGTAGCTAGAATATTTTCTTCTTCAGTGTTACTACTCATGCAAATCTGATTTTCTGCATGAGGAGGAAGCAGGCAGAGTGTAATAGGCAGCCACCTATTTCCTCCTCCTGCACAGTTCATATGTATACATTTAATCAGTCAGATGAACAATTTCTTTTTTTAGAAAGTTGCCATATATGTGCAGAAGGGTTAAATAGATACTGGCTTTTATATGGTGGTTCTTTTCCTTATTCCTCAAGAAGAACAAAATTGGCTTTGCAGTAGCATCCTTGTATATATCCAGGCACAACATCTTTTGTGTTATCTTTTTCACACACAAACATACTCCTCCTCTCAGTGTTTAAATTAAAACAGGCATAGGAGGAAGAACTAGTGATACATTAAAAGGAAGGGTTGCATATGTTTGTTGTTATTACCCTAGGCCTAGACTCTGTTATCAACGGAATGTGTTCATGTTTACTTACAGCTCTATGGACTCTTCCTGACAGCCGCTGCTCAACCTCTCCGGATTGACAATGGACTATCAGCTTGGTCTTCAGCCGTGGATGCTGGTATTAATGCCATGATGCGGTGAGTGAAACCCTTACATGATAAGTGCTTTAACATTATAAATGATGTGTTCTCGCCTTGCTGCATGACAGACAGTGGCTGCATTCACACAGATCCTGTATTCACACGGATTCTGTGGAATGCTGTTTTATTGAGAATTAGCCACATGTTTATACATGCAACTAGTTTTCTATGAGGCTAATACAAAGGGCTAATTCAGAAATCAATAGGTTCTCATGACATTTGAACTCAGAAATATGAATTGACTTCTGAACAAGTCAGAATGTGAAAGCCAAGAACAAATTCTGGTTTACAGTCCTGACTTCTAAGGACATAAAAGATTCTGGGTTCTTAAATGATGAAAGTGTCAGTTCCTGGTTAGTTTGATCACATAAAAAGAAGCAGACTACATGTAGGAGCATGCAGCTCATTTATGACAATCCTGGATTTTTCAGAATCCGGACTTCTGTGTGAATGATACAGCCTAATCCAGGGGTTGGCAACCTTTTAAAGTAGGGACCGGGTCACACTCCATCCTGGGCCAATGTGTTTATGACAACCGCCGGCACATTTACGGCTGTTTGTGCTGCTTCTGGCAGCAGTGGGAGCACGGGCGGTGGGCCAGATGATTTGGCACCCATGGACCAAATCTGGCCCATGGGCTGTAGGTTGCCAACCCCTGGTCTATTCTGTTAATTCTTTCTTTTTCCAGATATGGAGGTGCTGAACCTGGAGACAGAACCATGGTAAGCATATGCTCTAAATTTCTCCTTCATTAAGTCTCTTCAGTTAGATTCCTACTACTTTAAGGCAAAAGCAGTGTCATATATTTTTCCGCTATTTGCTTGGAATCATATCTTACAGACCTTAAAGTGGTTATTTTAAGCAGCCTCATACACCAAGTTTATGTCAAGTGCTTGGCACTTGTGGTTCAATGATACCCCAGTTACTTTTTGAAAGTCTGTTTCCTGCACCAGTGTGGAGTTCACTGTTTCAGGATCTCTTTGATACAAAGGTAAAGGTCTCTCTTGCTTGAAAGCCAGTTGTGTCCAACTCTATGGGTAGTGCTCATTCATCTCTGTTTATAGGCACATAGAAGAGAAGGTGCTGCTAAAGGAGAGCCAACATGGCTATTGCAAGGGCAAATCATGCCTCACTAATCTGTTGGAATTTTTTGAGAGTGTCAACAAGCATGTGGTTAAGGGGGATCCAGTTGACATTGTTTATCTGGACTTTCAGAAGGCTTTTGACAAGGTCCCACACCAAAGACTCTTGAATAAACTTGCCAGTCATGGAATAAAGGGACAGGTCTTGTCCTGGATCAGCAACTTGCTAAGGGACAGGAAACAGAGGGTAGCACTAAATGGACACTTCTCCAAGTGGAGGGAAGGAAAGAGTGGGGTCCTCGAAGGTTCAGTACTGGGACCCCTGCTTTTCAACCTCTTCATAAATGATCTAGAAGTAGGAGTAAATAGCGAGGTAGCCAAATTTGCTGATGACACTAAATTATACAGGGTAGTGAAAACTGTGAGAGATTGTGAGGAGCTCCAGAGGGATCTCTTGACACTGGGGGAGTGGGCAAAACAGTGGCAAATGAGCTTCAACATTAGTAAGTGCAGAGTGATGCATGTTGGGGCAAAAAACCCAATTACATTTATAAACTGATGGGGTCTGAACTCTCTGCGACAAACCAGGAAAGGGACCTTGGTGTCCTGGTGGACAACTCAATGGAGGTGTCAACCCAGTGTGCCTCAGCAGTGAAAAAAACAAACTCAATGCTAGGGATCATTAGGAAGGGTATAGAAAATAAGTCAGCAAGTGTCATTTTGCCTCTTTATAAATCTATGGTGAGGCCCCATCTGGAATACTGTGTACAGTTCTGGTCGCCATACCTCCAGAAGGATATTATGGAGCTGGAAAAAGTGCAGAGGAGGGCGACCAGAATGATTAGGGGACTGGAACACCTTCCTTACCATCTGAGGCTGCAACGGTTGGGCCTCTTCACTCTTGAATGACAGTGTCTAAGAGGTGACATGATTGAAGTTTATAAAATCATGCACGGTGTGGACAAAGTAGATAAGGAAAAACTGTTTCTCCTATCGCATAACACTAGAACTAGGGGACACTCCATGAAACTTTTGGGTACTAGTTCTCAAACAAATAAGAAAAAGTACTTTTTCACCCAGAGGATCACTGGTCTATGGAACTCCCTGCCAGAAAGAAGTGGTGACAGCTGTCAGTCTTGACAGCTTTAAGAAAGGATTAGACAAGTTCATGGAGGACAAGGGTATCAATGGCTATAATTATGGATACTTAAGGACAACCTCCGGGTTGGAGAGATAGGCAGGATATCTCTCAATGCCATTTCCAGGGAATCCTAAGCAGGTGAAGGCATCTGCTTGGGAATACCCTGAAGCAAATGATGAGCCACTGTGTGAGACAGAATGCTGGACCTGATGGGCTGTGGCCTGTTCCAGCAAGGCTGTTCTTATGTCTGCATCTGCAGATATTTCCATGATCATGTGGCAGGCATGACTAGACACCAAAGCTCATGGAACAGTGTTAGTTTTCCTGCTGAAGCGATACCTATTTATCTACTTGCAATTTCTTGCTTCCGAACTGTTAGGTTGGCAGGAGCTGGGACAGAGAACAGGCACGCACTCTGTCATGCAGCATTCGGGTCTCAAAATGCTGACCTGCCGACCTTCCAGTTGTCAAGATCAGCATCGTAACTACTAAGCCACCACGGACCTCAATACACAGGTCACTAGATGTGATAATCTATGTTGGCTACTATTAAGGGTGGTTACTAAAATTAACTAATCTTAAAGATTTGCAAAGGAACAATGGCTGAGGTGCTCTTTACAACAATTAAACTGTCTACATTAGAACAAAGGAGGATTATGTTAACTGTACTGTCAACAAGCCTCTCACAAATGTTACAGTACTGTTTTATGTTGGAAATATATATAGATACAAGTGGCTTTCACTACTATAAATTATAAAACTTTCTACCAAGTCATGGGCCATTTAGCTTCTGTAGCAATGTTCTAGATCAAGTAATTTGTGACTTTTTTACACACGTACTCTTTTCTTTCTGCAGCTAGTTGCTGCAAATGAACTTTAAAACAATCCATGACCCTCTTTGCTGTATAGCCAGAAGTAATATCTCAGATTGTTTGGATTTCCCCCATCATAGTGACATATAGTCAGTTTTCCATTGTAGTCAGTTACTGGGAGATTGCAAGAGGTTCATGACTCAGGCACCAGATGTCACCTGTTGGTGACTTCTGGCGCATGAGGAATTTCTGTTACTGGCCATGCTAAAGCACTGGTCTGCTTAATAAACCCTCTCTTCTGGCTAGCTGGATTCACTCTGCGCTGCTGCTGAAGAACTCAGGGCTCTGAAAAACACTACTGCTAGGCCACTGGAGATCCTAGCCAAAGCTGTAAAGGTAAGTTTATTAATGAAATCTTAAATTAAGTTGTGTATGTTTTAGGTCAGGGATGCCCAAACTTTTCAGGCCGCAGGCCGGTCATGTGGTCAAGCATGCCGGTCATGTGATTCCTCCCACCCAGGAGGAAATGCACACACACATGCACAGAACAAGCCCGCGCATGTGCGTTTTGCTTCTGGGAGCAGTGGGGGCCTGATGGAATGGCATTGTGGGCCGGATCCAGCCCACAGGCCAAACTTTGGGCACCCCTGTTTTAGGTCAATGAGGTGATCTGTTAAGCAAGATAGGCTATACACATACACTGACTTATCTGGTGTCTGCAATTGTGTCAGCTCTCAGTGGGTCTCATAAGATTATAACCAGTACATATTTTAGGAGTATTGAAGAGTTATGCTTTAGGAATATAAAAATCCTTAAACACGTAAAACCACTAGATAAAATCATGTACTGTAGTGACTTGTTTCCAGCAGTAGTAGAAAGGGGGAAGTCTAGAGTCTAAATGCTCCTTTATGGTTTCATGGTTTCAAATCAAGAAGCATGAAAAGGACTTCTTGTGCTTCCTGATCATACATTTTTGAGAGGGTGAGAATGTAGTTATTTGTTTTACGCTCATTTCTGCTTTTTTTTTTTTCTACAGGAGGCAGAAGCTGCAGCTGAATCCACAAAGCATATGAAAGCTGCTGCCGGCAGAGCCAGTTACATTAGTTCAGCCCGCCTAGAGAAGCCAGACCCTGGTGCTGTAGCAGCTGCAGCAATTTTTCGTGCTGTGTTGGAAGGGTTAAAGGTTAATGTGTAATATAGTGACGTTAGTACCTGTTTTTCCCTTCTTGTGCAGGGTCTCTATTTGCATCAAAGGAAATCATACTGTTCCTCCCGTAACATAACTTTGATATTACTTACTATGAGAGTCCCTTTGCAGTGAATGGCCCTTGATGTTTCTGCAACCTCATGAATGAGAACAGGATTATGCTTTACACTCTTGCTTCTGTGATCAGTATTTTTCCTCATGCGGTGTCAATTTTAGCTGTAATAGAGTGCTACCCTTTTTAGATGTGCTTTCATGTCTTTCTCTATATCATGATTTGCAACTGTACCTCCCTACAAATGGGATCAGTTGTTAAAGACCAAAGTATCAACTTTTGTTCCTAGTGCACAGAGATGTTCCTTTTCAAGAATGATGACAGAATGTAAACAGCGAGTGCCTACGTGGGCATTTTGAGATCCCTTTTAAGGACATGGTGTGTGTGTGTGTGTGTGTGTGTGTGTGTGTGTGTGTGTGTGTGTGTGTGTGTGTGTGTGTGTGTGTGTGTGTGTGTGTGTGTGTGTGTTCATAGAAGGCTTGTATAATTGGTGGTGGTGGAAACAGACAGAAAAATAACCCATCTGTTTTCTGGGTTTAGTATACACCAGCGTTTCATACATTTTTTTTTCCTTTTAAATAATTTTCAACCCCTAAACATGTAAAAAAAATATCTTGTTTTAAAACTGCTAGGAAATGAACAATAGAAACAAAAGTTAAAATATTTTTACACAATGCCTAAATGATAGTAAAACTAATAGCAGGCATACTCCTTTAGGAAAGAAGTTTGGAAAACCATCACTCTTCAACATACCCCCTCTTTCATTTCAGATAGTAGATATACTCAAAGGAAGGTCTCAATAGATGACCTTAGTATCTATGTAGTTTAATTTAGGGATTTTAGCTGAACAGCAGTATCTTGAACCCGGATTATAAATAGCCAACAAAGCTTTTCTGAAACTGCATGGTTGATTTCTGATCAGCTCCATTTACAATAAAATTTAGCTACAGTTTCTTGGGCATTTTTTCAAAGACATTCCATATGCATGACCTTGAAACCGTCTCAACAACAGGCTACCAGATGTATTTCACTTATAATATCCAAAGCAATATGTGTGCATGCGTAAATAATTATATCTGCTTTATGTGTCTGTTATA
The DNA here is from genome assembly GCA_035047305.1 of Bradypodion pumilum. NCBI lineage: Eukaryota > Metazoa > Chordata > Lepidosauria > Squamata > Chamaeleonidae > Bradypodion > Bradypodion pumilum. Next base: position 377,546,245 of record JAWDJD010000001.1, read on the forward strand.
GAGCACTTTGCATAATAGTTACTATTACATTTGTTTGAGCTGGATGATTTATTGACTCCATATGAGAATGAGCCAGGAGTGGCTTTTGCATGTTATCAGTATGGAAGTTGTACTGCAGTTCCCGCCAACAAATGGGGAGGGATCAATGAAGCAAAGCAATCACACTTCTATCCCAACCCCTCAATAGTGCTTAGTGCAGTCACTGGGCAGTTCACAATTAGCATTTTGCCCTCAACATACTGGGTACTCATTTTATTGATCTTGGAAGAATGGAAGGCTAAGTCAACCTTGAGCCCTGATCAGGATCTAACTCGCAACCTTTTGGTTGCAGTATGGCGGTATGCAACATGGCCAACCTAGCAGTTCGAAAGCAAGAAATTGCAAGTAGATAAATAGGGACCACTTCAGTGGGAAGGTGACAGCGTTCTGTGTGCTCCGGTGTCTAGTCATGCCTGCCACGTGACCACGGAAATGTCTGCAGAAGCAGACAGCGCTGGCTCTTCGGCTTTGAAACAGAGATGAGCACTGCACCCTAGAGTTGGATATGATTGGCTTTCGAGCAAGGGAAACCTTTACCTATGGCGGTTTAACCACTGCGCCACCAGGGCAGGTGTCAGTGAGCAAGGGATGAAGAGTTCCAGTTGCCCAGCCTACTTTAAACATTTATATTCACTTTCTGGCTGTTCTCAAACAAGGTCCCCTTAACTGAGTTCCAAAACACACTCTTCACTTTATACCAAACAAGAAATGTCTTTGTTTTTGTCTTTACTGCCAAGAATTAATGTCCACGAAGAACCAGAAGAACTCTGGTTGTTTATACATAATACTGTTTACTAGGTTGCTTACTTAATATTATTGAAGTCAGACCAATTCCTGTCTTCAAATCAGCCTTAAACAGAGATGAATAGTCCAAAAGGACCATTACGATCACTCAGTATATCCTACCATAGCAATCTACCAAAGTATAGTACAGTATCAGACTTTCCAGTTTGAATTGGGAATGTTAAATCTAAAAAGATAATAATGGCAAAGAAAGGTTTGGAAATGTCTATCTACCAGAGGAAAAAATTACTCACAATAAGGAGAGCTGTACATAAATATATATAAGCAGGATTATACAGTCTGAAAATTGTGTTTTTCAGATCAAAATACTGGCTTTTTCTGGACATTCATGCTCAGCTTGCTATATCACAGTTATGAAACATCTTGGGAACCAGACTTTACCCCAGATATTATGTAGAACTCAGGTCTTGTCTACATTACCATTTCGGAGTGACCCGGAACAGACTAGGACAGTGATAGCGAATCTTGGAAGTCCAGGTGTTCTTGGACTTCAATTACCAGAAGCCCAAATCAGCACTCCTGCTGATCAGGGCTTCTGGGAATTGAAGTCCAAGAACAGCTGGAGTGCCAAGGTTCACCATCACTGGCCTAGGAGGTCTGGTATGCAGTATTATGGTGCATACCTTGCATCAAAATAGCATATTGGCCTCAAGCAATCCTACTTGGTCTGCATCTTCCTTTTGTCAATTTACCAATATGATGCAATAGCTTAAGAAAAGAGGCTGGGGCAGTAATGGCTAACCTTGGCATTCCAGCTGTTCTTGTACTTCAATTCCCATAAGCCCAAGTCTCTATGAATCCACACAAATGGGTTCATGGCATTTGATCACCACCTTTTAGGAGCAAATGAGCCCATTCCCACAGCAGGCTAAATATCCATGTAGTTACCACCACTCCTTAGTTAATATAAACCACAATTCCTTGTTACATCTCAAATGACCTTAAGCTACTATGTGAAGATAGTTTTATGGTGCTGTTTTGAAAAGGCAATTGGAAGAATTTTTTAATCTACCAACTTAAATGTTATCTTGTTACTAGTTCTTTGTAACAAGACTACAAAGAACAGCTGGTGGTATCTGTTACAGTATTATGGAATGGTGTGCCTAGAAAACAGGATTCTCAGTGAGGTGACACCAATAAATGTTATTCAACCCCGAATTCAATTTTATGTCAAGGGTTAGTCCTTGACTAAGATCTGCTCACACTGATTCTTTCATCATGGGAATCTTAATGTGATTAACCACAGAAAAGAGGGCCTATCTTTCATGAGTAGTTACAAAAATAATGGCTGGCAGAATGACTCAGCAGAGTAAGACTATAAAAACACGGAAATTGGGTTATCAAATGAAATGAATGTAAAAATAACCAAAGATCACAAGGGTTGTACAAGTGTCTGCTTGAAATGGATCACCTGATGTAATATCCAGAGTTTAGAAAAGTTCCTCTTTTTTGGACAATTGCCAAAATCTCCCAATCACTAAGTTAGGTGGCTAGTACTGGCTAGAGCAGTGATGGCGAACCTTGGCACTCCAGCTGTTATGAAACTTCAATTCCCAGAAGCCCTGATCAGCAGGAGTGCTGGCTTGGGTTTCTGGTAATTGAAGTCCAAGAACAGCTGGAGATTCTGTGATTTGTAGACCTAAACACTAATTTTCCCATGTTCTTATTATCAGTTTATTAGATGTTTCTCCTGTTATTGTTAATGTCATTTTTGGTAGAAATAAGATACTCAGTTATTGTGATAAGAAATGTGGGAAGAGGAGTTTTATTTGTTTGTTTGTGTCAGATGCACCACCAGCATATAAAAATATACAAAGCTAAAATTAACACATCTAAAAAGGAGGAGCCGCGATAAACATATGTCAAAAAGAATTAAAATACAGTACTTTCCTGCATGCCAGTTATATACCCAACACGCCAATATATCCCATATTGCACAGCACTTCTAGGAAATGAAGAAATGATTTCCCTATTCTTATATCACCCCCATCCCCAGGGAACTCTCTGTTTGGTAGTGAAACATACTACAGTTGTAGTCTTCTGAACGCTCATATAGAAGTGTATCCAACTAAATTGGCAGACCTTTTTCTAAACACCTATATATTATTATACTATGCCTCGTTAGAAGGAAAAGGCCAGCCATACAGGTGTGAGGTTAATCTGCAAATAGTATATAAAAGGAGATAAATGCCAATAAAATGAAATGTGTTGAGAAGTCGTTCTGAATAGAGAACTGAAATCTTGTTCTCTAAATCAGGAATGGGAACAGATGGTTGACAGTCCACATGCAACCCACAAGACTGTTCTAAATTCTAAAAAAGTCATCAAAATTAGGTGCTTCTGAATTCCAGCAACAAATTACTAAAAGTAAATAAAATGCATAGAAAATACATGCTTTAGTTTTGTTTTTGTACGATGCTGCTGAAAAATTCTGAAATAATGAGAAAATCTGCATTAAAACAAGCAGTTCCTAATTATTTTAATGATTTACCTTCCTCCACCACATGACACTTCTTGGTGTGGTGGGGTCCCCACATGAAATGGTGCTGCAGGCCACATCCAGCCTATGGCCACAGGTTGAGAATCCCTGGTGTAGTCGATGAAACTGAAGTTGATGTTTTTCTGGTACTCCTTTGCTTTCTCCATGATCCATCGAATGTTAGCAATTTGGTCTCTAGTTCTCCTTCGTATAGTTTGCGAATCCCCACTATTGGGTTATGTGCCTGCGCAGAACATCGATCGGAGGCTTTAAAGTTGATTGGTCAAAAGTTTTGGTGGTAAGACCACCCACCGTTAGGCACCAGTTCGCCATTTTACCTCAGTTCTCTTATTTCCGCCTCAGCAGCAGGACGATCGTTGAGAGCTTCCACAATTTTTCCTTGTCATTTCTATGGAAACGACGATTTTCAACAATAATTTTTTCTGGCAATCTTGTCCTTAGGGCAGGATTGCCACCCTAGTGCTGTTTCTTCTAGTAGGACTCAGTCACTTTTTCGATCAGGTCGCCGGTTCCCCCCTCAAGGGGGTGGCGGTAGGCCGGCCCTTCGGGGCATTCTTCTCGAACGTTCTTCATTCTCCTTGCCTTCTCTGGAGGAATTTTTTCATGGCCTCTGTGGCTTTTAAGCAGTGCACTTCTTGCCACAAGACGTTCCCGGCTTCGGACGGCCGCAGTCAGTGTCTCTTCTGTTTGGGCGAATCACACCAGAGTCAGTCTTATGCGCATTGTAAAAATTTCACCTGCCTTGCGGTCCAAAATCAGAGCAACAGATTCAAGACGCACCTAATGGAGCTCGCCCTGGCTCCCGCCGCTGCGGCTTCTACTTCTGCCTCCACAAGTGGTCTGCCGCCCGAACGTTCTCTTAAGCCTTCCTCTTCTTCAACTCTCCTCCATAAGAAGAAGAAGAAGGAGAAGAATGGGGAGAAGAAGAAACACAGGACTGAGGTGCGTCACTCCTTGCCGCCGCCTCCTTGTTTGCCGATTTCTCCTAGCCCTTCTCCACCGTTCTCTGTAGCGAGATGTCCCTCTCCGGGATCCTCCGCGTGGGGTGGCCATTCCTCCTCAGAGTCACCCAACAAGGGCTGCAGGGCTTGTGTACCAGCTTGCCTCTTGCTTCTTTGTCCGTCAACACCGCCTGGTGAACGGCCTGGTGAGAGGGGCCGTTCTTCGTGGTCCCTGTGAAGCCACACTAATGGGTTTTCATGCGCAGTTCAGTCGGAAATCTTCCATAGCTTTGTAGGAGTCTCAGACTCCGCCCTTCATGCCAATCAGGAGCGAGCCCACCCCCAATCCCCAGTTCTTTCTTTGCCGCCGCAAGAGTCAGTCGTGTCTTCCAGGGCTCCCTTCGTGCCAAGACCAACGGTTTTCCCCTCCTTTTTTTACTGAGAGCGATTTTGTAGTTCTTGCTTAATAATTCTATTTGTTAAGATTGCTTACCACCAATGGGTCTTTATATGTCTTACATAGTCTTTAGTAAGTTCTTAAGTAATTTCTAAATAATGTTATTTACTTAGATTTTTCTCATAAGGATTTTATATCTTATTTATTTTCCCAATGCTATTTTTTGTTATAGCTAGTAATATTTGGATTAGCAATCTTCAGATTGATTGCCCTTATGGGTTTTTACATTCTTAATTAATTTATTGAGTACTTAATTAAGTTTCCTAATGCCGTTATCTGCTTAGATATTTTTATCTGATTACCCTCTTAAGTATCTCCATTTTTGAAAACAACACCACTACGAGGTAAATAAATTAAGGGATCCTAACAGTTAAAACAAACTCAATGTAATTCAAATCCGGATCCTCCAACACCTCCCCCCCCCCCCCCCCCCAAGGAAGGGAACTTTTCCCGCTCAAACCTGTTGAGACAGGCTGGAGCCTTTTCTGCTTTCCTTGCAAATGCAGATTTTATGTGAGCTGTCTCTCCATTGGGGGAAGCCCCACCCCCTATGAGCTTGCAGTCAGGAGTCTGCTATTTTTCCTTGCAAATGCAGATTTTATGTGAGCTGTCCCTCCATTTGAGGCAGCCTCTCCCCCCTCCCCCCCCATATGAGCTTGCAGTCAGGAGTCTGTTGCTTTTCTCGCAGATAACAGAAGCTTTTCATCCATGTGAGTAGTTTCTCCATTTCAGGCAGCCTTCACCTTCGGTGTCAGCTTACAGAGACTGGAGTCTGCTGTTTTTCCTTGCATATGGAGAAGAATTCATGTGTGCAGTGCCTCCTTTGAGGTCAGCCACACCCTCGATGTCAGCTTACAGAGACTGGAGTCTGCTATTTTTCCTTGCAAATGCAGAAGCTTTTCATGTGAGCAGTCTCTCCATTGAGAGCAGCTTTCACGTTGGTATCAGCTTACAGACTGGAATCGAGTCTGCTGTTTTACTTGCATATGCAGAAGCTTTTCACGTGAGCAGTCTCCTTTGAGAGCAGCTTCCACGTCAGTATCAGCTTACAGACTGGAGTCTGATATTTTTTCCTTGCAAATGCAGAAGCTTTTCACGTGAGCAGTCTCCATTAAAAGATGCTTCACCATTGATATCAGTTTACAGACTAGTCTGCTGCTTTCCTCGCACATGGATAATATACAAATAAAACCTCATGTGAACAATCTCCAATTGGAAGCAGCTTCACCATTGATAATCAGGTTACAGAGTGGAGTCTGTCATCTCTCACTGTTTGCACTACACACAGATGTAGAAAATAGGGGAGCAGTCCTTAAAGTTACCTCACCATCGATATCAGGTTACAGAGTAGAGTCTGTTATTAGCCGTCCCTCCAATTGAGGGCAAATGCACCAGGTTGCTGAGTACAGTCTGTTCCCTCCCTTGATCTGGGATTGAGTACAGATGCAGAATATGCTAGGAAAGTGTTTCTTCTTGAAAATATTGTCAGAACAGGGGGTAGAACTTATTGACCCTCCAGTCGCCAACATACCATTCATGTTGAGACCTGGAACTAATTTCTTAGTTATCATACATCCCCTCTTCAAACTCAGTCTTTACCATCAACCTCGAGGTCTACCTCTTGATGTCAGGCTATGGAATTGAGCCTTTACTGTCCACATTTATATACTTTCTATATGAGGAGTTCTCAACCTTTTAAAGCCAGGGACTGGATCATGCTCTCTCAGGTAGCTTCAGAGGCCAGATGATCATTTTGCCCTTCCTCCACCACGTTGGCAGTTCTTGGTGTGGAGGTGGTGAGGAGCCACATGAAAGGGGTGCCGTGGGCTGCATCCGGCCTATGGGCCACAGGTTGAGAATCCTAGTTCCATATCTTATTAGTTAGGTTTCCCCAGAGGTCACTTACTTTTGTATAATAATAATAATAATAATAATAATAATAATAATAATAATAATAATAATAATAATAATAATAATAATAATAATAATAATAATAAATCAAATAATAATTAAGTACTTAATAGAAAGGACCCAACATGTTGGGCACAAAATACTAATTGGTTTGTGGTGCACCCAGACAGTACAGTAAGCGCTGTGCTGCTATATATGCCTTTTTCACCAAGGGCCTCAGTTTGTGTAGCGGAACCTATTGCATCCCACTAATCTGATTCACCACGTAATAGAGTCCACCCCACTGTTCTCCCCTATTCTCAACTGTTCGTCGATCATTTGGACAATGCTTACCCATTTCCATCTCTTTATTGAGTGGAACCTTTGAATGTTTTTCATTATTTCAGTGGCACCATGCTGCCAAGGTCTATGGGACAATGCTATAAGGGCACTCACTCTTGCTTTACTCTGCCTCACCATCCACAATTTAGAGTGGATTTGTTTCCCCCGTCTATTTTATTTGGTGACATCAATGCATAAATAAATAAATGAGTACAGTATATACTTTTATCACACTAGAACAGTTCTTTTATGATTTTACAAACAGTCCACTTCAAAAGCTTGACATCCTGCATAGAATGCCTGAGGGCATATTTTTCTACGCTAATGACGTTAAAGATCTATGTTAAAGATCTAGCTTTCTATGTCACACAAGAACACTTACAGTGCTTGCCTTTAACATCCCTAGTTCTCCCTCTATATCAGGAAACAGACAATCAATAATATAATGCCAAGCTATTCTCCTCCTATGTCAAATCCACATCATAACTCTTCCTGTCTTTCTCAATCATCGTTTCTGGAACCTGAGGCCATGGGTGCTAGTTCTGCATCCCTTACTAAGGATTTATGTTCCTACACAGATCTAATCCTAAGTATTAATAATCACTTTAAATAGGGACAGCCAAGATCTTTCATCCCATCCATACCATCCACTGGCATGATACCAGCGTTTCTGGACGTATAGAGCAGGCATGAGTACACCCATTCACAGTGTACCTAATCTAAAATTTATAACTCTTGTATAAAGGGATTATAGGCATCACTATCGAATCCTCCCTAACTGCACTCAACTGGACCTAACCCTGATTGATGTTGCTCCCACCAATGTGTGCTACACATGGCATTGTGTCTGACTATCAGGGATACCTAACTTTTTTGGTTACGTTGATATCTTCATTTTATGTACATAGCGTATAAGATCCTCCTCAACCAGGGAAGGTTTTTCTATACAGGAGGAAAAAGACATACATGATCCATTAACATTCAAGTGGTCTTCAAGTTCCTATGATATCTGAATCTGTATCTTAGCGGATCACGCATGACACCACTTCCCATTGTTCTACAAGTCACTTTATTCACCGGGCAGACAGAATTCTATTAAAATGTACTTCAGTGTCTAACCCTCTCTTTCACTGATGGTGGCTTGACATAGATATATTAGGCCTGGGTAAGAACCGCCTACCCCCGGACAATTATGCAATTTTAGCATAATTTATTGGTCTCTTACCACGGACATCATCGTTATAAAATCAACCATTAATTTTTGGTAATACTCACCAGGAATACTTTTGAACCACTGATTTTCGACATATCTGTGATTTACCTCATGACAGAACACTGCTATAGCAGACAAACTTACAAAGGATACGTCAATGAGGCTAGATTCAGGCAGTGGGTAAAGCGATGGGATTAACCCTAATGGATCGATTTATGTATGCAGGATAAAGGAGACTTATATAAACACACACACACACACACCAGAGCAGGATTATGCCCCAACCCAGCTAAAATGTTCCTTCCTAGTGGACAGAACGTCTCTATGTCTTTCTCTTCAATTTATGACCTGGGCAATTTCTCTGTTGAATCGGTACTACCTATTATTCCCCATAGAGAATCTACACCAATATGTCCTCTGTATACTGTTAACGTGTTACAGGATTACATTCTTCCTCCAGTAAAGCTTATCACAAGGCACCACATATACATTTCACTGTCCTTCCTAGAACCTTGACTAGGATAACCTTTACTATCTATCTTAACGGCATACTATCTAATACACCATCTACTGAGGTCTACTTATTATATGGATTTCTTTTTTGCAACTAGGTGACGGGATAAGGACTTCCCCATATTCTCCATACATCAACCTGGTATCACATACCTCCAGGTCTGTTCCACCTCAGCTCTACAGATGTCCATATTGACTACCTCTTTGCTAATACAGTACTTCGTTTCGGGGTCACAGCAACCACAGTCATACCATAACTGTTCCCAAACATTCCTCATTTTAGTCCATATGTAACACATCTGCAGAATCGTGAACAGTGATCTCCTCTCCCATAGTATGTGCCATGACACCATTTAACTCATTGTAACTGGCTTTCTACACACATCCTATCTCCCAGGTAGCATACATGTCACTCAAATGACTTATTGTACTTTCGATCTAGAAGTTAGACCTTTCACAGGTATTTCCACATTTTACTCCTAAGGGGTAATACAGTGTATTGTATTACCCAAAGGGGTAATATTGTGTACAGATCTCTTTTTTTTTCAGGGGTCACCATATCCCCTTTCTCACATTGGGACCAACCAATCTATCATTCCTTATCTATATATATAGTGTGTGGATATATTATAACGCATGAATTTCACACATGAGAAGATGCATCATCCTCTTCATTCTGGGTGGCACTTTACCTGTTATTAGGACATTAGCCAACTGAGGAGATTCTTGGTGATCGTTCCAATCAGAAGGGATAAGGCTAATATTTCCACTGGATAGTGGGAACTGTTGAATTATCTCGCCAATTGCTGACAAATTAGCTGCATTCACTTTACCTGTGCAAATTCTATCTCTAAGTCAGCCTACTACCTGTCAAGATTTGTTTGACACTACTGTGTCAATACCAGATGTCATACTAGCTCTTGTGAGGTGTAAGGGTGTTAGCTGCGCCACGGCAGTGACAACCTGCCAGCCTGGTAGTCAGCTTTTTAATCACCCATTAGTGTGGCTTCACAGGGACCACGAAGAAGAAAGGAAGTTGCTTACCTGTAACTGATGTTCTTCGAGTGGTCACCTGTGAAGCCACACATTCCCGCCCATCCTCCCCACTATTGTCACTGCCAGCTGTCAGACCCTTTTTTTTCCCCCTGCGGCGGCAACATTTTGAACTGGGGATTGGGGGTGGGCTTCCTCCTGATTGGCATGAAGGGTGGAGTCTGAGACTCCTACAAAGCTATGGAAGATTTCCGACTGAACTGCACATGCGCAGGAAAACTCATTAGTGTGGCTTCACAGGTGACCACTCGAAGAACATCAGTTACAGGTAAGCAACTTTCCTTTCAACGATGCGGCAAGTTTCTGTGTATCCCAGGCCGCGTACTCCAACGGTAGACGCCTTGGCAGCCACCATTTCGGCTACCATTTTGTCTCCCATCATTGCTCCCACTGTTTCATCACCAATGGCTACCATCACTGCTGGCCAGATGGATCTCTTCAAATCAATGTTTGAGGTCATGGCAAAATCTTTTGCCGAACAGTTTAAGGCCACCATTCCTGCTGCGTCTGTGGCTCTGGGACCAACCACCGCACGCCCCAGGGATTCTGACCCTGCTGTCGCTCTGCCGCCCTCTCAAGGGTCGAGCAGTCGCTCTGCTGGCACGGCCATAACGGATTGGCATGGCCCAGACGTCAAGGCAATGAGCGCCCAGCCCGTCGACCTGCCCAGGCCGTACTGGCATGGTCCCGATGTGGCTTCCAGAGTCCTCCCCTCATCCTCCGATGATTCCAGCTCATCTTCGGAGGAGGAGGAGGGGGATGTGGATGCAGAGAAGACGCCCGACCAGGTGATTGGCGTTGTCGATCCACCCAGAGGAGAGGACCAAAAATCTCTCGCAGCAATGCTCACCCGTTTAGAAACTGCCCTGAACATACAGGTCGACCAACTGCCGTTGGAAGGGGAGGATCAGATGACGGCCAAGCTGGACAAGAAATCCATCCGACTCGTCCACATCACGATGCTCCCTTCCATGTTAACATCTGCAAAGACCACCTGGAAGAAGCCCATTTCGGCCCACTCTGTTTCGTCCACACTCGATGGGATGTACCGAGTCCTGGACGAGGACGTCGAATTTCTTCAGGCACATCCACTACCAAATTCCCTGGTTGTGAAGGCCTTTCAACATAAAACTGTGGTCAGCGGCTTCCCGGTACCGTCGACGCCTGAGGGGAAGAAACTCAACGCGGTGGGCTGGACGTTTTATGCGAATGGGTCGCTGTTTCTACGGGCCACAAACTATTCAGCAGCTATGGGCCTCTATCAGTCCCATCTTTGGGAGCGCACCAAGACGCTTGCTGCTAAGTTGCCGTCCGACCTCCAAAGGGAACTCGAAAGTCTGTGCGATGAGGGCGATTTCCTGGCGGTGCAGCAAATGAGAACGGCGCGCCATATCAACAACTACGCGGCCAAAGACATGTCTTCGGCAATCCTCCTGCGGCAGCATGCCTGGCTACGGGGAACTACCTTGGATGACTCAATGAAAAAGGTCATTGAGGAGTTCCCATTTGATGGCCAGGGCCTCTTTGACCAAGACACAGACAAGGTGCTCAACGAGTTGAGGCAGACCAACTCAACTGCCAAGTTCTTGGGCCTCACCACCTTGTCCCAGCCTTCAAAACCATGGTATCAACCATTTACTAGCCGCTACCGTGGTAATCCGCAGCAGCACCAACAACAGGGTGGACCTGCCGATCACCCCAAGCCTGGTTTCTACCGTCCCCGGAGGCAACATTTCCAGCCTTACGGCCAAGGAAAACGCAACAAGGGCAGTCAAAGTCTCGTGTTTGACTTCCCTCTGGCCAAGACTCTCTTGCTCCATCTCCTGTACCTCCCCCTTCGGAACTTCCTCAAGGTGTGGTCCGACGTCACGAACAACCGGTGGGTCTTGAAGATCTTGTCCGCTGGTTACACCATCGAGTTCGACCGGATGCCCGAGTAGGAAAACACCGTTTCACCACCCCATCTCTTCATCTGGAGGAAGAAGTTACTACCCTTCTCTCCAAGGGGTCCATCAAACTGGTACCATCAACCGATTGGAACAACGGTTTCTACTCGAGGTACATCGTTGTCCAGAAGAAAGACGGAGGCCTCCGCCCAATTCTGAACTTGCGTCGCCTCAACAAGTTCATCCACACCAGGAAGTTCCGGATGGTAATCCTCCAGACAATCCTTCCCCTCATCAAACGGGACTGGTTTATGATGATAGACCTCAAGGATGCTTACTTCCATGTCAGCATCCTCAGGGAGCACAGACGGTTCCTCCGTTTCTGGATAGGAGACGCCGTGTACCAGTACCGTTGCCTACCATTCGGTCTGGCCACAGCACCACGAGTCTTCACCAAGTGCATGGCTCCGGTTGCTGCCTTCCTCCGCCAGAAGGGGATCAGGGTCTTCCCGCACATCGACGACTGGCTGATAGTCTCCCCCACCAGATCGTCCACCATTCGGAACACGGAGTACACCGTCCATCTCATGGAGAGTCTTGGCCTCAGGATCAACTTCACCAAATCGAAGTTGGATCCTTCACAGCAAGTAGAGTGCATTGGAGCGGTTCTAGACTCGCTTGCAGTTAGGGCATTTGCCCCACAAAAATGCTTACTGGACATTGCACAGGTAGTAAGCGACTTCCATACCAAACCCTTCGTCAGAGCGAAGAAGGCTCAATGACTCCTGAGCTTGATGGCTTCCACCACGGCAGTGATTCCTTACGCCAAACTGAAGTTCCGGTCTCTGCAATCGTGGCTTCTCCACAAGTTCGATCCTCTCATAGAGAGTCAGTCCAAACGGTTGTTTCCATTGCCAGAACTGGTGGACCAACTGGTGTGATGGACCATGCCTCTCAACGTAGCTACAGGCAAGAACTTTTATCCTCCACAGCCGTCTCTTTAAGTTTTGACCGACACAAGCAACCTCGGCTGGGGAGCTGCTTGAGGGACTCTTAACGGTCAACAACACCTGGTCTCCGCATGAGATCGTCCACCATATCAACTACCTGGAGTTGCTTGCCATATGGAAGGCCATGCGGTCCTTTGAGACATTGTTGTGCGGCAAGGCGATCCAGATCGCTTCAGATAATACCACCGCGATTGTGTATCTGAACAAGCAAGAAGGGACGAGGTCCATTACGTTGCTTTATCTGGCGGTGCAACTTTGGGAATGGTGTCTCGAACGCCACATCTTTCCAATTGGAGTCCACATCCAGGGCAAGCTGAATGTACTGGCCGACCGATTGAGCCGCCTCACCTAGACGACTCACGAGTGGGAACTGGACAATGTGGTCTTTCAGTCCCTTTGCCAGTCATGGGGAACCCCGAGCATCAATCTCTTTGCATCAGAGTCCAACCGCAAGTGTCCCAGATACTGCTCCAGGGCCGGCATCGGACAGAACTCCGAGGGCGATGCCTTCATGAAACGGTGGGATCAGGACTACCTCTATGCCTTTCCCCCATTTCCTCTGGTTCAGAAGGTCCTCACAAGGATGTACCAGCAACGGACGTACGCGATTCCCATCGCTCCGGCGTGGCCGCGTCAACCCTGGTATCCACTTCTCTTGCACATGTCATTGCAGTCTCTCACACTGCCGGACTCTCCGACTTTTCTACAAATGGAGCAGGGACAACTTCACCACTCGGACTTGCCCAGTCTCCACCTCACCGCATGGAGGATAATCCCAGATTGTCCAGGATCTTGGAACTAGCAAGGCGCCCCTCTACGAGGAAGTCCTATGCCTCCAAGTACAGGCGATTTCGTGCCTTCCTGGATACTCAACAGGTGCCTCCACTCAACGTTGGTCTGCAACACGTCATGACATAACTCCTCCTTTTGGCGGAGTCAGGTCTCAGCATTACTTCCATCAGGGTCCATCTGGCAGCAGTAGTAGCCCACTCTCCAGCTGGATCACCTGCTTCTGGTGCCTTCCGTGATCAAACGGTAAAGCGTTTTCTCAAGGGTCTGCAAAACGCTTTCCCTCCTGTTAAGACTCCGACCGCGCAATGGTCTTTATCTACCATCTTGAATGCCCTCATTAGGACTCCTTTCGAGCCGATGGCCACTGCGGACGTTCGTCTCCACACCTGAAAGACTGCATATCTTGTGGCCATCACGTCTGGTAGACGAGCTGGTGAGCTGGTTGCTTTGCGGGTGGATGCCCTGTTTATCAAATTCTACAATGACTGCGTGGTGCTCCACGCTGACATCACTTTCTTACCAAAGATAGTCTCCCAATTTCACATGGCTCAGGCTATATCTTTACCAACTTACTTTCCCTACCCCAGCAATGCTCAAGAAAGGACTTGGCACATGCTTGATGTGAAACGTGCTTTATTGTTTTACATCAGCAGGACCAGAGTTCCGTAAGTCACAGCGTCTGTTTGTTGCCTATGGGGGAAAGTCTAAAGGTGAACCCATCTCTTCCCAGAAGTTCTCCAAATGGATTACATCAACCATCTACCTGGCCTACGAGTCTGCCTCTTTGCCACCTCCTCCACATGTCAAGGCACATTATACCAGGGCGGTTGCTACCTCCACTGCCTTTTTGGAGGGCACCCCGCTCGAGGACATCTGTAAGGCTGCCACCTGGTCCAGGCTTCCACATTTGTCCAACACTACAGGATGGACACCAGAGCCACTGCGGGCGCCAGACTTGGTCGTGTCGTCCTTGCCAGAGGGCTCCAGGCGCCTCGTCCTTGAGGATCCATCCTACCCGACTGACGTACTTCATCATGGATTCATCTCATCCGACTGCCCACCAACCAAGTAAGTGTGAGCTTGCTAATCTCTCAATAGTGGGGATTTACAAACTATACGAAGGAGAAAGTTGGGTTTCACTTACCAGTGATAACTTTCGTTCTTCGAGTATATAATTTGTGAATACACACTATCCACCCTGCCTCCCCTCTTGAGCAGCACGGATGAGATCATTTGGTTTATCCTGTGCTTGGCTTAAGTATGGAACTGAGGTAAAATGGCGAACTGGCGCCTAAGGGTGGGCGGTACGGTGGGCGGTCTTACCGCCAAAACTTTGGACCAATCAGCTTTAAAGCCTTCGATCGATGTTCTGCGCAGGTGCATAACCCAATAGAGTGTATTCACAAACTATATACTCGAAGAACGAAAGTTATCACTGGTAAGTGAAACCCAACTTTCCCCAATATCATTACAGAAACATTTTATCATAAAAGTATGGTAGTGATAATCAAAAGATAAATTTAAAAAATGCTAAGGCCATATACAATTGCGGACATTGTGTTACCTTCCCATTCTTCTAAAAAAATAAATCAGACTTGGTCTGAACTAGAAAAAGACAAATGAGCCATGAGGGATATTCAGGAGGAGAATGAATCAACCATTGTATGGATAGCCATAAACTATGAGAGAGGAAACATGCCAGCTTTACCACTATATGCCTATTGCAAATGCACACACAAAACGCCATGATAATTATAAGGAATTTATTTCAATTGATAATTCATGTTTCTTCTGATTCATGAAAGTATACAACATTTGGGGACCTATAAGGAAATGAGACAATAGCTGTATAGAGCTGGCTGGATATGCATTTTCCCACAACAGTAGGAATATAAGACCAGGAAGTCTACAGCTTCTCTTAATGCACTGATACATGATGCAAACATCCATACTGGAGGCACCAGCAAGCCGGGCTGCAGATCTCAGCACAGGTCTGGCAATCATGCCACCTCTTGATAGTTACCCACGCAGCTGCTTCACAACATCTCATTTGGGTTCCTGTAGCAAGGGCTGTAGAGAAGATAGACCAGGAGTCAGTATCAAAAAAGTTTAAACGCTTAGTGAATTTACCATTTCCATATGGCATAGGATGGCCACTCTAGTCATTCATACAGATGAGGTTCAGATCATCACCGCTAAACCTTAGGTGGGATAGATGGGATTCTAGCACTTTGCATCCTATTTCCTCTTAGTTATCTTCCTGACATACTGTGCCTAGAACCTCCCAGCCAGAATGCCAGGTGGATTTTTGATCTCTGGATGCATTAACATTCTCCCTTTAACACACACTGTCATTTACTCAAATGAAGGTACACTTCTACTCCATCTCTCCAGATGTGAATGACATGCCTGCAAAGTTTCTTACCTCTTCAAACTCTCCTGAATTGACCTCTGGACGTTGCCATGCTGGTCTTGCAAGACCCCACAACAAAAGTAGTGAGAAGATGACGATCAGCATCCCAAGCATGTTGGCCAACCAAGCCTGTGCCGGAAGCATGTGGTATGGGGTGGATGTATTTGCCCTAAGAGGTCAGACAAAGAGCAGATTTGATAAGAAACTTCTGGGTAGTTTCAGCAAGTCATATGATATTTCATCTGTCAGCCAGGATAGCCATCTCAGATACTCTGTTTAGACCTCTGGCTTGACCCACTTGTTAGTTATGTTTGTACTCCACTTTCTTTCTAGTGACCTGAAGGTAGTGTACATAGCATTTAAAAAAAAAAAAGAAAATCTGATTAATTGCACCAATTGGTGCAAGTACCATTCTTGACTGTTTACAATTATATATAACAAGAAAATAAAAGAAACTACAATAATCAATCAACACATATTCATCATAACACTTGCAACATAAAAATTAAAATACTTACCTAGATGGCATCCTTAACTCAATTAAACACATTAGCCTCACATATTTACCACTTCAAGGTTAATGATGTGATCTATGGTCAACAGGTGAGTTTCATGGATCAGTGGTGACTTGAAGAATTATTTCAATACTCAAAAGATGGAGGAAGGAGACCAATGGGCAAGGAACATCATTAAAGGAAGATATAGCTGAGAAACCCATCCTCCCCTATGTCACTTGGAGGACACTGAATAGGGTGATGGTAAGAGTCCCTAAATGCAAGAACAACAGGCTCAAGTGGGGGCTGCTAGACAACAAAACATGGTGTGAATGTGGAGAGATTTGAAATCCAGCTCATTCCCAAGGGTATCCCCATGGCTACCTCTTTGGTGCTGAACTGGCAAGAGCTTATTTCCCTTCTGAGCTTAGAAGAGCTGTTGCTGTCCAGATCCATAACATTTGGCATCTCTCCAGTCCGAACAATTTCCTTTTATTTCATCTGGCTTTGCTGGACTGCAACTAGTAAACCACAAGTTTTTGCTCCAGTATTTCATTTTCTGACCCATTAATTAGTTGTTCACCACAATCACAAACTCTTTCCAATGCAAAGAGTCAACAACTATTTTCTCTGTGATCCCTTTAACATGGAATACTTGCTCCCCAGATCAAGAACACAGACATGCACACCCCGTGCAAGTACTGCTACTCACAGTTGAAAGTAGAGCTTTTCATTGATGCCAGAGATGGAAGCTGCCACAACCAGAACAAGGATGGCTGAGCCAAAGAAAACATGGATGGGTTTGTAGAGAGCTCTGAGCCAAATGGGGGCCCAAGGCAACAGGAAAGACAAAAATCCCGTTAACCACTGAATGGGAGATAAAAGCATTGGAAATCCTTTTAGAGCATGGCATTTGTATCATGACTAAGGCTTTCTTGATATATGATCTTGAGAGTGGAGAAAGTATTGTGCTAACCATATATGTAGAAATATTATTTTTAATTTAAGAGAAAATACATGCATACATACATGATCCCTTCACCTGTGGGTCTTATAAACAATATCCAAATATTATTTTCTATATCATTACTTTTCTTCACTTCAAAAAAAATAATATATTTTGTTCTGGTTTATCCTCTTTCCTTTCACTAATACATAAGCCAGGATTTTCCCCAGTATCTCTCTAAAATTGCTCCCCCCACATGGGCAATCCTTTTTTACCTTTATTTCATATGTTAATTTAATCATTAATAATTATGTTCCATATCTCTTTATGTCAGTCATCAATTTCAAAATCAAAATCTACTTTTCATTTTTTACTATGTTCATTCTTGCTGCTGTAACCAATATTGTAATAATTTATTTTGCCATTTTATCTACATGTTTCTAAAATCAGATATTAATGCTATTATAGTTTGTACTACTTATTAATCTGCATTTGTTTTGGTGTGCTCCCTTTCTAGGAAACAAATAGGATATAAGCTTTAAAAATAATGCAATTAGTGTTTAAATAATTTTCTCATTTAAAATTACTTATTTAACAAATCAGTTATCCAATTTTGAATTTTTTTTAACCTACCTGGCAGGAGAAGAGCAGCACAGCAGATAGTCCTAGCCAGCTATGTATGGAGTACATGTGGGCAATCCCCAGTTTGTTGTGATATTCAAAGACCGCCACCAGTCCCAGAACAATTAAGATCAATGCCGTTAATGTCAGTGCTGCATGCAGCAGCTTCCAAGGGAGTTTGGAGCCCTGCCAGGAGAGGGGCAGACGATAAACTAGAGCCGCTGCAGGGAAGAAAGAAGTCATCAGTCAAGATATCTCAGGCATGTCTATCCCATAACTACCCAGCTAGTAAAGTACTCCTTCCCAGATTCTAATACTGGGAATTTTGGGGGGAGAGGGGGAGGAATTGGAAAGAAACTGGATGCTCTGCTCACCAGTGCCGTACAAGACCAGCATGCCTGTCACCATGAGTACAGGGTGCCAGTTAAACATCTGAGAAGATCCATCCCAGGCAAAGCCACCGAGCCAATGGTGGCTCCAGTACACGGTGAGCCCCAAACACAAGATCCCCAGAACTCCAAGCAGAATTGAAAATGGCAAGAATGAGACCGTTGGCATTTCACTGCTACTAGAGAGCACTCCTAAGAAGAAAGACAAGACACCAGCTAGCTATGAAAATTACAGAAATTACTGGTCAGATACACTAGATTATACTGTTTATTCCCTGTTCTTCTTTGATTTATGTCCTTCTTGCTTGCCTCTGCTTTCCTTCTCCAAACTGCTGTAACTCCAGTCTTCTGGAAGAAACTGCTTCAATTTATTGTTTTGAAACTAAAATGGGGAGGAGCCCCAAAAGCTGAATTATATGAGGTGAGACCTAGTGCACTACCAAATTATACTGAACACAGTCAACATTGCCAATAGAAAGAAAGCTCCCTTGTTTTTTGCTAGGCTGCTGTGAGACAAATCATATTTGAATTGGGCATGGTACTGTCAAAAGCAGCACTGAACAAATTACAAAACCATCCTCGCGGTGGTATTCTGGATATTTTTGTCCATAAAGCAACATTCCAAGCGCTGCTCAAAAGGCAATTTCCACAACTACAAATAGCCTGTAACTAGCATTTAAGTCTACATTTCTCAAAGCTAATCTGCACCAAAATGGCAAATGAACATTCACCAGTGATCTTTACTTAGTATCCAAGCTACTGAGAAATAATCTACCAGGACAGTACATGCATAAGTTGTGCTGACTATCAGTTAGAACCAGAACCTAGAATTCATTCATTAAATAATCAGGCAAGATGCAACTTCTGTTGATCAGATAAGAGAAACAGAAACTATAGTCAGCCCACCAATGTTCTTCTCTGAACGGAGGCAAGCATTTATGTAAGTTACACCAGCACTCAGAGAAGTGCTCAAACTAGATCTTAGTGCAGGGGTTCTCAATACATGGCCCGTGGGGGAGATCTGGCCCATGGTACCATTTCATGTGGCCCACCAGGCCACCACCCTTGCTCCTGCTATCGCTGCTGCTGCCAAAAGCGGCAGAAACAGCCACGGATGCATTTATGACTGTCATACACATGTTTACGACAGCCGCAGATGTGTTTTACGGCAGCGTTTGCAGTGTGGAGAACCACCACTGGTTCTCATCTGTATGAGGGGCCGTGGTCCGACCTGTGGCTTGAAAAAGTTGAGAACCCCTGTCTTAGTGGATTGAACCTGATCTTAAGAAACAACTTTTCCATCAGCAGCAACAAGTCACTATTGCCAAACCAACTGAGCAAGAGAAACAAACCTCTTCATTTCAGGGTATTCACACGCTTTTACCAGCTGCCCACTAACTCCCTGCCCAAGATGCAGACCACAAATTTTCCTCACCCAAACAATAGTTCTACACAGATGCTGGACTTACAACAACGGCTTCCTGTCAGATGGCCACAGCCATGAGGTGACTTCAACTTGGGTTTTCAAAGCAGAGCTTAATAGATGAAAAGAGTATTTGCGTTAATATGTAGTTTGTCAAAGTGACTGAAACATGACTCTTTACGGCCCAACGGTTTTCTGGAAGTCATGCGAGAGACCTAGAGAATCTGCTTTCCTTTCAGGAAGGCAGCTGTTCTCCCTCAATCATACACTGTAGTGAATGGCTGGCTGGAGATATTGTAAGCATTGCTTTCTGCAACACGTGGGCTGAGAATTGTATTTACATTTGCAGAAATATTTATATGCATCATGGTGACACCATGTAGTCAAATCACACGCAGCTTCAGAACACAAAGATCCCACAGCCACTCGTTCTTTACACTTGATGCAACAGTGACAATGGCACTTAAACAATGATCATGGATGTAATAACATAGCTTGGAAAAGTTGCCTCTTAGAATATGGCTCCTTGCAGCCCAGGCTAATGTGGCCATTGGCTTTGCTGGCTGGGAGATTCTGGGAGTTGTAATTTAAAAAAAAGTTTTCAGCACTCTGTACAACATTAAGCTTGGACATATATCATCTGTTAAGTTGCTTGAAGCATGTAGTTACAATAAATGGATTGGATTTGCAGAACACTGAGTAATTTCCTCACTTTAATTGTGTTTCCTACACTAACTTTTCCAAAAAAAAAACGAGTTCTGTTTGTTTCCTACTTTTGCAATCCAGTCATCTATGGTTACAAACTTGTTTTGGTGTGTGATCCGTTTCTTCCAAGATGTTTATGTAAAATTTTCAAAGGCCAATATAGAAATCGAATCTATACCTATAAAATCAAGCGTTAACCGTTGGAACTTCACATAGGATCCTAAGCCAGGCCCTACTAGCCTGCACCAACCATTCGTGCACACGCCCGAACTGGGTCTGCAGGTCAACAAAGGATTGAAAAATGCGCCAGTGGGGCAAGAGCCCCACAAACGCAAAAAAAGGGAAACAACTTCATTTCCCAACATTCCTTGCACCAGACCCAATCAGGCTGAGAGGCGTGAGCAAAAGGAACGTTCGGAAACGCACCACGGCCAATCCAAAGGAAACCGCAGGGAAAAAAATGATGCGCAAACGCCAAACTACAAGCCCCAGGGTCCTGCACGCCATGAGCACGCAGAACACTGAGGAAGCTGGCTAGCAAAAAATAAAAATAAAAAACACACCAGGAGCACAAGTCCACCGCAGCCGGACTCACAGAAAAACAAAAACGGGGGGGGGGGTGTCAAGGTGGGGAAAGGCACTGCCCCCCCCCTGAAAGTGAACCCATTCCCAGGTAACCAAAGCCATCAGACGGCACTCTGTCCGCTGACTTTACTTACCGCAAAAGGGTTTCACTTTCAGTGAGGCCAAGCCGTGGGAACCAAAGCCCCCCTCCCCAACGGCACCTGAAGCTCCCGATCGGAGTTTCTCCTTTAATATCACTGGGTGGGGGGGTTGCGCTCCCCCTCTCTACTGGCTCCCCTGGGGTTGGGATGGTTGGGGGGACAAAAGGGGTCTGTCTCCCCAAACCTCCTGACCCCAGGGGACCCGGAAGAGAGGGGATTCCCCTCCACACACACACACACCATATTAAAGAGAAGAAACCAAGCGGTTACTTCTCTTTAAAAATGGTGATTTTTTGGGGGGGGAATCCCCCTCTCCGATGGCTCTCCTGGATCCGGAAGGGTTGGGGAGACAGACACCTTTTGTCCACCCAACCCTCCCAAACCCAAGGAAGCCAGCGGAGAGGGGGATCACACACCCCCCACTGATATTAAAGGGGAAACCCCAATTGAGATTTCACCAAAAAAACAATCAAAAACATCCAAAAATACACAAAAACAACCAAAAATAACACCAAAAACAATACAAAGTAAACAAAAACAAAAAAACCCTTCCAACACCATTTAAAACAGCCCGGCAACGCCGGGCAACCTCTGCTAGTAGACTACATAATTACGAGCAAGAGATGGAGAAGATGTATTCTCTCTGCCAAAATAAGACTAGGTACTGCTTATGAACTGTTAGTATCCAACATCAGAGTAAAAAAAATACTAAAATGTAGTGCCAAAATATAATTCAAACACCATTAAAGTCTATAAGTGTCAGGATCCGAGCCAGCTTCAAGGCTCCATCTGATTTGGTTGCTTCCTTGGTTGTCTGACTCCTGGCCTGCTTGGACTATTTATGTATTTATTTATTTATTCTACTTGTACCCCACCCATCTGGGAAGTCTTCCCCACTCTGAGTGGCTAACAACAACACATTAAAAAACATCTTAAAACCACATAAAAGTATCAGACCTTATTGCAGTAATGATGGAAAAGGCCCAACAAGAAACCTAACACTATACAGATGTTGACCCCTTCTCAAAAGCCTCCCTAAACAGACGCGATTTAAGCTGCTTTATAAATGCCCGTCGCGATTCCACCAGGAGGGAATTCCACAGGGTTGGCGCCACCACCGAAAAGGCTTTTCTCCGGGTTGTAACCTTCCTTGCCAGTTTCGGCATTGGCACCAAGAGCTGCCCCATTTGGGAAGATTGGGTGATACGGAATGATGTTCTAAGAGGGAGACGCTCCACCATATAGGAAGGTCCCAAACTGTTTAGGGCTTTAAAAGTTAAAACTAACACCTATGTCTTGTTTACTAGAACTAGCTTTGTTCCCCTGTCTGCTCCTAATGTTGCCTAATGTTCAAGCTGGATTCTGAAAAAGAAAATGCACTCAAGATCATGTTGCAAATATCTGCTGGCTACTGGCACCAGATAATTTCAGAAGATTTGTCTATGTTTTCTAAACTACAGCAAAGCTTTTGACTGTTGGAATCATGAGAAACTATAGATGTGCCTAAACACATGGTTATCCTGATGTGTAACCTTTACTATGGACAACAAATTATCAATAGGACAGAATATTTATTATATTTATACCTCACCCATCTAGGAGATTTTCCTACTCTGGGCAGCTGGAAAGAATGGTTTCCTACAGGAATAGGTGTCAGACAAGGGTGCATTTCATCCTCTCATCTGTTTAATTGGTAAGGTAGGTACATATACAGAAAGCCAGACAAGATTCAAATGGAGGAGTGAAAATTGTTGGAAGAAATATCAATTATTTTAGATGTGCAGATGATACCATCTTATTGGCAGAAAGCAGCAATGACTTCAAATGACTTCTGAAGAAAGTGAAAGTAAAAAGTGCCAAAACAACTGCAATTCAACATTAAGACAAAAATTATGATTATAGAAGAACAACAACACAACTTTAATAATGGCAATAAATTAAAGCTGTTCTGTATACCTTGGTTTAATCATCAATCCAAATGGAGACTGCAGCTAAGAAATCAAAAGAACAAGAAGACAGATTTGGAAGGGTGGCAAAGAAGGAATTAGAAAAGGTTAATTAAATGTAAGGATGCATCACTGGAGACCAAAGCCAAAATCATCCACCCTCTTGTATTTCCAATCAACATGAATTTATTTTATTTTATATTCATATTTATATACTGAGACTGCATTGGTCGCACTGATGGATGATCTCTGGTGAGAGTGGGATGGCGGTCATCCATCCATCCTTGCTCTTTTTGACCTCTCAGCGGCTTTTGATACCGTCGACTACGGTATCCTTCTGGAACGGCTCTGAGGATTGGGGATCCAGGGCATGGTATGGTCCTGGTTTTCCTCATTTCTGAGGGCCCGGACCCAGTTGGTGTGATTGGAGAGCGAGAAGTCCAGTCCTAGGTCCCTAAAATATGGGGTGCCTCAGGGCTCGGTACTCTCTCCTCTCCTATTTAACATCTACATGAAGCCGCTGGGTGAGATCATCCGTTCCCATGGGGTGCTGTACCACCAGTACGCGGATGATACACAGTTGTACATCTCGGCCTGTGGGGACCCCAGTGATGCAGTCAAAGTCCTTTCCAGTTGTCTGGAGGCGGTTTGCGGTCAGGATGGGGGCGAATGGGTTACAGCTGAATCCTAGTAAGACTGAGTGGCTGTGGATGGGGGGGGGGGGTTCCTGTGCTATCCCGGGAGCTACCATCTTTGGTTTTGGATGGGGCTATTTTGCCCCAGACCGACCCGGTGCGCAACTTGGGGGTCCTCCTGGATTCGCGGCTGCTGCTAGAACAGGTGGCGGCTGTGGCCAGAAGGGCCTTCACCCAACTTCAGGTGATTCGCCAGTTGCGCACGCTCCTGGACCGGGACTCTTTGCTCATGGTCACTCATGCTCTGGTGACCTACAGACTAGATTATTGTAATGCGCTCTACATGGGGCTGCCCTTGATGACTGTTCGGAGGCTGCAGCTGGTCCAGAATGCGGCGGCCCAGGTGGTGATGGGGTGTGGACGTTATGCCCATGCCTCACCACTGCTTTGGGAGCTGCACTGGTTACCCGTTTGCCTCCGAGTGCAATTCAAGGTGCTGGTTTTTACCTTTAAAGCCCTATATTGTAGTGGGCCAGGTTACCTTAGAGACCGCATCGCCCTAAGGACGTCTGTCCGTCCAACCAGAGCGGACCGGACGGGCTCTCTAATAGTGCCATCGGCCAGGGGGGCTCGCCCCTCTGGCACAAGGAGGAGAGCCTTCTCTGTGTCCGCACCGGCCCTTTGGAACCTCCTGCCTGTGGAACTGCGTCTCCAGACGGAGTTGTTGCCCTTTAGAAAAGAACTAAAAACCTGGCTGGCGGGCTAAGTTTGGGGTGCAGGTGGAGGGGTGGCTTCTGTTGGGTGGTTAATATAGGGGAGGATGCCTGCCCCAAGGTTTCTGCGTTTCCTGCACCTCTCTATTTTTAGGGGTGGGTTCTTATTGCTGGTTTTTATCTGTTTTATTTGTTTTTATCTGTTTTTACCCACTGTGTGAACCGCCCGGAGTCGTCTTTGGCTGAGTGGGCGGTATAGAAATTTAACAATAAATAAATAAATGAATGAATGAATGAATGAATGAATGAATGAATGAATATAAAATGTATGGGTGTGAAAACTGAACAGTAAAGAAAGCTGCCAGGAATTTTTTTCCTTTAATTTGAAAAATGGTGCTGGAGGAAAGTTCTTAAACTAAACTTTCAAGCTTTGGTCCAATACTTAGGTACCGAGACATGCACAAACTTGTTTTTCTCTCAAGCTGCTCACACACCAGCAGCGGAAGAGCCAAGAATCAACTTTAATCCCACAAACTAAGGTTTCCTTTGCTCGAAAGCCAGTCGTATCTGACTCTAGGGTGCAGTGCTCATCTGTTTCAAAGCTGAAGAGCCAGCGCTGTCTGCTTCTGCAGACGTTTCCTTGGTCATGTGGCAGGCATGGACGCTGACTGGGAGGTGGAAGGTCAGCAGTTCGATTCCCGAGTACTGCAGGACGGAATGAGCTCCCGTCTTTGTCCCAGCTCCTGCCAGCCTAGCAGTTCGAAAGCAAGAAATTGCAAGTAGATATATAGGGACCCCTTCGGTGTGAAGGTAATCCCACAAAAGAGAAAAACAAAGTGCCAGCCCTGGGAGGTTCAATTCCGTTCATAGCGACTAAGAGTTACAATAGCATCAGCCGTCGTGGGCAATAAACTATCTATCAGATAATTAGATTCTAATAAGTAACTACACAGCCGTTTAGCTCGCTGTTTGTACAGAAACGGGCTGGTTCGCTGAGTCAGACTACAACAGGAAATAATAAAGCAAAACTGCAAAATAAAAAGCTTAAAATATCAGATAAAATTATGACACCCTACGATCCCTTAATGGGAATTGCTCATTAATGACAAAATTAGACATAACTGGAAACGCCGTTGCAGAAAGTAAGAAACACGGCTTTCCTACATTTACAGTTTAAATAACCCCAGCGCAAACGCAACTACAGCCATAGTACTGTAAATGAGATAGAAAAACTAGCCCACTTTCTCCCACCTCGTTTCCGCCTGAAGAGCGGGGGGCGCCGGGAAACGTAGTCCCAAAGTTCTGCCGCCCCTTCAAGACTGTCTTTCTCACTCATCGTATTAAACGCAGGACCCCCCAAGGGAGCCGGTCTTTAGGCTCCGCCTAATCCGATCTGCTTTTGGGTGGACGTGGATCTCTGGGAAATGTAGTTTAAAAGGCGAGGCGAAACCATTCTATCGCTTCTTCAGAGAGGCATGAAGACGTGAGTCTTATCAATTTTCTCTCTCTCAAGGCGATGTGAAAACACTTTTACTACTTCAAGCCTCTTCTTGTATTTATTCCCATCTGTAAAACATTATACACGTTGTTATCCCCCCCGTTATGTCAGAGATACGGACGCCATGTACTTGCACAAGATCATCCTAAGGCCGTGATGGCGAACCTTGGCACTCCAGATGTTCTTAGACTTCAATTCCCAGAAGCCCAAGCACCGGGTGAATCCACACAAATAGGTTTACTTCGATTCATCCGGCCCGCACTGCCCTCGTTGCTCCCAGAAGCGGAAGTAAAACGTGCCCGTACGGAGGAAGGGTTGACCCGGAAGAGCCTTAACACGCACTTCAGGCAAGTGCGTGTTATTAATCAATTGCGCCCACTCCTGGACCTGGAGGCCCTTCTCACAGTCACCCATGCCCTGGTCACCTCCCATTTGGACTATTGTAATGTGCTCTATATAGGACTGCCCTTGATGACTGTTGTGTTCTGATGGTTTTACTGTACACATGGATTACAATGTATCTGAGCCAATGTAACCTTGCCTATAGCAACAATGTAACCTTCAGCTGTATCATATAAACCCTGTAATAGGACGCGAGCTAATGACCACCAGCTGGCAGCAGCGAGCGTCCAAGCTCTCTTGGTCCGAACTCATCAAAGGCAACAGCGCGGGAAGTTTTCCCGCCACCACCTACACCTGGACAAGAAGGGCGTGACCTGCAATGACGTCACGCAGACAGTGGCCAATGGGCTACCATGGCACCACGTTCAAATGTATTACTGCTGTATATAAAGAGCTATCGATCCGCCATTACCTCATGTTCCCTCTGTCCACGATGCAATAAACCTGAGTTAACCCAGTCCGAGGCTGTGTCCTGTGTCTTGGTTTGCATACACCAAATTGGCGACGAAGGTGGGATGATGGATCCCCACGGAACAGCCAGGGCACAGAGCGGGTTCAACATCACCAAACCGCAAGACTGGGAGCTGCTTGAGATGGATTTCCAGGCGGCACTGGTGGAACTCAGAGTCAAAGGAGACGACGAGGAGAGGAAGAGGGCCATCCTCACCAGAATGCTCGGGATGGAAACCAAGCGGACGCTGGTGGGCATCATCGCTCCGAAGAAGGTGAGCGAATTTAAGGCGGGCGACATCATGAAGCTGCTGCGAGAGCGGTTCTGCCCCTCGAGGGCAATGTTTCCCGCTCGGAGCGCGTTTTGGAGGCGAGTCCAAGCGCCGGATGAGTCGGTTGAGGCATTCGTGGCCGCCATGAGGATAGCCGCCGCCCCCTGTAAATGGGGCGACATCCTAGAGATGGCCCTCAGGGACGGCGTGTTGTGTGGCCTGAAAGACAAGGAGGTACAGCGCAGCTTGATGAACAAGGAGCCGCCACCCACGCTGGCAGAGGTCGTAGAGGCCGCGGAAGCCGCCGAGTCCACGAATGCTGGAGTGGACGAGATGCACCAGTGGCGTGAGTGGCGTCCTAGAGCCGGCAAGGCGGAAAATTCGGTGCACGGGAAGTCCGGACAGTCGGTGCACGCAACTCGACGGGCCTCAAAGTCGTCTACGGAAGGCAGCGACGGCGAGGAGGTCCAGAAGGTCCGAAAGGGTGGTCGACGCTGCGAGGGTTGCGGAGCGGCCCATGAGCGCGCGAGATGCCCGTTCAGGAAGGCCGAGTGTTACACCTGCGGCCGTCGGGGGCACATCGCCAAGGCATGCAGGAAACGGAGAGAGGGCCGGAGGCAGTCACAAGACCGTGTGGCCAGACCGGACCGTCCAGCGAGGCCCAAAGATGGCGCCCAGACCACGAGGAGGCAGGACGGCGTGGGCCGCGTCTCGGACGACAGCGAGGACGACGCCCCAGTGTTCAGCGTGTCCGCGGGACAATCCCATTACTTCGTTGAGGTATTAGTACAAGGGGCCCCTATTAAAATGGAAATTGACTCGGGGTCCTCCTATTCCATAATTCCCCAGAAAGAGTTCCTGAAAATCGACCCCCACGTGCGGCCCAAACTTAAAGCGTTGAGGTCCACGCTACGAGACGTACAGGGAAACAGCATTCCGGTGTTGGGGGTCGGGAAATTTCGGGTCAATTTTAAAAGACATTCTGCGGAACTGCCCCTAGTTGTCCTCAAGGGGGGAAGCTGTAGCCTCCTAGGGACACAGTGGTTTCAGCCCTTAGGTTTGTTCATAGGGGGGGTGCATACCGTGGGGGGGGACCCAATACAAGCGGTTTGCGATGCGCATCCCGCCGTTTTTAAGAAAGGACTCGGAAAGTTCAAGGGACCCCCTGTAGCGTTCGACATAGACCCGGAGGTCCGCCCGATAAGACTCAAACCGCGCAGGGTACCGTTCGCACTCAAGGACAAGATAGAGGCGGAACTGGACAAACTGGTGGGCCAGGGGATTCTTATTCCTGTTGATTCCGCGGAGTGGGAAACTCCAATTGTAACGGCTCTAAAGGCTAACGGGGAGGTGCGCATTTGCGCTGATTATAAGTGTACAATTAACAAGGCGATCCGCCCTAATGCATACCCGGTGCCAGTAATCAGCCACCTTTTGGCCAGGCTGAATGGGGGAAAGTGTTTCGCTAAACTCGATTTGGCACAAGCCTATCAGCAACTTCCTGTGACCCCCGCCACGGCCGTGGCACAAACGATAGTTACACATAAAGGAGCGTTCCAGGTGTCGCGGTTACAGTTTGGCGTGAACTCGGCACCCGGCCTTTTTCAATCGCTTGTGGAACGCCTCCTGAAGGGCCTGGAGGGGGTGTTGCCTTATTTTGATGACGTGTTGATAACAGGGGGGAGTGAGGCTGAACTGGCAAAGAGGTTGGACAAAGTACTGACTGTGTTCGAGAAAGCGGGGCTGAGATTGAGGAAGGACAAATGTGTTTTTTTCGAAACCGAGGTCGAGTTTTTAGGGTTTCGGATCACACCCGAGGGGATTAAGCCGTCTAAATCCAAAGTAGCAGCCATTAAAAAGGCCCCTCGCCCCACATCCAAAACCGAGCTACAGTCCTTCCTGGGGCTCCTCAATTTTTACCATACATTCCTCCCGCGGAAGGCGTCCGTGGCCGAACCGCTCCATCGGTTACTTAAAAAGGAGGAGCCATGGATGTGGGGTGACGAGCACAAGAGGGCGTTCAAAGAACTAAAGCAACTCCTAACATCTGAGGCAATCCTGACGCACTTCGACCCCAAACGGCCAGTGGTCCTAGTCTGTGATGCATCCCCGGTGGGGGTGGGGGCGGTGCTTTGCCACGTGTTGGAGGACGGAAGGGAGGCCCCGGTAGCGTTTTACTCAAGGTCCCTGTCCCAAGCGGAGCGAAATTACGCACAAACCGACAGGGAGGCGTTAGCGATAGTAGCGGGAACCAAAAAATTTCACGATTTTTTGTATGGCCGCCCGTTCAAAATCGTGACCGATCACAAGCCTCTGTTAGGGATTTTCACGGCGAGCAAGCCCACGCCGCAGATCCTGTCCCCGAGAATGCTGCGATGGGCTATTTTCCTCAACGCATACCAACATGAGTTGGAGTACCGGCCCGGAAAGGAGATCAGCCATGCTGATGCACTTTCGAGATCCCCTTTGCCTTTGTCGGATGACCAGAAGGCGAGAGTTGAAAGAGACCGCCAGGTGTTGCTAATTGAGGTTTTAGACGCACCCCCAATAGTACCAGCCGACATTGCTAGGGCGACAGGCAAGGACGGAACGCTGGGGAAAGTTAGCTCATGGGTACAGAAGGGGTGGCCGGCATCGTCCCCGAGTACAGAGTTCGACCCATTCTTTCGGAAAAAGCTAGAGTTGTCCCTAGAAAGGGGGTGCCTTTTGTGGGGCCAACGGGTGGTGGTCCCTACGCCCCTGCGGACGAGGGTGCTCGAACTGCTGCACGTCAGCCACCCGGGCATAGTTCGTTCGAAGGCGCTGGCCCGGAGTTACTTCTGGTGGCCACAGCTGGACGCGGACATTGAGCACATGGTCGGCACTTGCGAGGCATGCCAGGGATCCCGACCTGAGGCGGCCCGTCTTCCGCATAGGGAATGGGACACAGCAAGGGGGCCATGGTCCAGAGTGCACGTCGATTTCGCTGGCCCATTCCGAGGAACCATGTTTCTCCTGGTGGTGGATGCGTTCTCCAAGTGGCTAGAGGTTATCCCAGTAAAGAGCACGTCCTCCGCCACGACAATTAGCCGGCTAAGGAGAGTCTTTTCCACGTTCAGTTTACCCGACACTTTAGTCAGCGATAACGCTAGTTGTTTCACCTCCGCTGAGTTCGGAGCATTCATGGAGGCAAACGCCATTCGGCATGTCACATCCGCGCCGTTTCACCCGGCCACGAATGGCCAAGTGGAACGGCTGGTGCGTACAACAAAGGAGGCGCTGCGGCGCATGGGCCCGGGGGACCTAAATCACCAAGTATGCCAGTTCCTCTTAGCGTATAGGGTAACCCCCTTAGCGTCAGGCTACTCGCCGGCAGAGCTCTTGATGCGGCGAAAACTGACCACGATCCTGTCCAGGCTAGACCCGACAAGAGTCGAGGATAAAGGAAAAAACATAGGGTTGGCAGTCTCGAAAGGCTTCGCCGCCGGTGACCCTGTTCACTGCAGGAACTATTCCAGCGCAGGGCCAGCCTGGGTGCCAGGGACGGTTGTAGAACAGACGGGGCCAGTGTCGTACCGGGTCGAGACTAACACCGGCCTCCTCTGGAGGAGGCACGCAGACCAACTGAGGCACCGAGTGAGTGGGCCAGTCAGTGGGTCTCAGCAACAGGATTCAGCGTTAGGGTTCTCCCCCACCCGCTTAACCCAAGGGGGAGACAGCAGTGGACAACAGTCCCAAGCAAGGGGGGAAGGCAGAAGCAGCGGCCCCGACCCATACCCTTTTGATACGCCAGTCCTATCAGGGGCCCGGGAAGGGGGTGAGGAGTTCGCGACCGCTGCCCCCGATTGGGAAGGGGGAGAGGAGTTCGCGACCGCTGCCCCCGATTGTAATTTTGATTTTGATTTTGCGAGCCGGGGGGGTTTTCAGGAGTGTTCCCCCACCCATCCAAGCGAGAAGAGGGGTTTTTCGTTGGCCCCCAGTGCCCCCGGTTCCTCCCTAAGAAAGAGCACACCTCCCAACAACGCCGCGGAGCCGCGGCAAGTCACTAACGAGTCTCCCTCTCCAATTACAGGACAGGAAACCAGGGGACAAAGAGAAGGTAGCAAACCCGGGGAGAGGCAGCCCGCATCGAGACCCCAGCGTGTTCGAAATAAGCCATCTTGGCTGAGAGACTTTGTCTCCTAAGGGGGGGGAGTGTGTTTAAGTGTGGGCTCGAGACTTTGTCTCGTCCTAGGGGGGAGGGGTGTTGTGTTCTGATGGTTTTACTGTACACATGGATTACAATGTATCTGAGCCAATGTAACCTTGCCTATAGCAACAATGTAACCTTCAGCTGTATCATATAAACCCTGTAATAGGACGCGAGCTAATGACCACCAGCTGGCAGCAGCGAGCGTCCAAGCTCTCTTGGTCCGAACTCATCAAAGGCAACAGCGCGGGAAGTTTTCCCGCCACCACCTACACCTGGACAAGAAGGGCGTGACCTGCAATGACGTCACGCAGACAGTGGCCAATGGGCTACCATGGCACCACGTTCAAATGTATTACTGCTGTATATAAAGAGCTATCGATCCGCCATTACCTCATGTTCCCTCTGTCCACGATGCAATAAACCTGAGTTAACCCAGTCCGAGGCTGTGTCCTGTGTCTTGGTTTGCATACACCAAAATGACCATCCGGAGACTGCAGTTGGTCCAGAATGTGGTGGCCCGTGCGGTAGTGGGGTGTGGTCGTTTCGCCCATGCCTCGCCACTGCCTATATCTGTCTGGGTGCAATTCAAGGTGCTGGTTATCACCTTTAAAGGCCTTCATGGTAGCAGACCAGGATACCTCAGGAACCGCGTCGTCCCTAGGACATCGACCCATCCCACGAGAGCAAACCAAGAGGGCACCCTCCATATACCATCTGTTGGGGAGGGTCGCCTCTCCAGCACGAGGAAAAGGGCCTTCTCGGTTGTAGCCCCCACACTATGGAACCTACTCCTGGTAGAATTACGCCTCCAGGCCCAGTTGCTACCCTTTAGAATTGAAAACGTGGTTAGCAGAACAGGTCTGGGGGCCAGGATTGCCAACAAGCTCTCCTTTCTGGCTCGTCTGTGGTCCCCCCCTTCTTATAATTGGTTTTATTGAATGGCTTTTAACTGTTTTTATATTGTTTTTAAGTTTTGCTGAGCAGCCAGTGAAGTGTTCTATTGACTGGGGCGGTATATAAATCTAAATAAATAAATAACTCATCCCCTGCCTCCGCTGCAACCTGCTCGAATGAGTAACATACTGAATCTTTGCCTGGCTGTCGTCACACAGCAAGTAAAGGCAGAATGAGCGCTGCCATTTTAATAAGCCCTCATCCTATTGCCCAGTAACCACTATTATGATTTTACTGTGTTTAATAGCTGCTTCATTTTAGCATTTTGTTTTGAATTCTACTGATATTTCACATAGGTCCATAATTCTAAATTGTACAATGCTGTGTTACTAATAAAGAAAGATAGCAGCCTGATTGTGCATCGAATTCAGCTTGCCTAAAACTCCTGAAATTGTACTGTAGACACTAGACTTGCAGTGATGGCCAACCTTGGCACACCAGGTGTTCTTGGACTTCAGTTCCCATAAGCCCTAATCAGCAGGAGTGTCTACTTGGGCTTCTGGGAATTGAAGTCCAAGAACACCTGGAGTGCCAAGCTTGGCCATCACTGCAAATATTACGATGTGGAAGGCAAATGGAAGGCCACTGAATTATATTGTTCCTAGGACAATCTTTATGGCTGATCACCTTGATGATATCCAATATCTGGAATTGGATATGACACATGAAAAAGACGAAGACTAGAAAATTACTGTGCCATACAGGATTATGTGGGTGCGATCCTATAGCTTTTTGCTTGGACAAAACCATGTTTGTATAGGTTACCCCTCCGGGGGAATATTCTGCATAGGAATTGGCTGAGCCCCCTTTTTTGTTGATTTCTAGAAGAGGCATGAAAAATATTAATCCCAATTCCCAGAAGGGTAATAAATTTAGTCTTGCTCTACAGCAAGACTAAAACCGGCATGGGATTACTTTTCCCTCTCTGTTTCTATGTACCATCACTTGATTCTGGTGCCTGCTTTCAATTCTCATGATTTTGAGACAGATCACCTGTCAGTGGTATATACAGAGTATGTATTACTTTTTGAAATTAAACTGAATTATAGTAGCAATGTGTAGTATGACATTTGCTCAAAATAATTAATGCTACCATCGGCATGTGACGGGCAGGATAGTCAAATAAAATAATCGAAGCATTATTGTTCAAGGAGCACAAGACCATTTTGAAGAGGTGTAGTTGAGTTTCCCCCATGTTTTCCTGACTGACGACCCCTTGACTTCTACCTCTGGGGGATCTTGAAGGATATGGTGTACCATAGAAAACCAGCTACACTGGTGGTACATTGATAAGGAATTGAAATGGCAGACAATACAAATTAACACTTTGGTTAATGTTGCTCAAGTAGTAGTTTGTCATAATCAGAAGTGTCTGGACGCTGATAGCAACGACTAATGAGTCCCCCCTTTCCATTGCAGGACGAGACTCTGCGGAATTCGGAGCCCCTAGTTCCCCTGAGCTAAACCAAGCAGCCTTTAGTGTATGGGACCAAAGACAACAGAACAGCCGAAGGGTTGGCTTAACACAGGTTTATTGCATGATGGTCCGGTGGAGCATGAGGTAATAGTGGTGATACATCTCAATATATACAGTAGCCCTATACATTTGAATCTTGTAGCACGGTAGCTCATTGGCTGCTACCGGCGTGGCCTCGCCCAGGCACGCCTCTCTTCCTGCTGCTGAATGCAGATCTTTCTCCTGCTGCTGAATGCGGGGAAGGTTTTCCCGCGGCTGTCCGTGATTGAGCAATGTGAACCATGTGAGACTGAACGCTCGCAGCTGCCCTCTATGGGCTGCCTGCTCGCGTTCCTTTACAGCCGAGATACCTTGTATTTGGAGTGGTTACATTCTTGCCTTTACAGTACAATGAACATGCAAACATACATACATAACATCCCTCCCCCCTAGGATGGGACGAAGTCCCGCAACCATTGTGGCTTGCCGCACGTGCGCTTGGGGCGTGCTTGCGCCTGACCTAGTGCTGGAGAGCCTGTGATCTCTGACTCCGCGGGTACTTGTCCTGCCACGGGAAACGGGGATTCGTTAGTGGCTCTGTGGGGCGTCCGTGCCTGCCTTGCGCCCGGGGATGGGAATGGAATGAACAGTTGGGAGGTGAACCCCTGCCTGTTGCTCTCGGACCCCGGGGACCCTCCTATTGTGAACCGCGGAACCGATGAGGTCGCCCTTGTGGTTCTGCTACCTTCTGTTCCCCGCTCGGGGGACCTTGAGACTGTGGTGGGCGGACTCGCTGTTGCCTCCTGTCTTGGGGGTGTCGGTCTCCGGGAAATTAGCGCTATGTTGCATTCTAACTCACAGGGGCTACTGGGACTGGAAGTACCAGGGGCTGAACTGAAACCCCTCTTTTCACTAGGACGGGTGGGGGACCACTCCGCTAACTCCCCCTGGTACTGTAAATCAACGTCTAAACTTCTAGGGGCATCTGTGTTTCGGGGAAACTTCCGAGGGGTATGTGTGAGGTCGGGGCTCTTCCTTTCTGCCGCGAACTCCCGCAAAAGATCTCTGAGGATCGATTCCCTTTCCTCCCCCCTTGGTGGGGACCCATGTCCCCCTTTTCCTCCCCCTTGGGCTAAACGGGTGGGGGAGTACCCTAACGCTGATTCGTGGCTATTTTCGTCTTCGTCCTGCTCTCCGGGGACCCTGCGCCTGAGTTGGTCCGCGTGTCGCCTCCACAGGAGGCCTGTACTGGTCTCCACGCGGTATGAGACGGGGCCGGTTTGTTCTATTACGGTGCCCGGCACCCAGGCTGGCCCCGCGTTGGCGTAGTTCCTGCAATGCACCGGGGCGCCTACGCTGAAACTCTTTGCGGGTTCCACCCCTATGTTCCGCCCTTTGTCCTCTACTCTCGTGGGGTCTAGCTTGGAGATTACCGTGGCCAGCTTCCTGCGCATTAACAGCTCCGCGGGGGAGTACCCTGACGCCAATGGGGTGACCCTGTACCTTAGCAGGAATTGGCACAATTGCAGGTCGAGGTCTCCGGGGCCCATGCGCCGCAGCGCGTCTTTTGTGGTGCGCACGAGGCGCTCTACTTGGCCGTTGGTGGCCGGGTGAAAGGGGGCGGAGGTGACGTGCCGAATGGCGTTGCGATCCATGAATGCCCCGAACTCGGCGGACGTGAAACAGCTAGCGTTATCGCTGATGAGGGTGTCGGGTAAACCGAACGTGGAAAAGACCCTCCGTAACTGTTTAATTGTTGTGGCCGAGGAGGTGTTCGAGACTGGAATGACCTCCAACCACTTGGAGAACGCGTCCACCACAAGGAGGAAAAGTGTTCCCCTGAACGGGCCAGCAAAGTCTACGTGTACCCGGGACCAGGGCCCCCTTGCTGCGTCCCACTCCCTATGTGGCAAGCGAGCCTCTTCTGGCCTGGAGCTTTGGCACGCTTCGCAAGTGCCGACCATGTGTTCGATGTCGGTGTCTAGCTGGGGCCACCAAAAGTAACTGCGGGCTAGTGCCTTAGAGCGGACGATCCCCGGGTGGCTGACGTGCAGCAGTTTAAGCACCCTCGGCCGGAGAGACGTGGGGATCACTACCCGCTGTCCCCACAAAAGGCAACCCCTCTCTAGGGACAACTCTAGTTTCTTTTTGAAAAATGTGTCGAATTCCGCTGCAGGGGAAGACGCGGGCCACCCTTTCTGTACCCAGGAGCAAACTGTAGCCAGCGTTTTGTCCTTGCCGGTCGCTTTGGCGATGTCGGCCGGTACTACTGGAGGGGAGTCTAGGACCTCTATCATTAAGACCTGGTGGTCCCTCTCTTCCTCGCCCACGTGGCAGCAATCCCGGGGAATGGGGGACCTCGACAGGGCATCCGCATGGCTGATCTCCTTCCCGGGCCGGTATACCAACGCGTGCTGATACGCGTTGAGAAAAATGGCCCACCTGAGCATCCTCGGGGACAGGATTTGGGGTGTGGGCTTATCTGCGGTGAAAATGCCTAGCAAGGGCTTATGGTCAGTCACTATGGTGAAGGGGCGGCCGTACACAAAATCATGAAATTTCTTGGTCCCCGCAATTATCGCTAGTGCTTCCCTGTCTGTCTGGGCATAGTTTCTCTCCGCTTGGGACAAGGACCTAGAGTAGAACGCTATCGGGGCCTCCCTCCCGTTCTCCAGTACGTGACATAACACCGCCCCCACCAGGGATGCATCGCATATCAGGACCACTGGGCGTTTGGGATTGAAATGGGTCAGTACCGCATCTGATGCCAGGAGTCGCTTCAGGTCATTGAAAGCCATCTCCTGGTCGTCGCCCCACTTCCATGCCCCGTCCTTTTTTAACAATTTGTGTAGCGGTTCCGCCACTGCTGCCTTCCGCGGAAGGAAGGAGTGGTAAAAGTTGAGCAGTCCAAGGAACGACTGCAACTCGGGCTTGGAGGTGGGGCGAGGGGCCTTCTTGATGGCGGCCACCTTGGATTGGGATGGCCTTATTCCCTCGGGAGTAACACGGAACCCTAGGAACTCAACCTCAGTTGCGAAGAAAACGCATTTGTCTTTCCGCAACCGCAACCCCGCCTTTTCGAATATTGCCAGGACCTTTCCCAACCTTATTGCTAATTCGGCCCGGCTCCCCCCTGTAATCAATACGTCATCAAAGTAGGGTAACTCCCTCTCTAACCCCTTCAGGAGGCGTTCCACGAGTGACTGGAAGATCCCGGGCGCCGAATTCACGCCGAATTGGAGGCGCGATACCTGGAACGCCCCTTTGTGGGTGACTATGGTCTGCGCAGCAGCTGCGGCGGGGGTCACCGGGAGTTGCTGGTAGGCTTGGGCCAGGTCGAGTTTAGCGAAACACCTCCCCCCGTGTAACCTGGCCAACAAGTGGCTGACTACCGGCACCGGATACGCATTAGGGCGGATCACCTTATTGATGGTGCACTTGTAATCAGCGCATATGCGGACCTCCCCATTGGCCTTGAGCGCTGTTACAATTGGAGTTTCCCACTCCGCAGAATCAACAGGGACAAGAATCCCCTGGCCCACCAATTTGTCCAACTCCGCCTCTATTTTTGTCCTTTAGTGCGAAGGGCACTCTGCGCGGTTTAAGTCTGATTGGACGTACTCCAGGGTCCAGGTCGAAAGTCACTGGGGGGCCCTTGAATTTTCCGAGCCCCTTTTTGAAAACCTCGGGGTGCGCGTCGCACACGCTCTGTATTGGATCAGTCCCGGCGGCGTGTGCTCCCACGGCGTGCACCCCCCCCCAATGAACAACCCCAGGGGCTGGAACCATTGAGTCCCGAGGAGGATGCATTTACCTCCCTTGAGGACGACTAGGGGAAGCGTTGCGGTGTGCTTTTTAAACTGGACCTGGAACTTCCCAACCCCCAACACTGGGATGCGGTTCCCTTGCACGTCCTTCAGTGTGGCCCTCAACGCTTTGAGCTTGGGCCGCACGCGGGGGGCGATTTTCATGAACTCTCCCTGGGAAATGATAGAGTATGAAGAACCCGAGTCCACCTCCATCCTAACAGGGGCCCCTTGTATTACTACCTCCACGAAGTAACGGGGGTGCTCCGTGGAAACGCTGCAAACCGGCGCGTCGTCCTCGCTGTCGTCGGAGATGCGCCCTACTCCGTCCCGCGTCCTCGTGGTCCGGGTGCCGTCCTTTGGCCTCGTGGTGCGGTCCTGCCTCGCCGAGCGGTCTGGGGAACTCCTCTTGGCCTCGCGCCGTTTCCGGCAGACCTTGGCGATGTGCCCGCGCCGGCCGCAGTTGTGGCACTCGGCCTTGCGGAATGGGCATTTGGCGCGGGCGTGGGCGGCGCCGCAGCCGTCGCAGCGCCGGCCCTCTCTGTGGACCCTCCGGACGTCCTCGTCGTCGCCGCTCTCCGCGGACGAGTTCGAAACTCGCCGGGCCGCGCGCACCGAGCTCTCTGCCTTGGCGGGTTTCGGGCGCCAGTCCTGAAGCTCTTGCACCCCGGCAGTCGTGGCCTCCGCGGCCTGTGCCGTGTCGAGGACTTGTTGCCACGTGGGAGGCGGCTCCTTTTTCATCAGCGCGCGCTGAGTCTCGGTATCCCTCAGACCGCAGAGCAGGCAGTCCCGGAGGGTGACTTCTGGGGTCTCCCACTTGCATGGGCCGGCGGCCAGCCGCAGGGCCGCGGCGAACTCAGCGACCGATTCCCCGGGCGCCTGGACTCGCCTCCAGAACGCGCTCCGAGCGGGGAACATCGCTATCGCGGGCCGGAGGTGGGTGCGCAGCGCCGCCAGGAGCTCTGTGGCCTTGAAGTCGCTCACCCTCCTCGGCGCGATCAGGTCCACCAAGGTCCTCTTGGTCTCGTGTCCGAGCATGCGGACGAAGATGGCCCTCTTCTTGGCCTCATCTGAGACTTCAAGCTCCACCAGCGCTCCATTGAAGTCTATCTCAAACAGCTCCAAGTCCCCCGGCTTCCTGATCTCGTAGCCGGCGCATGTCTTGGTCCCGTGGGCAGCCATCATCCCACCTTCGTCGCCAATTTAGTGTATGGGACCAAAGACAACAGAACAGCCGAAGGGTTGGCTTAACACAGGTTTATTGCATGATGGTCCGGTGGAGCATGAGGTAATAGTGGTGATACATCTCAATATATACAGTAGCCCTATACATTTGAATCTTGTAGCACGGTAGCTCATTGGCTGCTACCGGCGTGGCCTCGCCCAGGCACGCCTCTCTTCCTGCTGCTGAATGCAGATCTTTCTCCTGCTGCTGAATGCAGATCTTTCTCCTGCTGCTGAATGCGGGGAAGGTTTTCCCGCGGCTGTCCGTGATTGAGCAATGTGAACCATGTGAGACCATGTGAGACTGAACGCTCGCAGCTGCCCTCTATGGGCTGCCTGCTCGCGTTCCTTTACAGCCGAGATACCTTGTATTTGGAGTGGTTACATTCTTGCCTTTACAGTACAATGAACATGCAAACATACATACATAACACAGCCCCACGCCCCAAGCGCACGTGCGGGAAGCCACAATGGTTGAGGGACTTCGTCCCATCCTAGGGGGGAGGAGTGTTGTGTATGTAACAGTATTACTTTAAGAATGTATGAATGTAACCTGACAATGATTACAATGTAACCCAGCTGTTTAAGGAACGCGAGTAAGCTGCCCATAGAGGGCAGCTGCGAGCGTTCAGCTCACATGGTTCACATTCCCCCAATCACCGGCAGCCGCGGGAACCTTTCCCGCGCTAGGATCACCTGGAGAAGATGGGCGTGACTCAGAATGACATCACGCCGGTAGCAGCCAATGAGCTACCGTGCAACATTATTCAAATGGATTACTGTAGTATAAAATGAGCTGTACCTCCGCCATTACCACATGTTCATCCTGACCATCATGAAATAAACCTGTGTTTTAGCCCCCACTGCGGCTCCTTCTTTGTCTTCCGTGCAAGACACTAAACATTCTGAGCACCTCTTGTACTTACAGAAGTCAAACATGACTTGTATTCATCTCTTGTTATAGGCATACTGTATATTGGGTACTGCAGTGGCTCAAGTCGCTAAGACGCTGACTGGGAAGCGGAAGGTCAGCAGTTCGATTCCCGAGTACTGCAGGACGGAAATGAGCTCCCGTCTTCATCCTAGCTCCTGCCAACCTAGCAGTTCGAAAGCAAGAAATTGCAAGTAGATAAATAGGGACCACTTCGGTGGGAAGGTAACAGCGTTCCGTGCGCTCCGGTGTCTAGTCATGCCTGCCACATGACCACGGAAATGCCTGCAGAAGCAGACAGCACTGGCTCTTCGGCTTAGAAACAGAGATGAGCACTGCACCCTAGAGTCGGATACGACTGGCTTTCGAGCAAGGGAAACCTTTACCTTTACTTATTACAATTTTAATACAGTTGTTTCCTTTCTTAAAAGGTGTATACATTTTGGCACCCACTGTATTTAAAGTACTACATGTCTGTCATTCTCTAAGTTAATCCTGCTTTGGGTATCTCCTTTTGTTAAAGTTATCAGGAAGCAATCCTGTAATGTCTGAAAATTAGTCCCATTGTAATAGGGACTGCAGTGGCTCAAGTGGCTAGGACACTACTGGAAGGCGGGAGGTCAGCAGTTCAATCCCCGAATACTGCAGGACGGAATGAGTTCCCGTCTTTGTCCCAGCTCCTGCCAACCTAGCAGTTTGAAAGTGAGAAATTGCAAGTAGATAGATGCCACTTCGGTGGGAAGGTAAAGTGTTCCGTGCACTCCGGTGTCTAGTCATGACCATGGAAATGTCTGCAGAAGCAGACAGTGCTGGCTCTTCGGCTATGAAACAGAGATGAGCACTGAACCCTAGAGTCAGATATGAGTGGTTTTTGAGCAAGGGTTACCTTTACCTTTACCTTTACTTACTACTAATAAATAGAATAGAACTTCCTCCTGCGAAAACATTACAGGACTGCACTGACAGCGTTGTTTGCTATTTTTATTAGGAGGCTTAGTGGTTAAGACCCTGAGCTTGAAGATTGAAAGGTTAGCAGAACAGTAGTAGTTCAAAACCTGAGTGCTGCAAGACAGAGTGAGCACCTGTCTTCTGTCCCAGTGCACTAACTTGCAAGAAATTGCAAGTAGATAAATAGGTACTGCTTTGGCAGGAAAGTTAACAGCACTCAGTGCGCTCTGGTGTCGTTATGACCACAGAAAAGTCTGCAGAAGCAGGCAGCACTGGCTCTTTGGCTGTAAACAAAGCACTGATCAGCTAATGTACTGACTTAGGCTTCTCGGAATTGAAGTTCCCCCTATGAAACATGTGCTCCACCTTGGGAACCAACTTTTGGTGAGACCTGTTTCTTTCCATGTCTAAACCCAAAAAAAAATTAAACGAGACAAATTAACTTCCTGGTGGCACAATGGTTAAACGGTTGTACTGCAGCCAAAACGTTGTGAGTTCGATCCTGACAGGAGGTACCCAGCATGTTGGGAGCAAAATGCTAATTAACTTGTGAACCACTCAGAGTGCACTAACCGCTATGGGGAGGTAAAGGTCACCCTTGCTTGAAAGCCAGTCATACCCGACTCTAGGGTTCACTGCTCATCTGTTTCATAGCCGAAGAGCCAGTTCTGCTTCTGCAGATGTATCCGTGGCCATGCATGTCATGACTCATGTGGCAGGCTGCAGGCATGACTAGACACCGGAGTGCATGGAGCGCTGTTTGTCTTCCCACTGAAGTGGTCCCTATTTATCTACTTGCAGCCTCTTGCTTTCAAACTGCTAGGTTGGCAGGAGCTGGGACAAAGACGGGTGTTCATTCCGTCCTGCAGTACAGTAATACCTCATACAAAGTCCGCTTCATACAACATCGAATTCATACAACATCGCCTAATTCCTTGAAAAAAGTTGCCTCATACAAAGTCGCTGCGACTTTGCATGAGGCATTGGGGTTTTTCCCAGGTTGCATTGTGCCTGGGCAGTATAAAAGGCAGGGCGCATGCGTGCATTGTTCTTGTGGGTTTTGCACGAGGCAAAGAGTGGTTAGGAGTGGTTTTGAGCACGATTTTGGATTTTTTTGAATTTTTTCATCAGAATTTTTAGAAGCATTCCTGGGGTTTTTGCAGCATTCTTCCGGTTCTTGGACAATCAGGGTTGTTTGACATGTTTTTGTAATGTATTTAGCCTCTAGACAATGATTTCTTAAAGTTCTGTCAGGTTCCTTGGCTTTGCCCTGAAGTCTGTGTTGTTACAGTACAATGTATCTCTATGGAAACGACGTTGTACGAGGCAAGGATTTGGACGTTGTATGAGGCATCGCGGCGAGGATACAAAGTCCAAATCCGTATAAAGTTAAAACTTGTGGAACCAAGTTTGGACGTTGTATGAGGTATCACTTGTACTTGGGAATCAAACTGCTGACCTTCCGCCTCCCAGTCAGCGTCTTAGCCACTTGTGAGCCACTGCCGTCCCTTACGGGGAGGTATATAAGTCTTATTGTTACTGCGAGGACCAATTCCTTTCCCTTCTGTCGCCTCTCACGGCTCGCTATTCGCTGCTTATTTACACACGTATCCCTAGAGTAGAGGTGGACCATAGACGTTCTCTTTCGCCTGCCCCCCCTTCTCAAAATGGCTTCCAGTTCCAGTGGGGAGGCGAGGACGGTGCGCGCCGCTCCCTCCGAGGCCCACTCTATGGTTTCTACGAGGCCGGCTCCACGTGCGGGAGCTTCCTCTCCCCCCCCCCGCATCCTATAACCCCGCCCTCTCTAGGGGTTGCGCTGTGCTGTCTCTATGGGGATGGATGGCGCTGCTGCTGCCGCTGCCGGCAGGTGCGGCGGTGTCTAAGCGCGAGCGGAGCACCTTTCGCCTTATGTAGCCTCCCTACCAACTCCTCGGGTTGCCTAAGGTCGGGGGCAAGAAGGCGGAAGCCCAGGGACGGGGAGCGAGCGAGCGCCTGGTGTCTGAAGGCTTGATTCTCCCCCTGCAGCAAAAGGTCCGTAGTTTTCGCTTCTGGCAAGTTAATTAGTTAATTAATTAATTAATGACATGTTTATACCGCCCTTCGGGGATATTTGGCAATGTCGTTTCAAAGCGTTTCGCGGTTTTATGGAGGATGATTCCCTCCTTTGCCTTGGCCATTGTTATTCTTCCCCGAATGCCCATTTCCCCAGTGCAAGAACAAGGGAAGATAAATAAAGGACTGTTGTTGTTGTTGTTGTTGTTGTTCATTTGCACAGTCGATTATGACCCTATGTGACCCCATGGACCATTGTCCTCCAGGCGCCTCTGTCCTCCACCATCCTCCTTAACCCGCCCAGCTCTGCCCAATTGCGTCCACAATGCCATCTATGGTAAAGGGAAAGGTTTCCCTTGCTCGAAAGCCAGTCGTATCCGACTCTAGGGTTCAGTGCTCATCTCTATTTCAAAGCCGAAGAGCCAGCGCTGTCTGCTTCTGCAGACGTTTCCGTGGTCATGTGGCAGGCATGACTAGACACCGGAGGGCACAGAACGCTGTTACCTTCCCACCGAAGTGGTCCCTATTTATCTACTTGCAATGTCTTGCTTTTGAACTGCTAGGATGGCGGGAGCTGGGACAAAGATGGGAGCTCATTCCGTCCTGCAGTACTCGGGAATCAAACTGCTGACCTTCCGCTTCCCAGTCAGCGTCTTAGCCACTTGAGCCACTGCAGTGCCACATGATACCATCTAGCCATCTCATTTTCGGCCACTCCCTTCTTCTCTCCCCCCCCCCCCTTTCTCAGCATCAAGGCTGTAGTTTAATGTTTCAGTGAAGGATGTTAAGTAAAATGCTCCTCCATACTGATGGCCGGTGGAAGACGCCATCCAACTTCCATAAAGAAAGAGGAAACTTTCCGTGCTATTCTTATCTGTTTAATGTTTTTGTCCTTATTGTTTGGTGGCATATGACATGCCACCAGATGTCAGTCTGAAGTCCTTGGCAGTGGATTATTAGCCACGACTAATCTTGTTTTCACTGGGTAACATTTCTTTCTCTTTCTCCCCACCCCCTTTACCTCTGCAGATTTGAGATCACAATATTAAGGAGCTATGACTGGTTGTATTGGAGGGAAAATCTTGTTTCTTCTTGTAACATGAATGTGAGCTGGTGGTGATGCAGACGCTGAGGTTCCACAACTCCACGCCAGGAAGATGCTCCAGACCAGCAACTATAGCCTGGTGCTCTCCTTGCAGTTCTTATTGATATTCTATGATCTCTTTGTCAATTCCTTCTCTGAGCTCCTGCGCATGGTCCCTGTCATCCAGCTCGTGTTGTTCATGTGAGTATGGCAGCACAGCATTTGCCTGTAAATTGCCTGTTTATAGCTAAAACATAACTTGTGATTTTCACTTAAAAGGAACAAAATAGAAATTGTGAGAACTAGAGGCCTCCAACTTTGAAAACAGTGGTAAGGATGAGTTAGCTAGTTGAATACAATTACTGAATAGTGTTCTCAGTAAGTAAATGCAGAAGGAAGGTGATACTGTAGCTTTATAGGATCACTTTAAAAAATAGATTTTAAAGTAACCTTATAAAGGTATTGCCTTCCTCCTGCATTTATTTTGTATATGATTTACACAGCTGTTTCTTTGTAAAGCAAAGCAATCCC
Source organism: Bradypodion pumilum (assembly GCA_035047305.1). Lineage (NCBI taxonomy): Eukaryota > Metazoa > Chordata > Lepidosauria > Squamata > Chamaeleonidae > Bradypodion > Bradypodion pumilum. Next base: position 377,590,474 of record JAWDJD010000001.1, read on the forward strand.
ACTTATATACCGCCCAATAGCAGCTAGTGCACAAGTTAATTAGCATTTTGCCCCCTACATGCTGGATACTCATTTTACTGACCTCATAAGGATGGAAGGCTGAGTCAACCTTGAGCTCTGGTCAGGATTGAACTCCTAACCTCTTGGTTGCAGGACAGCAGTTTAGCCATTGCACCACCAGGGCAACATAGATACCATACTCTCTGAATCTGGGGAATTGTCTTCTAAGAAATTGCACCCATTGGACACAAGCAGAATATGTTGCCCTAGCCTAGTAGCTCAAAGGTCTGTCTTTTATAAGGAGAGGGGTGTTTAATCCCCAATGGCTTAAAGAGTATTTCTGATTAAATTAATCAACCAGCTTGTTTACAGTGGAGAGTTGGGATCTGCCTTTTCTTGTATGTCTTTGGAGGTAGTAAAGGTAAAGGTTTCCCTTGCTAGAAAGCCAGTCGTATCCGACTCTAGGGTTCAGTGCTCATCTCTGTTTTAAAGCCCAAGAGCCAGTGCTGTCTGCTTCTGCAGACATTTCTGTGGTCATGTGGCAGGCATGACTAGACACCGGAGCGCATTGAATGCTGTTACCTTCCAACCGAAGTGGTCCCTATTTATCTACTTGCAATTTCTTGCTTTCGAACTGCTAGGTTGGCAGGAGCTGGGACAAAAATGGGAGCTCATTCCGTCCTGCAGTACTCAGGAATCGAACTGCTGACCTTCTGCCTCCCAGTCAGCCACTTAAGCCACTGCAGGTAATACAGACAACATTTCTGCAAGCTCTCTTTCAGGTATCCCACTAGGTTTCCAATGCAGCTTTGTGGCTGGAAGCAGGATTCCTGAAAGTTGAAAAAAGGATTTGGCACTCCATTTTTAGCTACTGTTTGAAGCTAACTTTCTCTGCAAGAGGCTTGTCCTCCTTAATATTACCAGTCAACTTGGAAGAAAGCTTGATGACCAAACTCAGATCTTAAGGCTTGTCAGAGGGTTGCCTAATTCATTGTTGGATATGATGAAGCAAACCAAGTCCTCAAACCACGTGTAATGGAGGTTGAGAGGGAACATAATTTGGGTGCAACTACAAATAGCATTTTACCTGACAAAGCATTACTTTCTTTCAAATTAGCTAAGTACATTTATTCACTCTTTATACAAAAACACCATAGAGCTTTCATCTTGACCTGTCTAGATGTTCTACTATCAGGAAGGGAAGTTAAAAAAGATCCTGTATTCTCAATGTAAATGCCCCTATAACTCCAGTGGAGTAAAAATGTAACTCACGTTCTCCTGCTTTGTCCTTTCTTTCTTGATATAGAGAATTTTTATTGAACCTCATTTAAAATTACTCCCTGGACTCAGAGGCACATTATAGCCATTTATTGTCAGGGCATGACACAAGTACTGTATTTTCTGGAGTATAAGACTACTTTTTAACCCCGAAAAATCTGTGCCAAAGTCGGGGGTCGTCTTATAGGACAGGTACTTAACTGCAGCTGACAAGTATATTCCAAACTCTATATTTTAACTGGAAAAGTTGGGGGTCGTCTTATACGCCCAGTCGTCTTATACGCCGGAAAATACGGTATTTTATTTGATGTGGCAAAATTTCTTGCAGCTGCTGTTAAAATCTGCAAAGAGAAGGTTTTAACAAATTGATAACTAATGTTAGCTAATAGGGAGAGTTTTTAAAAGGGGGTTCTAACTAGCAGTACAGTATTTACTGTTTCTGTTAGGGTTTTTTTAAAAAAAAAGTTTTATGTATATATGTTGCAGAAATGTGAATGTAGTATTTTATGTTTTGGATTTTCTGTATATTTTGATGTTGGCCTTTGACCATGTTAAATCATTAATTACCAGATGCCGTCTGAAATTACAGGGGTTGGTAGAGAGAGCTGGGTTAAATAATGTGTAGACATGCTGTTGCTGCATAGTATGTAGATTGTACCTTTTTGTTTGTAAAGGCTAAGGTGATGGCCATTATATAAAGATGTTGGTTATGTGTTACTGAGATTTTAACTATTGGTGAGTAGCAGAAATGAAACTAGCTAGCTATATTCAAACAAATTGTAGTGATTAATAGTTCCATAGTATTTTTCTAGTATCCTTTATTTTATAATTGGTACATTAGTAATGTCCTAGTGGGAGGGTGGACAGAGGAGATTTGAGCAATAGTTTCCACCTCCATATGACTGGTGAGTAAAGGCAATATAAAGCATTAACCAACCTCTATTGCATTGTTTGTCTTCCTGCAGCATTCAGGATATTGCAATCCTCTTCAATGTCATCATCATCTTTCTCATGTTCTTCAATACCTTCGTCTTCCAGGCTGGTCTGGTTAATCTCCTGTTCCACAAATTTAAGGCAACCATCATCCTGTCAGCTGCATACCTTGCTTTGAGTATATCTTTCCACTTCTGGGTCATGGTAAGGCTTGAGAAGATTGCTTTCTGCTCCTAAAGAGGGCCATTCCTATCAGATATTGTGGAAACCTAAATGTAGAAAATAGTAGCAATTTGGCAAGCAAGTAAAATATATTTGAAATATTCTTTATTTGCATGCATTCCTTTAACATCCCTCTCACTAAATTCAGTACTGTTATAGGCTTTTTTTTAATAAAAAAACTTCAGTAAACTATAAAGCAGTTGGAGGGGAATGGGAGTGAACAGATGAGCCTAACTTTGTATATGTGAAGATAAGAATGGCAATGTGAATATAAACGAAAACTGGTTTTGCTGAAAACTGACAAAGTTAGCAAACTGAGAGGTAAGAAGTGGCTGCATGAGACAGAAGTGCCATCTCTGGAAGAGAGAGAACCGTTACAGACTCTGCCTGCAGCTTTGCAAACCTACTTCCCCAGATATGGTCTCTTTTTAAAAGCTAACAAAGCACCTTGTTTCTTTGCACAAGTGTGAGCTTGTATGTGCTAGCCCATGAATTTGCAGCTCAAGCAAACTCATGGGGATTTCCTGGATGTAAAGAAGCTGTTGTGTGCAGATCGACCCAATTACTTTTCCTCTTTGCACATCACTAGGATAGGTCGTTGTATATGGGGTTGTTGTTTTTTTTTGGGGGGGGGTGCTACAAAAGTAATCAGTCTGGTGTCCTCTCTTTAGTTTCAAAATGATATATGTGATGCTGCAGCAGTCATATTTTTGAGAATTCTGAGAGGTGATAGGCAGAGATTTAACCAAAGAATCATTAAAGCACTTGGTTTATGAATGTGAAGACTGAAATGACTACAAACCTAGCTGGAAAATTGCACAACTGCTTTGGTGTTTATGGTACAGTGTATCCTTGCTACTTGACAGTAAACATCCTGCCTTCTGATATCCCATTGCTAAATTAACTTCAATAATATTTTCAGTATAAAGCAGGGGTTCCCAACCTTTTCAAACTGGGGGCTGGGTCACACTCTTTCTGTCAGCAGCCATTTTGCCCTGCCTGCACAAAGGGGGAGGTGATTTTGTCCCAACAGTTTCAAAGAGGCACATTTGTTTCTCAAATGTCCTTGGAGGGTGGGGGGCACATTAAATGGTGCTGAGGACCAGATCCAGCCTGCAGGCCTTTGGTTGGGAACCCCCGGTATAAAGCTACACTTCCTTGCCAAGAAAATTAGCTGAGTCAAGGAAGAGTTGTCCACACCCCACAAAAATCAAAACCTTGCATATTTGATTTGTTCTGTTTCTGATAGAATAATTACCAAAACATGAACTTTTTCCTTTGTCTATTTTAACGCAATGCTAGTCATTACTTTTTCATGGATATTTTCAAACAAGCAATTCTCTATGTTTTTTTCTTACAGATATATTTTACAGCTTGGCATGCCTTTCTTGTTTTTGTTGTCTTTAGTCATCTGTGTCTGAGATGCATGTAAAATGATTGGCCTTGTAATGGTTACATAAGTTGTTATTTAGTCTTATTAAGGTTTCACTACTTAGTATTCTTATAATGGAAAATATTAAGCACTAATATGCTTTTCTGCTTGTCACCATCTGACTCTTTTACAGATAGTGATCTTGTGTGTATAGATATGATTATATGTCTCCTTTTCTATAATAATTATTATTATTTAGTATCAGAAATTATTCTGAGTTTAAAGAATTTTTGTGGAAGAAAATCTGTCTTCTCATTTCTTCAAAATGGAGAAACCTGGGAACTACAGTTTTCCAGCTACCTCATCAAAGCTTGTCCCTTGAACGGCCATTGCTGTGTCATCTGCATAGATCAGGGGCATACCTGTCAACCTTCCCGGATTGGCCGGGATTTCCTGATTTTCGGCGCCAATTTGCGCCATTTCCCACCCGCAGCTGCTAAAACCCCAGAATTGGCAGCGGGGGGAAAGAGGTACTGCACATCCCTTATGCGCAAGTTGCGTTCTGCGCATGTTTAGAAGGCTTTTACGCTTGCGTAAAAAGGCTAAAAAAGGCTGCGCAAGCGTAAAAGGGTTCTACGCAAGCGTAAAAGCCGCCTATGCATGCGTAGAACGCGACTTGCACAGAACCGTTGTGCGCAGGTCCCGGATTGTTGACAGGTATGATCAGGGGTTCTCAATAATTTCAAGCTGCGGGCTGGACCACACCACCTCAGACAACTGAGTGGGCCAGACAGGTGGTTCCCCCTGCTGTAAACGCTACCATAAAACTTGTCTGGCACTGTAGATGCATTTATGACAGCCGCGAGCACATTTACAGCTGTTTTAAACGCGTCTGCTTCCAGTGGCGTGGGTGGCGTGGGCTACATGAACTGGTGCCGCGGGCCATAGGTTGAGAACCCCTGGCATAGATGAACGGTTTTGTATTGTCAGGAACTAGCTGATCATTTGTATATATATTATATAGTGTTGGAGACAATACACTTCCTTGGGGCATTCCATTCTTCTGCAACCTCCACCTGCTGTTCTTCCCATTCATCGTCATATAGAATCTCCAGTTCTGGAGGAAGCTGCCAATGACCCTAGTAAGCTTGTTATCTTTGGTAAGCTTATTTATTTTATGGAGCAGAATCCTATGATTGACAGTATCGTGTGCTGCAGTTAGGTCAATGAAAGCCACTCCTGTAATTTGCTTTCTTTCGAAGCCATCCTCAATGTGTTGTGTAAGGTTAGGGATTTGACCACAACATGATCTGCCTGGCCTGAAGCCTGCTTGCTCCTTTATGATCTTTCCATCAATAAATTTGGAGATGCAATTGTAAATCATCAGTTCCAGTGCCTTATAAAGGTGGCAAAGGAGTGACACTGGTTGGGTCATCTGGGTCTTTGCCATGTTTCAATAAAGCAACAACTCTAGCCTGTCTCCACAATTTAGGAACCTTAATGAAGTGGTTAGCACTTCAGAACTGGAGGCATTCAGGATAAAATTAGGGATCCATCTGCCAGGTACTGTTTGTTTTGGATTTCTGCATTCAGCGAGGGGTTGAGTTCAGTGACCTTACAGACCCCTTTCAACTCCATTATTCTATGATATAATTGGTGAATAGCTATCAGAGGTCAGACTCCAGGAGGCCCAATATATCATATTGGGGGATTTAGTATTACATCTTTGATTCCTTCAACTTCTTTAGTCAAGCTTGGAGTAGTGTTTGGGCTTTCCTATACTTACTTTGTCAAGCAGGAGGATTTAAGAGGATTTTCTGGAATCTGTTGTTGGGAGCTAGAATAGGTCTGGGTGTTCTTTATAAATCTGCTGATCCGATTAACCTTTCTGTGCACCCTGAGCTGCTCCCTAAAGCTCACATCCATTCCATGTGGTGTCTGGATGTTTTAAATCTTGGGGAGATTCAGAGGAGAGAGGTCTGTTCTATCTGAGAATGAATTTTAGGAATTCTCAAATAAAATGTGTTTTTTTTTTAAAGAAAAGAATAAGCAACTCGTTTTCTTTCAGTTGGCTTGTTGGCTGAGGCAAAAGAAAGGGATCTGTAAAGTCATGACAAATGTTAAAAGAGTATAAAAATACAGGTTCTTCTACCTGAAAAAGGAAAGTTTTGATTTAACATAAAACCTGTGGGGAAAAACAGTTTCTTAGATGAATTGGAAACAGTTTCTTGAGTACATCATGGCTTCTTTCTTCTTCCATGTCTAGGCCAGATGTGAAACTGCCAAAGTGAAGCCACCTTTTGGTGAATTCTTTCTGTAGTTCCTTTCACCTGACCTAGTGTGAGAAAGATTCGCCAGCAACAACAAGGTTGCCATTACCAGGGTATACACGGTTGTGGTTAAAAATACCACAATCTTGCAGCATGGTTGTCATTAGGTTACTGTAGTCCCTGTTGGCAACACCTCTTTGCAACTAAAAACCTTTCAGGTGGATGCTTTCTATAGGAATTCATACTGTTAGAACAAGGGCAATAATCACAAATTCTTAGATTCTGAAAGGTGGATAGCCTTAAGTGTTTTCCAGGCAGGAGAACACTGAATGGCTTCAGGATTGCCAGAATACTGACATCCACCTAATGTTGCTCTGATTTCCAGAGATTGTGGTCTGGAATATCTCTTCTCTTTTCAGGCTCAATGTTCCTCATCTAGATAGGCCACTGTCTGTGCATGACTTGGTTTATACCCTGTTGTGCCCCATTTTCCTGCTTTTTGGTTGCTTTGTTGGTGGGAGGGAAGGAACATGACCTGAATCATACAGAAGATTCACAAAAATAATCAGATAATTCATTTGCATGCTTTCTCTCCCATGCATCTCCTCATGCTCAGTCTCTATAAACCACACACTCCCCCCACACACACAAATCACTAAACTTTTAAAAATTATTTGTTACATATGCATGTTATACACGTCGCTCCTTTTTGCAGCTGTTCTGTTTATTGAGTAGCAAGTAAGTGAAAAAATTGTACAGAAGCTTAAATTTTCATTTTCTCATTAATTGCTGCTAACATTTTTCAGAAGTCTCTTAACCTCTCTGTATTGGCACCAATAATAGTACAAATCTCGTGTTTAAATTTTTTGTATTCTGTCTTTACATTGCCAACAGATTCTAGTATATTTGATTTTTCTAATGCTTTGATTATTTTAAAATAAGTATTCTTTGTTCCTTTGTTCAAACTTCAAACAAATAAGTTAATATATAATAGTATCAGTTCATGTATCTTCCTCCCTCAACATCACTTGAGATTAATTCATTTATACTTTTTAAAAAACACAGAGGAACAAAGTATCAGAGCATGCTAAGTAAGATCTAATTTGGAAGAAGCATGTGGTGAAAAGTATATAAAATAAGCAAATTACTTGAAAGGTTGTACAGTACTGTGGTAATACTGAAAAATACCATATTATTCCTGTGAGAAATGTTTGTGCCCAATTAGAATACATCCATTTGAATGCATTGTTGAATTATGTATGTATGAATGAATGTAGACACCATCCTAAACATAATTACTTATGAGTTTGAGAACCTTTTTGCTTTCTTCAAACTTCAGAAGTTGAGTCATTTATAAGAAGCACTTGGCTGCAGATTTCAATGTGGCAAATGTGTATCCTTCCAGATACTACCGGACTACAAGTCTTGTCAACCCTAGCAAGCATAGCCGGTATTGAGAGAAGAGGGAAGTTGTATGTTACCATATATAAGCACTGTTTTTCTAGTGTTTAACATTTTCAAATTTCTTTTCTACAGAATCTCCGCTGGAAAAATTCCAATTACTTTGTGTGGACTGATGGACTGCAGACTCTATTTGTTTTCCAGAGACTGGGTAACTATAAAGTTTATCACCTCCTCTACACTATGACTCTTAGGCAAAGTTACAAATGTCATGTGAATGTTCTCCATGAAAAGTATTTGAAAGGAAAGGGAACATCAAAAGTTGCCTTACACCAGGAGTTCCCAACCTATAGCCTGCGGGCCAGACCCGGCCCTTGACACGATCCCATCTGGTCTGTCGCCATCTCTGCCACACCCGGAAGTGGAAACAGGCATATATGCACCTTTGGCTGTTGTAAACGCGGAAGTAGGTGCATTTACGACAGCTGTAAATGTACCTGCTTCCGGGGGGCGTGGTCCGGCCCGCTCAGCTGTCAGGGGGCATGGTCAGGCCTGTGACGGGAAAAGGTTGGCCTCCCCGCCTTACACCAAGCCATTGGACCACCTAGTTTAGTATTTTGTGTGTTCATTAGCAGTAGTTCTTCAGAGCTCAGGGTACAAGGTTTTACTAGCCTTACTTGACATTTCTGAGAGTTGAACTCTGGGCATGTTTTGCTTTATTTTGTTCTTCCATGAACTTGGTGGGCTGCTGCTTTCTCTAGGAACAGTTATGAAAATTTCCTGAACACTATGAGAGTAATAAAGTAGATAGAAATGAGGAATGTACAAGCGCTTATTTGCTTTTCATGTTTTGCAGTGGCTGTACTTTACTACTATTTCTATAAGAGGACAGCTGTGCACTTGGGAGATCCCCGTTTCTACCAGGACTCTCTTTGGCTACGAAAGGAGTTTGCTCAAGTTCACAGTTGATGGCTGCTTCTAAAGTATCTGGCGCAGACGTCAGCCTCATAGGGATATTGAAGAGATCTGCAGAGATACCTTGCCCCCCTTTCCCTATAGTCTGCTTCAAAATCCTACTCAATCACATGGCTTCATCCCTTTCCAAAGGTCAATACACTTCAGGTACTCATCAGTGAAATCACTTTTCTGTTAGCTGCTACTTGTGTCTCAGTGTCCACGCACTGTATATTCACTTTTTCAGATTTTAAATGGCACTCTCATTGAAGAACAATCTGAAATGCCAAATGGATTTGGCTAGGAACTTTTAGAAGGTAGTGGTGCTTCAGTTTCATCTCTAGGAATGTTCTTTTGTCCCATAGTCTATCCCTCAGACAAAATAGTCACCTGCTTTCATTAGTACCATTGGCAATATGATTAGGTGTACAAGGACTATGCTCTAGCTTTGTCATATCAGTATAGGCAAACATATTCGTACTGAATTGTTAGATTTGTCTTTTGCACTTGTGTTTTTTTTATAAATTGTGAGAAAATAAATCTACTGTTTTCCAGAAACCTTAGTGTGATTTGTTGCATTGTTCTTTTTCCTCTAAAAACTGTTTGTATGAGGTTCTTGCCAAATCTGTTTTATTTTTATATTCTGCCTTTCTATTGAGAATAGGAGTCAAGGTAGGTAACATTAAAAATAAATAAATTGAGCAGTGAAACCATTAAAACCATCACCAAACAAATTAAGACAAAATAATTAGAAATCAGTTCCATACCATTCCACTGTTGTGTGCTTGTCCTTGTTCTTAAACAGAATACTGTAATATAATTAAAATTCTGTTACAACAGGAACTAGAGAAAAATATTCTTTAATTGTTCCAGTTGCAGTGTAAGCCAAGACAACAAAGTTCCCACTTGATATTGGGGGTGAGGGTGGGGACAGGAGCTTGTTTTTAAAACTGAAGAACCATTAAAATTATCTAAAATTTGGGACAGAAATATTCTAAGTGTCAAAATAGTTTGGTAGATGTCCTGTCAATGACGTATAATTTGGGAAATGGCATTTTGAAAGAATATTAAAGATGATTTTGAAATGTGATATTGGACCAAATATTTTTCTGAAGGGTAGTGTTTAAACCAGCACATTTTTAAATTTTATTTTGCTTTGGGGCATGGTGGAAGGAATGAGAAGAGAGGATTCACTTGAGAAGGCCTTGATGCTGGGAAAGGTAGAGGGTAAAAGAAGGGGGTGGCAGAAAATGAGATGGGTAGATGGTATTGTTGATGCAATGGGCAAGTTGAGAAGGATGGTGGAGGACAGGGGTGCCTGGTGTGCAATTGCCCATGGGGTCGCTAAGGGTCGGAATTGACTGTGCGACTGAACAACAACAGTGGTGGAAAGACATTGGATTTCTATATAGATTAGGCATGGAAGAGAGCTGACTGGATAGCTGAGTTTGTTTTGTCTTTGGTGCAGAGCCAGCCTGTGTGGCCCTGGGCGAGCAGCACAGTCCCAGGGAACCCCTCAGAAGGGAAGGGTAAATAAACCTATTGCAAATACTGCCTGCCTAGTAAACCCTGAAAAGGGTCGCTATAAGCCAGAATTGACTTGATGGCACACAGTTAGTGTGAGGTGAGGCTCTGCTGAAAAATACTCACTCAAATTTGTGCAGCGCCAATTAGCCTAAACGTTGCTTTGCGGAAAATAAGAGCCCTTTGGTGCTGATTCAGCACACACAAAAAAAAGAAAATAATTTCGTGTCAGACATTTTTCTGGGTTGAAAGGAATTATTTGCTGGAGAAACTCCGCTCAAGGGACGCCTGAATAGAGGCTCCTTCCTCAGAGAGGGACGCTCAATCCACCATGCAGTACCGGAGTCTCGAACTGCCGACTTGCCGGCCTTCCAGCTAACAAGGCGAGCTTCTTAACCACTGAGCCACCGCAGCCCCTCAAGAAATGGGGGCGAAGGCCTTCGGCTCCTTTCTGGGCCACTTATTACGAAAGAGAAGACCACGGTCGGCATGGAAACGGCGTTGAGGACTTGTGCGTAGGCGCCTCCTGCCGATGACGTAACCCTCCCTGGACGGCCCTCGCAGCTATTTCCGGTCTCCTGAGCACTTCCTTTCTCAGATTTTACCACAGAGACGCCTGGGATAGAACGGCCCCACCTCGTGCCTGATTGGCTGAACTTGCGGATTACATAGGACGGCTTCGACCCAGACCGCTGAAGCTCAGCTCTATGGCCTTTCCAGAGCGGGCCTTCTGGGGCAGGAAGTGGCTTTCCTGCATAACGGTGTCCATGGAGACGGAAGATGGCCCCTCGCAGTAAGTGGAGGCTGGTTGAGCATTCTACGAGGTTGCGGCGAAGCCCCGTTAGGAGCAGGGTCGTGACACCGAATGGGGGTGGGTGGAGTCCTAGTCGTTCAATGTGTGTAATGTGATGTAAGGCAAGGGAGAAAAAGCCAAGCCAGCCGTACGCTGCACCCCCAGTCCCAAATAAAGAAAGGGCAAAGCAGGAGAAGAATTGCATTATAGCCCATAACCGTGATGGCGAAGCTTGGCACTCCAGATGTTCTTGGACTTCAATTCCCAGAAGCCCAAGCCCCCTGTGAATCCACACGAAGGGGTTTACTGTGATTCATCTGGCCCGCGCTGCCCTCGTCGCTCCCGGAAGCGGAAGTAAAACGTGCCTGTATGGAAGAAGAGCCTTAAGGGCATGTTTTACTTCTGCTTCCAGGAGCAACAAAGGCAGTGCGGGCCGGATGAATCGCAGTAAACCCATTCGTGTGGATTCACAGGGGGCTTGGGCTTCTGGGAATTGAAGTCCAAAAACATCTGGAGTGCCAAGCTTCGCCATCACGGGCCTATAATATAGTCTGGATGTTCTGGAATTGCAAGCGCTGTAGTAAAGGAGTCTGTTTTTCAAGATTTGGGGAGAGGCTTGTATTCTGTACCCTTGTCTAGATGTATTCACAACTAGGCTAGCAATAGCAATTACCCATATATGCCGCCCCATAGGGCTTAGTGCCCTCTCTCTCTGGGCAGTTCACATACTGAGGACTTGTTTGAGCAACTTCACAAGGATGGATGACAGAATCAACCTTAAGTCCTGGTCAGGCTCAAACGTTTTAGCTGCAGTACAACAGTTTAACCACTGTGCTACCAGGACTCTCTGGCTAGCAAACATCACAGAAGGCATTCTTGTCGTCCGTCTGTCCCCCCCCCTCCCAACAGCTCTTACACCTTAGAGTGTTTTAATTATTCACACAGTTATTGTAAGTGAGGTGAGCCTCTGCTGAAAAATACTCAAATTTGTTCTATTTGAGCATCAACCTAATTAAAATGTCTTAGATTTTCTGTTGAACTCAGAAATTAACAGAGACTAGCTTCTAGCTACTAAGTTCTCAGTGTATGAAAAAGTGACTTGTTATTAATGTACCATCTTGGGGGGTGAGTGCTTCTCTTTGAGAGTAGAAATTAGTGGAATAAAGACTCCTCCCTCCCCTATATATATATATATACATTTACATTGTGGTTGCAATCCCCTAGATCGCCAACTCTCTTCTACTCCTCTGGAGATTCTGCTTTTCCTCAATGGCTGGTATTATGCCACATATTTCTTGCTGGAGATCTTCATATTTGTCTATAAAGGTAAGTCTTAGCTACCCCTATGTGGGTGGTACAGAACATCATCATGTGAGAACATGTCTGAGTTTCTTTTCTGCAAAAATAACCATAGTTGTCCCATTGCTTATTGTAAATCTATCTGTTCTATTAGATATTATTAAACATTAAGTACATGTCCTTTTATGAGGGCTACAGTAGAGATGAGACATAAAACTTTCCTTTTTATATATTTGTTGTTGCTGTTCAGTTGCACAGTCGATTCCGACTCTTTGCGACCCCATGGACCATTTTCCTCCAGGCCCCTCTGTCCTCCACCATTCTCCTCAGCCCTCCAAGCTCTGTGCCCATTGCGTCTACAATACCATCTATCCATCTCATCTTTGGACGCCCCCTTCTTCTCTTTCCCTCCACCTTTCCCAGCATCAAGGCCTTCTCAAGTGAGTCCTCCCTTCTCATTTGATGTCCAAAGTACTTTAGCTTCATCTTCACTCCAATAAACAGTCAGGGTTGATTTCTTCCAGTATTGACCTATTTGTTCTCTTTGCTGTCCAAGGGACTCTCAGGACTCTCCTCCAACACCACATCTCAAAGGCATCTATTCTTCTGCGCTCAGCCTTCCTAATTGTCCAGCTCTCACACCCATACATTACCACTGGGAATACCATTGCTTTGACTATGCGAATTTTTGTTTTCAAGGTGATGTGTCTGCTTTTCACTATATTCCCCAAGTTTCTCATAGCTTGTCTCCCCATAATCGGTCATCTTTTTATTTCATGGCTACAGTCGCTATCTGCAGTGATCTTAGATCCCAGGAAAGTAAAATCTGTCACTGCTTCTACTTCTTCCCCATCTATTTTCCAGGGACTGATCGGACCTGTTGCCATTATCTTGGTTTTCTTGATATTAAGTCTCAAGCCAGCTTTTGCACTCTCCTCCTTCAATCCAAACAAGAGGTTATTTAGGTTTTCCTCACTTTCTGCCATTAGGGTGGTATCGTCTGCATATCTCAAATTGTTGATGTTTCTCCGAGCAATTTTGATCCCATATTGTGATTCCTCCATCCCTGCATTGCGCATTATGTGCTCTATGTATAGATTGAATAAGCAGGGTGATAAAATGCAGCCTTGTCTTACTCCTTTTCCTATTCCAAACCACTCTGTCTTTCTGTGTTCTGTCCTAACTGTTGCTTCTTGGTTCGTGTACAGATTTCTCATGAGGCATATGAGGTGTTCTGGTATTCCCATCTCTTTAATTATTTGCCACATTTTGTTGTGGTCCACACAGTCAAAAGCCTTGGTGTAGTCAATAAAACAAAAGTAGACTTGTTTCTGGTATTCTTTTGTTTTCTCCATGATCCAACGTATGTTGGCAATGTGGTCTCTAGTCCCACTGCCTCTTCTGAAACCGGCCTGCACCTCTGGTAGTTCTCTCTCCACATGTTGTTGAAGTCTATCCTGTATTATCTTGAGCATCACCTTGCTGGCATGTGGGATGAGCGCAATTGTTCGGTAATTTGAGCATTCTTTGGCATTGCCCTTTTTTGGGATTGGAACATATACTGATCTTTTCCAATTCTGTGGCCACTGTTTTGTTTTCCAAATTTGCTGGCATATTGAATGCAGTAGTTTGATTCCATCATCTTTTAGGGCTTTGAAAAATTCAACTGGGATTCTATCATTTCCACTAGCTTTATTGTTTGCAGTGCTTTTTAGGGCCTTTCTGACTTCACTCTCCAGAATGTCTTGTTCAAGTTAAAATTTCTCATTATTATTATCAGGAGTGTTGAGGTCCTTTTTGTAGAGTTCCTCTGTGTACTCTTTTATATATACAATTACAATAATTTCTATATTTTGCAGGACTTCTGTTGCCCTATCCATCTGCCAATCTGGCTTTAGACCTGGTGATGCTTTTTCTTTACCTCGGTATTGAAGTTACAAGGATATTTTTTGGTGAGTGTAAATGAATGAATCATACTGTCTAACACATTTCATTTGTCTGAATATGAACCGGATTTAGCATTTCCTGTCGTTTACTAAATAATGAACAGATAAGATTCACATGATTGTTTAGATGACTATTGATGAGTAGACAGTAAATGCAATTGCTGCTGATGGCATCATTTTCAGGCTTTCCTTCCAATTCTACTGAATTAGAATAGGCAACTTTAATGGAAGTAGAAGTAAACTGTGCCCTATGTATATCTGTGAAAGTCTATGTTACATTTTGATTTGAAAATAGATAGCAGGTGGTCAGCTTATAAAATAGCATTGAAAAGTGCTTTTACAATTGAGGCCGGGAAAATAGTTCACTTGCCATTTGAAAAACAGTTTCTAAACATTTCGAAGCAAGGTCATTGCAACCATAACAATTTTAGCCGTTGAATTTTGTTTATGTTACTGCTTGGAAATATGGAGATGGTGTTAGCAAATCTTATACCACAGCGTTTTTGGTATTTACAATATTCTACAATATTCTGATATTGGATATCTTATAATGTAGTTATGATTAGCCTCTTTGTGCTACAAGAATCTGAGGCTACAGAAAGCTAGGGTTTTTTTGCTCTGTAAGATTCTAGCCAGAACAATAATGGTACTGTATTGTCATAGTGGCAGCCTGTCAAATTGAACACTCTAAGCCCTTGTAATAACAGGAGATGCAAATATGATAGAAATTCCTATTTGAATAATATCATTAGACCCTCTCAGACCCTGCAGAGAGGATTGCTCCCAATAAAGGAAAGACAAGAAAAGAAAGCCAAAACAAAGAGCAAAATATGCCAGGAGAGCACCACCATTAGAAGGGAGAAACTCTGCTTTCGGGAGATTAAGACTTTTTCTTTTATGTTGATGTCTTTTAAATTACATAGTCTGTTAAGGTTTTTATAGATATTTAATTGAGAGTTAATTTTTATAATTTGGAGGTATTTCTTTGTAACACTTTTTATTCTGGAGTATTTTGTAACACTTTAATAGTTGTATCATTTCCTTAATTACTGTATTAATTTTGTTAAAGTATGTTTAATTTTTGTTAAAGTAGTTACTTATATTTTACACTTTATTTAGTTTTCATAGGTGCCTTCCTATTTCTTGTATTGTTTTTATAATCAAGTTTTGAACATTCATTAGATAAACAACCATATACACATTTATAGCTGCTTGCATGTGACTATTCATTAAAGGGAGGAAAAGTAGAGACTTTTAGACATTCAGTTTGTCTGTCTTTGTTTGGGCAAATAATTTTTACAGGGTGCAAAATGTTTCTCCGGGTCTAACTGGGATTACATCTTTGAGATAAATGCCAACTGTGATGAACACAGGGTTCTGAAACCCCTCCCCCACAAACAAGGTCTATCAAGTTCTACAGGGCTCTTAAAATAATAATCAGTCATCAGATTCAGGTGAGATAGAACAGAAATATGAGATCTATCCAATCTAGCGAGATTCTTGTTGATCTGGAACTAGGTTAGAACTAAACTATGGGAACATGTAAAATGTTACATTCTGTTCTTTGGTCTGAACTGTAGATAGCAGCTGGCAAGTGGAATATTTCATATACAAGTGAAACTCGGAAAATTAGAATATCATGCAAATGTTCATTCATTTCACTTAAAAGGTGAAACAAATATATGAGATAGACTCACTACATGCAATGCGAGAGATGTCATGCCATAATTCGTTATAATTGTGATGATCATGGTGTACAGCATACATGAGATTATGTGATGATTATGGGGTACATGCGATGGGGGGGTTGGGGTTTTCATAAACTGTAAGCCATAAGCATCAATATTATAACAAAACAAGGCTTAAACTATCTCGCTTTGCATGTAATGAGTCTATCTCATATATTTCTCTCACCTTTTAAGTTGCATTACTGGACTGAATGAACATTTGCACGATATTCTAATTTTCCAAGTTTCACCTGTAGTGATGACCTTAACATTAGTGAATTAAGTTGCACAGCCAGCATGTTTTGGGTGTTGTGAAAAAGCTGTCAGTTAATGGTTAGTTACTATGTTCTTGTTAGTTTTACTGTCAGGGATAGAGACATACTTTGGGGTGGTTCTGCCTCAAATACTGACATAACTTCAGTGGTTTTGACTGTTGTATACCTTGTGGGTGGAATTATTTATTTTTGTGACTCAGGCAGCAAAAGATATTGAGTTGCCTGGACTTCCTGTCGTAAATATTGTAGTTTTTATGCTGAATGGGCTTTTATTCTTCACTTCGCATATGCTGTGTAGGCTCAAAAGGAAACCTCTGTCAACGGAAAGTGCCACTCGCCATCAGCCTGGCCCTAACGTTCCCAGCAGCAGTGATGGCAGCCTACTATCTCCTACTGCAAACATATGCGCTGCGCCTGGAAGCCATCCTCAATGCTATCCTACTTCTGTTCTATGCAGTTGAGCTCTTGCTGGGTATCCTCACCTTGGCCTCTTTCTCCAGGTACTTTCATTCTGTACTCTGTTGACATTTTAGGAAAAGCCTGACTTGTCTCCACTGTAGTTTTTTAAATTAAGGAAGGAAGGAGCAAAAAAACCATTTGTGAAAGTAGTTTCTTTACTAGTTCACACACTGTAAATGTCCAACGTCCATATAGATATAAATTGTACAAATAAAAATCCTTGTATTCAGGTATTCGAATTCACAAAAAATACATAAACTGTAACACTCAGAAGAAAAGGCTCAGTCACCAAAACTAAATTCTATAAGTTTCCAAAGGTAAATTCTTGAAAGTCCAAAATGTTCATCTTTGTTAATAGATTTGTAGAAATAATATTTTCCGAAACTATCTGGTATATTAGCTTTTCAGACTGACTGTCTTTTATCAAATGCACATAATACAGAGTACATAGCGAGGCGATGGACACAGGGTATACTTTGACTTAAGAAATAATTCCTTGATAAAAGACAGTCAGCATTTTGGACTTTCAAGAATTTACCTTTGGAAACTTATAAAATTTAGTTTTGGCGACTGAGCCTTTTCTTCTGAGTGTTACAGTTTATGTATTTTTTGTGAATTCGAATACCTGAATACAAGGATTTTTATTTGTACAATTTATATCTATATGGAAGTTGGACATTTACAGTGTGTGAACTAGTAAAGCAACTACTTTCACAAAACGTTTTTTTTGCTCCTTCCTTCCTGTTACATCGTTTGGCCCCATTAACTTTCTCATTGTGTTTTTTAAATTAAGACAACAGAATGCATGTTTCTCATGGCTCTGAGAAAGACTTGAGTACTTAGGACAGGAATTCTCAACCTTTTTAACCTGAGGGCCAGATCATGCTCCCTCTGACAGCTTCAGGGGCCAGATGGGCATTTTGCCCTTCCTCCACCACATAGCACTTCCAGGTGTGGAAGCGATGGTGGGCCACGTGAAATTTCACCATGGGCCGCAGGTAAAGAATCCCTGACTTAGTAGCTGAGAAATGGTATGCTTTCTTGGAAACTCAAGGTAAAGATCACTCTTGCTTGAAAACCAGTTGTTTATCTACAGTGGTACCTCGGATAAAGTTTGATATGGATAAAGTCGCAGTTTCATGCACACGTGATGCATCACATAAACTCCAAAATCACTAAAAATGGACGTTATCCAAGGTGTTTGGTATAGGAACCTTGGATAAAGTTCAAACTTGTGGAACGGAGTTTGGACATTATCCGAGGTTCTACTGTACTTGCGATTTCGAACTGCTAGGTTGGCAGGAACTAGGACAAAGACGGGAGTTCACCTCATTATACAACACTGGGAGCTTGACCTGTTGACCTGCCAGTCATCAAGTTCAGAGTCTTAACCGCTAAGCCACCGCAGTCCCATTGGAAACAAAAGTTAGATTAAAATTAGGGAGGAAAAGACCATTTAATGAATGGAGAACAACTGAAAAGATTGAGTTGCCTATTTCACAGCTGTGAGACAACAAGAACAAACAGGCATGCAGAACATTTCCTTTTATTTAAGCAGATTACTAGGCCACTTAATTATTAAGTACACTTGCACAAAAGTTCTCTAGCGTTTCAGGTAGATCATTTTTCTACCTGTAAATGCCATGAATTGAAAATGAGAACATTTGCCAGCAAAGCAAGTGCTCTGCTATAGATCTTTTACCCTCCCTCCTTCAAGATACTGATACTGTACCAATGAAAATCTATAGCAGTGGCAATGAACCTTGGCACTCTAGCTGTTCTTGAACTTCAGTTCCCAGAAGCCCAAGTCTCTGTGAACTCACACGAATGAGTTTACTGTGCATAGGAGTTGCTGCTCCACCCTGTGTGTGATACTGTCCTCCCCAGTTACATGAGAAATGCACAAACAGCATTGATTTTGTCCATTTTTCTACATTTGTTTGAAGACACTGCACATCACTTGTTTATATTACCTGTCTGATTTAATGACATCTAAATACCTTTGAATATTATTTTGGTTTTTTTTTTAAAGCCTCTGTTGCAGTTCCCTGATTGGCTCTTCAAAATGGTAGCCAACTGTTTATCTATCTGCCACCCAGTTAATTCATTATACTATACATTTGTTGTGTTTGTTTATTTGTTCAAGCATTGACAACGGTGCTTCAATTGATTCCTGACTGCTTATGCTAAGAATAGTGTTTTTGGGAGTTTCTGCTAATACCATTTCCTCTACCCTTCTCCCCCCCCCCCCGCCCCCTTGCAGTTTGGACTCATACTAAGAATTACAGTGTTCACATAGAAGAGGCTGCATGAACCCTCTGTTTCCATGGTTAGATGGATGAGATCTGATTTCTTGGACAATCTGAAAGAATATATGGCCACCCAATTTGCTTCAAACTCACCTTCAAGGAGCAGAGGACAAGCCCAAACATCATATACATCCCTGTCATCACCCTTACATTTCTTCTGAAATATGATGTTATTTCCATTCAAGTTTTACACTTTGGACCGCTGACTCTTGCAAGCTGAAAAAACTGAATTACGGAGTTTCACATAATAGATTATGGCTGCAACTGGTGTGTCCTTCAAAGTTCTCATTGTGGCACTTTCTAACCTAAGTTCCAGAAACTTATCATGTGTGCAGTGACACTCATTAGAGCCCCTATGCTCTACCCTTCCTATTACTTCCTCCTTCCTGTCCCTGAAAGGGGTGGGAATGGAGGCCTTGGTTCCCTTCCCTAACTCAGTATTGTTACTGTGAGTATGTATTGCCAATTTGTGATACTTGATTTTCTACCGTACCTGTGGAATAAATATTTATTTTTCAAGTGCTGTGGAACGTCTAATATAAATACTCTGGGTAGGAGGACTATAGTACTTTCAAAGCATAAGCCACTCTCCACCCACTCTGTAAGATAGAGCTGTGCTAAGAGAATGGATCCTTTGCCAATCATTGTGCTGCCAATGGATATTGGGGAAATAGTTTTTATTTCACCAAATTTTCACGAAAGAGCCTGGATGAAATCACCTCTAGCAATCTGGTTCATTTCACCACAAACTAGGGAAATGCTGCATCCAGATTGTTCAAGTATATCCTGTCCATACAGGTACCGGGAGAAACCAACTGTAGTGTCCCCTGCAGAAAGAGTGGACTTTCTAAGACGGGGGTTCTCAACGTTTTCAGGTTGCAGGCCGTACCACTCCCCCTCAGAAAGCTGAGCAGGCCAGCCATGTGGTTCCACACATATTCTTGTGAGTTCTCAAGAGTTCTCGCACATATTCTCGTGCGTTTTCATGAGTTCTCGTGCATTTTCTGTTCTTCCACTGCTTGTGGCAGCAGCAGCGGTGGGAACAAGGGTGGCAGGCCACATGAAATGGTGTGGGCCATAGGTTATGAATCCCTGTTCTAAGAGATTAGGAAAGCTTTTTTTTAAAAAAAAAAAAGTCTCAGAAGCATACAAAGGTGATTTCTGGGTTGAAAGGATTTTTGCTGGAGGAACTCTGCTCAGGGGATGCCTGAATGAGGCTCCTTTCATGTCTCCGGGATCTTTTCCCCACCAAAGTGGTCCCTATTTATCTATTTGCAATTTCTTGCTTTCGAACTGCTAGGTTGGCAGCTGGGACAAAGATGGGTGGGATCTCATTCCGTTATGCAGTACTTAGGTCTTGAACTGCCGACTTTCCAGCTAACAAGGTGAGCTCCTTAACCACTGAGCCACCGCAGGAAGGCACTTGCCCACAGACATCAATAAAAATGGCATTACAGTGAGCTCACACAGGAGAGGTTTATTTGGTGGATGTGGCAAGATTAGAAGCCATCAGTAATGGAACAGAGTTGCACTAGATGGGTCTGAAGCTGTAGCACACAACCGTCCACCTTGTTCAGCCACCAGAAACTTGTTGTTGGATGCCTTGATGATAAGGCAGCTGGAGGAGACAAACTGGATGGTGAAATTGGTGGGATGGTCAGAGATTAGTGCGATTTGCCCATCTTTTTCCAGCGACCAGTACTTGCCGTCTGCTTGTGGAAGGAAACAGGGAAAGTTGAACTGTGGGATTTCCTTGACTTTTCAGGTATACAACAAATTGAAAGAATCACACATAATTAGGGGTACAGTGGAACCTCATATCACGAACGCCCCATATAGCGATGAAATTGCATAACGAATAGGTTTTTTAAAGAAAATGATGCCCCGCATAATGATTTTTCCTATGGGAAAAAAATCATACAAGAAATTTTAAATGGGAAAAACCGCTTAGCGTAAAAAATTGTATGGTTTTTTTCCATAGGGAAAATTGTACAATGACAAAATCGCATAGCAAACAGACCCATAGAACGAAATAAAATCATTATACGGGCTATTACTGTACTTGGGTAATGTAAGGCAATTTTTTCCATCCCAGTTCCTTTGCTGATGTGGATGGGGAAATGTTTCAACTCTAACTGGTCACTAGCTAGCATACCAAATGGTCAGAAAGCCTGCTTGTAGTCAGAAATATTTGGGATAAAGTTGGAGTATGAAAGCAACTAACTCCTGATGGTTGTCAGAGAGTATACCTAAGAGGCTAGAGCAGGGATTCTCAACTTGAGGCCCATGGGCTGGATGTGGCCCATGGCACCATTTAATGTGGGCCCCCACCGCCTCCACAACACCAGGAAGTGCCATGTGGTGGAAGAAGGGCAAAATAACCATCCGGCCCCCAAAGCTATCTGAGGGAGCGTGACCCGGCCCCTGGCTTAAAAAGGTTGAGAACTCCTGGTCTAGAGTCTATGTCCCGGGGAGCAAATCAACCAAGGAACAGTTTAGTTCCTAAAGAAATAAAGTGGTGATGCCAGTTTTTCTGCCTTTCGTTGATTTGGGATGAGGAGTGTCATGAATTTGGCCCTTGACTCTGTAAACTATTCATTTCTAATTGTCTTCCCAATTGATTAGGGGACTGGAACACCTTCTTTACCATCTGAGGCTGCAATGGTTGGGCCTCTTCACTGAACGACGGCGTCTAAGAGGTGACCTGATTCAAGTTTATAGAATCATGCACGGTGTGGACAAAGTAGATAAGGAAAAACTGTTTTCCCTATCACATAACACTAAAAAGTTCGGTTTCACTTACCAGTGATAACTTTCGTTCTTCGAGTATATAGTTTGTGAATACACACTCATGGGTTATGCGCCTGCGCAGAACAGCCGATCGGAGGCTTGAAAAGCTATTGGTCAAAAGTTTTGGCGGTAAGACCGCCCACCGTACCGCCCACCCTGAGGCGCCCGCGCGCCATTTTACCTCAGTTCCATACTTAAGCCAAGCACAGGATAAACCAACTGATCTCATCCGTGCAGCTCAAGAGGGGAGGCAGGGTGGGTAGTGTGTATTCACAAACTATATACTCGAAGAACGAAAGTTATCACTGGTAAGTGAAACCGAACTTTCTCCTTCGTATAGTTTGTGAATCCACACTCATGGGAGATTAGCAAGCTCACACTTACTTGGTCGGTGGGCAGTCGGATGAGATGATCCCATGATGAGCTGAAGAACCCGTAGGTGGACCCGTCAGGGGCGTTGAGTCCGGAGCCCCCTGGTGAGGACGACACGGCCAAGCCTGGCGTCCGCAGTGGCTCTGGTGTCCACCCTGTAGTGCTGGACAAATGTGGAAGGTCTGGACCAGGTGGCAGCCTTACATATGTCCTCAAGCGGTGTGCCCTCCAGAAAGGCAGTGGATGTGGCAACCGCCCTGGTGGAATGCGCCCTGACATGCGGTGGAGGTGGCAGTGAAGCTGACTCGTAGGCCAGGTAGATGGTAGAGGTGATCCATTTGGAGAACCTTTGAGCAGAGATGGGTTCACCCTTGGACTTTCCCCCATAAGCCACAAAGAGGCGTTGTGACTTCCTGAACTCTCTAGTCCTGCTGGTGTAAAACAATAAAGCTCGTTTCACATCCAGCGTGTGCCAAGTCCTTTCTTGGGCGTTAGTGGGGTTCTGGAAGAAGGTTGGCAAGGAGATAGTTTGTGCCATGTGAAACTTGGAGACCACCTTGGGTAGGAAGGTGATGTCCGCTTGGAGGACGACGCGGTCGTTGAAGAACTGGAGAAAAGGTGCGTCTGCTCGCAGGGCAACCAGCTCACCAGCTCGTCGTGCAGACGTGATGGCCACCAGGAATGCTGTCTTCCATGTGAGGAGACGAACATCGGCGGTAGCCATGGGCTCGAAGGGGGTCCTGGTGAGCGCGTTAAGAACGGTGGACAGTGACCATTGAGCCGTCGGTGTCCGGGCCGGCGGAAAAGCGTTCTTTAGTCCCTTGAGGAAGCGCTTTACCGTTTGGTCGCGGAAGGCCCCGGAAGCGGGCGAGCCAGCAGGAGAGTGCGCTACCACTGCTGCGAGATGCACTCGGATGGAGGTGATGCTGAGGCCAGACTCCGCCAGCTGGAGGAGGTAGGTTAAAATGTCCTGCAGTCCCACCTGCGTGGGGGGTGTTTGCCGGGCGGCCAGGAAAGCACAAAAACGCCTGTATTTGGAAGCGTAGGACTTCCTTGTGGAAGGGCGCCGCGCTAGTTCAAGGATCCTGGCCAGTCTGGGGTTATCCTCCACGCGGTGAGGTGGAGGCTGGGCAGGTCCGAATGGTGCAGCTGGCCCTGCTCCATTTGGAGGAGTGTCGGTGATTCCGGCAGTGTGCGATACTGCGACGACATGCGCAACAGTAGCGGAAACCAGGGTTGGCGCGGCCACGCCGGTGCCACCAGAATTGCATTGGCTCTGTGTTGGTGCATCCTGGTGAGTACCTTCTGGACCAGAGGAAACGGAGGAAAGGCATAGAGATAGTCCTGATCCCACCGTTTCATGAAGGCATCGCCCTCGGAGTTCAGTCCGATGCCTGCTCTGGAGCAGTACCTGCTGAGTTTCCTGTTGGACTCCGATGCAAAGAGGTCGATGCTCGGCGTCCCCCAGACCTCGCACAGGGACTGGAACACTCCGTCGTCCAGCTCCCATTCGTGGGTCGTGGAGGTGAGACGGCTCAGGTGATCTGCCAAAACATTCAGCGTGCCCTGAATGTGCACTCCAATTGGGAAAATGTGCCTCTCCAGACACCATTCCCACAACTGTACTGCAAGGTACAGGAGGGTGGTGGACCGTGTTCCTCCCTGCTTGTTGAGGTACGCCACCGCCGTGGTATTGTCCGAGGCCACCTGAACCGCCCTGCCGGTGAGCAGAGTCTCGAAGGAACGTAGAGCCTTCCAAATGGCCAGCAGTTCCAAGTAATTTATGTGGTACACCGTTTCGTGCGGTGTCCAGGTGTCGTTGACCGTGAGAGTCCCGCAAGCAGCGCCCCAGCCGAGGTTGCTCGCGTCGGTCAGTATCTGCAACGAGGGTTGCGGGGGGTAGAAACTCTTCCCCGTGGCCACGTTGAGTGGTGTAGACCACCACAGCAGTTGGTCCCTCAGTTCTGGAGATGGGGTCAACCGTTTGGATTGGCTCTCCCGAAGTGCGTCGAACTCGTGCAGGAGCCACGATTGCAGGGACCTGAATTTCAACTTGGCATGGGGGATCACTGCCGTCGTTGAGGCCATCAGGCCTAGAAGTCTCTGAGCCTTCTTCGCCCGGATGCACGGTTTCGTGCGCAGTTCGCTCACCCCCTGCGCAATGTCCCGTAAGCGTTTCTGGGGGGCGTAGGCTCTCGTAGTAAGCGAGTCGAGTACCGCTCCAATGTACTCGACGCGCTGGGAGGGAGTCAACTTCGACTTGGTGAAGTTGATCCTGAGGCCGAGACTCTCCATGAGGTGAACCGTGTATTGTGTGTCCCGAACGGCCGACGGTTTGGTGGGGGAGACGATCAACCAATCGTCGATGTACGGGAAGACCCTGATGCCCCGTTGGCGGAGGAATGCAGCCACCGGAGCCATGCATTTGGTGAAGACCCGCGGTGCCGTGGCCAGACCGAACGGTAGGCATCGGTACTGGTACACGGAATGGTCGATACGGAAGCGGAGAAACCGTCTGTGCTCCTCGAGGATGGAGACGTGGAAGTAGGCATCCTTGAGGTCTATGACTGTGAACCAGTCCCCTTTGTTGATGAGGGGGAGGACGGTCTGTAGGGTCACCATCCGGAACTTCCTGGTGTGGATGCATTTGTTCAGGCGGCGTAGGTCCAGGATAGGGCGAAGGCCTCCGTCCTTCTTCTGGACCACGAAGTACCTCGAGTAGAAGCCGTTGTCCCAGTCGGACGGTGCTACCCGCTCGATGGCTCCCTTGGAGAGAAGGGTTGCTATTTCTTCCTCCAAATGGGGGGACGAGGTGGTGAGACGATGTTTTCCTACTCGAGGCACCCGCACGAACTCGATGGCGTAGCCAGAGGACAAGATCTTTAAGACCCACTGGTCGTCCGTGATGCCCGACCATGCCTGGAGGAAGTTCCGGAGGGGGAGGTACGGGATGTGGAGCGAGAGAGACTCGGCCGTCGCAGCTTCAAACGCGGGGCTTGGGCCTCGCGGTCGAACGCTTGTCCTGTCCATAGGGCCGGTAGCGGGGTTTGTGTTGTCGCCGCTGTTTATAGGAGCTGGATCTAGACTGCTCCGTCGGTCCCTGCTGCTGTGGGTTGCCCTGGAACCACCGTGTGAAGGGCTGGAACCTCGGCCTGGTGGAAGTTGCCGGCGTGGTGAGCCCCAGGAACTTCGCCGTGGAACTGGTCTGGCGCATCTCATTCAGGACCTTATCGGTGTCCTGACCGAAGAGGCCCTGCCCGTCGAAGGGAAACTCCTCGATGAGCTTTTTCATAGCGTCATCGAGGGAGGTGTCCCTGAGCCAAGCATGGCGACGGAGGTAGATTGCGGAGGCCATGTCTTTTGCCGCATAATCGTTGATATGCCGGGCAGTGCGCATCAGCTGCTCGGCGACGAAGTCCCCCTCGGTGGCCAGCGCGTCAATCCTCTTCTGGGCATCGGCGGGCAGTTTAGCCGTCTCAACCTTCACCTGCTCCCAGAGGTGAGATTGGTACAGGCCCATGGCAGCCGAATAGTTTGCGGCCCGAAAGAATAGGGAGCCGGTGGCGTAAAACTTACGCCCCACCGCGTCCAGTTTCTTTCCCTCCGGCGTCGACGGGACCGGGAATCCGCTGGTGGCCGTCCTATGCTGGAAGGCCTTGACCACCAGGGAATTCGGCAGGGGGTGCGCCTGCAAGAACTCGACGTTCTCGTCCAGGACCCGGTACATGCTGTCGAGCCTGGACGAAACGGAGTGTGCCGCCAAAGGTTTCTTCCACGTCGCCCTCGCCGTGGTCATCATGGAGGGGAGCATGGTTATGTGGACCGGCCGCACAGCACGCCTGTCGAGCTTCGCAGTCATCTGATCCTCACCCTCCAACGGCGGTTGGTCGACCTTCAGGTTGAGGGCGGTGCCGAGCCTCGTGAGCATGGCGGTCAGTGAGCGCTGGTCCTCACCACGCGGTGGGTCCACTGAGCCGATGGCCTGTTCCGGCGTGCGCTCGGCGTCGACGTCTCCCTCGTCCTCCTCCGACGACGAGCTGGACTCATC
The DNA here is from genome assembly GCA_035047305.1 of Bradypodion pumilum. Classification (NCBI taxonomy): domain Eukaryota; kingdom Metazoa; phylum Chordata; class Lepidosauria; order Squamata; family Chamaeleonidae; genus Bradypodion; species Bradypodion pumilum. Next base: position 377,616,446 of record JAWDJD010000001.1, read on the forward strand.
GGAGGACGAGGGAGGCAGTCTTTCGTCCACGTCCGGACCGCGCCAGTACGGCCTGGGCGGGCCGGCGGGATGGGCGTCCACCGCATCAACGTCCGGACCACACCATGACGGGTTGGGTGGGCCGGCGGAGCGGGCACTCGACCCACGGGAGGTCGGTGGGGCCGCGGCAGAGCCGGGATGCCCGGGGCTTGCGGTGGTCGGAACCGGAGCCGCAGAGGCCGCAGGCGTGGAGGTCTGGAACCTGGTCGCAAACGACGCCATGACCTGGAACATCTCTCGGACGAGGGCCATCTGAGACGCGTCCGAGTCCGCTGGCGGTGGAGCTCCGGTGGCCGGCGGGATGGTGGCCCACGAAACGGTGGGAGCCGAAACGGTGGCCGGCGTCGGTGTCGGCGAAACGGTCGTCGGAACGGTGACGACCGCCTCGTCCGTCGGCGTCCTGGGCCGTGGAGAGACGGAGGCCTGCCTCGGCGAGGAATTTCTGCCCCGAGGAGGAGAGGAGAGCACCTGAGGTGGGCGAGCTGGAGCCCCAGCCCTGCGTCCTTTCTCAGGTGACCCGGAAGACGACCGTCCTCCCCAGATGGAGGATCCCGGAGAAGGACATCGGGGCGGACGCGGCGGGAGCCAGAGCGAGCTCCATCAGGTGAGCCTTGAGGCGATTGCTTCGGTTCTGCACCGCGAGGCGCGTAAACTTTTTGCAATGCGGGCAAGACTGGCTCTGATGCGACTCTCCCAAACAAAAAAGGCACAGGCTGTGTCCGTCGGAAGCCGGAAACTTCTTAAGGCAAGCCGTGCACTGTTTAAACGCTGCAGCCATCAACCGCGGAAAAAATTCTTCCAGTGGAAGTTTCTGGAGACGAGTACCCCGAAGGGCCGACCAGCCGCCACCCCCTTGAGGGGGGAGACGGTGATCGATGCGAAAAATTGGCTACTGAATCCACTCAAGAGAAGAGACAGAGCCGGGGTGGCGATCCTGCCCGGAGGACAAGATCACCGAGAAAAATTGTTAAGATTTGCCAAAAAGACTTTCCCTCAGAAGGGCGAAAAAATTGAGGAAGCTCTCAACGATCGTCCTGCTGCTACGGCGGAAAGAAGAGAACTGAGGTAAAATGGCGCGCGGGCGCCTCAGGGTGGGCGGTACGGTGGGCGGTCTTACCGCCAAAACTTTTGACCAATAGCTTTTCAAGCCTCCGATCGGCTGTTCTGCGCAGGCGCATAACCCATGAGTGTGGATTCACAAACTATACGAAGGAGAACTAGGGGGCACTCCATGAAACATTTGGGTACTAGTTCTCAAACAAATGAGAGAAAGTACTTTTTCACCCAGAGGATTACTGGTCTATGGAATTCCCTGCCAGATGAAGTGGTGACATCTGTCAGTCTTGACAGCTTTAAGAAAGGATTAGAAAGTTCATGGAGGACAAGAGTATCAATGGCTATAATTATGGATACTTAAGGACAACCTCCGGGTTGGAGAGATAGGAAGGATATCTCTCCATTTCAGGGAATCCTAAGCAGGTGAAGGCATCTGCTTGGGAATAATACCCTGAAGCAAATGGTGAGCCACTGTGAGAGACAGAATGCTGGACTGGATGGGCTCCTGTGGCCTGTTCCAGCAAGGCTGCTCTTATGTGTTTTAATGACACACTTAGAAATGTCTGAGTAAGGCTAATGTCTTCCTTATAAAGCAGAAAGCCACCCCGCCCCAGCAGATATTCCTGTTCAGTCTAAGATATACTAACCAATTTGGAAATTATAGTAGCCTTCCTCGGTGATTGAGAGGCTGCTAGCCGCATAGCTGACACAGTTCCCTTCCAATCGCCTCACATCAGAACAGAAACCCACATAGCCAGCGTCACTGTGCAGGACCAGCAGTGGCCGGTTCACCAGCACCAACAGGAAATCTTCACTTTTGCCTGGAAAGGCAAAATAAATCTTTGATTGGTATACAATTATTACAGAGGGAAATTGCAGCTGTGGGCCTGTTTTTAAAAATTCAATAGTGTTTCACCAACTGTCTCTTTTTGTTCTTAGGAGAAATACATTTATCCAGGATCTCTAATATTTAAACTTGGCTTAAGTATTGGAGATCAGAAGCTCGAGAAGAATAAAATACAGGGTTTATACCTCAATTTTCTTCGAGACTCAACAAAGTTCACAATATATTAGAAGAATTGGGTAGGGCCGTGATGGCGAACCTTGGCACTCCAGATGTTATTGGACTTCAATTCCCAGAAGGCCAAGCCCCCTGTGAATCCACACAAATGGGTTTACTGCGATTCATCCGGCCCGCGCTGCCCTCGTTGCTCCCGGAAGCAGAGGGCTAGTCCATACGGGCACGTTTTACTTCCGCTTCGAGGAGCGACGAGGGCAGTGCGGGCCGGATGAATCGCAGTAAACCCATTCGTGTAGATTCGCAGGGGGCTTGGGCTTCTGGGAATTGAAGCCCAAGAACATCTGGAGTGCCAAGGTTTGCCATCACAGGGGTAGGCTATTGCCCAAATGTATCAGCAGAATGAACACTCTCAGGACATGACATTGGAAGCACATCAACATTTAGAGTGGTTGTTTTTAGCAGCCGAAAGGAACCTGTGACCTGGATTGCATTTTTCACTCTGTTGTCTAGGACTGAAGAGAGGTAAGGTCCATCAGCATCCTAACTATTTCTATACCAGCCTCCCTCCCTTTTAACATCTGGGGCATTTGCTGTCAAAGTTACTTTTCAGATAGCAGATGTGGGCTAAGGTTTTCAGTAACTGTCCCACAATTGAAGAGTTCTCTTTCTCGGACAGCTCTTTCCAAAATCATATAGGAAAAACAGTGTCGGCTCTCCTCAGTGTACAAGCTTCGGGTGGTGGTGGTGGTGGATGCTGCTGAATGGGTACCTTCTAATTTACTTTGCTCCAATCAAGTATGGGAATGATAAGTCAGTGCTGAGGAAAGATTCAGCTACTAGTCAGCCATTTCTCCTGTTGCCTCAGGCAGCAGGGAAAAACATCTCCATTCATTCTTAGGAGAGACCTGGGAATGGCTTCCCATGTTGCATTTTTAAATCAGAGGCCAGTTTGATGTGTATCTCTAAATTAGGGGAGAGTAATGTCTGGGTAGGATTGAAGTGGCTTAGTGGTTAAGATACTGAACTTGACAACCAGAAGGTGTTGTGTTCTAATGGTTTTACCTTTCACATGAATTACAATGTATCTGAGCCAATGTAACCTTGCCTATAGCAACAATGTAACCTTCAGCTGTATCATATAAACCCTGTAATAGGACGCGAGCTAATGACCACCAGCTGGCAGCAGCGAGCGTCCAAGCTCTCTTGGTCCGAACTCATCAAAGGCAACAGCGCGGGAAGTTTTCCCGCCACCACCTACACCTGGACAAGAAGGGCGTGACCCACAATGACGTCACGCAGACAGTAGCCAATGGGCTACCATGGCACCACGTTCAAATGTATCCCTACTGTATATAAAGAGCTATCGATCCGCCATTACCTCATGTTCCCTCTGTCCACGATGCAATAAACCTGAGTTAACCCAGCCCGAGGCTGTGTCCTGTGTCTTAGTTTCATACACTAAATTGGCGACGAAGGTGGGATAATGGATCCCCAAGGAGCAGCCAGGGCACAGAGCGGGTTCAACATCACCAAACCGCAAGACTGGGAGTTGTTTGAGATGGACTTCCATGCGGCGCTGGTGGAACTCAAAGTCAAGGAAGACGATGAGGAGAGGAAGAGGGCCATCCTCACCCGCATGCTTGGGATGGAGACCAAGCGGACGCTGGTGGGCATCATCGCTCCGAAGAAGGTGAGCGAATTTAAGGCGGACGACATCATGAAGCTGCTTCGGGAGCGCTTCCAACCCTCGAGGGCGATGTTTCCCGCTCGGAGCGCGTTTTGGAGGCGAGTCCAAGCGCCGGACGAGTCGGTCGAGACATTCGTGGCCGCCATGAGGGTAGCCGCCGCCCCCTGCAAATGGGGCAACATCCTAGAAATGGCCCTCAGGGACGGCGTGCTGTGTGGCCTGAAAGACAAGGAGGTGCAGCGCAGTTTGATGAATAAGGAGCCGCCACCAACGCTGGCAGAGGTCGTCGAGGCCGCGGAGGCCGCAGAGTCCACGAATGCTGGAGTGGACGAGATGCACCAGTGGCGTGAGTGGCGTCCCAGAGCCGGTAAAGCGGAAAAATCGGTGCACGCAACTCAACGGGCCTCAAAGTCGTCTTCGGAAGGCAGCGACGGCGAGGAGGTCCAGAAGGTCCGAAAGGGGGGGCGCCGCTGCGATGGTTGCGGAGCGGCCCACGAGCGTGCGAGGTGCCCATTCAGAAAGGCCGAATGCTACACCTGCGGCCGTCGGGGGCACATCGCCAAGGCATGCAGAAAACGGAAGGAGGGCCGGAGGCAGTCACCGGACCGTTCGACCAGACCGGACCGTTCAGCGAGGCCCAAAGATGGCGTCCAGACCACGAGGAAGCAGGACGGCGTGGGCCGCGTCTCGGACAGCAGCGAGGACGACGTCCCAGTGCTCAGTGTGTCCACGGAACAGTCCCATTATTTCGTTGAGGTACTAGTACAAGGGGCCCCTATCAGGATGGAAATTGACTCGGGGTCCTCCTATTCCATAATTCCCCAGAAAGAGTTCTTGAAAATCGACCCCCACGTGCGGCCCAAACTTAAAACATTGAGGTCCACGCTACGAGATGTACAGGGGAACAGCATTCCGGTGTTGGGTGTCGGGAAATTTCGGGTTGAGTTTAAGAGACACTCTGCGGAGCTGCCCCTAGTTGTCCTCAAGGGGGGGAGTTGTAGCCTCCTAGGGACACAGTGGTTCCAGCCCTTAGGCCTGTTTATAGGGGGAGTACATGCAGTGGGGGTGGACCCAATACAAGCGGTGTGCGATGCGCATCCCGCCGTTTTTGAAAAAGGACTTGGAAAATTCAAGGGACCCCCTGTAGCTTTCGACCTAGACCCGGAGGTCCGCCCGATAAGACTCAAACCGCGCAGGGTGCCCTTCGCACTAAAGGACAAAATAGAGGCGGAACTGGACAAATTGGTGGGCCAGGGGATTCTTATTCCTGTTGATTCCGCGGAGTGGGAAACTCCAATTGTAACAGCTCTGAAGGCTAACGGGGAGGTGCGCATTTGCGCTGATTATAAGTGTACAATTAACAAGGCGATCCGCCCTAACGCATACCCGGTGCCGGTGGTCAGCCACCTTTTGGCCAGGCTAAATGGGGGAAAGTGTTTCGCTAAGCTCGACCTGGCACAAGCCTATCAGCAGCTTCCCGTAACACCCGCCACGGCCGCGGCACAAACGATAGTCACACATAAAGGAGCGTTCCAGGTGTCGCGTTTACAGTTCGGCGTGAACTCGGCACCCGGCCTTTTCCAGTCGCTTGTGGAACGCCTCCTGAAGGGGCTGGAGGGGGTGTTGCCTTATTTTGATGACGTATTAATAACTGGGGGGAGTGAGGCCGAACTGGCAAAGAGATTGGACAAAGTACTAACGGTGTTCGAGAAAGCGGGGCTGAGACTGAGGAAGGACAAATGTGTTTTTTTCGAAACCGAGGTCGAGTTCTTAGGGTTCAGGATTACACCCGAGGGTATCAAGCCATCCAAATCCAAAGTAGTAGCCATCAAAAAGGCCCCTCGCCCCACATCCAAAACCGAGCTACAGTCATTCCTGGGGCTCCTCAATTTTTACCATACATTCCTTCCGCGGAAGGCGTCCGTGGCCGAACCGCTCCATCGGTTGCTTAAGAAAGAGGAGACTTGGATGTGGGGTGACGAGCACGAGAGGGCGTTCAAAGAATTAAAGCAACTCTTGACCTCTGACGCAATTCTAACGCATTTCGACCCCAAACGGCCGGTGGTCCTAGTCTGTGATGCATCGCCGGTGGGGGTGGGGGCAGTACTTTGCCACGTGTTGGATGACGGAAGGGAGGCCCCGGTTGCATTTTATTCAAGGTCCCTGTCCCAGGCAGAGCGAAATTACGCACAAACCGACAGGGAGGCATTGGCAATTGTAGCGGGGACCAAAAAGTTTCACGATTTCTTGTATGGCCGCCCGTTCAAAATCGTGACGGATCACAAGCCCCTGTTAGGGATTTTCACGGCAAGCAAGCCCACCCCGCAGATCCTATCACCGAGAATGCTGCGATGGGCCATTTTTCTCAACGCTTACCAACACGAGTTGGTGTACCGGCCCGGAAAAGAGATCAGCCATGCTGATGCACTTTCGAGATCCCCTTTGCCCTTGTCGGACGACCAGAAGGCTAGAGTAGGAAGAGACCGCCAGGTGTTACTAATTGAGGTTTTAGATGCACCCCCAATAGTACCAGCCGATATTGCGAGGGCGACAGGCAAGGACAGGACACTCGAGAAAGTCAGCTCATGGGTACAAAAGGGGTGGCCGGCATCGTCCCCAAGCACGGAATTCGACCCATTCTTTCGGAAAAAGCTAGAGTTGTCCCTAGAAAGGGGGTGCCTATTGTGGGGCCAACGGGTGGTGGTTCCTGCAGCCATGCGGCCGAGGGTGCTCAAACTGCTGCACGTCAGCCATCCGGGCATCGTTCGTTCGAAAGCGCTGGCCCGCAGTTACTTTTGGTGGCCACAGCTGGACGCGGACATTGAGCACATGGTCGGCACTTGTGGGGCATGCCAGGGATCCCGACCAGAGGCGGCCCGCCTCCCGCATAGGGAATGGGACACAGCAAGGGGGCCGTGGTCCAGAGTACATGTAGATTTCGCTGGCCCATTCCGAGGAACCATGTTTCTCCTGGTGGTGGATGCGTTCTCCAAGTGGCTGGAGGTTATCCCAGTAAAGAGCACGTCCTCCGCCGCAACAATTAGCCAGCTACGGAGAGTCTTTTCCACGTTCGGTTTACCCGACACTTTAGTCAGTGATAACGCGAGTTGCTTCACCTCCTCGGAGTTCGAGGCATTCATGGGAGCAAACGCCATTCGGCATGTCACATCCGCGCCGTTTCACCCGGCCACGAACGGCCAAGTGGAACGGTTGGTGCGTACAACAAAAGATGCGCTTCGGCGCATGGGCCCGGGGGACCTAAATCACCAAGTATGTCAGTTCTTGTTAGCGTATAGGGTGACCCCCTTAGCGTCGGGTTACTCGCCGGCAGAACTCTTGATGCGGCGAAAACTGACCACGCTTCTGACCAGGCTGGACCCGACGAGAGTCGAGGATAAAGGAAAGAACATAGGATTGGCAGTCTCGAAAGGGTTCGCCGCCAGCGACCTTGTTTACTGCAGGAACTATGCAAGCGCAGGGCCAGCCTGGGTGCCAGGAACGATAGTAGAACAAACAGGGCCAGTGTCATATCGGGTGGAAACGAGCACCGGTCTCCTCTGGAGGAGACACGCTGACCAACTGAGGCGCCGAGTGAGTGAAGGGCCGGTCAGTGGGGCACAGCAACAGGATTCAGCGATAGGGTTCTCCCCCACCCGTTTAGCCCAAGGGGGAGAAAATGAGGGACATCAGTCCGAATCCGGGGGGGAAAGCAGTGATCCCGACTCATATCCTTTTGATACCCCAGTTCTATCAGAGCCCGGGGGGAGGGAAAAGGAATGTGCGGCCGCCGCCGCGTCCCCCGAATGTAATTTTGATTTTGATTCTGGTCTTGCGAGCCGGGGGGGTTTTCAGGAGTGTTCCCCCACCCTTCCAAGCGAGAAGAGGGGTTTTTCGTTAGCCCCCAGTGCCCCCGGTTCTTCCCCGAGAAAGAGTACACACCCCAACAACGCCGTGGAGCCGCGGCAAGTCACTAACAAGTCTCCCTCTCAAATTACAGGGCAGGAAACCAGGGGACAAAGAGGAGGTAGCAAACCCGGGGAAAGGCAGCCCGCATCGAGACCCCAACGTGTTCGAAATAAGCCATCTTGGCTGAGAGACTTTGTCTCCTAGGGGGGGGAGTGTGTTGAAGTGTGGGCTCGAGACATTGTCTCGTCCTAGGGGGGAGGGGTGTTGTGTTCTAATGGTTTTACCTTTCACATGAATTACAATGTATCTGAGCCAATGTAACCTTGCCTATAGCAACAATGTAACCTTCAGCTGTATCATATAAACCCTGTAATAGGACGCGAGCTAATGACCACCAGCTGGCAGCAGCGAGCGTCCAAGCTCTCTTGGTCCGAACTCATCAAAGGCAACAGCGCGGGAAGTTTTCCCGCCACCACCTACACCTGGACAAGAAGGGCGTGACCCACAATGACGTCACGCAGACAGTAGCCAATGGGCTACCATGGCACCACGTTCAAATGTATCCCTACTGTATATAAAGAGCTATCGATCCGCCATTACCTCATGTTCCCTCTGTCCACGATGCAATAAACCTGAGTTAACCCAGCCCGAGGCTGTGTCCTGTGTCTTAGTTTCATACACTAAAGAAGGTCAGCAGTTTGAGACCCGAGTGCTGCATGACAAAGTGAGCTTCCGTCTCTGTCCCAGCTCCTGCCAACCTAGCAGTTCGGAAGCAAGAAATTGCAAGTAGATAAATAGGGACCACTTCGGTGGGAAGGTAAACAGCATTCCGTGCACTCCGGTGTTGAGGCATGCATGCCATATGTCCACGGAAACATCTGCAGGCACAGACTTCACTGGCTCTTTGGCTATCAACAGAGATGAACACTGAACCGTAGAGTCGGATATGACTGGCTTTTGAGAAAGGGCAACCTTGACCTAACGTCTAGGTTCCCACATGGTGGTGCAACTCCCATAGGTGCCAGCCAGTTTAGTCCATGGTGAAGGATGGTGAGAGCAGTAAAACTGCAGCATCTGGAGAAGCAAACATTTGCCATCTTTGTTGTACCTGTTTCTCACCTCATGGACCCTTAGTTTCCCCTTAGCAGAATTAAGACCCAGACAAGAACCTGGATTTCATTTTAGGCTCTGACCCAACAATCTACAGTTAGTTAACCACTTGTGTTTCAATCTGTCCCTAACCCAGTCTTATTTGTTTGCTCATGCTGTTGCCGCCGCCGCACTCCTCCTATGAAAGAGCCTCTTATATTCATCTGTACCTGCAACTTTGGGAATGGCAAGGAGCTGCCCATTGGGCCGCATGGACACACATTTATCCCCTATGCGAAGAGTAATTTTCTGGTCCTGATAGTGGAGGTCAAACCAAACATTCGTGTCCTGTTTGGTATTGCTGACAATGCAGTCATTGGGGCCCTGCAAAGTGAAAACATACTTAGTACTTCCACCTCACAAGGAGCCTTGAGGCAATCTTAAACACTGACAAATTAGACCAGGAATTCTCAACCTGCAGCCAGTGGCGCCATTTCATGTGGGCCCCCACCACCTCCACCACACCCGGAAGTGCCACATGGTGGAGGAAGGGCAAAATGGTCATCTGGCCCCTGAAGCTGCCTGAGGGAGCGTGACCCTGCCCCCAGTTTAAAAAGGTTGAGAACTCCTGAATTAGACATAAATCTTCATGGATTAAAACTCACTACACCAGATTCATGGATGGGAAGGAACAGCCAGATACTGTTCTCAGTGGATGATGTCCAACAATCAAGAAAGTGGTCAAAGAACAACTCTCTACTAAGAGGGGAACTTTGCATCAATAAGATTGCTTTAATTCTGTTTGTATCAATAAAATTAATTCCATTTATGCTCTACCTTCCAACCAAAGCAGTTGCTCAAGACAGGTAAGAATAATAAATACAGGTTAAAGATGAAATCTCATTTAAAAGCAAAAAACAAATACATTCAAAATGTGGGAATAAAAAAACACAGCTGGCATTCAACTATCTAAACATCTTCAACAGAAGACCAATGTCCATGCCAAAGGCCCGGCTGAATACAAATAAGGTGGTACCTTGCTTAAAGAGCATAATGCGTTCCACAGGATTGCTCTTTAAGCCAGTTGCTCTTTAAGTGAAAGACCATTGTAAGTGACCAATTGTGACTTCTGGCGGTGTGTGTGTGAACCCCAATTTAGTTGTTAAGTAAGTTTTTTTGTTGGTTTTAGTTGTTAAGCGAGGTGACCATACAGATAAAATTATTCTCTTTAAGCGAGTTAGTCTCTAAGCGAGGCACTCTTTATGTGAGGTTTTACTGTAAATGTCTCTGCTGTGCTTGTGGAAGGAAAATAGAAAATTGGGGAAATCTAGCCACCTTTGGCAGGGAACTCCACCAGAATCTAAAATAGGTCACTTGCTTGCTTGTTCTTCTTGCCTCTTTTCAGTAGATATTGTTCTGGTGATGGTAGTACTAAGTACTAAAAGCAAGTCCACACTGATGAACCTTAAAAACCTGGAAGCTTAAATTGAAGAATTAAGTCATGGTCTACAGCCCCCATCCTTTGGCTTTAACTTTTTTGCATTTACAAAAGACTGATTTTGTATTTCAAGCTACAATTGTGTGAACCATGTTCTGGTCCAGCTGTAGTCAGACAAGAGTTTTTTTAAACAATTGATGACAATAAATAAGTGTCATTGTTTCCAATTTACATATTACCACCTCTAGATGAAGAGATTTTTAAAGCTGGAACAATCTGCAAAAGAGACTGTATTTGGATTATGATGCTTCTATCAGACTGCCTTCAGCAATTAGTGGAAAACTATAATGTCCAAAGTTAATTTCATTTAGTTCAATGTAGCTTATTCCTGATTTGTTGAAAATAAGATGATAGTCCTAAAGGAAGCTGTCTCCTGGCAACCAGCCCATACTAATTAGTTTTTAATGAAGGGACTCCAAGATTCACATTCATTTTATGTACAGATGTGCGCTTTCCATTCTGCTCACCAAAGGAAGGACAGGTTACTTACTGTAACTGGGTCTTTGGGTGGTCATCTGTGAATTCACACTGAAACTTGGGTCTTCCCTGTGCTTGGCACTGGGAGGTTTGGAAATTTCTAGAGCTAGGAAAGTTGTAACGTGTTAGCCTTATAGGAGGTCCACCACCCCCATTGCACATTCTCCTAATGGTACCCTTAGTTCCCCCATTCGCTACTGCCATGACAGAGGACCGGGTGGGAAGGTTTTGTGATTTCAGAGATGACCATCTGAAGAACCTGTTATGGTAAGTAACCTGCCCTCCTTTGTGGCCTCTGTGAAGTCACTCACAAGGCGGACTAGTAAACTGACTTGACAGATGGAGGGTGTCACAGCAGAATAGGAGAGTGGAATGAATAGAATCCTGTGAAGTGTTTTGATCAGAATGGAGAAATATGGACCAGTTTGATAGAAGTCCTCATGTGAAAGTGATCCAAGACAGACAAGTTCCTCCAGATCATGGGGAAATGTGGGAAGATAGTGTGAGGTAAGATTGTTGGAGCAGGCTGGAAGATTTAGTCTTCAATTTCTTAGAGAGATGCAAGGCAACATTTTTGGATTTCTTTTTAGAAGCAGATGGCTGAATCTGCACAGAAGCTGCAGAGGAATAGAAAGGAGATTGACACTTACTAGTTTGACCAGTGTTGGTTTCGACAAGAGGCTCTTGTAAAACAGTGAATTTGGAATCACCCATCAAACTCAAGTCTCTAGGTAGAATGTCCATGGTGGAGCAATACAAGTTTGAGATGGATGGTTTAGTGTGTTTCTTGATTAGAGTAGCAGATATTTCCCGAAGTTTAGGCTGTTGTGTTGAAGTCAGATTTTAAGATTGTAAGGAGTTCTCACATGTGGGAACACAAGCAAGATTTACGATTTTTAGGACTCATTTGGTAAAGTCTTTTCAATGTTTATACATTTGCATTTGGTGCCTCTCTTTGAGGCAGAACAGACACTAGGAGTAGCTGTCAGTAAAGGGAATTTTATTGGCACATATTACACACTTTTTGAAAATCCCTGTATGAGCCATGCAATGGTGGGGAAAAATCGAATGTTGGGAATAACAATTTGTTGTCATTTTTGTTTTGAGGGAAGGTAACAAACTAGAAGAATGCAAAAGAAGAAGCTGGTGGTTGAATAAAGAGGTAAGTTCTTTTCTTGAACAAAAAGGTAAAGATGGTAAGAAAAAAGAAAATAAAGGTGGTTTTTTTTAAAGACTCACAGAAGAATAAAGAGATTGGACAGAATTGAAGCAGGAATGAACAAGTAAGATTCAAGGAAGGGATTACTGTGGGTAAAGTTTGAGGAAAAGTTCTAGCAAAAGATTTCCAAGGTTACCACAATGAACGGAAGAAGGGAGATGAGGGGTACCATTAAGTGCATGTGCATACATAATGGGGGTAGGTCCCCTGTAGGCCTAACATGTTATAATTTTCCTAGGTTTAAAAATCCCTGAACCCTCCCTGTGTGAGCAAAGCAAAGACTCAAGCTTCGGTGTGCTTTCACAGAGACCACGAATGAGAATATTGTTTTATGTCCTTGTTGTGTTTTCTAAGTAACAGGGAGAGCTCTGTCATTAGGCTCTGTGAGGTAACCAGCTTATGTGGCAGGTGCCAGGTTGGCCTATATCAGGCCCTTCTGTTGGAGTTACGAGTTCCAAGCCTTACATCCCTTTTAGCCAGTCTGCCACTCCCCAATGTATTAGAGCAAGGGTAGACAGAAAGACTGCAGTGGCTCAAGTGGCTAAGATGCTGACTGGAAGGCGGGAGGTCAGAAGTTTGATCCCAGAGTACTGCAGGACGGAATGAGCTCCCTTCTTTGTCCCAGCTCCTGCCAACCTAGCAGTCTGAAAGCAAGAAATTGCAAGTAGATAAATAGGGACCACTTCGGTGGGAAGGTAAACAGCATTCTGTGTGCTTCAGTGTCTAGTCATGCCTAGCACATGGCCACAGAAACGTCTGCAGAAGCAGACAGCGCTGGCTCTTCAGCTTTGAAACAGAGATGAACACTGAACCCTAGAGTTGGATACGACTGGCTTTCGAGCAAGGGAAACCTTTACCTTTAGACAGAAAGCAGTCATCCAGATATTGCTGGGATTGCAATTTCCAGCAGCCTTTCCCAGCATATGTAATGGTGAGGTATGCTGCAATTTGTAGTCCACCATCACCTGGAAGGCCATATTTTATCCTTGGCTGTCACATGTATTGTAGTAAGACAGAGCTGTTAATCCAGTCAGTCCATTCCAGACAGAATGGAATGTGTGGGTGCCATTTTGGCTTTCACTTTAAGCAGCACAATTGCACAGGTCTGAGAGAATATATAGTGGACAAGAACATTCTGAGCATGCAGTCATATAGCAAAAATGGAGCATATAGTCCAGGAGCGAGAGGGATTACTGTTCGTTAAGAAGTCTGCATACACACCATATCCCTTCGTGACTCTTCAATTTATACACCACTCTTGGGTTAAATGATTCATTCAATATTTTTAAAAAGTATACTCAAAGCAAATACTGTACATTTATTTGGCTAGATTTGGCTCTCCCTAACTTGGGGTCTCCCAGTCATTTTGGAGAAAACCTATCAGCCAGGATGGAACATAATGAAGATCATGCTGGGAATTGTAGCCCAAAACATCTGCAGCACATCAGGTGGAAAAAGCTGATACAGGTGAACAATTGAGGTGATACAGCCAGCCTAGATCAAACATCTGTGCTTGGGCTTTTTCCCCACATTACAACATCTATACCTATAAAATCAAGCGTTAACTGTTGGAACTTTACATAGTATCCTAAGCCAGGCCCTACTAACCTGCACCGACCATTCATGCACATGCCCGAACTGGGTCCGCAGGTCAACAAAGGATTGAGAAATGCGCCAGTGGGGCAAGAGCCCCACAAACGCGAAAAAAGGGAAACAACTTCATTTCCCAAAGTTCCTTGCGCCGCGCTAGAGCCAATCAGGCTGAGAGGCGCGAGCAAAAGGAACGTTTGGAAACGTGCCATGGCCAATCAAAAGGAAACCGCAGGAAAAAACTGACGCACAAGCCGAAAACGCAAACCCCAAACTACAAGCCCCAGCGTCCTGCGCGCCATGAGCGTGCAGAACACTGAGGAAGCTGGTGAGCGGGAAAAAAACAACACACTGTGAGCGCAAGTCCGCCACAGCCAGACACAGCGCCTCACAGAAAAAAACAACAAAAACAGAGGGGGTCAAGGGGTGCCCCCCTTGAAAGTGAACCCATTCCCAGGTAAGCAAAGCCATTGGACGGCGCTTCATCCGTTGACTTTATTTACCGCAAAAAGGTTTCGCTTTCAGCGAGGCCAAGCCGTGGGAACCAAAGCCCCCCTCCCCAACGGCACCTGAAGCTCCCAATCGGAGTTTCCCCTTTAATATCACTGGGTGGTGGGGTTGCGCTCCCCCTCTCTACTGGCTCCCATGGGGTTGGGAGGGTTGGGGGGATAAAAGGGGTCTGTCTCCCCAACCCTCCTGACCCCAGGGGACCCGGCAGAGAGGAGATTCCCCTCCACACACACACACACACCATAATAAAGAGAAGAAACCAAGCGGTTACTTCTCTTTAAAAACGGAGTTTTTTGGGAGGGGGGAATCCCCCTCTCCGATGGCTCTCCTGGGTCCGGAAGGGTTGGGGAGACAGGCCCCTTTTGTCCCCTCAACCCTCCCAAACCCAAGGAAGCCAGCGGAGAGGGGGATCACAACCCCCCCCCCCCGATATTAAAGGGAAAACTCCGATTGGGAGCTTCAGGTGCCATTGGGGAGGTGGGTCCCATGAGTCTGGAAGGTTTGGGGGGACAAAAGGGACCTGTCCCCCAACCCTTCCAGAGCCAGGGGACACAGCACAGAGGAGATCCCCCGTAGGACACCCCGTTATTAAAGAGAAGAAACCAAGAGGTTACTTCTCTTTAAAAACGGAGTCTTTTGGGGGGAAACCCCCTCTCCGATGGCTCTCCAAGGCCGGCCCGCGGAAAGGAACCCCCCCCCAAGGCCTCATGAAGCGGTGTGGGGATTCCCGTGGTCCGGCCAGCAAGGCCGGCCCGCGGAAAGGAACCCCCCCCAAAGCCACAACAACAAACAAAACTTTTTAAAACAAATGAATTATTTTTAAAAATTTATTTAAATAAAAATTCCTTAAAATAAAAAACAAAAAAATCAAAAACATCCAAAAATACACAAAACAACCAAAAATAACACCAGAAAACAATACAAAGTAAATAAAAACAAAAATTTCCAAACACCACAAAATCCACCCACCCCCCACGAACACAAAATAAAGAAAAACAGCCAGCTCACCAGCACATGATCTCACTCCACGATGACCGGAAAAGAAATTAATAAAGAAAGAGACTACTTACTGGAAGAAGCTCCACCCAGAGGCCACGAGAGAAAAAACAGTCAAAATACAAGATAACCCCTACCAGCCCCACCTGCTGGCCACAATAGTAAAAACAATTCAAAAAGACACAACAGCCCCACAGAAAAGGCCCCAAGAGTAAAAACAAGTCAAAAACATAACACAAAATCACAATTTTACACAAATCACAAACATATGTAAATAAAATAAAATAAAAATTATTCAAAAATCCTGTGCTGCATTTTAACTCAAATAAAAACCAAAAACATCTAAACACAGTTTAAAAACATTTATTGTAAAAAAACATGTACTTTCACATTTTTAAAATTATTACCTACGGTACAACAATTAAAAAAATACATACTAAAACATTATTTGGTTAAATAATTTTTTTTAAAAAAGTATATCATCCTTTGTTCTTTTTTTAATCCACAAAACCAAAACACCAAACAAAACTGATCACATTTTGTAACAGCCCGCCAAAAAAAATGTGTATAAATATTTTAGAAATTTCAATTATAGACTAACCTCTTCTTTACAAACATTAACAACAACAAAAAACCTTCCAACACCATTTAAAACCTCTGCTAGTTGCTTATAAAATACATCATCAATACATCTTAAACATGCGTTCGGATGAATATTCATTGCCTCCTTGGGAACAATTACGTGGAATGCTAGGTACTAGTAAACCACTTTTCATAGATGTGTCAGAACACTTGAACAAATGGACAGAAGTAAACAACACCCTGTGGAAGGTTCATAACCTAAGTGTCTCATCTCAATACCCCACCAAGCAAAAGCCGCAGCATAGAATGGGATAAATGCATCATGAGAAGACAAGGACTGCTCAGAGGGAAAGGAAGGAGAGAGAAAGTTCGGTTTCACTTACCAGTGATAACTTTCATTCTTCGAGTATATAGTTTGTGAATACACACTATTGGGTTATGCGCCTGCGCAGAACGTAGATCGGAGGCTTGAAAAGCTATTGGTCAAAAGTTTTGGCGGTAAGACCGCCCACCGTACCGCCCACCCTGAGGCGCCCGCGCGCCATTTTACCTCAGTTCCATACTTAAGCCAAGCACAGGATAAACCAATTGATCTCATCCGTGCAGCTCAAGAGGGGAGGCAGGGTGGGTAGTGTGTATTCACAAACTATATACTCGAAGAACGAAAGTTATCACTGGTAAGTGAAACCGAACTTTCTCCTTCGTATAGTTTGTGAATCCCCACTATTGGGAGATTAGCAAGCTCACACTTACTTGGTCGGTGGGCAGTCGGATGAGATGATCCCACGATGAATTTGATGATGGTCAGGTAGGGTGAAGTGTCAAGGGCGATGAGCCCGGAGCCCCCTAGTGAGGACGACACGGCCAAGCCTGGCGTCCGCAGTGGCTCTGGTGTCCACCCTGTAATGCTGGACAAATGTAGAAGGTCTGGACCAGGTGGCAGCCTTACATATGTCCTCAAGCGGTGTGCCCTCCAGAAAGGCCGTGGATGTGGCAACCGACCTGGTGGAATGCGCCCTGACATGCGGCGGAGGTGGCAGCGAGGCCGACTCGTAGGCCAAGTAGATGGTAGACGTGATCCATTTGGGGAACCGCTGAGCAGAGATGGGTTCACCCTTGGACTTTCCTCCATAAGCCACAAAAAGGCGTTGCGACTTCCTGAACTCCCTTGTCCTGCTGGTGTAAAACAATAAAGCTCGTTTCACATCCAGCATGTGCCAAGTCCTTTCTTGGGCGTTGGTGGGGTTCTGGAAGAAGGTTGGCAAGGAAATAGTCTGTGCCATATGAAACTGGGAGACCACCTTGGGAAGGAAAGTGATATCCGCTTGGAGTACCACGCGGTCATTGAAGAATTGAAGAAATGGTGCGTCTGCCCGCAGAGCAACCAGTTCACCAGCTCGCCGAGCAGACGTAATAGCCACCAGAAACGCCGTCTTCCACGTGAGGAGACGAGCATCCGCGGTAGCCATGGGCTCAAAAGGAGTCCTGGTGAGCGCGTTGAGAATGGTAGAGAGTGACCATTGTGCCGTCGGAGTCCTGACCGGAGGGAAAGCGTTCCGCAGTCCCTTGAGAAAACGCTTCACCGTTTGGTCGCGAAAGGCACCAGAAGCGGGCGAACCGGGCGGAGAGTGAGCCACCACCGCTGCGAGATGGACTCGGACGGAGGTAATGCTAAGGCCAGACTCTGCCAGGTGGAGGAGGTAGGCCAAAACGTCCTGCAGTCCCGCCTGTGGTGGGGACGTCTGCTGGGAAGCCAGAAAAGCGCAAAAGCGTCTGTACTTGGAAGCATAAGACTTCCTTGTGGAAGGGCGCCGTGCTAGCTCCAGGATCCTGGATAGTCTGGGGTTATCCTCCACGCGGTGAGGTGGAGGCTGGGTAGGTCCGAATGGTGAAGCTGGCCATGCTCCATTTGGAGAAGCGTCGGTGACTCTGGCAGCGTGCGATACTCAGACGACATGCGTAACAGCAGCGGAAACCAGGGTTGGCGAGGCCATGCTGGAGCCACAAGGATTGCGCTGGTCCTGTGTTGGTACATTCTGGTGAGAACCTTCTGGACCAGAGGAAACGGAGGAAAAGCGTAGAAATAGTCCTGATCCCACCGTTTCATGAAGGCATCGCCCTCGGAGTTCATTCCGATGCCTGCCCTGGAGCAGTACCTGTGGCATTTCTTGTTGGACTCCGATGCAAAGAGGTCGATGTTCGGCGTCCCCCAGGCCTCGCAAAGCGACTGGAATACCTCGTCGTCCAGTTCCCATTCGTGGGTCGTCAAGGTGAGGCGGCTGAGATGGTCGGCCAAGACATTCAGCTTGCCCTGAATGTGCACTCCAATCGGGAAAATGTGCCTTTCCAGGCACCATTCCCAGAGCTGCACAGCGAGGTAAAGAAGGATGGTGGATCGCGTTCCTCCCTGCTTGTTCAGATATGCCACCGCCGTGGTACTGTCCGAGGCTACTTGGACCGCCTTGCCGGTGAGTAGGCTCTCGAAGGAGCGTAGGGCCTTCCAAATGGCCAGAAGTTCCAAGTAGTTGATATGGTGCACCATCTCCTGAGGTGACCAAGGGTTGTTGACCGTGAGAGTCCCGCAGGCAGCCCCCCAGCCGAGGTTGCTTGCGTCGGTCAATATTTGCAACGAGGGTTGCGGGGAGTAAAAACTCTTCCCCGTTGCCACGTTGAGGGGTGCCGTCCACCACAGTAGTTGGTCCCTCAGTTCCGGAGACGGAGTTAACCGTTTGGACTGGCTCTCCCGGAGCGCGTCGAATTCGTGTAGGAGCCACGACTGCAGAGACCGGAACTTTAACTTGGCGTGATGGATCACCGCCGTCGTTGAGGCCATGAGGCCTTGAAGTCTCTGAGCCTTTTTCGCCCGGATGCACGGTTTGTTGCGAAGGTCGCTCACCCCTTGCGCGATGTTCTGCAAGCGTTTCTGAGGTGCGAAGGCTCTGGTGGCAAGCGAGTCGAGTACCGCTCCAATGTACTCGACGTGTTGAGAGGGGATCAACTTCGATTTGGTGAAGTTGATTCTGAGGCCGAGACTCTCCATGAGGTGGACCTTGAATTGCGTGTCCCGAATGGCCGACGAGCTGGTGGGGGATACAATCAGCCAGTCGTCGATGTATGGGAAGACCCTGATTCCCCGCTGACGAAGGAAGGCAGCCACTGGAGCCATGCACTTGGTGAAGACCCGTGGTGCCGTGGCCAGACCGAACAGTAGACACCGGTACTGGTACACGGAATCGCCGATGCGGAATCGAAGAAACCGCCTGTGATCCTCGAGGATGGAGATATGGAAGTAGGCGTCCTTGAGGTCTATGACTGTGAACTAGTCCCCTTTGTTGATGAGGGGGAGGACGGTCTGCAGGGTCACCATCCGGAACTTCCTGGTGTGGATGCACTTGTTGAGGCGACGTAGGTCCAGAATTGGGCGAAGTCCTCCGTCCTTCTTCTGAACCATGAAGTACCTTGAGTAGAAGCCGTTGTCCCAGTCGGGCGGCATCACCCGCTCGATGGCTCCCTTGGACAGTTGATATTTCTTCCTCCAAATGGGGGGACGAGGTGGTGAAACGATGCCTTCCTACCCGAGGCGCCCGCACGAACTCGATGGCGTAGCCAGAGGACAAGATATTTAAGACCCACCGGTCGTCCGTGATGTCTGACCATACCTGGAGGAAGTTCCGGAGGGGAAGGTATGGGAAGTGGAGTGAGAGAGACTTGGCCATCGCAGCTTCAAACACGGGACTTGGACTTCACGTCGGAACGCTTGCCCTGCCCATAGGTCTGGTAACGGGGTTTGTGCTGGCGCCGTTGCTTGTAGGAGCCAGACCTGGGCTGTTCCGAAGGGCCACCTTGTTGCTGTGGGTTGCCCTGATATCGCCGCGTGAAAGGTTGGAATCTCGGCCTGGCAGGCGGCGCCGGCGTGGTAAGTCTGAGGAACTTGGCCGTAGAGTTCGTTTGGCGCATCTCGTTCAGGACCTTATCGGTGTCCTGCCCGAATAGGCCCTGTCCGTCGAACGGGAACTCCTCGATGAGCTTTTTCATAGCATCATCGAGGGAGGTGCCCCTGAGCCAGGCATGACGACGGAACAGAATAGCGGAAGCCATGTCCTTTGCCGCGTAGTCATTGATGTGCCTGGCCGTCCGCATCTGCTGCTCCGACAGAAAGTCCACTTCGGATGCCAGCGCGTCGATCCGCTTCTGGGCTTCGGCGGGCAGTGTAGTGGCCACGACCTTTACCTGCTCCCAGAGGTGGGACTGGTAGAGGCCCATGGCGGCCGAGTAGTTGGCGGCTCGGAGGAAGAGGGAACCGGTGGTGTAGAACCTTCGGCCCACCGCGTCCAGCTTCTTCCCTTCCGGAGTCGAAGGTACCGGAAAGCCGCTGGTGGCCGTCCTGTGCTGGAAGGCCTTGACCACCAACGAGTTCGGCAAGGGGTGTGCTTGGAGGAACTCAACGTTCTCGTCCAGGACTCTGTACATGCCGTTGAGCCTGGACGAAACGGAGTGCGATGATACTGGCTTCTTCCATGTCGCCTTCGCTGACGTCAACATGGACGGAAGCATGGTAATGTGGACCGGCCGAATCGCTCGTCTGTCCAGCTTCGCGGTCATTTGGTCCTCGCCCTCCAGTGGTGGCTGGTCCACCTTCAGGTTTAGAGCGGTCCCCAAGCGTGTCAGCATTGCCGTAAGCGAGCGTTGATCCTCACCACGCGGTGGGTCAACCGCGCCGATGGCTTGGTCCGGGGTCTTGTCGGCGTCGACGTCTCCCTCGTCCTCCTCCGAAGACGCGCTGGAGTCATCGGAAGACGAGGGAGGGACCCTGGTGTCCACATCGGGACCGCGCCAGTACAGCCTGGGCGGGTCGACGGGATGGGAGTCCACCGCATCGACGTCTGGACCACACCAAGACGATATGGGTGGCCCAGCGGAGTGGACACTCGACCCTCGTGAGGTCGGTGGGGCCACAGTAGGACCAACATCCCTGGGGCTTGCGGTGGTCGGCACCGGAGCCGCAGAGGCCGCAGGCATGGAGGCCTTGAACTGCTGGGCAAACGACTTTGCCATGGCCTCAAACATCCCCTTGAAGAACTCCATCTGGGATGCATCCGGAGCCGACGGTTGGGACGAAACGGTGGCCGACGAAACGGTAGTTGGAATCACCGGAGACGAAATGGTGGCCGGAATGGTGGTTGCCGGTTCGTCGACCGTTGGAGTCCTGGGCCTCGGGGAGACGGAGGCCTGCCTCGTGGGTGAATGGCCCCTCCCATGAGGGGGAGACGGGAGTACCTGCAGTGGGCAAGCTGGAGCCCCAGCCCTGCGACCTTTCTCAGGAGATCCCGAAGAGGACCGTCCGCCCCACATCAAAGAGCCGGGCGAAGGACATCTCGCGACCGAGAAGGGAGGCGAAGGCCCCGGAGAGATGGGAGGGCGAGGCGTAGGCGGGAGCGAACGCCTCTTTTCCGGCCCGTGCTTCTTTTTCTTCTCCCCGTTCTTATCCTTCTTCTTCTTCTTCTTGATGGAGAGAGTGGAAGAAGAAGCAGGAAGCGGGGGAGGCTGAGAGGCACCAGCAGAGGTAGAAGCAGCCGCGGCGGGAGCCAGAGAGAGTTCCATCAGATGGGCTTTGAGCCGGTAGCTCCGGTTCTGCACTGCAAGGCGGGTAAATTTCTTGCAGTGAGGGCAGGACTGGCTCTGGTGAGACTCCCCCAGGCAGAAAAGGCAAAGGCTATGCCCGTCGGAAGCAGGGAACTTCTTGAGGCAAGCAGAACACTGCTTGAAGGCAGCGGCCATCAAAGAAAAATTCTTCCAACGGAAGGTTCGGGAAGGCGAGCACCCCGAAGGGCAAACCAGCCGCCACCCCCTTGAGGGGGGAAACGGTGACCGGAGCGAGTAGGTAACTGAGTCCACCAGGAGGAAGAAACAGCACCGGGGTGGCAATCCTGCCCGAAGGACAAGATCACCGAAAATTTTTTTACACGAAGTTAGCCAAAAGACTTTCCCTCAGAAGGGCGAAAAAATTGAGGAAGCTCTCAACGATCGTCCTGCTGCTACGGCGGAAAGAAGAGAACTGAGGTAAAATGGCGCGCGGGCGTCTCAGGGTGGGCGGTACAGTGGGCGGTCTTACCGCCAAAACTTTTGACCAATAGCTTTTCAAGCCTCCGATCTACGTTCTGCGCAGGCGCATAACCCAATAGTGGGGATTCACAAACTATACGAAGGAGAACTGGAGATATCTGCCCTTGAGTCATCCTAATGGATAAAGACCATGGTCATGACACACAAGGGTCCTGGTCTGGCCCAAATGGTCTCTTGCAACATGTAGGTCACACTCACCAAGGCCATGTAGGCACCACAGTGGCCACGGAAGCAAATCTTCTTTGTGGTATCATCAAACAGTAGTTGGAAGATCTCTGTGTTACCCACAGCCATAGCATTGGCATAGAGGTCAGCACCTGCCAGGACAGAAGGTTGCAGCTGAAGACAGAGGAAGCCCTCCACCACCACCCCTCCCTCCCTCCTCTACCCCTCAAAGCTGTTGCCTATATCATTGAGGATCCCCTGGTGACTGAAGGCAGGCCCACTGCAGTGTTTGGATTCACTGCAATAAAAAGGCAAAGCAGGTCTGAAATGCCCCCAAAATGCTGATGTCCTATGGAAGACCTCTGTCAACCTAATTTTTCACACCCTTCTTGTAGGTAGTGTCAGTGGTGGGATTCAGCAGGTTCGCCCCAGTTCACCAGAACCAGTAGCAGAAATTTTGGCTGGCTGGCCCTGCCCATCCAAGTTTTGAAATAATGCAGGGCTTTTCCCCTGGCCACGCCAACCATACCATGCCCAAAGAGTAGATAGTAAAAAATTGAATCTCACTACTGGGTGGTGTGGTTTAGAGTAGAAAAATCATTAGAGACAAGCCTGGGTCCATAATTTCCTGATTCAGAGCTGGACTCACTGCATAGACATGAGTTCATTGAGTCTCTTGTCACCATCAGTTCCCTTGAACACACAGTTCCCAACATGCAATGCAACCAGTTTGGTGCAAGCATCATTCAACTCTGTGTGTGCAAGGCAGTAGCTTTGGATGTGGAAGACTTTTGCTGGTTTCTTCTACTAAATTACCTTCTTACAATCCAAAACAATTACGGTGGTACCTTGCTTAAAGAACATAATGCGTTCCACGGGATTGCTCTTTAAGTGAGTTTGCTCTGTAAGCGAAACACCATTGTAAGTGACCAATTGTGACTTCTGGTGGTGGTGGTGGTGGTGGGGGAATGTGAACCCCGATTTAGTTGTTAAGTGTGTTTTTGGTTGGTTTTAGTTGTTAAGCGAGGGCAACCATTCAGAGAAAATTCTGCTCTTTAAGCAAGTTAGTCTCTAAGCGAGGCGCTCTTTATGCAAGGTTTTACTGTACTTTGCCTCTTTTCATATAGGGAAAGGTAGCAGGATGAGGAGGCTGAAGCTGACTTTCTCTAGCTCTGTGAAGTATACCCACCCTCCTCAAAGTGTCAAATTAAGCTTATCATCTAATTTGTCCCATATATGTTAGTCTCTCCGTCACCCTTTGTCCAGACTCCCTGGTATCCTCTCCCTCCTAATTCTAAATACAGTACAGTGATTTTTTTCTTCTTATTATTCCTCCTATCCTATTATTTCATTTTTATTTCATGTCAATTGCCTGTTTTTCTTCCAGATTTCTTCACATACACTTCCCTGGGATTTCTCCTTATCACCCCACAGCCTCTTTCAGCTCTCTTGCCACTGAGGCCCAGGTTTATTGCCCCATGGAAGAATTGACTGTCTTCCATTTTGATTTACTGGCTCCGTTGTGTGTAGCTGAGCAATTCCCACAGTCTTAAAGTAGTCAAAGGCTAGTCGAGGGCCTAGCTGGGCCTAACCAGGTGTTGCCAACAGCCTTGTTAGTGCTATCACAGTGAGACCTGAGATAAGGAGCATTTTCATACACTCTGTATCCATCTGCAGCTTGTTAAAGATAAACACTAAAAATGAATAAAGACTGCTTTGCTCCAGCCATCGGGGGTGTGGACCTGTATGTCAGGTTGCTGTGTGATCTGCTTCATGGTGGCTTTGCACATCATCAATAAAGTATGTTTAGCTATAAGTCAACCTGTTGTGTATGTACAATGTTGCTTGATATGTATGTACATTGTCGCTTTAAGAAATGTATGAATGTAACCTGGCCACAATCACAATGTAACCCAGCTGTTAAAGGAACGCGAGCAAGCTGCCTATAGAGGGCAGGTGCGAGTGTTCAACTCACATGGTTATCATTCCTCAAATCACCTGCAGCCACGGGAACTCCCCGCAACAGCAAACTACTACCGATCCACCACCGAAGATGGGCGTGACCCGGATGACGTCACGCCGGTAGCAGCCAATGAGCTACCATGCAGCCAGATTCAAATGTATTGTACTACTGTATATAATGTGAGGTATCTCCGCCATTACCACATGTTCGTTCTGATCATCAACCAATAAACCTGTGTTAGTCCTTACTGCGACTCCTTCTATGTCTCCTGGAAAAGACACTAAATTGGCGACGAAGGTGGGATCGATGGCGAATCCCAAGGTCAAGGCGTACCAGTTCGATGTGAGCGAGCCCGAACAATGGGAGCTCTACGAGTGCCAGTTTCGGCACGCGATGGAAGCCGCGGGCGTCGACGACGACGCGAAGATGCGCTCCCACTTCCTGGCCCAAGTGGGGCCGGCCATGCTGCAGATCCTGATGACCCTGGTGGCCCCCCGGAAGGTAAACGAGGTCCCCATCGACCATATCCTGGAGAGACTGGGTGAGCATTTCCAGCCGCCCGTCTCGATCTTCCCAGCATGGGTCGCGTTCCACAGGCGAGACCAGCAACCGGGCGAATCCGTGTCCGCCTACGCGGCGGCCCTCAGGCTTGCGGCGGTCCACTGCCAGTGGGATGACCTGGACCAGGCCCTCCGTGACCGCATGTTGTGTGGTCTGAGGGACGAGGAGCTGCAGAGGAGGCTGATGACCCGCGACCAACGCCTCACGTTCAACGAGGTACTGCGGGAGGCCCAAGCAGCCGAGGAGGCCAGGAGCGGGGTGAGGCTGTTCAAGTCCCGAGGGGCCGCGTCCGAGAGGGCCAAGTCACCAGTACAAGCGGCCCGGCGGACACCAGCGAAGGCGGCCTGGCGGGCCCCCAAGCCGCCCGCCGGCACACCAACGTCATCCGAGGAGTCGTCCACCACAGCGGACCCCTACTCCAGCGAGGACGACGACGTCCAGAGGATCAAGAAGCGTGGTGAGAAGCGGCAGACCCGAGAACGGCAGGACCGCCGTTGCGACGGTTGTGGGGCGTCCCACGACCGCACGAGGTGCCCGTTTCGAAAGGCCGAGTGTCACAACTGCGGCCGAAAGGGGCACATCGCCCGAGTATGCAGGCGCGGGTGAGTCGAGGACAAGGGGAGTTCCAGCCATCCCCAAACGCACCAACGGAAGGCGGCCGGCACCAGGAAGGTCGCAGCCAGCTACAGTGAGGAAGGCGTGAACCGCGCGGGCCTGGAGCACCGGCGGTTTTTCGTAGAGGTACTGTTGCAAGGGGTCCCAGTGAGGATGGAGATAGACTCGGGGTCATCTTATTCCATCCTGTCCCAAAAGGAGTTTATGCGTATTCCCCCAGATAAGCGGCCCAAGCTCCGGGCCATGAGGTCACACCTACGGGACGTGCAGGGAAATGGGATCCCGGTGTTGGGGGTGGGAAACTTCAAGGTGAAGTTTAAGAACTACTCCGAGAAACTGCCCTTAGTGGTCCTCAAAGGGGGGAGGTGCTGCCTTTTGGGAACGCAGTGGTTTGCTCCCCTGGGAATCGAACTGTCCGGCATTAACGCCATCAAGACTGACCCAATGCGGGACGTGTGCAACGCGCACCCGGACGTTTTCAAGAAGGGGCTCGGGAAATACAAGGGGCCCCCGGTTTCCTTCGAGCTGGACTCGGAAATCCGGCCCATCTGCCTCAAACCAAGGAGGGTGCCTTTCGCCCTAAAGGACAAGATCGAGGCGGAACTGGACAAATTGGTGGGGCAGGGGATTTTGGTTCCAGTTGACTCGGCGGAGTGGGAAACGCCGATTGTTACAGCCCTTAAGTCGAACGGGGAAGTCAGGATTTGTGCAGACTATAAATGTACCATTAACAAGGCCATTCGGCCAAATGCATATCCAGTGCCCGTGGTCAGCCACTTGCTGGCCACGTTACATGGGGGGAAGTGTTTCGCCAAGTTAGATCTGGCTCAGGCGTACCAGCAGCTCTCTGTAACCCCGGCTGCTGCCGCTGCGCAAACGATAGTGACGCACAAGGGGGCGTTTAAGGTAACGCGCCTTCAGTTTGGCGTGAATTCGGCCCCCGGAATTTTCCAATCCCTCGTGGAACGCCTTTTAAAGGGGCTTCCAGGCGCCCTCCCATACTTCGACGACGTGTTGATAACGGCAGGGAGCGAATTAGAGTTGGCAAAGAGGCTAGATGGGGTCCTTTCAGTGTTCGAGAGGGCAGGTCTTCGACTGAGGAGGGACAAATGCGTATTCTTTGCGAGGGAGGTTGAGTTTCTAGGCTTTAAGGTAACCCCGGACGGGATCAAACCCTCTGAGTCAAAGGTTGCAGCTGAGAAGAACGCCCCTCGCCCCACCGCAAAACCGGAGCTACAGTCATTTCTAGGGCTCCTAAATTTTTATCATACCTTCCTGCCTCGGAAGGCATCGGTCGCGGAGCCACTGCACGCGCTGCTCAAAAAGGACGCGGCTTTGCGGTGGGGGGACAGGCAGGAGAGAGCATTCAAGGAGCTTAAGTCACTCCTGTCTTTGGACGCTGTCCTGACCCATTTCGACCCGAAAAAACCAGTGGTTTTAGTCTGTGATGCGTCTCCAGTGGGGGTGGGGGCAGTCCTGTGCCACGTGTTGGAAAGCGGGAGGGAAGCCCCGGTAGCGTACTACTCTAGGTCCCTCTCAAAGGCTGAGCGCAATTACGCGCAAACTGATAGGGAGGCCCTAGCCATCATCGCCGGAACGAAAAAGTTCCATGACTTTTTATACGGCCGCGAGTTTACGGTAGTGACCGATCACAAACCACTTTTGGGGATCTTCACTACCGGCAAACCCACACCGCAAATACTATCCCCCAGAATGCTGCGTTGGGCCATTTTCCTCAACGCCTACCAGTATGAGCTGGTCTATCGCCCAGGGAAGGAGATCTCCCATGCGGACGCACTGTCCCGATCTCCCCTCCCAAGTGTAGGGGACCCCACATGCGAGGTAGAGCAGGATCACCAAGTCCTACTGATCGAGTCTCTCGACTCACCCCCCCATTGTCCCGGCCGACCTCGCCAAAGCCACGGCGGCCGACAAGATGCTGGCCCAAGTTAGTTCCTGGGTTAGGAAGGGCTGGCCCACGACTCCCCCCGATGAAGAGTTCAGGCCATTTTTTAGGCGCAGAGTAGAGCTGTCGCTGGAAAGGGGCTGCTTACTCTGGGGGCAGCGGGTAGTTATCCCAGAGAAGCTGAGGGCCAAGGTACTGAGACTACTGCACACCAGTCACCCCGGGATCGTGCGCTCCAAGGCTCTGGCCAGGAGTTTCTTTTGGTGGCCCCAGATAGACGGGGACATAGAGCGTTTAGTGGGCACGTGTGAGAGCTGCCAGAGCTCTCGGCCCGAGGAGTCCCGGTTACCCCATAGGGAATGGGATACGGCCCGCGGGCCATGGTCCCGGATCCATGTCGACTTCGCTGGCCCTTTCCGCGGGTCCATGTTTCTACTGGTAGTCGACTCCTACTCCAAGTGGTTGGAGGTAATCCCTATGAACAGCACCTCCTCCGCCGCAACCATCAAGCAGTTGCGCAAGCTTTTTGCCTGTTTCGGCCTGCCAGACGTCCTTGTAAGCGATAACGCTAGTACCTTCACGTCTGCAGAATTCAAGTCGTTCATTGAGCGGAACGCCATAAGGCACATTACCGCTGCCCCGTTCCACCCCGCCACAAACGGTCAGGTAGAGTGCCAAGTGCGCACTACGAAAGACGCACTGCGGCGCATGGGCCCCGGTGAGTTGAACCTTCATTTGTGTCAGTTTCTCATCTGCTACAGGACAACCCCCCTAGCTTCAGGATTTCCCCAGCCGAACTCCTCATGAGGAGGCGCCCGGTAACACTTTTTGACCGGATGGATCCATCCAGGGTGGAGGATGAAGGGAGAAACATAAACATAGGGGGAGGGAGCTCCAAAAGTTTTTCGGCAGGGGACCCGGTTCACTGCAGGAATTACGCGGTGTCAGGGCCAGCGTGGGTCCCAGGGACAGTCATCGAGCAGACGGGGCCAGTGTCCTACAGGGTCGAGACTAGCTCGGGTCTACTCTGGAGGAGGCACGCCGACCAACTCAGAAGGCGGGTCACTAGTGAAGGGGATTCAGCGTTAGGGTCCTCCCCCACCCGCATTACCCAAGGGGGAGACACGGCGGAACCCGGGGATACAAATGCATATCCTTGGTTCTCAGCCACAGAGGAGGATACTTTGGAAGAGAGGGATCAGTTTGATGATGATTATGAGTTACGGTACCAGGGGGGTGTAGCGGAGTGGTCCCCCACCCGTCCTAGCGAAAAGAGGGGTTTCAGTTCAGCCCCTGGTACCTCCAGTTCCCCCAGTTCTTTTGTGTTAGAATATACCATAGCTCCAGCTCCCCGGAGACCAACACCCCCAAGGCAGGCATTGGGGGGGAGTCCAACCACCACAGTCCCCGGAACTCCCAGGCAGGGAACGGGGTGGCGGCGAGACCACGAGGGTCTCTTCGTCGGTCCCGAGATTTGTGCTGGGGGGGACCCCTAGCTCCTCAAGCGGTAGGCAGGAGTTCACTTCCCAACTGTTCATTCCATTCCCATCCCCCAATGCAAGGTTACCACAGAGCCCACACCGAGCCACTAACGAGTCCCCCTTTCCGTTGCAGGACAGGACTCCGCAGAGCCAGGCTCCCCTGTGTTAGGCCAAGCGGCCGCTCGCCCCAGGCGCACGTGCGGCAAGCCACAATGGTTGAGGGACTTCGTCCCATCCTAGGGGGGAAGGATGTTGTGTATGTACAATGTTGCTTGATATGTATGTACATTGTCGCTTTAAGAAATGTATGAATGTAACCTGGCCACAATCACAATGTAACCCAGCTGTTAAAGGAACGCGAGCAAGCTGCCTATAGAGGGCAGCTGCGAGTGTTCAACTCACATGGTTATCATTCCTCAAATCACCTGCAGCCGCGGGAACTCCCCGCAACAGCAAACTACTACCGATCCACCACCGAAGATGGGCGTGACCTGGATGACGTCACACCGGTAGCAGCCAATGAGCTACCATGCAGCCAGATTCAAATGTATTGTACTACTGTATATAATGTGAGGTATCTCCGCCATTACCACATGTTCGTTCTGATCATCAACCAATAAACCTGTGTTAGTCCTTACTGCGACTCCTTCTATGTCTCCTGGAAAAGACACTAAACAACCATTCACTTCCTTGGGACCAGTTTGAACCCTACTCCCCATGGCTACGGGGAAAGCACCATGGCTTGCTTAATCTGGCCTCATAGGTTAGGCCTGTTTCTCCAACCCAGCCAAAGAGACCTTTTCTCCACTTTTCAATGGGCCTGGACTGTAAACCTTTCTTGTTCGTGCAGCAGGAGAAGTGGCCATGAACACACACACACACACACACCTCATCAGACCAGACCAAGTGCCTTACAGCAATGTTGCCTTCAACCAGCTCACCTGGTCTACAGCAGATGAACTTGTTAGTAGAGAAGGAACGCATGGAGACCTGGGCAGGGCTGGATTCCATGGTGAAGAGTTCGTCCCGTCCAGGCTTGTCCATCTTTAAAGTCTTCATGCCCCCTTCTCGCCCAGTCAAGTACTTGCGTTCGTCATCCCGCAAGGCAACAAAGCCACCGTGGATCTCCAGGGAGTACAAAGTTTCTGGGGTGACCTCTGACAGCAATGAGCCATTGGAAGCCAAGAGTTTGCCAGCTCCATTCCTCAATCCATATTTCTTAGCTGGGGACAAAGATAAAAAAGAAATCAGATGAAAGTCTATATCCCATTTTGGAAAACAGCAAACAACAAATGCCTAAGGAGCAGCACCATGGCCAAATTTCATTTAACTGCATTATTATCTGCAGAAACACCTTTGCAGTAACAAGCACTTACAGACACCCTACCTAGTTCGATCCACCCTTGACCTTTGCCATTATGTTTCTCATGACCACTTTCTTCCACTTTCACTTTCTTCCCTTTTGATCATACCTGCCAAGCGCAGCTCCGGAGATTACGGGACCTGCGCAGAACATTTCTGCGCAGGTCCGTTCTACGCATGCATAAAAGCCTTCTATGCATGCGTAGAAGGCTTCTACGCATCCCCTTCTGCACAGAAGCCTTCTATGCATCCCCTTCTGCACAGAAGGGTTCTGCACATGCATAGAAAGGACCTGCGCAGAAGGGATGTGCAGTAACTCCTTTCCCCCTGCTGCCAAATTATGGGGTAGCGGCAGCTCCGGGCGGGAAATAGAGAAAATTGGCACGGAAATACGGGAAATCCCGGCCAATCCGGGATACTTGACAGGTATGCTTTTCATGTATAGCTTGATTTTCATCAGATCTTGATATTCTACTCCTACTCTTCCACTATTATTGCAGGATTATAAATTGTAAAGCCCATTCTCCTGTCATTATTGTCTTGGGGGGGGTGTACACATGTTCTTTCTTGATATAATTAGAAAACCTGGCCCCATTCAGGTATAGATGGATATATCAAATCCCAAACAAGCATCTAGCTTGAATCTTAGCTGGAGGTTCTACACACTGTAATGAACAGCAAGTCTCACATCTACCTTAGCGCAGAACTTGGAAAAGTTGCATTTTTAGAATACATTTCCAGAATTCCCCAGTCAGCATGTAGGTTGGGGGATTCTGGGTGCTGCAATTTCATCCTGTCTACCCGAAAAATCAATTTCCCCCAGATCTGCCCAAGCTATGACTGCAGTTATAGAAATCAAGCTTTGTGCCATCCACAGTGACTTCCTGGTTAAAGAGAATTGAATTCACCTGGTATATATGGGGAAAATTCCCTTCTTTCAGCATTGTGTGCAGCAGAAGCCAGACCTATTGAGGAGATGCAAATTACTCAGGCTTAAGTTTTCCATGCATTTGAAAAAACAAAAACAAAACCGGAGGACAAATTTAGAAGATGCTTGGGATTACTGAGTGTGCTTCTGCCAGGTTTGGGATCTTCATAGGTATTTCTTCCCTTCTTCAACCCTCTAAGGCAGGGGTGCCCAAACATTTTGGGCTCTGGGCTGGTCACGTGGTTCAGTGGGCCGGTCACATGGTTCAGTGGGCTGGTCATGTGGTTCCTCCCCACTGGAAGTGGAAATAAAGCACATTTTGCAATCTGTTTTGCAACAGGATGAGATAGATTTTAGGCTGCCTTTTTCTCTGCTTAAACATGGGCATGTTTTACTTCCACTTCCAGGAACAACGGGGGCGGCGTGGGCCAGATCTAGCCCAGATGCCAATTCATCTGGGCCAGATGAATTGGCATCAGGGGCTAGATCTGGCCCACAGGCCAATTCGGGCACCCCTGCTCTAAGCCTGTGGGGGCAAACCTTAGCACTCCAGCTGTTCTTGGATATCAATTCCCAGAACCCCAAGTCCCTATGAATCCACACAATTGGGTTTACTTTGCGCATGCAGAGTGAACGGGAATTGAAGTCCAAGAACAGCTGGAGTGCCAAGGTTCACCATCACTGCACTAAGCTAACGTTGTCAAATGAGCAAAGTGCAACAGAAACCTTGTGCACAAAGAGGCATTTGAAGGTCACAGAAGCAATAAGAGAAAGACAAGAATCCATCCTTTGGGGGATGGCCTTGCCCCAAGGCAGAGGAGATTAGCTGCTTGACATGGCATAAGCCAGATGGGCAACAGGGGCAGCTTGCCAGCCTGTCTGTTGGCACGTACACTGTTGTCCCAGCACAGAGTTCGCCCTGCCCCTCTGCCCAGCAGCCCAATGAGAGCACTTCCTCCCTCCCCCCAGCACAGAGTTCCCCACACCCCTCAGTTTGGGTACTCAGTCTCTAAAAGGGTCACCATCATTGGTCAAGGTCAATGGTCCTGCCCAAGAACAATGTCAGAGAAGAACTTAAAGCTCCCACAAACAAAACCCCAAATTTTACAGTTCAGAGGATTATATGGGTAGGATGTAATTTGGGGGCCAAATACTGCATTCCACATAACTGCTCATTCGTTCACAAGTTGCTTCTGAGAGGGATCCGTGCCAGGCCCTCTCACTGCACTGGACACAACTGCATCTTGCCATGTGGAGCAGGGAGCAAAGAGGGAGAGTGCCTTTTCTCCCAGGGAATAAGAAATTGCAGTTTAGGTAAGAACAGTACAGTATTTGGATGCAAGAGATGTGCAGTTTGAAAGACACAACGCAGAATGTGGCCATGGAAATGTGGGAAATGTGTAGAGTTTTCAGGACTTATCCAGCAATCCTAGGCATGCTTATTCAGATGTAAACACAGTAGTTTCCAATAGCTTATTCTCCCTTATAAAAAAAAGATCATAATCTTTGGAGTGGAAAAGTCAGAGGCAGCAAGGTTGTCTGGAGAAGGAAAGAGGTATCATGCAGCCATTTAACTTCAAGCACTGAAATGTCTTAAACATTGATTTTAATTGGGTTGTTTTTAATGTTGATTTGAATGTTAGTCGTAAACTGCTCAGAGTAGTGGCTATGTCGTAGATGGGTGGTATAAAAATGCAATAAATAAATAAGAATGCATTTTCTAACTTATTTTATTTATATATCCTTTTACTCTCAGGGCTGTGATTTAGGGCAGCTTACATGTAGATAAAGACCAGTTTTGGTAAAAAGGAAGTTTCAGATATTCAAATGTAATGAAAGTAATTTGTAGTCAAACATGACTAAATTAAACCCTTTAAAAGCATGTCAGCCAGTACCATGGCAATTGAGTTTTTGGAAAGGAAAAAGTTAGTTGTGAAAAAACACAATCTCCGGGGCAATGTAAATATCACTGATTATGTTTTTGTTTTTATTTTATATAGTACAGGAATGTTAGGGGGAAAATTATATTTATTGAAATATATACTTAAATATTCAAGTGGTTATATAACAGATATTTATATAAAGAGCATACATTTGATGAGTTGAATGAGCTTTTAAAAATGAAATCAGTTTAAAATAATGATCATGAAAAAAATTTTTTTTCTATACTGCATAATATTTGGTATTGTTTGAAACGTTTTTTTGACTTCTTGTCTGATTTTTATTGTTTTGTTATTGTTATTTTTTCTTTCTTAAAAACTAATATATATTTTTTTAAAAAGCATGTCAGCCGTACTGCTGTTTTATTAATTATTTAGAATAAACATTTTTGTTATATATTACCCTGGGATTTAAAATTGTACTTCAGAAATTGCCATTTGATTTTACAGTCAAAGTTTGGGACAATTTAGGATAGTTTCGAATGAATATCAATAGAAATTACACGTCTATACTCCCCTACAGTGCTTAGTGCACTCTCTGGGTGGTTTACAGGTAATGAGCATTTGGACAAATGGAAAAACCGATGCCAAAATGGAAAGATAGGGGTCTACAAGCCAGTCCCACTGACCTCTTGTATCATCCCTAGCTTTTCAGTCATCCATTTGTTATGTGTTGCATTAAGGGCTTTGAGAAGATCAGCATGATCCTTCCGCCTCTTCTTCTGTGCAAGGAAAATAAAGTTCAGTGGGAAAACTCTTCCACCCACCTTTGAAATCGTAGTAGATGGTGATGACGGATTCTGCTCCCCAAGGCATTTCCCGGTCACAGCGCAGCACCCCTGCTTTCTCATCACAGCGCACGTAACGTTTCCTGTTGGGGTTGTAAATGGCAACGTTGGGATGCACGGCAAGGTGTAAGGTCCATTTCTCTGTTTCAGAGGCAGCCTGGGCAAAGCATGTGACATTATCCTCTGCTCCACCAAGGTAGCGCTTGGACTGCTCATTCTGGAAAGACACCTAGCAGGGAAGGAGAAAGGAGAGGAAGGAGCCACAGTCAGCCTCATTATTTATTATTATTTATTTTATTTGTATCCCGCCCTCCTGGTGGAAACACCACTCAGGGCAGCTAACAACAAAAGAGAAAAAGGGGAAAGGGGAAAACAGCAATAAAAATACAATATAAAACAATTAAAACATCAGCAGCTAAAAACATTACCACCGCAAAAAAAAAAAACAGCTAAAATCCGCATTAAAACACATAAACCCCAAATAATCATAAAAAAAAACAGCCCTCTCCACCCACCACCCACATTAAAACAGAAATCCCAAACAGGGCATAGTCTGTCTCCCAGGCTAGACAAGCCAGCGGGCATGAGAGGTGGGAGCACTCATGCCCCACACCCGCTGACATAACCATGTCTTGAGCCTCTTTCTAAAGGGGAGTAGCTCTGTCTGGAGACGCACCTCAGGTGGTAGGAGGTTCCACAGGGCTGGGGCAGACATGGAGAAGGCTCTCTTCCTGGCCCCAATAAAATGTACCTCTTTCACTGATGGGACCACCACTGAGCCCCTCCTGTCTGCCCTAGTAGGACGGGCTGAATTTCCTGTGAAGATGTGGTCTCATCACCCACAAGATAATGAAACAGAGCAGAACACCCCAGGTAGCATCACAGAAACTGGATATAAATGTATTTGTAGTTGTGGAGTTGTTTGGCCCACAGCATGTCTGTTACGTCTAACTCGCCCACCTGTCTCCAGGACTTCTGACAAAAGGTAGTTTGGACCTTATGCAGGGGCACATCCTGATCAAGGCACTTCTATCTCAGGGCCTGAAAGAGCAAATCCAACAGATCTGATCCTCCATCAGCATGTGTCTCTGTATGTGGGAAACCACCATTCTCTTATAAATAGGGACAAATGGGGGGTATTGGTCCATATGACTGCTTTCCCTGGGAAAGACATACTTGTGTTACAAGGAAAAGTCTACATAAAGCTCTCCCAGCGGTTAAGAGCATCCCCAGACATTTTGCTGCCTGAAATCAAAACAGGCCACAGCATCGCTTTACCTTTACCTAACTACAAGACCAAGCAAGTTACTCTAGCATTTGGGACATATAATCCAACAAGTTCCTCTTCCAGGTAGAAAATTTCCAATTAAAAACATTCGCTCTGTTATCCTCTCTGTGATATCACAAATCCACTGGCTGAGGCGGCCACCATTCCCTAGATCAGGAGTGGCCAACCTATGGCCCATGGGCCAGCCCTGGCCCACAACACCATTTCATGTGGCCTACCACCGCCCTCATTGCTACTGGAAGTGGAAGCGTTTACGACAGCCATAAAATGTGCCAGTGCATGCATAAACGCGCCCAAGCCTGCTGTAAATGCTGCTGTAAATGCACCTGCAACTGCCATAAATGCATTTTTGACAGCCGCAGACACATTTTATGGCATTTACAGTGGAACATGACCGGCCTGCTCAGCTGTCTGGGGGGAGGGGGCGTGGCCCAGCCCACAGTGCAAAAAGGTTGGGAACCCCTGCCCTAGACTTTAACCAAATGGTAGGGGCTATGACAATATTATAGATTACATATACTGCACATGACAATATTAGAGTAGAAGGAGTTGCCATTTAGATTTGATTTTCAAGACCCAATTCTAATGTGCTAATTAGGAAATGCCCTTCTCCTCCCAGCGCTCCTAAGGAATTAAAAAAGATGCTCTTGCAGTCATAAAGAAATGTCCATATTTGGGAGAACATGTATTGCTTTCAAGGGCTACTTTACATTGTACCAGTGGTGGGCTCCAAAAAAATTTGCTCCCACACTGTGGGCGTAGTATGGTGGGTGTGGCCATGGGAAAGCCCTGTGTTGCACCTGAATTAGGACTACAGTACTTTATTTCAAAACTTGGATGGGCGGGGCCAGCCAGAATTTCTGCTACCGGTTCTGGCGAACCTGCTGATACCCACCACTGCGATTGTACTCTTTACTCTCCCTATCCCCACATCCTCTCCCTCTGAGCAAAAATCAAGGAAAGGAACAAGGGTGGAGAAGGAAGACACTTGTCTTTGCGCATGAATGACTACACCTTGCCATCAGGATACTGATGCAGCAGGAAGAAAGTCTGAGGCCCTGGTTTATCCTGGTCACCGGTGACTTTGCCATTTGGGTCAGCTGCCAAGTAGCGTTTCAGGGCGCTGACCAGGTGAAGCTTCTGGCCAGCGCCATCTCCTGGGCCAGCTGCCCCAGCGCCATGTGGATTCACAAACTGGAGAACCCACACCTGGCGCGGCTTCAGTTGCTTGCCTGTGGCTGCCACCTGGAAACGGAAAGGTTCGGCAGTCAAGTATCGGTTGGCTGCATTGACAAGGCCAAATTCTAGTGAGACTGTCATTATTGGAAACAACTAAAGCTTGAGTGGTACCAATTGTTCAGACCAACAGGCTGGGACCACTGGAAGGTTAGCCCCTCCCATGAGATCACAATGGATGCCTAGCAACCAAGCAAACCCACTCAATCCCAGCATAAATGCATCGTCCAAGCAACACTCCAAAATTACTAGTAAAGGTAAAGGTTTCCCTTGCTCGAAAGCCAGTCGTATCCGACTCTAGGGTTTAGTGCTCATCTCTCTTCCAAAGCCAAAGAGCCAGTGCTGTCTGCTTCTGCAGACATTTCCGTGGTCATGTGGCAGGCATGACTAGACTCCGGAGCACACAGAGCGCTGTTACCTTCCCACCGAAGTGGTCCCTATTTGCCTACTTGCAATTTCTTGCTTTCAAACTGCTAGGTTGGCAGGAGCTGGGACAAAGACGGGAGCTCATTCCGTCCTGCAGTATTCGGGGATCGAACTGACCTTCCGCCTCCCAGTCAGCATTTTAGTCACTTGAGCCACTGCACTACATACTTGATTTATAACAAACTACAGTGGAACCCCGTATAACGAACGTTTCGTGTAATGAAAAATTCATACAATGAAGCATTTCTGCGCTCTGTGCGATACCCTGCATAATGAACTCCCCCCCCCCTTATGCAGGGTATCACCCATTTGCTTCGCATAATGGGGGGAAACCCGCATAATGAAGAGCTCTGTGTAACTGAGTTTTTCCGTTATGCGGGGTTCAATTGTAATGGAACACCATCCACGCACAACATATGATTCTCCAGGGCTTTCCTCAAAGGGTTTGCTGAAAACCTGTCCCCTGGATCTGGGATACAGGAAAATAAATCTGTTGTTATTCCACCCTTCATACTACTGTAGAATTTACTCATGCCTCATCATACACAACAGTCACGACAAAATGGGACATCTTTCCTCTCAGAAGGAAAGCTCGTTCGTATTCTACTGGTTAATATGGAATAACCACCTTTTATTTATGCTCATCTGATAAGGTGGACTCTATACCAGCAGCTATTCTGCATTCAATGTTTAAGTTCTCAGAGTTGCCTCTAATCACAAGAACACATGGAAGAAAATGCAAAGAACACACACACACACCCCTAGACTAAGATTTAATAGAATAGGGTAGGACAGTTAACTAACCCAAGTTAACAAGCACAAGCAGTGATGGCCTTGCAGGCACAACACAGCACAAACTCTAAACTCTGTACTATCTGTGACTTAAAGTTACTTAAAGCGAAAAAATATATTGTTAAACCATATTGAGAATGGAGCCTGTTGTAACCCAAAAAAATTGGAACCCGAAACATCCATAGGGATGCATTGAAAATTTTTAAAAATAGTCCTGAATTGATCGTTGTAAACCGAAACAAATATGGTACATTAAAAATCTGTAAACCGGGACCGTTTACAGGATTTGCCGTTGTAAACTGGAGCAAACTTAAACTGAGGCGGTTGTAACCCAGGGTTTTACTGTATCTGATTCTTAAAGCATCCTTTAAAAAAAACACGAGGGCCACAGATGCTGTTGATGACCATTAAGTAACATGTGGGCCCTGGAGCAACATCTGTATAGTATGTGAATACATGCCAGCAAATCTTTTCTCAACGGAAGAAGTAGGAACGCTACTCCCTCCCTCAGAGGAGAGTGAGCTATACAAAGATCACTTGTTCTCGCAATCCCTGCCCCAATGATTTACTGCTTATAAAATACT
This sequence comes from Bradypodion pumilum, assembly GCA_035047305.1. Classification (NCBI taxonomy): domain Eukaryota; kingdom Metazoa; phylum Chordata; class Lepidosauria; order Squamata; family Chamaeleonidae; genus Bradypodion; species Bradypodion pumilum. The sequence goes on from JAWDJD010000001.1 coordinate 377,654,274, forward strand.
TGGTCCTAGAGGACATAGTTCACACCGGCTTTTATAAACGATACTTTATTCCAACATGCACGAACGAAGCAGGGTGATGGCGAGCAGGTTGCCACAACCCATGCCCCAATATATACATAAAACCCATAGGCTGTTAGTGTGACCCGCACCACCTGGTCCCCACTATGGTATAACGTAAACTGCCTTAAGGCAACAGTAACCCCTTACACTCCTATGGACCTAACAAGGTAAGGGTCAAGATCCTGAACATAACCACTAACATATAACACTGTTAATACCTGCAGGGTGCATTTTGTTTAAAACTGGGAGAAAATGTGTGGGAAATCTGGGAAGGAAAGTGATAGCACCCACTGGAGGCTGCAGTAAAGGCCTCTTCTAAGGAACAGGCAACTTGTTTCCAGATGCCCCTAGTCCCACATTCATCAGATAAGCAGTGATTTATTATCTAAAGCAGATTGCTTTAAAGCAAGGATTCTTAACCTGTGGCCCGTGGTCTGTATGTGGCCCATGGTGTCATTTCATGTGGGGTCCCTACCGCCTCCACATCAGGAACTGCCATGTGGTGGAGGAAAGGCAAAATGGCCATCTGGCCCCTGAAGCGGTCTGTGGGAATGTGACCTGGCCCCCACTTAAAAAGGTTGAGAACTCCTGCACTAAAGAATTGTAGACAGACAACATTACCTAACAAAGAACCATCAAGATAGACAATAGGGATAATTCTTCTGCTGGCCAACTTCCCCACTTATTCATGGGGCTACTAGTTTAGCACTATAAAGTATTAGCTATACTATGAAGCACCCTAAGTATTGTAGGATTCAAACATGGCCTGGCAAGAATAACATAATGGTCACTTTTTACTAAATCCTAAAGTAGATGCAAGTCTCCCTCAACTGCAAACTATACAGTGTTACTGGCTCTTTCAGTACATTTGCTACTGTTCTTTAGGAGGGTCTCCATAAGATGAAAGCAACTTGACAATAGATAACACATCTGTATTTCTTAATATTCTGCTCCTTAGAGATATTTAAAGGCAAATTTCAGAGGTCTGAAACATTGCACCAATTTTTACTACAGCCTCAAAATAGCGATTTTTTTCCTTCAGAGGTTTTCAGGACTACGGTATGCTAGGCACTAACTCTTTTTGGACTCTTCTCAATATTGATTATACATCAGGAATCTTATGTGTTCCCTAGGCTTGAAAACTGAAATCTTTTACATCGGAGAAGGTAACTTCAACATCTGTTTTCTATTTCAGAAGACTTGTGCAAGAGGTCCATTCAGATTTCTGGAAAGCCCGTCTGTGTTCCTACCGGGTAAAAGTGGCAGAGAAGAGTCAGTAACATAACCTTCAAATAAGTATTAACTTAAATGGAACAAGGGTCCACAGCTTTGTTTTAAAACATAACTGAAAAGCCACTAATTGAACATCAGGGCCTTACGGACCTGGTGAAACGCTACCACCAAGTTAAAGGCACTTCCTAACTTTGCAACTGTGGAGCTTTTAATATAATTCACAATTGCAATTTTTAAAAATGACCACATGAAGCAACCACAAAGAAACATCATGTTTAAATTCCTCTCATTTAAATTTACAGTAAACAAATAGGCTATGGCTCATTGCTGTTAATTTCAACATAAAACAGTGGCCACACATATGCAACTTGTGTCAGAGTTTCAACAGTCTGAAGTGCAACTTATTAAATGAGATAGCAATTTAAGTTTAAAAAAAAAAACATGTTTTAATTGCTGTACATAAAGTGTTTTTTAACTAGTTTAGCATTACATAAAGCCATGGTTGTACAAGGGGACTACCTAGTCAAAACATGGCATCTGTTTGATTTATCCATTGTCATAATCTAGGTCAAATTAGTTCACACACCAACAAACTTTAGTGGAAATTCTCTAAAACAACTCACCTTGCTTCATTTAAAAGTTACAAAGAGAAAAAAGAAACCATACAATTCAGTATAAAAGATTGACAATATCATCAAGTTTATTACACAATTTTCAACCTATCAGAAAAAGACAAACAAATCAAATCACAAAGAACAGGGTGGAAAGTCAAGGGGAACCAAGGCTATATTTTCTGTCATTCCTTTATTTCTTTTCTCATTATTTCAAAGCAAACTAAAAATGTCCCATTATGTAAAAGCAACATTTCCAATTCATGTTTAGTATTTTACACTGTAAGTTGTCACTCCATTTTTACATAACTTTTTTCCTCTTAAAAAACATTTGGAGCCAAATACCTCCTTGATCAACAGTACAAGAGGTGGTACTTTATCATATGGAGAGATCCTGTTAGATACTACCTCTTCCTCTTTAGGCAACACAACTATCCAGTGCGGTGAGACAGGAGCTTCCTACAAGGGGAGCTTCGCCATGCAAGCTGGAGAGTCACATTAACTGTTCATGAGTTGAACTAATGCTCAGCCTTATTGAGCGATCCAGAGATTAGAGGCTATGGATTTCAGGAAATGGTGTACTATTGTGATTCTAAATAACTGGTGTGCCTTAGCTATGGGTGAGCATTGAAAGGTGAAAATGCACACTCTTAATGGGCACATCACAAAGATGGCAGCTTAATCAAGAACTCTGCAGCCACACCTGTCTTGCCATGTTCCTTATGTTGATTCTGATGACACTGGCCTGAAGGAGTTTTCTGGCTGAAAGAAGAAGCGGCTCCAGTAACCTTACTTACATTTACATAACACAGTTTACACAGAGGTGTGTGGCTTTCCAAAATCTTCAAATGTGCCCCTAATACCAGCATGCCAGAGATCACAAAAGTATTGTGCCATCTGAAGCAAATTCCATAGGGATTGCAATGTAAAATCATGTGGGGTTGAAGAAAAATTTGAACCTTAAATCAACACATACATGACACAGAATTTAAAAATGCTCAGAGTGGACTGCAGTCAGGAACTTCCAATGTTCCAACTTGACGTGTCTGCAGTTCCATGCTACTCCATCAATCAGATCTCTGTTCACATCCCTTCCTCTACAACAAGGAAAGAAAGGCTGGACCAGGAAATAAAGAATGATGTAAGCAGTAGTAACTGGAACAGGTACTACATGAAATGAAACAAGGAACCTGCTAGCAAATCACGATTGGAGAGGATGCTTCTGTAGCCAGAGCCAGATCTACATTTTTTTTAAAAAAAGGAATTCCATGTTGTAACAAGTTGATCAAGACAGGTCCCTTTCTAGGGGCTATAACAAATATTGTTCAAGAACAAAGTGGGGGAAGGAGGAGAAAAGGGGTTGTCTGGAAGAAGCAGCTGGCCTATCCTCCATCATGGAAAAGAAACAAAAATAATGTACTGTTTTCTGAGCAGTAGACAATCATACTATGGGGGCAAGACTACAGCTGCTTTGGAAAGACAGTCAGACTTCAGAAAGACAGGATGCCTTGGTGTCTGACAGTGCAGTATGGACTGTGGACATGAGTTCTGGTGACACTGTGTTCATACGTCTTGGTACTGTGTTGAAGCACCAGTTCTTCTGACAGGAGACAAGATGGATGAGTTCCTCCCCAAGTGCTCCCAGAAAAGCCATGGAACATGGTGGCAAACCTCTGTGGAAAGCACCGTTCTCTTTGGGTCCAAGAATCCACGGCTCCCTGGTCACACTGGCTCAAGAGAAACTGCCCCCTCCCCAAGTTTCAAGTCATTCAGTGTTTCTCCATCAAGCAGAAGGAACAGTAGCAGATGCTGGCAGAACTCAGGTCCCACTGCCACAGCATGCCAGATGGTGTTCTGGAGGCAACACTTCCAAGGGGTCCAAAAAGAGCAGAGGGCAGTGGGAAGGAAGGAGGGAGTGGAGAAGCCTCCAGCCTTTTTAGTCTTCGGAAAGGAATGGAGATACAAGTCTCTAAATGCTTCCCACATTCCTGCAGAAGGGACAAAACCATGCAGAAATATTAGTCATTTCAATGGCACTGCTAAGGGAGCTTTGCGGTCAAAGGACATGTTCGTCATTCTACTGCAGGCTACACATCTCTACAAGAGGGCACCGAGGCAAGAGGCTTGCCTTAGATTACAGGTGCACAAAGTGCGGCCTGCAGGCTACAGTATATGTCAGGGATTCACAACCTGCAGCCCGCGGCACCATTTCATGTGGCCCCCCACCGCCTCCACCATACCATGAAGTGCCATTTGGTGGAGGAAGGGTAAAAAGGCCCCCCCGAAGCTGTCTGAGGGAGAGAGACCCGGCCCCCAGCTTTAAAAGGTTGAGAACTCCTGCTATATACATCCACAGATGATTTTTCCCCCCCTTTCTAAGAAATTGTGGCAGGGGGTGGGTTTTTCTGTTTAAGGAGCTGTCAGTTTTGTACAGGAGAGCTGCAGGCTTCCAAGGTCCACAATTTCTCAACAACGATGACAACAAAAGTACACATGGACATTCAAGTTCTTCCTGCTTTCATTGGTGGGGTTCCCCCCCCCCCGTGCCCTCTGAAAAGAACACTGGACCTCCTAGTCTCACCAACACTGCCCAACCCTGTCTTAGGTCATGATTAAGGACTGACTCACTACTCAATCCATTCAGTCATGCTAGGAAATGTCCAACTAGTGATTTTACCCAACAGAACAGTATCTTCTCCACAGAGATGCCTCATCACCATAGCTCTATAAACCTTTCTGAAATACAGTACAGTAGAACCTCAGATAAAGTCCAAACTCTTTCCACAAGTTTGGACTTTATCTGATTTTGGACTTTATCCGAATCAAATGGGCGATGCATCGGATAACGTCCCAAAAATGGACTTTATCTGAGGTTCCTATACCAAATACGTGCATGAAAACCGTGACTTTATCCGAATCGGACTTTATCCGAGGTACCACTGTATGTCCTAATTTGTTGGATTATCCAGAACAGATCTGGGAGTGGAAAGGAAGCTTTATCAGTGAACAAAATCTGCTTGTACAAGTTTGGACATTATCAATGGTCTCTAAAGTCAAGCTCTCACCATCTGAGGTCCCAGGCAGTTACATAGAAAAAAAGATTGCATTTCCTTCAGTGGGTTAATACTTTCTAATCTACTTTCAACAAAGCACAAACTACAACAGAATAAAAGAATGAGCTAGTACGGCTAACTTCAAGGAAGCAATTTTCATGTTAGAAAAGCTCCACCAACAGCTAAGCGGCAATTTTATGCCCCCTTTCAAAATAAGATGGGAAGTTGGATGTTTTTTCCATTTCACTGCATGCTGCCTCTTAGAAAGCAAGCCTGAAATCAAAGGTGATGGGGTTAATTTAACTAAGCAAAATAAACAAAGACAGCAAAATTAGGACACAAGAAACAGAGACTCTTCCAATAGGCAAGCCAGGCTTAAACCTGTGGTTTCCAACTTTTTTTGGCCATGGCCCACCTAAGCATCTCTAGAATCCTACCACCCTGTGGCATATAATTCTTATTATTCTCTCTCATTATATATATATCTATATATCTATATATCTATATACACATATATATACACATATATATACACACATATATACACACATATACACACACACACACACACACACACACACACACACACACACACACACACACACACACATACACACCTCCCCCCTGTGGGGCATATGCCCCACGTTAGAAACCATGGGCTTAAACCAAAAGGAAATGCTAATAATTTGAAAGCAGATACTTATGAAATTCAATTTTATGGTTTTGCAGAACATAGCAGAATCAGCCTAACAATGTCTTGCCAAAGAAGATTCATGTACTTTATGCAAGAAGGACAAAAGTAGCTTCCACATAACTGTTTATCTAGTTTTTTTAAAAAGTTCTCCAAACAAAAATTGGGGCCTGATGTTAGTGCTATTTTTTTGCTTATCAATATATATTTGTGAATAACCAAATACAATCAAAAGCAGAGTCTGTTACTGTATGTACAAATATATAGTACTTGCTAGTTTGTGGATACAGATTGCATTCTCAATGCAGTTACAAGCCTTAGGGAAGTACCTGACACAATCTTATAGTGGTAGTGGGATGGCAAGGATGGACACACTCGAAGTCAGTGATGGTGAACCTTGGCACTTCAGGTGTTCTTGGATTTTTCAATGCTGATCAGGGCTTCTGGGAACTGAAGTTCAAGAACAGCCGGAATGCCAAAGTTCACCATCACTGCTCTAAGTATTATACAAGGCCAAATTGTCTGGCTGAACCCCCCTCCCTCCAATACAGACAATACCTTTAAAATAAACCAGAATTTGACAAAAACATGAAAAAATTCAGGTTTTCCATAACTCTACCTCAGAATATGAGGTTTTTAAAAATGGGCAGCAGACAGGAATAGTGAAGGTCCCAAAAAAATAATGGCCAGATATTGTTGTAGCCAATGAGATCCAAAATTAAGCCCAGTCCTAGGACAAAGATTTCAGACTGAATAAATCACTGACAAGGGGTAAAGATGAAGCTTAAGTACTTTGGGCATCAAATGAGAAGGGAGGATTCACTTGAGAAGGCCTTGATGCTGGGAAAGGTGGAGGGCAAAACAAGAAGGGGGCGTCCAAAGATGAGATGGCTAGATGGTATTGTGGACGCAATGGGCACAGAGCTTGGCGGGCTGAGGAGGATGGTGGAGAACAGAGGTGCCTGGAGGGAAATGGTCCATAGGGTCCCAATCAACTGTGCGACTCAACAACGTGCATTTTGTTTGCCAACAACTCATTCAATCAGAAATCTGTCACTACTCTCTGGTAGGTATAATCTTATAGTGCTCTTAGAACAGTGTTCCAGTGTCATACATTTGATCCAGTCATTTACATGATGTGACTCAAGTTAACTGCTGCCCTCGTGGTCACAAGACATTCTGGCCAGATTTTTGGACTTTCTTGCTTGTTCCTCCAACTCTTCCACTATTTTATACCTCACTACTATTTCATGGGGACTGAGGTGGCTTAGTGGTTAAGACACTGAACTTGACGATTGGAAGGTCGTCAGGCCAGCAGTTCAAGACCCAAGTGCTGCATGACAGTTTGAGCGCCTATCTCTATCCCAGCTCTTGCCAACCTAGCAGTTCGAAAGCAAGAAATTGAAATAAATAGGTACCACTTAGATGGGACGGCCATGCACTCGTGTCTAGCCATGTCTGCCACATGTCCACTTAAATGTCTGTAGACAGTGGTGGCTCTTTGGCTGTAAGCAGAGATGAGCACCAAACCCTATAGTCGGATATGACTGGCTTTCGAGCAAGGGCGCCCTTTACTATACTATTTTATACTTGATGTAATCTGGAGAAACCAAGAGTTTACAGGTAAATATAACTTCAGTCAGTCTTTTAACAAAGACACTACCTGCTTGTGGATTTTATCATGCCACACTTGGCATTAAAAGTGTGCATGAAGCAATTTAAAAGCACCAGAAGACCTGGTTGTACCTTGAGAACTTTCAAATCAACTGTGCTTTCAAGTTTGCTGCTTGCCTTTATTGTATTTCACTGTTTTTGAAAACAAATACAATTCTTGCCATTTTAAAAGTCAAGAAGACAATTAAAGAATTTGTTAAGCTTTCCAGCTAACAAGGCAAGCTTCTTAACCACTGAGCCACCTCAGCCCACTAGTACAGTGAGCAAAGACTTCACTGTTACTTGTGCAAAATTTATGTAGACCAATTCTAGTTTCAAACCTTTTACCCAAGATAGCAAACTGCTCTACAATGAGCAAATATATATATTTGCTTTGGTCCTAACTTCACACCAACACCCATCATCTGATTCTAAACCTACTGAATCAATCTATTGGCCAAAATACAAAAGGAACAGAATCACAGCGAAGTTGCACTGGATCAAACCCAACTGTGATGCATGGAAATTCAGAGCTCCTCTGAGATTATGGGCCGCTCAATGATAAAATATTTTGGGAGAAAGAACTCCAGCCCATTTAAAACTGCTTCACTAGTGGGCCACATTAAAAGAGAAGCCTAAAACGGCCATATTGCCCATGGAAAGTCTTCAAGAACACAAGAGAAACTGACCTTATCTAGCCCGCATCTACAAGAGGGATGATACTCAACTTGAGGGAAAGATGGGGTGCTTTTTTTTTTTTTTGAAAAGGGAAAGATACTGGGGGGAAGGGGCAGCACCCTGGAAAAGTCTCTCACATCTCTCAGTGATGCCGGTCTCTTTCTCTGTCCCTGTCTCTGTGTCTCTCATGCTCTCGGCTTCTTTCCTGGAAATAATCCTCGTGACGGTCTTCATTGTGAGCCACATCTCGGTGCCTTCTACTACTCTCGCGGGATCGACTGGGCGATCTATCTCGAGAACGGTGTCTTTTTCTGGAAAATAAAACCAAAATTCTAGTTTCTTTATGATGAATGACAGGAGAGCATTTCCATTTTCCTCTAAAAAGAAACATATTTTTACTTAGCTCTGGAAGAACCAGAGAACACTTTCTTTCTTCGTGTCACAATGCACCACTAGCATATAATAACATGCAAAGTTAAAATTAACACATCTAAAAACAAAATAGAATTAAAAAGAGCTAGATGACATATGCCCAATATCGGGCCACATCGACAGCATTTCCTCTTGCCAACATAAGGTCCTCCTCAGTGCACGTCGAGGGGCATTGTATCACAGGGGAGATAGTTTGTATTTCTCCACATTCACACAGCTGTCGTCTACAGGGAAACCCCACTTTCTCAGATTAGCCCTTGATCTTCCTACCCTTGCATGCAATCTATTTAAAGCTTTCCATACAGGCCATGGTTGTTTTAGCTAGGCAGTAGTCATGTGGTTCTGCCCAGTTATCTGGCAGCTCCTTGCTTGCCTTCCATAGTTCTAAGGCGGTCTGTGGGGCTGGTTGTTCAGAGGGGCAGAAATTGTGAGGAAGCTGTGCCTTAATTTCAGTCTCTGCTTTGGTGGTTGGTGACCAAATAGCAGGTATGTTTCCGAGGAACTTGCTTTGACCCACTCTTTCTGAGCAGCACTTTCTTGACGGAATTTTGATGGAAGGATGCCAGCTAAATATTGCAATACACTTTTTTGTATCAGGGTTGCTTTTAGGCATCCTGTGACCAATCTTGCTGTTTTATTTAGGGCCACATCCACCTGCCCTGCATGCTTTGATCTGCACCACACTGGACTAGCATACTCTCCTGCAGAGTAACATAAAGCTAGTGCAGAAGTTCTTAATGTGTGTGGTTGGACACCCCAACTCGTACCCAACTCAGTCTCAAGAACACTTGAGACTGAGTCATCAACTAAATACATCTACCTAAGTTACATGTAACAATTGTGCTTACTGAAGTTTACCTGGATGAACTGCTGCTGCTGGTGCCCATACTATAAGACTTGGCTTCAATACCATGAAGACAATCCTTGAGTGAGGAGATAAGGACCCGACACCGCTCATCATTTGCTACTCGTGACTGTTTAATAACAGCAATGGCTGTAAGTAGGGTCTCAATGGCATCACTGTAATCCCCTGTGATGTAAAAGCAAAGACAATATGTTGAGATGGAAGCCAAGAGTTAGGAAATAAAGGAAATGGCAGCAGTCAGTTATGGTTACCTGCACTGGCACCAGACACAGCTTTGGAAATGGCACTGCTGGAAATTGCTCGATTTCTGCTCATGATATCTTCAAATTCAGCTTCGCTGACAGGAGGCTGCAACTGGCTCAACTCCCGGCTGCAGTACACAAATATACACCCACAACTCAGAGGCAGAGAACAAATGGCTTCAATCAGATCTGTGACAAGGTGTCCTCATCTACATGCATGGTAATAAAGAACCTTCAAAAAGGGGTTCAGGCCATCAACTGCAGATTTTGCTCCCCTATTCTCATTGCAAGTATACCTGATCAACATTCTTTTGAACTGATTCTCAAAATCAGTAGATCTTTCTTGGCAGGCTGTATGAAGATGGACAAACAGCTATGTATATAATTTTCAAGCATCAACGGTAAGATAACTCCTTTAATGTCCAATGAGAACATTTTTTACATACAAACAGGTTGCATTGTCAAAACGTGATTTTAAACAAAGTTCTGCAGTTTCAATATAAGCAAGAGGGCTAGATCTCATTGTCTGCAATACCCCATGTGACAGGATGGAGTACACCCTGTGCTTTTTCATGCCTTGTTCTTTAGCCTCTGCAAAATGGCAATTTCAAATAAGTGGGAGTTAGACAGAATGTAAACAATGTGAGCCTCATGGTTGCCTTGTGGCTTTGGAGAACTGAAACCTATTGTGTGATTGACATGTCTTACTGTAACATCATTGGTTGGAATCCCTGAAGGGTAGGCCAAAGGTGGACCCTGGGGGGGGAGGAGACATATCTCCAAGACGCAGACACACACGCACACACAGCAGCTACTCAGACACGCTCTGGAATGTGTGCTTTGCCAGCTGACAAAATGTAGAGGCTTGGGAGAAAGGGGGAGGGGGGGCTATAGGCTATCTCTGGAACAGGCAGCTTGCTTTATTTCTGCTTTGAAATGGACTGTATCTTGAACCTTGCTATGCTTTCAATATATTTCTAAAATGCCTGAAGAGACTCTGGAGTGATTACTTGGCTCAACGCTACCCGATTCTACACACATCTGATGCCTGCGTTTGTCCAGCCAGGGGGCTGCAACTCAGGACAATAGGGCCTACTCGAGAGTAAGGATCCTACTGTCACGCCACGTTTCAAGTTCTTCTCAATTTCATAAGGAACTTCAATTTCTCACCTGCTGTGGTTATATGGTGCAGAGGCTTTGCTATAGGCATCTGGCGGAGGAGCCATCGCTGCATTTGGTGGGGGGAAGAAGGCTGGATTGAGGTGCAGTGCAGGTGGCACTGTCCCAGGAGGTGGCACAGTGAGATGAGGAGGAAGTCGAGGGGGAGGGGGCATTAGATGTTGGTAGTGAATGCCTGGTGGGGGAGGAGGAACCCCAAAAGTAGATGAAATAGGTGGAGGGGGTGGTATTGGTGGAGGTGGAAGCGCCATGAGTGGAAGACCAGAAGGAGGGCGGTTGAAGAAGGGCAGAACAGAAGGAGGCTTATCAATGCGTGGTGGCTTAATAGCATTCTCTGTGGGAGTACCACGGCCATCGACTGAGTCTGAAGAATCTCTCGAGTGAGCCCTCGGAGGCACCCCTGCAAGACAGCACAGAAGGGGGAAAGCATTGAATGCTGTGGAAAGTGGACAGTTAAAGGAGCGGAACAATTTTCTGGTATAACTTCCATTTTCCAATAAATATGCATGTCAACTACTGTTCCCTTTAAGTGAAATTCCACCCTGACCAATTAACAGAATTCTAATCACCCTGTCAGGATTTGCAGCTGCTCCTCCAAGTCCTGTAGGACTGGACCCTCTAGCTGGAAGCAGCTGCTAAGCCACACCTGAGAGCCCTGTTACTTGGTTGCTCTAGGTGCTGGCATTCATGTTACCTGCCAGCCAATTATATGTCCCAGATCCTGACACACTCTCAGTATGCGTTCAATGTGTATGTATGAATGTATCTTTTGAAATGTTATCACCATACAATTTATTTTCTGACACTCCTGGAAATGAGAAATCCATGTCTGTGACCGGAGACAAGTACATCTTACTTAATGTGAAATGAACCTTCAGCGTGAACTAAATCTAATACAAGAAAGGAATGTATGTCATGTTACTCATATGCTTATATCCTTTCAATCGAAGTGAATATATTCTTTTATGGATGCTTGAGAGAAACTTAGCATTTACATATACTTTTAGAGTTGTGGTGTCCAACCTCAGGTCCCTTGAAATGATTAAGACATCTGCTCCCACATGCTTCAGCTAGCACAATGAATGGCGAAGCATTCTGGTAGTTGCAATCTCACATTTAGGGAACCACAAGTTGGGAACTGCTGTTCTACAACAAATTATTAGCTTTTCTACAAGCACAGCTACACCAAAAGGATTTCAGCCAGTGCAATGTAATTCTTGACTGAAATGATTAGTTGCAAATATGACAATAAAATCCCAATGACATATAATTAGCAAATCTAATAATTTCAGCAGGTGAAAGACATTTCTAGATTTTCACAGAGAAACAGGAAGTGTGGCTTAGCTAAGGCCACCTAGTTACCAAGTTCATACCTGAGGCATGTGAACTGGGAACTTCTTCCCTTTATACCTTTATTGCTGAATGGGATGGTAGATATAATAAAGATAACCCTGAGCATTCTCATTTCATGTAAAGAAGCTCAGAAGGAAAGATCAACTTGAATCTTTGAAATATTGATTCAAGAATTTAAATACAAATATTTACATTTATAGATGCAGTATCAAAAATATCCTTCAAATAATACTCATTCTGTATTTTTGGAAGATTCAGTTAATTAGTAGCCAATATGACTTCTGAGTCTGACATAGAACAACTCTGTGAATGTGCTGTTCTCATCAGCCCCGCTCAGCTCCTGTAAACTCAAGGCTGTTCCTTCCTTGATGGAGTCAATATGAGTCATATTTCATCTTCCTCTTTTTCTGTTGCCTTCAATTCTTTCTAGTATTACTGCCTTTTCTAGAGTCTCACTGTCTCAATTTGCAACACTATTTCGTGTTTCATTTTGGACTGTCTCACCACAGGATTTTCAAGGTAAGAAAGGTTCAGCAGTGGTTTCATTTGCCTTCTATGCAGTGCTAACAGGAGTTAGCTTGAGTGTTACTGCCTTTGTCTATGAAAGATCCTCTGCCAGAATTACCTTCAGGTGCTGCTGTTGCTGCCCAGTTGCTGCCCTCCAGATTTCTCTGCCCCATCACCATTAGAATTATCCATTCTCTTCTACTGATGCAGCCGTTACCTTTGCTGAGGATGCTCTTAGTCTGGTGCCTCAGCTGTAAACATACCATCTTGGGTGGCCCTGCTAGGAGTCCAAGCTCATAATGGAGTCTAGCCTACTGATGGCATTGCTCTTGGCTTCTCTGACACACTCAAACCTCCTTAATCATGTGAAGATGTGTATCAAAGAAAGGGAAATTCATATTACAAAATATCTATTATCTGAAAGAGGCCAGAGAACCATAATGACTACTCAGGTTTTTTAGAAAGCTGCAAGTTAATCTAAAGCATTACCAGAAACATGAACCAAATAATGCTGATTAGGGGATCTGTCATATAATCCGTTCTTAGATAGGGTGGCAAAACAGTGAACTTCCAAGAAAATTAAGTGAAGACAGCATATAGATAATTCGTTACATCATGGAATAAGTTAAACCACTAACTTTCTAGTTTTACTGAATTTAATGTATAATTCCCTCACCTCATCTATAAGACACACTTTCAGCTCTACTTTTTAGGAAATGACAGGTTTTGATTTGTTTGATTGAAAAACAAAAATGTGACAAACACCGGGATCTAGCTCTGCAAATGTTTTTTACAATAAAATCTCACCATCAGGTTAATTCTATTGTTTTAAAATGGATATACTGCAACAGCTCAGTCAAATCAAAGCATTTTATATATAAATGATGTTATTTCATTAACATGGGCTAACCAACTAAATTCTGTATATGGAAGATATGCTTAATCTTTCTTTTCTGAGGCTCCCATTAACTTCCACTTGATAAAAGGGATTATTTATAAGTGAGAAAAACCAAGAGAAAGAACGAGGAAATCTTTAATTAATGAAAATCTCCCACTGCTGATGACATCAACACTTTTCTACAAGCATAGGAACACCAAAAGGATTTCAGCCAGTGCATTTTAATTCTTGACTGAAATGATTAGTTGCAAATATGGCAATAAAATCCCAATGTCATATAACAGCTACAAACACAGATATCTATTTTACATACTGCTATCATATTGGAATTCTTAATAGCAAGTTTAGGACATTTTGGCTGAAGTCCTATTGTACTCGATGCTGTATAAAGTTACAACAGCAAAAGTCAATGGGGAGTTATATCCAGATAGACTACACGTCTGCTTGTACAACTACCTCTTGTGTCTGCCAAACCATTTGCTAGATATGACTTCTACTTTGATGTGAATTTCACAACTGGTTGCGTAACTTTTAAGTTACGCAGACTTAGCCTAGTAACAGGATTTTGGCCTCTAACATGTAACATCTGTATACAATTGGATTATACAGTGTTCAAAAAGTCACCACACCTAGGAGAAATGGGAAATTGTAGCTAAAAGTACTGTTATGTACAAAATATTATCTACAAGTTGGCCATCTCTTTCTACACACAAAGTCTTCTCCCCTGCTCATGGAAAACTCGTTCCAAGATATGATGTTATGCAATTTTGCGTATGTGTGGAGAATATTCGGAACTCTGTATTAAATCACTTTGCAATAACTGAGCTGAAAACACTTTTATCTTACCTTTGTAATAAGCAGAGTACAATTAATGTTAACTGTTATTTGTTGTTGTTGTTGTTGTTGTTGTTGTTGTTGTTGTTGTTGTGTGCTGTCAAGTCAATTTTGACTCATAGCAACTCTTTCCAGCATTTTCCACATAGAGAATACTTGGAAGTGGCCTACCATTCTCTTCTTCTAGGGATGCCATGAGACTGTGCAGCTAGGAGGCACTGTGGAGAATCAAATTCCAATCTCTGGCCCCGCAGCTAGAGACTTAAACCACTGAGCTATCCAACCAGTTAACTGTTTTATGCTATGCTTATCATTATACTGTATTGCCTTTCTTGATTTACTCTGAGTTGCTTTAAGGGGAGGGGAGGGCAAAGTATAAATAAAAACATTTATTAAAGTCCAAACATTTGTTTTTCAGGCTCTTTGGGTAAGAAAACAAAGAAGTAGAAATCATTGAAAGCCCTCTCAAAAAGGATGACAGTCTAGTTTTATCAACCAAGACAAGATAAGGTTCTTTATATATCAGACAATATATTTTTTTAAAAAAAGTGGAGGGGAAGCTTTGTGGCACCTTAAAGACTAAATACTATACTTTAATGTTAGCTTTTACAGATCAAGTTTACTTCTTCAGACATAAGAGACTTCATGGCATTAGTTCATATATAGCCCCATGATCAGGTGGGGATAGACAACACAATGGTTGGTTACTATAACAGATACAATTGCAAAACAGTGGGGCTTTTTACGCCTGGTAATGACCAAAGATCCTGGACTGATATTCATATTTAGTAGACTGATGCAAAATAATCATTGTGGCATTACACAATTGGCAATATTGACCTTTCAAACCTAGCATTTAGAAGTTACCAACAATTGTACTGTATATTGTGCGAAAATTGACAGTGATGTGAATGACCTAAGCTGCAAGTACATCCAGAACTAGATACTTCATCTTTTCAGGAATGCACAAATTCTGGAAAGAGTCCAAAAAGGAACTAATGCATATGATGGATTTCAGCCACAACAGGAGCTTCAAGAGGCTACGTTAATTCAGTTTTGAACACAACTAACAAGAGACTATGAACAATCTTAACATTATGTAATGTGGGAGATCATACTGTCCATTGAGGTTTTTATTACTCAGCAATTACAAAAAATTATTAGTAGAGTTGCAGTATTCACATATATGCATATGTAACTTAATTTACTTCTGGCAAATATACCTGGAGTCTCAAATATCTAATTCAATTTTCTCTCTTTACTTTGTTTCCTATATAATAAAGCTATCCTCCACGTAAACTTACGTTTTCGAGCCTGTGCTTCAAACTGTGCAAGATTCTGCCGGGTAGCCAACTTCACTTCCATTTTATCTCCATTAAGAACTTTCCCTGGCAGCAACTCGAGAAGTTTGTGAACAGAGTTCTCAGAGGCAACCACAACTTCTGCATACCTGTTCACAGAGCCATAGGAAAAGTAAATTAAACGCTGATAGGATCTTCTGACTAAATTTCTATAGACACATCTGCATCAGCAATACAGAACAATCAATTCTTACCTTTCAAATACAAAACTAACATTAAAGAAAGCAACCACACATGGTCAGAGATCTCTGTGGACATGGACTTAAACAAGCTGCCATTTGCTACACATGTGGTTGCATCCAGTCTCTACTGCCACAAATATTTTATTCATTTCTTAAAAATTAGGAAGAAAACCTGTCTATTTGATGCATTATTATCAAGTATTCTTATTGTTAACATTGTGTCTCCTACAACTGCTACTCTTCCCAACGGCCCTTTCCATGAAATTTTTATTTACCCTTTGGATTGGCCGTTGGCTCTGTTTTCAGCAAACTTGAGTTCTATCACATCGTAAACACCCACAGATCGAATGATTCTTGTCAGCTGCTGGTCAGTTGTCCACTTCATGTAAAAAGATAAAAATTATAATAGAACATACTGCAACAAGACATCTTTTAAAGGAACCCGATTTTCTGCTGTTATGCCACAGAACATACTACAAAGATTTTCTTATCACAACCTTCCATTATGTTTTCTAAGATAAGCAAGCATTTGATCTGACCTCTATATGCTCCACAGCCATCTCTTGAGGCGAGTGGAGATGAGGCTTGTTTAGTGGAGATGAGCGCTTGTTTAGAAGACAGAATCGTACATCCTGTGGACATTTCCCCAGCCCCATTTTTGTAGCCCTTTCCCTCCCAAAAAATCACTATCAGGAAAAAAAGGTGGAAAATGAGAACTGATGTTTCTAGAAGGAGCTATGGGTGGAAATTCACTTTCAAAAAAAGCATATCGGCCCTCTTCACCTTCTTTTCCCACATAAACTCTTTAAAAGTCATATTTCCTTTTTCTCTTTAGAGAACAATATGGCTTGGAGGTTTAGGAGACAAAACTCACAGTCTATATATACTTGGTTTAAAGAACACAACCTCAAACCAATATAAACTTAGATCTTTGTTGAAACAAAGGTGGTTATTTCCATTGTGTAGCAATACAGATTTCTTGAACAATTAAAAGGCAACTACAGTAATACCTCATACAGTCCGCTTCGTACAACATCGAATTCATACATCGCCTAATTCCTTGAAAAAAGTTGCCTCATAGAAAGTCTTTGTACGAGGCATTGGGGTTTTCCCCAGGTTACATTGTGCCTGGGCAGTATAAAAGGCAGGACGCATGCGTGCATTGCTCTTGTGGGTTTTGCACAAGGGGAAGTGTTTAGGAGTGGTTTTGAGCGCAAATTTTTCGTCAGCATTTTTGTAAGCATTCCTGGGATTTTTGCAGCATTCTTCAGTTTCTTGGACCATTCTTTGGCACAGTGGAAAGGTAGGTAAATGAGGTTTTCTGTTTCCGATTGGCTTGGGGTGGGGAGGTGGATGGGGGAGGGCAATTGTTTGGTGTTTGCTGCTGTGGTTTTTAAAAACAGATCGCATGCTCCATAATTTTTCTTACGTTGGTCTTTTTTTTTGGGGGGGGGGGAGCATTGTTTGGTGGGGTGGGCAATTGTTTGGTGTTTGCTGCTGTTTGGATGATTAACACTGCATCATGGGACATGTTGGCATCCGTTTTGTCCTTGCTTCCATCCAGTAATTGTTTACAGTAGCTTGTACAAAACGGATGATCGGCTGCATGGCTGCAGATTAACACTGTGCTGCATGATGGGACATGTTAACTGCACCTGCACTTCATAAAGTTTTCAAAAGTTAAAAACTTGTTGTATGGTTTGTCCCCTAAAATCAGGGTTGTTTGACATGTTTTTGTAATGAATTTTGCCTTTAGACAATGATTTCTTAAAGTTCTGTCTGTTGCCTTGACTTTGCCCTGAAGTCTGTGCTGTTACAGTACAATGTATCTCTATGGAAACGACGTTGTGCGAGGCATCGCGGCAAGGATTTGGACGTTGTGCGAGGCATCGCGGCTAGGATTTTTCATGCCTCATACGAAGTCCAAATCCGTATAAAGTCCAAACTTGTGGAACCAAGTTTGGACGTTGTATGAGGTATCACTGTACTTATACCATGCACATCAGTCTTTGGACCCCAAATTGTGATAGAAAAAGGCTTGATAAAACACTCATGTACTCCATTTTTCACTATGAGCACACTTCTGTAAAATGTCTACAGTCAAGTCTTCATACTACAGAATTTTCTGGACCTTGCTCCACTAATGCTTTGTTGCACCAGTCCAGACCTTTTCAGTTAATGCTACACTTCTACTGGAAGAGCATCATTTTTCAAACATGAGCTATTCTATTTATCTAGTTTTTAAGGAAAAAAACATGCTATAAATCAGGAATGGGCAATTTTATTTCATTTATTTCTAATTTTACATTTCATTTATATTCTCTTTAAAGATAAAAGGCACTTTAAAATAGAATGTATACAGAATCCAGCTCTTATAGTGTTTGCAGTTAAATAACAACAGAGGGCCACAAGATGTTCACGATGCTCTTAATTAATTCACTATAATTAAAACAACATATTATTTTCTATTTTCTCAGTGTTGTCTTATGATGGTCATTGGTAGGAAAGCTATATCCAGCATATGTTACAGAGAATACTACGTAAACAAAACAAAACATGACAAAACGTTGTGGCACCTTAAAGACTAACTTCTGTATTTTAATGTTAGCTTTCATGGATCTAGTCCACTTCATCAGACTTGATCCGTGAAAGCTAACATTAAAATACAGAAGTTAGTCTTTAGGGTCCCACAATGGTTTTTGTCATGTTTTGTTTACTCTCTGATATGCTTGCACAGACTAACACGGCTACCACTCCAAACATTTATAAATCCATAGAATTCATCAACTAAAAATGTTTCACATTATCTTCAGGAATTCAGAAAAGATAAATCTTGTTTTGTTCTTATATCTTGCTTTTAATATAGGAGCATATTTACCCAAGAGAAGCTGCCCACATAAACAGCAGCTCTTTTATTACGTAGTCCACTGTATGTATACAGGATAGCAGGGGATTTGCTGTTTGACTTGGGAGACTGTTCTTGGCGGTTTGCAGGTGGTTGCTCAGTGGTAGTAGTGCAACTTTCAGAAGGTTGTGAACTGGCAGCTAGCACATCGTCATATAAATCCATCTGGTCAGCATTACTAAACTCAGAATCCTACAAAACAGGAATACACCACTTACCCATACGGATAGCAAAAGCATGGCAAATGTGCCATCTTCACTGTTTCCCTATTGCTCTACTAGTAGTAAACATGTCAAATCTTCAGGTTTAATACTGCAAGAAATAAAGCACAGGAAGCTTCTCAAATGACACAAACATAATTTTCCCCATTTATAAAGCACAACAAATGCTTTTGGAGGACTTGTGATTTCACACAGGCTCAAACATCTCAGCATAATGCAGATAAGCTTGTTTCACAGCTGCCTGTCAATGCACAAACTTTTTGCCTTTCTCTTATCCTGGAAAGATGGGTTACAACAACATGCTTTCTCCCAAAGTCTACAAAATGTGCCTACTGCTTTGGGCCCACAATATTTTCCCCCTAAAAAACATGGATAATTTTTATGGTTAGTTGCTGTATATTTCCTTATTACACAATTAGTGAGGGATATGGCTTGCTGGTTAGCTCCGTGAACTATTTGGAGCTGGAGATCAGAACAGTGGTTCTCTACTGTATCCAGAGCTCTGCCTGGGACATAATTGTGGATCTCACTCACAAAACTTCTACTATGTACACTATTAAAAACAAGGAGCTCATGAAGCTGCAGGACCACACTTTCAATTTTAGCATTATTCTTCAGTAGACAAGATTAATATACGGTACTCTGTCCTCTTTCAAAGGCAAAAAGGATACCCATTCCACTGTTCCAAATATGATAGGGTCACGACCTACAGCCACATAAGCAGCAAACTAATTATTACTTTGCAACAGATTCCCTTAGTAAAAGGTAATACAGTACATGACACAGAAGCAAGCTGGCCAGCACTCTTGTATCAGGTTCCTGCAACACCTGTGTCTGTCACTAGACTAGAGATGTGAAGGCCCGGAAAAAACCCAGAAATTTTTTTTCCCTGAACAGCCCCCCCCCCCCCGTGAAATCTTTGTTTTTTTCTGAAAAATTTAAAAAATATATTATGGAATGTTTTATTTTAACGTGATGAATAAAATATTTTAAGATAAGCCGGGTTCAAATATTTTATAAATCATTTCTAAAAAAATATGTATGGTATCAGATTATTTTCAATTTTTTTGAAAATTTCTGTTTCCCCCTGGACCCCCCCCCCCCGAGCTTCAAAATTTCCGGAAATTTCTACATCTCTACACTAGACTAATTGTAAATTAGTAAAATATAGTAAAACCCGGGTTACGACAGAGGTCTGTTTCAACAGCCTCCATTGTAACCTGAAAAAATTGTAACCTGAAACATCCATAGGGATGCAGTGAGAAATAAAAAAAATGGTCCTGAATCATACCTGTCAACCGCGGCTCTGGCCAATCCGGGACCTGCGCAGAACGGTTCTGCGCAGGTCGCCTTCTAAGCATACGTAGAAGGGTTTTACACTTGCGTAGCCCTTCTACGCATGCGTAGCCTTCTACACAAGCGGTGTAGCCTTCTACGCAAGCGTAAAACCCTTCTATGAATGTGTAGAAGGCGACCTGCGCAGAAGGGCTGTACAGTACCTCCTTTCCCCCGCTGCCAAATTCCTGGGTTTCGGCAGCGCAGGGCGGGAAATGGCGCAAATCGGCGCCAAAAACCGTGAAATCCTGGCCAATCCAGGAAGGTTGACAGGTATGTCCTGAATGGATTGTTGTAAACCAAAATGCATTGGAAATCAATTTCTTGCACAGTAATACCTCAGATAACGCTAAGACTTGGTTCCACAAGTCTTAGTGTTATCCAATTTTTAATGTTATCCGATGCATGCATTGGATAATGCTAAATCCTATGGGATGCATCGGATAACATTAAAACTCCATAGAGATGCACTGTAATCGGCAAAGGCTTTAGTAAATGTTATCCGATGCAATCCCCCCCCCCAAAAAAAAGGTTGTTATCCGATTTTAGTGTTATGCAATGCGGTTGTTATCTGAGATTTTACTGTATTCTAAAGCTTTTGTTTGTATGTTCCCAATGCATTTCAGTGGGAAACCAAACCTGTGCATAGAAAGAAATGGTTTCACTTACCTTTCTCCCTGCTCCATGTGGTCAAAATGGAGGGGGAAGCCATCCTTCCTGGTTGCAGGGAGAGGCTAGGCTAGAGCATCACTTCCTGCCTCAGTACAACTGACCTGCCCGCCCATTTCCCCTGCAGCAGCACCACTGGTTGGTGATGCAAATAGTTTAAAAAAGTAACTACCTTAAACACTCAAGAACATGCCCACACAAATGTTTAAATTAATTTTACTGTATTTTCATGTCTTTTTATTATTGAAATTCACTAGCAACTGCTGCATTTTCCACCCCCGACTTATAGTCAGATCAATCTATTTTCCTAGTTTTAGAGGTCCAAATTAGGTACCTCAAATTATATTTAGATAGACTTATACTCAAGTATACAGTGGTACCTCGAGTTACAAATTTAATGCATTGCAGAAAAATTCGTAACTTGAGCCATTATTTTCAATTGATTTTCATTCGTATTGTGAAGATTTTGTAACTCAAACCATTTGTAACTCAAGGTACCACTGTATACGGTACATTAAAAATTTGTAAATGGGGGCCGCATTTCCATAGGATTTGCCATTGCAAACCAAAGCAAACTTAAACTAAGGCGGTTGTAACCCGGGATTTTACTGTATCCGTGGCTAGAGAGATCCTATCAGCATGAATGTGGTAAATGTGTATTGCCACTGAATATTTTAAACTACACAGATTTGGGTTTGGCTTTCGCTATGGAATGAAAACACAGTCAGAATTTAGGCCCTCTAACTTTTAGCACATTCAATACAAATATATCAAAATTTAAATGACCCTGATTTTTTTCAATAACTTTAACAACCTACAAAACAGGGCCTCTTCCCAGAAAAACATGTTAGAACCAGTTCTAGTCACTGTGTGCCCTGGTCTTCTATAGGCAAGTGTCACACAACAGCGCATTTTATGTTCAATCTGTACAGAAAACATATCATACCTGGTCTAGATTCAGATAGAGTGAAAACTAGTGGAAGCAGCATTGATAATTTAAGATATGCAGATGAGTCTATATTGCTGGCAGAAAGGAACAATGACTTGAAATGACTTTTAGTCAAAACGAAAGAAGGTCCAAAGCAGGACTGCGGCTGGATAATAAAATAATCATGACTACAGAATAACCATACAACTTTGACAATTAAGAAATGGAAAGTTTGTATATCTTGGTTTAATCATCAAGCCAAATAGAATGCTACAAAATTTCAGGCATAAGGATATGTTGCTGGAGATAAAGACCATGCAAAGTACTGTATTATATGCCTGATCACTATGTACAGGCGTAAAAACTGTACAATGAAGAAAACTGACAGGAAAAAATGTTTTGTTTGAAATATGGTACTGGATGAGAGCCTTGCAGGTACCTGAACTAAGAGAAAGACAAACAAATGAGAACTAGAAAAAAAAATCAAGTCTGAACTTCATCTGGAAGCAAAAATGATGAAACTGAGGCTGTCATACTTCTGGCACATCATGTGAAGGGAAGACTCTCTGGAAAAGTAGGGGGGGGGGCTTTATGGTACATAACTAAATAATTCTAATGCATCAAAATGCCAGACACAAAGGGGCAGAATTTTGAATTCCACTGTACTAAGGCATAAAACCTGAATGCTCTAAGAGAAATAAGAGTGAGGGTTCTGACCCCTAAGCCAAAACTGGCTATGTGATGTAATAAAGGTAGCAAACAGAGCCTTGAAGTATTTTGGTCTGGCACTCTGCAGGTGCTTGTGGCTAGAATAGTCTGGGTATAAGCAACTGCAATATTTTTTAGCTTCTGTATTTAATTTTGTTACTTATGCCTGATACTATTAGCAAAATACATTAAATGTAATCTGGCTAGGATTTCAAAGAATAACTGAGTTGGAAGGGACCTATTTTGCTATCGAGTCCAATCCCCTGCCTCAAAGGCCCCTTTTAACTAAGTTATTCTATGATTTGTATAAGCAGCAGCTCTTGTGACAACTGTTTTTGTGAACACAAAACTTTGCTATGTTCAGTGTGTATATATACGTACATATTTAAAAACCAGCACCTTTAAATACAATCTAAATTCATTACAAGAACTCTTTTCTTGAGCTATACAAAGGATACTCAGATCAATATTCTGTTTAAAGAGAACACCCCCATACAGAAAAAACAAACAAACCAGGGTACAACACTTTCCAACCTCCATTTTCAAGACCACCGAAAAATACTTCAAATAAGAAAACTATCCTACAACATTCTTAAGTGTTAAAATGATTCACACCAAAGATCAATTCTGACAAGTTTTCCCAACTACAGCATCGATTTAACACCATTTGCTTTTTACTTAACACACTCATTTTTTTTTCTTTGTGGAACCAGTCTGTTACATTTGCGGGCATGATAGGCAGATGGGGGTGAGTAGAAATGGGCAAGTTACCATACATCCAAGAGGGCAAATATATCCCATCTTGAGTTTATTTATTTGTTGTATTTATATAACCACCTTTTTCGCCTAAGCGACCCAAGCCGGCTCACACCACCAGTTAAAACCAATACCCAATACTAATTAAAACCAAATACAAGTGTATTTTTGTGTTTTTATTTGTTTATGCTGTTTATTGGATTTTGTATTATGTACTTATTTACTTTTTGTATTGATATTGTTGTATCTCTTACGCTTTTCTGCTGCTGTCTGCTGTGCAGACAGCATGCATTGGTATAAACCACTTTGAATTGCTTCGGGCCGAATAAAGGGGCATCCAAACAAAAGTGAAATGAAATGGCAACTCATACAATGATTTTAATCCACTCCATGGGGGCTCGTTGTTGTACGAAACAATCGCTATACGATACATGCATCGTATAGCGATTTCCCCTATGGGATGCATCGTACAACAAATTTTTTTTTTTTTTGCTAAGTGGTTTTTCCCCCCATTGAAAAATTGTTGTACAATTTTTTCTCATAGGGAAATTGTTATGTGGGACACCATTCCCCCCCCCAAAACCTAATTATGTGATTTCATTGCTACACGGGGTGATTGTTGTATGAGGTTCCACTTGTTGTTCAGTCGCAGTCGGCTCTGACCCTTTGCGACCAAATGGACCATTTCCGTCCAGGCACCCCTGTCCTCCACCATCCTCCTCAGTCCACACCATCCAGCCATCTCATCTTCGGCCGTCCCCTTCTTCTTTTGCCCTCCACCTTTCCCCAGCATCAAGGCTTTCTCAAGTGAATCCTCCCTTCTCATTTGACGTCCAAATTACTTCATCTTTACTATTTGACCTTCTAAGGAGCAGTCAGGGTTGATTTCTTCTAATATTGACCTGTTTGTTCTCCTTGCTGTCCAGGGTCCCTCAAAACTCTCCTCCACTTGTACTATACTATAAAACTGTCTGAAAACGTCCGTAAAAACCTCCCCGATCCCCTTAAAAAGAAGAGACAGGAGTAAACAAGACCTCCACCCCCTCCCCGGGAGCAGGGCTAAAGAAGCCAGGGGAGTTGAGCCTCCTCCTTTGGCATTTCAAAAGCAGGCCCCCCGTTTCTCTCCAGAGGGGACCCCCGGGTGCGGCGTCGCGGCGGCGTCCTCCCCCTCCTGGCTGGCGCTCACCTGGTTGAACTCTTCGTCGGCGTAGATGTCGATGAGGTCCACCCCTTCCGACATATTTCCAAGGAGCGGCGCGGGAGAGAACCGGCGAGAAAGAGCCGCACTGCAGGGGTCAGAGCAAAGGGGGGGGGGAAGGCAGGAGGTGCCGCGTTAGTGCCTGCGACCCTCCTTCTCCCACCGCCCGGGCCACCCGCCACCGACTAGTGCGGCCCAATAATCTCTCTCACACACCGCCCGCCCCGCTTAGGCCGCCGGGAAGAGAGCGCGCAAGAAGGCCGCATTAAGGCGCCAACCCCGCCCCCTTTCCCCCCTCCCTCCCCCCGCGAGTCTGAAGACGGAACACAGTCACAGAGAGAGAGAGAGAGAGAGAGAGAGAGAGACAAGCCCCCTCCTCTTCCCTCTACCCTGGCTCGGGCGGGAAAGGAAGAAACCGCCGCACGGACCGACCCAGCCCAACCCCTCCCCCCCCGGTCTCCCCTCAGCCGCCGCCATAGCTACGCGCCAGGCAGCCACCCACCACGTCCCCTCCTCCTCCCTCCCTCCCCCCCCCTCCGGCCCTGCCCTCCCTCGTAGGCCCACCAGCCCCCACCACCACCGAAGCCTCATCACCTCCTTCTCGGGTGCCGCTCCAGGTCTCTGCCACCCACCCAACCCCCGCCCCGGCTTATGTCGCACACAAGGCCCCAAATCCTCAAACAGGCCGCAACGCAAGGCGAAAGAGCGCGCGCCAACCTCTCTCTCTCTCTCTACAACGAGCGCCGCCGAGTCGCCTTAGCTCCGCCCCTTCCGCTCGCGTGAGCTAGAGAGGAAACCCGCCCCTTCCGGCTTGCGCAAATAATGCATTTTTTAAAAAGACCACACACACAAAGGGTAAATATTTATTTTTCCCCTGCAGAAAACAAACAAACAAACAAACGACTCCCTCTCCCTTCGGAAAGTGGAGGAGGAAGGGCGGGGGTAGCAAAAGCAACGCCTACCCGAAATGAACGGCACCCCTAACGCGCATGTGCGGGATAATTGTTGGGTCCTCCAGGGTTGTCACCTCTCTATGGTAAGCAGCGAGGGATAGAGCGGCGGCAGCAGAGGAAGCCGACATGGCGGCGCTAGTGGTCCGAGTGAGTGAGTCAACGCGGGGGACGGGGAGGGGGGGGTCGAGGCGAGTGACCGAGGCCGGTGGTCGAAGGTAACGCGTCGCCTTCCCTTCCCTTCCCGCTTTTCCAGCGCTTCTTCTTATTCCCCGGCCGCGTCCTCTGCTCGCCGAGATGCAGCTACCGCGGGGAGGCTCCTTCGGACTCCGGAGGGGACCTGCTGGAGATCCCTTTGCCGCCCTGGCAGCCTCGGCCGCAGGAGCCCCCGGAGACCAAGAGGGCGAGGCTGCTGTACGAGAGCCGCAAGCGGGGCATGCTGGAGAACGGCCTCCTCCTCGGGTGAGCGAGGCACTCTCACGTCGCGGGACTGAGCTTCCTCCGCCTCTCTCTCTCTCTCTCTCTCGCCTCACGCTTCCATCGCCGTCTCCCGCGGGCGGGCAAGGCCTCCATGATTGCCGGCAGACTCGCGGGGGGGGGATCGTGGCTCCGGAGGCGGGAGGGAGGGAGGGAGGGAGGCAGACGGACGGACGGACGGACGCCGTGTGGGGAGCCGTGACGGGGAGAAGGCGTCGCTCCCGCCCGGCCCGGCCCGGCCCGGCCGTCCTCGGGAGAACGGCAACAGCCGCAGCACCAAAGTGCTCTCGGCCGGCGTCTCTGGCTGGCTGCGTAGGCGCTTGGCGGGCCCCGTGTCCTCGAACTCGCGTCCTTCTCCGCCCGAGGGTTTCCTGCACCACCTCCCGCTTCTCTGCCAGTCAGATCCCCCTCGTTAAAACTGGACGACGACGACGACGCTCAGACTCCTCCGTCCCGCTAAGAAAAAGCCTTTAGAAACCTCCCGTTTCCCCTCCTGAGAAAAGCGGCGGCTTCACCACTAAGAAAAAGCCTTTGGGGGCCGGGGGAGGAGGCTTTAGAAGAGCAGTGGTTCCCAAAGTGGGGCCCACGCCCCACGGGGGACTTCAATTCCCAGAAGCCTAAGTCAGTACATAGGCTGACCAGTGCTTTGGGCAATTGACTTGGGCTTCTGGGAATTGAAGTCCCAAAAACCAAAGGTTGGGAAACGTTGCTTTTTAGAGAGAGTTCCGGTTCCCTCCTCTTAAGGAATACCCCACAGGCCAAGGGGGATGAGGGGGACGGGGAGCCTTTGGAGTGGGGAAGGCCTGGAAGGCCAGGGCTGGGCCTGGAAATAAAAGGCCCTCTGAGGAGCGTCTCCTTCTTCCCACTGCGGAACCCTCTCCCGCCAGTGAAAGAGGGAACATGGGCGGGCCGGGCGAAGCTTCCTTTGGGACCATACAAAAACTTCCTGCCGGTCCGGTGCACCCAGGTTAACGGTCGCCTAGTTCTCCTCCGGGAAGGTCAGTGGGTTGTGGGATGCCGAGTGAGGAAAATACCCGGTTCACCGCTGCTCCTCAGCCCCATCCACCCCAGGAGTTTTAAGACACACACGCTCACGTGTTAGTATTTACCGTATTTTCCGGCGTATAAGATGACTGGGCGTATAAGACGACCCCCAACTTTTCCAGTTAAAATATAGAGTTTGGAATATACTTGCCGTATAAGACTACCTCTCTTCCAATGCACACCAAATAAAAATTAACCCACACTCAACCCGAAGACGCGCAGCCCTCCGAGTCGAATGGGCAGGTTCTGGTGGAGAGCCAATCCACGCTCACGTTCTCCTCCTCGAGGTACAGGAAGATGTGTGCAGCTTGCTTCCCCTTGCTTCATACTCCCCACACAGAGCAGGGACTCGGCCGCGGCACCCCCCACCATATGCGCCGGACATATGAAGCAAGGGGAAACAAGCTGCAGTTAAGTACCTGTCCTATAAGACGACCCCCGACTTTGGCACAGATTTTTCAGGGTTAAAAAGTAGTCTTATACGCCAGAAAATACAGTAATTTAATTTTCTCACTTGTATGCTGCCCAATCAGGGAATCCGACTCAGGGCGGCTCACATGGTAAATAAACAATATATAAAATACACACAGTAAATACACAGTAATAATACAATATACAAAATTCAATTACCAAAACAGCATATAAGGTCCCAAGGTTCAGTACTGGGACCCCTGCTTTTCAACCTCTTCATAAATGATCTAGAAGTAGGAGTAAATAGCAAGGTAACCAAATTTGCTGACGACACTAAACTATACAGGGTAGTGAAAACTGTGAAAGATTGCGAGGAGCTCCAGAGGGATCTCTTGACACTGGGGGAGTGGGCAAAACAGTGGCAAATGAGCTTCAACACTAGTAAGTGCAGAGTGATGCACGTTGGGGCAAAAAAATCCCAATTATATTTATAAACTGATGGGTTCTGAACTCTGCGACAAACCAGGAAAGGGACCTTGGTGTCCTGGTGGACGGGAGCTCAATGACGGTGTCAACCCAGTGTGCCTCAGCAGTGAAAAAAGCAAACTCAATGCTAGGGATCATTAGGAAGGGTATAGAAAATAAGTCAGCAAGTGTCATTTTGCCTCTTTATAAATCTATGGTGAGGCCCCATCTGGAATACTGTGTACAATTCTGGTCGCCATACCCGGGAGGTCTGCATCACAAATGTTGGTTCAGTAGACGTAGCAAGCAGCACCAAAGACAGGGTCGGGCCTACGATTAAGAAGCTCAGAGTCTCCCTTTTAAAAGAAATATCTTAACCTACACATGGTATGATGTTTATAAAAATAACGTCACTTTCTGTGTCCATAAGAGTGTCAACTTCTTAAGAGAAGTTTATAAAGTGTGTTTTCTCTTGGCTTCCCTGTAAATGCTAACATAGAAGTTCCCCTGATTAATTCATTATGCTCAGAGAGAGAGAATGAACTACAGTAACTGAAATAACCCTGCAGTTGATTCAGATTGTGTGTCTTAGTTTGTGGATCCACCTACTGGCAGGTACCTTGGCTCATTCCACTGACACACACACACACACACACACCGCCCCCAAGCTGTCTTTCCTTTCGTCTTCCTGGAATCTAATGCCAATTGTCTTTGTCAGGTAATTATTTCTTCCTGTAATTTCATAAGCTTAAGAATTTTATGTTTTTCTCTAAAGCTCCAAGCAGAAGTTAAGAAAAGTGAATGGTAATAGTTAACCATTCTATTATCTCTTTACAATTTTGAGTCTTAAGGGTATGTCTGAATATGATTTTGGTTTTTAAGAGCTGCTTTCATAGGTTACCCCTTGCTGTTGGAGTGTGACTGGCACCTTATTTCTTTCTCTAATAATTATGTGTTCTCCTCCTCAGTTTCTTTGCAAAAGAACATCTGAATAAAATGAATGAGAAACAGCTGGATCTTTATGATCGCCTAATTAATGAACCAAGTAATGATTGGGATATTTATTACTGGGCAACAGGTAACGTACAATGATAAATTTGCAATTCTTTTGAATCTAGGTGTGATATTTCTTATCTCATGAAGGATTATTTTACACACGCAGCAGGGGAATGCGTATAATCTTTTGGCACATTTTTTCTCAGGCATTCAGGAACCTGGTAAAGAAAGCAGAAATTCCCTTACGTGGGATTATCTATATGCCTAAAAAGCTAGCTAGAAGTATTATTTCAGCTTTCCTCAGTGGCTAAAAACATCTTGCTATGTCTTTTTAAGGACCTGATACCATTTGCTGCATGGGTTGTCAGGATGTTCAAGATCTTAAGTGCAATACAACCAGTATGTTACAGCTGACTTTGTCCTGTTTAAAGCATACCTATTAAAATCAGTGGGACTAAAACTTAACCATGAATAATTTGTTGCATTGATTCCAGTAGGTATGCTTTAAGCATGATGAAAGTCTTCATCTGATCGTGCATATGCTTAGAACTAAATGTCTTCAGTGTGACTTGTCTCTTCAGCAGCATAATTAGGCTGCATTAGTACTGTATCTGTTACGATAATTTGCAATATTATGTCTGAAGAACATCTAGAACATAAAAGTATTTTTGTTAATTGCTTTTTGTGGTATTTGTGAAGTAACATTTGACAAATGAGCCCTGCTGAAATGCTAAGCCTATAAATGTGGTGGGCTGAAAGGCTGGCGGGATGGAAGAACACATAAGCCTTGTCTCCATGTCCCTACAGCACCCTGAAAACATGAAGACTTTTGAATCTTCATTGTGAAGGTCTACATAGGCGTTCTTAGTATTTTGAGGTGATTCCACTTTGGCAACCCATTCTTAAAAGGAGTGAACATGGAAATTTTGTAACCCTATATACAGAAGTCCACGTTGAACCTTCAAAAGGCCGCATGGCTTTTGGGCCGGATGGGCTTACCCATGTCACCAGCACCCTTTAGATTTTCAGGCTTAGTGCCTAGATTTGGCTATAACTTAGTGTTCGCTAGCAAAATGGACTTGGACAAGCCTAATAAATATGCAAATTGCAGTATTTTCTGTTCCTTTCTTTCTCCTAAAGAAGCAAAGCCTGCTCCAGAAATCTTTGAGAATGAAGTGATGGAGATGCTTAGAGAGTTTACCAAAAACAAGAACAGAGAGAAAAGACTGCGACAGCCAGATCTGGAGTATCTTGAAACCTTCCACTGATCCTATGCAACCTTCTCCAGAAATCCAATTTTGGACATTGTTTGACAACTAACATCACATGTGGTATTTGGTCTGAACCTACCATGTTTTATATCTACTCCAACCTCTATGCATTCTTTCAGGAGTGGTTTCCTTGTTTTGTTTTTATGTAATAAAATTTCAGTGCTTTTAACCTGGTGAGAATCACCAATGAAAGAAACAGAATTGTTATTGATCCAGAATCAGATCAGCAGTGTCCTCTGTATATCATCATCTGCTACTTGTATCCAAGCATACATTCTTTCCTGGAAGTCATTTTCTCAGCTGATCCATCCACCTCTGTATATACCTCGAGGATGATTGTTACAGAAAAATTATTTGGTATGTTCAGTTTCATTGACAAATTTGTGTTTGGTTGTACCATACCCAATTATAGGATTCCTGAGCAGATATTGATATTTTACAATATCAGGAGGATTTCATCTCAAAGGTGCTCAAGTATAAAAATTGTATTCGTAACTTATGATCTAATGGCCAAAATCCTATTCTGCAACTACATTCATGCAATTCAAGGTTGTACAGAAATGCTATGTCCAAAGTGGTCCTACCAGCATGTACAATTGTAAAGTGCAGTTCCTTCTTGTTAATGATAACTCCCAGCATATTTGCACCAGTGTAAGTTTACCTTATGCTGACACAAAGAGGACGTTGACATGTATCTTTGATGCTGAAATGTTCTCACAAGTGCTGCTGTGCCCCTGACTGACTTAACAAATACTTTAGCAATATCAATCTAAATGTTTGTTGAAATCTAATAGTAAGTTGCAGTTAGAGTAGGCCTGGTGACTGAACTGCTGTACTGCAACCAAAAGGTTGTGAGTTCAATCCTGACAGGGATCAAGGTTGACTCTACCTTCCAAGGTTGGTAAAATGAGTACCCAGCATGTTGGGGACAAATGCTAGTTGTGAACCACCCAGAGAGTGCACTAAGCACTATAGGATGATATATAAGTGTGATTGCTTTGTTGAATTAATTAAATTTATGGAATTAACTTGCCAAATCCCTACTGATTCAGTGTGCTTACTCTGTGATGTACTACTGGATTTCAGCCATTATCTCACATGCAACGCCCCCCCCCCCCCCCCTTTCTGCTGGACCAGATCTGCTATCCACTTTGCACTTCATTCAATTGCTACTTTTTCATGATTTCTCTGTGTTGCACAGGAAATGCTTTGTCAATACTGTCTCCATTTCTTATTCTATGACTGAATTTTTTCCAGTTATGCCTGAAAGCACCTGATATGAATGGGCCTAATATATGTAGCTCCTTTTGTCCTTCAGTAATTGGTTAGATAACCCTTTAATGTAACACTTAGAATTACTGTTATTTATAATATGAAGGAGTGTGCTTTTAAAACACCTTGTGAAATTATCTTGGGGCAATAGTAGTTTCCAGTTATTGTAAAATGTTGCCTGTATGATAATTTGAAATACTGTATAGTTTGATTTTCCCAAGCAATTTCCCCTTTTTGAACTTTGATGGAGATGTTAAGGTCATGCTACCCATTTCTGTGCAGGTGTTTAGTTTTTCAATAACACTACCTTAAAACTACCACATGGTGTCATAACTGTATAAATGCTGATCCTTCAGTATTGAAGACAATGAAGGGTTTACACAAAGTGTTGGAAAAAATTGATTGCTGTGGGTATTTTTCTGATATAGTATGCTCAGGGTTAAAATATTTCATGGCAGAGTTTAAGATTTCACAAATATATGTAAAGCCAAACTCTATAATCTCAGTAAAAGCAATGCACATTAAATAAGCATAATTTAATCTTTGGCAAGTATACGAGAGAGCCACACACCATTGGCCAAAATCTTGTTGAGTAAGTTAATGCTCACATAAGGGTAATATCACTGGAAGGACATTACTTATAGTTTAAAAGCTTTTATTACTCTCCTGGTGTCGTCTTGACCTGAATGAAACTGATTGTAGATGAGATGGACAAGCCCTGGGATTGAAGCAGGAACTCTTAACTACTGGCATTCTGTTAGTACTGTTTACATTACTATCCTTATGATGAAGTAATTACTCAGGATTGTTACCACTGAAATCAATGCCTCTGAACTATGAATTGTGGCTTCAGTTCAATCTCAATACTTGAAACTTCAATGGAATGTTTCAAAATGATTTCTGTGTATACATATGCTAAAATATGGGAGGCTATCATGGTACAGTATTTTACAATTCTATTAGTTTGGGCCGGATCCTAAAATCCATACTTAAAACACATTATGCGGCTGTGACTGTAGATGTGTGAAAGACATTGAACCTTGCACATGTTAATTTCTACCAGCTCAGTGCTATTTTCTATTAAGTGGGCACTGAAAATAAATCTCAAAATATGTTGACTTTCAAGCTTTGCACACTGCTGCATCTCCTATTTAACAAACAAAATCAGCTGAGATCCCTTTCAGCTTGAGTTCCAAAAATGGATTGTTAGTAGGGAACTTTTCCTTTAGAACTTGAGCATCCAAAGAAGCTGCATCTGGTTAGAAACTATGTAATATATTTGGTGAGAGTTTCTGCACTAGAGCCCAGGCATGTGAACTTCTTCTTGTGTTGTCTCAACTGGTTGCCATGTGCTGGTTGCTAGGATACATACTGTTAGATTTCAGCTCTGCATTCTTCCATTGATTTCTTATATGAGTGGTTCATATCTCTGAGCATCCATACGATTCTACTTGCTAGCAACCTCTGCCTTGGCTGTGATAGGTAAGAACAGTTTGGGAGAAGCTTGTTGCCTCACAATTGGCAGTGTTCCTTGGTTCTGCCCTCATACAAGACAAAGGCTGCTATTCAACCTGCTGGCAGTTGCTCAGCAGCTTTCCCAATGTTGTTCCCTGAGGGCTTTTTAGAAGAAAGTGCCGGAAATTGAGCCCAAAACCTGATATAAATCTATATCTATAGATATGTGAAAGTTGTCATTGAAGCGGATGCCTCAATTTCTAATTAAGGTTAATCTTTTAATGCTCTGACTGTTGAAAATGATAATGCTGAAAAAATGCTCACAACAGTTTATAAAGAATCTGCATGAGTATCGACATATGGTGTAATATCCAATTTAAGTCATCCTCTAAATAACTGATGCCTGTGAAACTACATATTTAAACTGTTGGGTTGCTAGAGGTTTGTGCACCAAAGTCTGTTAATTGTTGCATAATCTTTGCAGGGTGCTGCAACTAGCATATAGCTGAAGACTTTGAAATGCAAGATGTCTTCAATTCCCCTTTTCTATTTTCTTAGTTTATCGAACAAAGACTCAGGCATAGTTTTAGAAGAGGGGAAATGCTTACTTACAAGGCTTGTGTTCAAATCAAGTCAGATTATAACAAAAAAATGCAACAGTTCATCTTAATTGCAAATAGCAGAATAAAAAAATCTCAAGCAAACAATGATTGCAAGAGGGTACTGCATTACTAACTTTCTGAGACTTAACATTTTGTCAGAAAGAGACTGATCTAGGCTGAACAACTGGATCTGTCAGAACAGTCAGACAGACCACCCATACACAGAGCTCAGTATATATACAGAGTGGAAAGCAGTTACTTTTGAATTGAATGTTTGAAGTGGTAGCCACGTTAGCCTGTGCAAGCATATCGTAGAGTAAATACAACAAAACAGAGAGAGACAAAAAATGTGGCACCTTAAAGACTAACTCCAATATTTAAATGTGAGCTTTCGTTGACCAAGTCCACTTCATCAGACATGGCATCAATTTATATACATCAGAACTTATCCTGCTGATTGGCTGTTTAGGTTCAAAACAACCAATGACAACCCTGAGGACTGCCTTGGGTGCTGAAGTCGACAGGGAAGGGCGATGGTCCTCAAGTGGATTAAGTCCCACTTGAATCCATTTTGATGGAGAGCAGCAGCTTCATCAATACTGGCCTGGGGCTGATGAGGACTTTGTGTGCCAAAAGTGCTTAGAAAGTGACTTGTGGGACTGATTCAGTAGTATGGGTCTCATGCTGTGATGCAGAAGGCGAAGGCCACTGCATTATATTCTCAGGACAGTCTTCATGGCTGATTATGATGATCGGCTATATTCAGATTCAGATATGGCAGAAGAAGTTAACAGTAGTCTGTGAAGAAATGGTCCCCAGAGGTAGTGAGGAGGATTCCCTGTGGCCCACAGCCGTGCCACTTCCACGCACCCAAAATTGTGTTGGACTGTCCTTGCTCTCCAGCCAGGGGGAAGCGCTCTACACACTCTCTGCTCTGAGCCCAGAGCACATCCTCCAAAATGGAAGGACAATTTGAGCTGGGTCTCAATGCACCTGCCCCTCTTGGTAGCTGACACATGCGGTTGCCTCTCTTTCTGCAACCAGATATCTGAGAACCAGGAACTAGCATTAGCACCCTAGAGGGCTCATTGAACGTCTTGGCAACAAAAATTAGCTTGAAGGAAAACTTTATCTATACCTATAAAAATGGGATGTGGCCGTGCGTGTATGGCATGCACGTTCACACCTGTCCATACTATTCCGTAATGAGCCGCCAACACTTACCTTACCTCCCAAAGACAAATCTTGCAAGGGTCTGGAAGCTGACAGTGGGGCCAACGCCCCATGATCAGGAACAAAAAAAAAAAGAGGTTGCCAGCATCCTCTGCGCCATGGTGTGCCTCAGCCAATCAGGCATGAGGATGCGAGCGCAGAGGAGGCGGGACAGCTGGTGCGCGCCACATAAAAAAAGGCTGCCTCACGCACCGGAGCTCGCACAGCAGGGAACGCAAGGTTGCTGAAGGTGGCTGCAGCGTTTCACTGCCACTTCCCCAACCCCGCCGAAGCCATGGCGAGGCCTGTGCCGGCCTTCGTCCCCGGGGCCGTTGGAAGAAGAGGGGCTCCCCCGCAACCCCGCCGAAGCTGCGCCAAGGCAGCTGCCGGCCTTCGTCCCCAGGGCCACGGGGAAAAGAGGGGCTCCCCTTCCTCCCTAAAACCCTGCCAAAGCCATGACAAGGCCAGCTCTGGCCGGCTCCGGCCTTCGTCACCAGGGCCGCAGGGAGAAGAGATGCTCCCCCTCCTACCCACAATCCCACCGAAGCCGCGGCGAGGCTGGTGCCGGCCTTCGTCCCTGGGGCCATGGGGAGAAGAGGGACTCCCTTTCCTACCCGCAACCCCACCGAAACCACGGCGAGGCCGGCTCCGGCCTTTGTCACCGGGGCCACGGGGAGAAGAGGGGCTCCTCCTCTTACCCACAACCCCACCGAAGCCGCCACACCAGAGACAGCAGGAAAAAAAGGTAAATAGCTGGGGGCAGCAGTGGTGAGGCGGCTTTGCGTGAGTGTGTTGTGTCGGATGTGGTGTAGTGAGTATGTGGTGTGTGTGTGTATTCTGCGTGTGTGAGGGTATATTTTGTGAGGGTGTGTCCTGTGTGGTTGTGTGTTGTGTTGTTGTGTGTGTTGTGTGGGTTTGCTGTGTCGTGTGCAATGTGTGTGGCTGTGGTGGGTGTGGGTTGTGTGTTGAGCATATATGTGTGAGTGTGTGTATAGTGTGGGGGTGTCGTGTGTGTTGTGCCATGTGTGATGTGTGTGGCTGTGGTGGGTGTGGGTTGTGAGTCGTGTCTGTGTTGTGTGGGTGTGGGTTGTGAGTTGTGTCTGTGTGTTGTGTATGCATGTTGGGTTTGTGTGTATTGTGTGTGGGGGAGAGTGCCTTCCCAGACGCATCCCTGCCACCCACCCACAATCCATACCTGCCCGGCAAGGCCGGGCACAATAGCTAGTTATATAAAAGCATACGCAAAACAACAGGATAGGAAAACAAGTCTTGACCAGTGAAGAAGAAAAGGACCTTCATCCATACTCAGACTCGGGTGGGAAGTAAAATTGCAAGACAAGTAAAACATGTAACAAACAATTCAGAAAAATCTGGCCCAATGAAAAGGAGTAAAAGAGTGGAACTTTGAACAGCCTTGTGGCTGGTTAGTCAGGCTAGCACATAAATCCTCCCCATACTAAGGACGAAGAAAGCTAATTCTTCCCTGTGAACCTTGCAGGAAGCTCCTCTATAGCATAGGTCTGACAGTCTACCTTACTTGCTCAGTGATTCAAGCAGGAAACCCAAACCTAGCCAACCTCCATGCTGTGCCAGCGGACGGTTATACCCTCACCCCACCTCCTGATCTTACCCCAATGAGAACTTGGAATGCTAGGGTCATGGAGAAAATTTCTCCCTGGATACAGCATGCCCAAAGGTTAGCTCATCTTAGCACATGTTTCCCTCATCAGTCTGTCCCCAGCTGTAATAAAGTCTAAAGATTGGTCCTGGCAGGGAAAGGAGATGAAAAGATCTTCCATTGCTCTCAGCTTGCTACAGTTTTAGCACCTCAAGGCAATTAGGTCACTACTCTTTCCCCCATTTATTATGTTTTATCTCTTTAGAGACAAGGTCTTCACATAGTCCAGTGGTGGCGAACCTATGGCATGCGTGCCAAAGGTGGCACTCGGAGCCCTCTCTGTGGGCACCTGTGCAATCACCCCAGCACAGAGTTTGCCCCACCCCTCTGTCCAGCAGCCCAATGGGAGCGTTTCCTCCCTCCCCTGTTGCTGTGTTGGCACTTTGCAATAAATAAGTGGGTTTTGGATTGCAGTTTGGGCACTCGGTTTCTCAAAGGTTCACCATCACTGACATAGTCTATTCTTCAAAGGTCTGGTAAAAGGCAAGTGGCTATAACATTTTTCTACTGTTTTTCTAACAGCAGCATTTTGTGACTATATGGGCATGAATCTCCAAACCAAACTTACTCTGAATTCTTACATAATTCCTTAGAATGGTTTAATCACAACCAAAGCAGTTATGCAAGCACATTATGAATGCTTTGTTTGAAAAGGAAATGCTGTGACTGATTTGGAGACATTTGCTTATCCTTCTAGCAAACACTTGATTTATAGTTTTAATTAGGACTTAATGCAGAAAGATACTAGAAGAAACCTGAGGATCTAATTGTGGTTTTTAATGTTTCTGATATGATCAAACATTCTGCTTCAGATGAATGTTTCTGTGAAATTAAATAACCTGTGGAAAGAATATATTATCTTTCCAGCTTGTATTTGAAACAATGGGCAGTCATCAATTATGGATGTGATTTACCTGGAAGTTTTTGAATACAAAGTTTTTGATTAAAAATGTCTGCTATATTCCTGTGCAAGATAGGAATTGCTCCATATACTTTGCAGGCCAGACAAAATGCATTGGTAAGATCTCATTCAGTGAATTTTTTAAAATTCCACTACTAAAATGGCATCCCGCTAACATGAACTCATCTGGTTTTACTTGCGCCACAGTATATCTGTAATGAACAGGATGCTCTAAAGCTCTACCCCTGCTCAGCCTTGTAATGGTCAAATCAAATGTTATGAGAGATAAATATTCCATGTCATTACCAATTTTTCCTGCCAGCAATGGGATTTCACAGAGATGCATGCCTCAACGATCAAATTCCATGCATGCTTGCCTTCCAATGATCTATCAGGCCGCTGCAGTGCTGTATTGTACCGTATTGTTATATATTATTATGTGTTGCTCTTATAAGCTGAATATTGCAGAATTATTTTGTATATTGTATTATTGTGTATATTGTATAACTATTGTGTGAGCCGCCCTGAGTCGGGTTCCTGATTGGGCGGCATACAAGTGGGAAAATTAAATTAAATTTAAAGTCACAAAACAACTCATGGTACAAGATACAGAGATGAGGGGAAACCACATGATGCAGCAAATCGACATCTCTGTCACTTGAAAGAGCACAGCTTCTTAAAAAGGCATGACCCACAGATCACATGCTCTTTTGGGCAAGGAGTCCAGAAGAGGTGTTCAGTATAATCATACTCTATATTTACTCAGAATTTATGTTGGCTCTAGAAATTCCCTTTCACCTTATAGGACATGTGGAGGGAAAATCTGGCATGCTTTGAAGGACTCCCAGAGCCACAGTGGAATGCACATCTTAAAAAAGAAATGGCCAATAGAGAGAGCAAGAAGACTTTTTTGAAACAAACATCTATTTTTCTATGAAAATCTTTTGGGATTGGGAATCACGATAGGAGAAGGACGACCCCTCCAAGGTTCAGGAATGGGGTGGTGGTGGTGGCCCCAGAGCTCTGAAATATATCTACCCCATTCTAATTATATGCTAGATGCATTGTTCAGATTGATACTTAATTGCCTCCTCTTTTACCTTACGGTGTAGAGGATTCCCCAAAGGATCTCCATTGAGATCTTTCTTTAGACAACTTGCCTCCTGCAAAAGTCGTGATCCTTGGTGCCCACCTGGCCATCATCGGTGAAATCCGTCCAGTTTTTCTTTGTGTGTTTCTTTTAATCAGTTAAATTCAGGTGTGTGGATGATTGGCCCTCAGCACCCTAGCACGGTGAAGGGGCTGCCTTCTTAGTGCCTCTGTGCAGGCGTTACTGCCGTTTCAGGAACACTGATCTTTGCGCTCCTTACTTCCTAAGACAAAGAGTATTGCTTCTTCAGGACCTGCAGCTATTAGGGTTATACCACCCATGTTTGGTTCCCGGTATAATGACGGTCCCCCAGCCCACCCTGGATGAGGACCTACCTGCTGAGATTTGCCTGGGTGCGAACAGTTACAGCCAAAGCCCCCTGTTCACCCCAGGCTGGAAGGCTCAGTTTGATCCTAAGACTGTAGTTTATGTGTATAATGATCTGCCTCCTCCTTTTAGTCCTAAGGTTTTTGTGACATCACAGTGCTATGTATGTAACCTCAGTCTGTTTCTAGGGTGATCTGTACACTCAATTAACAATTGCATCAAGTTGGACTGATGTTCAGCAGCATCTCTTCTGTCCAGAATGATTAGTGGCCAGTCATCTGCAATATCTATACAGGTATCTCCAGGCAAATCCTACATTAGAAAAACTGCCTCTGTATCCTCAGAGAAGATGGGCCGCCTCCCTCTAGGAGTTGTTTCTCCCTATGTCAGAACAAGCTCGGGTGGAAGTATGGATCCAATGAAATTTTACTGTACCAGTTATGGCACAGCTTATGGTAAGCATCTTTAGCAATATGGGAAGAGCTTCACACTTAAGAATAATAATTGTTGATACTGTGGTTGTAATTGAAATGGATAATTTTCAGTTGTTAAAAATAGTAGAACTTGTCTTGTTGCAGCCAATGGCACCACTTCAAACAGATTTATTTGAGAGTCTGTTGTCTAAGAAAAAAGGGACTGCGGTGGCTCAAGTAGTTAAGATGCTGAACTCGCTGGCCAGAAGGTCAGAGTTTGATTCCTGGGTACTGCATGATGGAGTGAGCTCCAATCTCTGTCACAGCTCCTGCCAACCTAGCAGTTTGAAAGCAAGACATTGCAAGTAGACAAATAGGGACCACTTTGGTGGGAAGGTAAACAGCATTCCGTGCACTCCAGTGCTGAGGCATGCCTGCCACATGTCCACGGAAACGTCTGCAGATGCAGACAGCGCTGGCTTTTTTGCTATAAACAGAGATGAGCACTGAACCCTAGAGTAGGATACTCGAGCAAGGGCAACCTTTATCTTTACCATCTAGAAAAATATTGGTGTCAGAAGAATGAGGCTCAGCCTATAGCCATGATATTGAACCTTGGCACTCCAGCTGTTCAATTCCCAGAAGCCCAAGTACCTGTGAATCCACACAGATGGGTTTACCTGCATGCATGCACCAGAAGCACCAGAGGTTTTTGTGGTAGTCCATTTTTTTATTTTGTCATCCACATGTGTTGGATTGCCGGAAAAAAGCAACTCATCCTCAAGTGCTGCTTTTTAAGTCCCCATCAGAGCTGCTTCTGGTATTGTGCATTAACTCATGAGCCAATTCAGGTTGCAGGCAAATTAAATATCTCCTCCAATTGTCTGAGAACAGTCAGGGGAAGTATTCCCCCCCCCCTTAAGTTATCACTACTGGCTACTGGGATCATCTAACAATCTTAAAGGAAAAGAAATATACTTCCCCTGGTAATCCCTACACAATCAGAGGAGGTGTTTAATTTAATTTAATTTAATTTTTAAATTTATATGCCGCCCAATCAGGAGAACCCAACTCAGGGTGGCGTACAACAGTTAAAAATGTATAAAAACAGATTGCAAGATTTAGTTGCAAGAATGGTCACTGGAGGAGAAAAATTTCATTTGGATGTGAGGGATTGTGTCAAATGGCATTATGCTCCTCCTCCTCCTCCACCACCACCACCACTTGTCCCATACCATACTGACCTAAAATTGGTTAGTGTAGACAGGGCCAAAGACACTTATTATGCTCCTATTTTTGCTCCCACTTTGGCTAAAATAGATAGAAAAAGTGACAATGCAATAAAATGTCACTGTCCAAACTAAAAGGGATATGAGACACTCCCATGCACATTTCACACTGACTGCCTCTTGCCATATCAAAAGTTGTGCAAAACCATGACAAGTGTAGGCATGTGTGTGTAATGATCCCAAGTAACAAATATTCCAATGATATTTTTGGAGAAGCTTCACACAGAGACATTTCAGCCAGTTACATATTGACTTGGTGAGCTGCTAATTCCTCATAGAAATGCTCACTTTCTACTACAGCAACTATTTTACCTTGCTCCACCAGCATCAGTGAAACATTATTAACTGTGATCTGACTTCTTCTATGGGTTGCTTTAATCCAGGCTTGTTCCTCTTGGCTGTTTTTGAGGCAAAAGTGGAACGAAGGGCTCCCTCTAGCAGCCTTCATTGAGATAATATTTCCGTTTGATTCTTTCCTCAGAAATTTCTGCATCAGCAGCTTGTATCCCAAGTCCTAGCCCACCACTCTAATCACCACATCACCTTGGCTGTGATGATTATACTGTAAATATCTTAGCTGCACCAGCAGAAAATTGGTGTATAAATAGTAAATAAAATACAGAAACATAAATACAGTACAAATCTTTAGTTGCCGTCCTTTTGCTTGTCAGGTCAGGAAGGGTTCCGTCCACGGGCCATTCTCCACTCTGGAGCTGGTTACAAATCAAATTATCGACCAGTGGTCCAGTACAAGCCAAGCCTCGATAAATTGGACAATCCAACTATGGGGTAGGTATCGATTACCTGAAGAAAATAGTTGGGATGCTTCAAGGGGGAGGAATGGCCTTGTGGGTTCAATCGCCATAATTTGGAAAACTTCCATGTGAGTGCCATGTGACCATTCACTGTAGCCTCATTCATATTTCTACAAAAGCACACCTGTAGGGTTC
Source organism: Bradypodion pumilum (assembly GCA_035047305.1). Taxonomy (NCBI): domain Eukaryota; kingdom Metazoa; phylum Chordata; class Lepidosauria; order Squamata; family Chamaeleonidae; genus Bradypodion; species Bradypodion pumilum. The sequence goes on from JAWDJD010000001.1 coordinate 377,695,689, forward strand.
ATGACAAGAAATTGCAAAAAGCTTCACACTATGATGTCAGCACTGAGTGGTACTCAGGTGATTAAACAGTCTATGAATCGAACACATTTTGAGTGTGTCAAGATTCTGGCCAGAGCAGAAAAGACCATATAAACCAGTCAGTCATGATGGCCAGCTGAGGCTAGGTTGAATTTTGTACCTATAATCCTTTTAGTAAAATGACCAAACAGCTACTAAATTTTATTAAAAGTGGTAAATAGTTTCAAAAAGCATATCATTACAGTTTCAAAATTACACAACCAGTCAAAACGTTGCGAAGAAAATAAGCATCCACTAAAGCTTTGAGTCAAAACAATGTCAAAATAAGCCCCATAAACAAAATAAGAAAAGCTAATTATCGACTAATACTTAGAATCCAGCAGAAGTTTAGCATGGTTGCAGAGTATAAGATCAAGTAACAAAGCAGCAGGTGAACATAACAGCCTTCTGAGATATACAGGTCACCCCCATCATATCTGTGGGTTCAGTATCCATGGCTTCAGTTACCTGCAGATCTAAAAATATCAAATTTAAAAAACCCTGAAATATATAATACTTTATATGTATTTCCATGGCATGTTGCCAGAGCTGACCACTAGAGTCCAGTAGTTTCAAGGCAAAACAGAAAATTCGTTGTTATCTGCAGTTTCAGGTATCTGAGGTAGGTCACAGAACACATTCCTCATGGATACAGGGGGCGACCTGTGCTAGGCTAAATTAACCTGTTTCCCTCTCCATTTTTATATTCATAACTCCACTTTTTAGACCCTTAGAGGGGATGCACAAATCAAATGTTGAAATGTCTCAAAAATTCTCAAAGGAGAGAGTAGTCTTTCAAAACTAGCCTTTCAAAACTAACTTCCATTCCCTCTCCCTTTTATTCAACTAAGATCAATTGGCATCTAATTAAATCTTAGAACAGGGGTAGGCAACCTATGGCCCACGGTGCCAAATAATCTGGCCCCCGCCCTCACTCTAACCATCGCTGCCCTGCCGCCGCAGTCATAATCAGCTGTGGACTTATTTACGGCTGCCACAAATGCATTTATGGCAGCCATAAATGCGTTTATGGCAGCCATAAATGCTTTTAGGGCAGCCGTAAATAATGGGGGAACCACCAGTTCAGCCCCCTCAACTGTCTGAGGGAGCATGACCCAGCCCCTGACTTTAAAAGGTTGGCGACCCCTGTCTTTAAGAGTCAGTTCTCTAAAGCAAAGTTGGTACAGCCCTCAATTTATAAGCAGTTTCTCTTCATTCTCTGACCTATTTGTCCCAGGAAAGAGCTAACAGACTTGAATTTGAACAAGCAACAAAAAAAAAAAATCATCATTCTCTATTTTTCAGTTTATTAACAGGGTTTAGTGTAAGGGACCAAAGACAATGAAACAGCCGAAGGGTTGGCTTAACACAGGTTTATTGCATGATGATCCGGAGGAACATGTGGTAATGGCGGATGAGTAGCTCAATATATACAGCTGACTATACATTTGAATGTGGCTCGTCGACAGACTATTGGTTGCTGCCTGCGTGACGTCGTAGAAGGTCACGCCCTTCTTGACCAGGTGAAGAGGTGGCAGGGAATCTTCCCGCGCTGCTGAACCAGGTGGATCTGAGCCATGAGAGCTGGACGCTCGCTATTGCCATCTAGCGGTCACTAGCTCGCGTCCCCTTATTAGGTTTACATTGATACAGCTGATGGTTATAATGTTGCACACAGAAAGGTTACATTGTTAACACATGGCAAAGGTACATTGTTAAAGGCACAGCTTTACAGAACACAACATCCCTCCCCCCTAGGATGAGACGAAGTCTCTCAGCCAAGATGGCTTGTTGCATGTGCGTTTGGGCCGTGACGAGGGCTGACCCCCCCCGGGGGCGCTACTGCTTCTTTGTTCCCTGGTCCCTTGTCCTGAAATGGGAGAGGGAGACTTGTTAGTGGCTTGCCGCTGTCTGGCGGCCTTAGGGGAAGGGAAAAACTCCATTGTGGGCAGACCGGGGGCAGTCGGGGCTAACGAAAAACCCCTCTTCTTGCTTGGACGGGTGGGGGACCACTCCGAAAAAACCCCCCGGTTCTGAAAATCAAAATCTAACTTAGTAGGGGTATCCGCATTTGTGGGGACATCCCGCGAGATATGTATGGGGTCGGGTTCCTCCTCCTCCTCAGAAAGATCCCCTAGGATATCTACGAGAACATCCTCCTCCCCCCTTGGTGGGGGCCCGCTGTCCCCTTTTCCTCCCCCTTGGGCTGAACGGGTGGGGGAGAACCCTAATGCTGATTTTTTTCTCTGCTTGGTCTGTGCCCTGCTCATCGGAGACCCTGCGTCGGAGCTGGTCCGCGTGCCGCCTCCACAGGAGCCCTGTGCTGGTTTCCACGCGGTACGACACGGGGCCGGTTTGCTCCACAACTACGCCCGGTACCCAGGCTGGGCCCGAGCTGGCGTAATTCCTGCAATGCATGGGGGCGCCTACACTGAAACTCTTTGTGGCCTCCAGCCCGATGTTCCTTCCTTTGTCCTCTACCCTCGTGGGGTCTAGCCTAGTAAGGATGGTGGTCAGTTTCCTACGCATTAAGAGCTCTGCGGGGGAGTATCCTGACGCCAACGGGGTCACCCTGTACCCTAGCAGAAACTGACACACTTGTAGGTTCAGGTCCACGGGGCCCATGCGGCGCAACGCGTCCTTCGTGGTGCGGACGAGGCGCTCTACTTGGCCATTGGTGGCTGGGTGAAACGGGGCGGAGGTGATATGCCGAACGGCGTTAATCTCCATGAATGCCCTAAACTCGGAGGACGTGAAACAACTAGCGTTGTCGCTAATCAATGTGTCGGGTATGCCGAACGTGGAAAAGAGCCTCCGCAAATGCCTAATGGTCTGGGCTGAGGAGGTGCTCGTGACTGGGATAACCTCCAACCACTTGGAGAAGGCGTCCACTACAAGAAGGAACAGGGTGCCCCTGAACGGGCCCGCGAAATCAACGTGCACCCGGGACCACGGCCCCTTAGCCGCGTCCCATTCCCTGTGGGGAAGGCGGGCCTCCTCTGGTCTGGAGCATTGGCAACTTTCACAAGTGCCGACCATGTGCTCGATGTCGGCGTCCAGCTGGGGCCACCAGAAGTAACTCCGGGCCAGCGCCTTGGATCGCACGATGCCGGGGTGGCTGACGTGCAGCAGCTTGAGCAACCGCGGCCGAAGGGAAGTGGGAATCACCACCCGCTGCCCCCACAAGAGGCACCCCCTCTCTAGGGACAGTTCTAGCTTTTTTCTGAAAAATGGAGCGAACTCCTCCGCTGGGGAGGACGCCGGCCACCCTTTCTGCACCCAGGAGCTAACTGCCGCTAACGTCTTGTCCTTCTCTGTCGCTTTGGCAATGTCGGCGGGCATTACGGGGGGCGAATCCAGCACCTCTATCATGAGAACCTGATGGTCCCGCTCCCCCTTGCTCACCTGGCTGGGCGTTAGGGGGAGGGGAGATTTTGATAGAGCGTCCGCATGGCTGATCTCTTTTCCGGGCCGGTAGACCAATGCGTGCTGATACGCGTTGAGAAAAATGGCCCACCTGAGCATCCTCGGGGACAGGATCTGTGGGGTGGGCTTATCTGCGGTAAAAATGCCTAGCAGGGGCTTGTGGTCTGTTACAATGTTGAAGGGGCGGCCGTACAGAAAATCGTGAAATTTTTTCGTCCCGGCGACTATTGCTAGTGCCTCTCTGTCTGTCTGTGCGTAGTTTCTCTCCGCTTGGGACAGGGACCTGGAGTAAAATGCTATCGGGGCCTCCCTTCCGTTTTCCAACACATGGCACAGCACCGCCCCCACCCCCACTGGGGATGCATCACAGGTCAGAACTACCGGGCGTTTGGGGTTGAAGTGGGTCAGTATGGCATCGGACGCTAGGAGGCTTTTTAGCTCACTAAATGCCCTTTCTTGGTCCTCGCCCCACTTCCATGCCTGGTCTTTCTTTAGCAGTTTGTGTAGCGGTTCAGCCACCGCTGCCTTCCGGGGGAGGAAGGAGTGGTAAAAGTTGAGCAGCCCTAGGAACGACTGCAGCTCAGGCTTGGAGGTGGGGCGGGGGGCTTTCTTAATGGCTGCCACCTTGGACTTGGATGGTTTTATTCCCTCGGGAGTCACACAAAACCCTAGGAACTCAACCTCGGTTGCGAAGAAGACGCATTTGTCCTTTCGCAGCCTCAGCCCCGCCTTTTCGAATATTGTCAGGACCTTCCCCAACCTCTTGGCCAATTCAACCCGACTCCCCCCCGTTATTAACACGTCATCAAAATAAGGCAACACCCCCTCCAGCCCCTTCAGGAGGCGTTCCACGAGTGACAGGAAAATTCCAGGCGCCGAATTCACGCCGAACTGGAGGCGCGTCACCTGGAACGCCCCCTTATGGGTGACTATGGTCTGCGCAGCAGCTGCGGCAGGGGACACCGTAAGCTGCTGGTAGGCCTGTGCTAAGTCGAGCTTAGCGAAACACTTTCCCCCGTGTAACCTGGCCAGCAGATGGCTGACTACCGGCACCGGATATGCATTCGGGCGGATCGCCTTGTTGATGGTGCACTTGTAGTCGGCGCATATGCGGACCTCCCCATTGGCCTTTAGTGCGGTTACAATTGGAGTTTCCCACTCCACGGAATCAACAGGCACAAGGATTCCCTGGCCCACCAATTTGTCCAGTTCCGCCTCTATCTTGTCCTTAAGTGCGAACGGCACCCGGCGTGGTTTAAGACGAATTGGGCGGACCTCCGGGTCCAGGTCGAATGTCACTGGGGGCCCCTTGAATTTCCCCAATCCTTTTTTGAAAACTTCGGGGTGCGCCTCGCACACCGCCAGAATTGGATCAGTCCCAACGGCGTGCATCCCAACGGCGTGCACCCCCCCAATAAACAGACCCAGGGGCTGGAACCATTGAGTCCCGAGGAGGCTGCAATCTCCCCCTTTGAGCACGACTAGGGGAAGGGACACGGTGTGCTTCTTGAATTTAACCTGAAATTCTCCAACCCCCAACACTGGAATGCTGTTCCCTTGCACGTCCCGTAGTGTGGACCTCAATGCTTTGAGCTTGGGTCGCTTGTGGGGGGCAATTCCCAAAAACTCCCTCTGGGAAATGATTGAATATGAGGACCCCGAGTCAATTTCCATCCTAATGGGAACCCCTTGGACTAGTACCTCAACAAAATAGCGGGGGTGTCCTGCAGACACGCTGAACACTGGGGCGTCATCCTCGCTGCCGTCGGAGATGCGGCCCACGCCGTCCTGCTTCCGTGTGGCCTGGGCGCCGTCCTTGGGTCTCGTTGAGCGGTCTTGTCCCACGGAACGGTCTGCGGAGCTCCTCCGGGTCTCGCGCTTCTTCCTGCACATCTTGGCGATGTGCCCACGGCGGCCGCAGTTGTGGCACTCGGCCTTCCGGAATGGGCACTTTACGCGGTCGTGGGCCGCTCCACAGCCGTCGCATCGCCGGCTCTCCTTCCGGACCCTCCGGACGTCCTCGTTGTCGCTGCTCTCTGTGGACGACCTTGAAGTTCGCCGGGCCACCTGTACCGGAGCCTCTGCCTTGCTCGACTTCGGCCGCCAGTCCTGGAGTTCTTGGACCCCGGCCTTCGTAGCTTCTGCGGCCTGGGCCGCTCTGACGACCTCCTGCAACGTGGGAGGCGGCTCTTGGTTCATTAATGTGCGCTGGGTTTCGGCGTCGTTCAGGCCGCACAGCACACAGTCCCGGAGGGTGATTTCGGCATTCTCCCATTTGCACGGGCCGGCCGCCAGCCGCAGGGCCGCCACGAATGCGGCGACCGTCTCCCCGGGCGCTTGGACTCGCCTCCAGAACGCACTCCGAGCGGGAAACATCGCCGTGGCGGGCCGGACGTGCTCACGCAGCATCTGCATGAGTTCCTTGGCCTTGAATTCGCTCACCCTCCTCGGTGCAATCAGGTCCACCAAGGTCCTTTTGGTTTCTTGTCCGAGCATCCTGGTGAAGATGGCCCTTTTCTTTGCCTCTTCCGTGACTTCGGACTCGATCAGTGCTGCCTGGAAGTCCATCTCGAAGATCTCCCAGTCGCCCGGTTTCTTGATTTCGAAACCGGCGCATGTCTTGGTCCCATGGGCTGCCATATCCCACCTTCGTCGCCAATTTAGTGTAAGGGACCAAAGACAATGAAACAGCCGAAGGGTTGGCTTAACACAGGTTTATTGCATGATGATCCGGAGGAACATGTGGTAATGGCGGATGAGTAGCTCAATATATACAGCTGGCTATACATTTGAATGTGGCTCGTCGACAGACTATTGGTTGCTGCCTGCGTGACGTCGTAGAAGGTCACGCCCTTCTTGACCAGGTGAAGAGGTGGCGGGGAATCTTACCGCGCTGCTGAACCAGGTGGATCTGAGCCATGAGAGCTGGATGCTCGCTATTGCCATCTAGTGGTCACTAGCTCGCGTCCCCTTATTAGGTTTACATTGATACAGCTGATGGTTATAATGTTGCACACAGAAAGGTTACATTGTTAACACATGGCAAAGGTACATTGTTAAAGGCACAGCTTTACAGAACACAACACAGGGTGACTTTATTAACTTTTCCGTTTGGAAGGAAGAAACCACACCTTATTTTATTAACTTATCAAAGACTACAGTACTTTCATTAAGACTTCTTTTGCATTGTATCATTGTTTTTCTTCCTTCCTTCCTTATTGTAGAAATGCAATGTAGTGTGCTCACTGTATAAACACCTCTAACCTAAAAGTTGTGCTCCATGTATCTGAGAAAGTAGACCATTTATTTCACACTAGACTTTAAGATACCACAAGGCTTTTGGCTTTGTTGCAGATTTCAGAGATTCTTATCAGCAGTGAGCATTCCCATCCATAAAATATGCCTGCTATTTTTAAAAATCTTTTTATGCACATTAAAGGCTGGATGCTCAGTGGCTTAGGTATCTGGCTACAGAGCCAGAGTATGGGAGTTTGATTTCCCCGTGTGTCCCCTGTGGGAAAAGGCAGCATGTGCAGTCACGGGCAAGCTGTACAGTCCCAGGACACCCCCAGGAGAGTGGCCTAATGTGAATGGTTTCTTGCAACTAGATAGTATGCCTTCAAGCAAAGCAAAGAAAATATTGCTTGTATTTTGAGTGAAAAGGATGAAAAGTTAACAAAATAGGAAAAAGTACAAATTTTGAAATGGTAAACTTACAATGTATTCAAATTCCAGTGTGCAGTCTTCCTGAGGCGCACATAACACCTGTGCATATGTTGATGACAGCTGGTGTGTTTAGTGGAGTGTGATGCAGAGCAACAAAGAATATTGCTATGGATTGTCAACACATAGGGTCATCTGCAAGAATAAAATTAATACACATGAAAAGTTCTGTCAGGAAACTACCACAGTTTTGAGAAGTCTAAACACATCACAGTTTAAATCCTTCTACTACAATGGATTCTGTCAAAGGCCTTGTAGTTGTTTTTGAATCTTGGCTGATGTTAACCAATGGTTTCTTGGTACAGCTGAACATGTCAGACTGGCTTAGTCCATGTTTGTTGTTGTGTTCCTTCCATGCCAGTTGCCCTCTAGCTTCAGCAGCATGAGGCAAAAGTGGTTAAGAAACAAAGATGATCCTATGGCTGAGTGATTTGTTCTAGTCCGTTATCAGAACGTAAGCTGTCTCAGTCTGCCTGGTAACAAACTATTTTCTTTTCATTCATCCTTGCTCAGCTAGCTAACTCTTTAACAGTGTTATGATGCAAAATTAAGAACATTAAGTGAGGCCATGGGAGAGGTTGCTACTATGTACAAAACTATTGTCAGGGCTTGAACTTTGCCAAAGCTAAAAGCTCAGGACAGATCCAGGTTCCTGAGCACACAGTTCACCCTAGCTCTTTCACCCTAAGAAAAATTCTAGGTTCTTTTGCCAAGAATCCCAAACTCCCAATTAAATTACTTATGTCTCAGCATACATGCTATTCCTTATTGTATAGCTCAGGGGTGCCCAAACGTTTCAGGCCATGGGCTGGTCACGTAGTTCAGGAAGCTGATCACTAAGGCCCGGGGGGCTGGATTCGGCCCCTGACACCAATTCATCCAGTCCGCCAAACCCTCGTTGCTTCTGGAAGCGGAAGTAAAATGCGCCTGTATGGGCGCATTTTACTTCCGCTTCCAGGAGCGATGAGGGCTTCATGGGCCAGATGAATTGCCATTGGGGGCCAGATCTGGCCCCCAGGCTGTAGTTTGGGCACCCCTGGTATAGCTCTAGTCTACACCATTTACATTTATTAGAGAAGATGATAACAATAACAAAGGTTCCCTTTTCCCATTTATTCAACTACAGTGGAACCCTGACATACAAACGGTTTGACTTACAAAAAATTCAACATTCAAATAGAAATCCAGGTTAAAAAAAATATCGACATGCAAATTTTCAATAGGAAAAATTTCTTATACCAAAAATATGGTGACATCTAGTGGCCTCTTTTGGTAATGCAATGTGTTTTTGACATACAGTACACATTTTTCAACATATAAATAACCTTGTAGAAGGGGGGGATTGTATGTAGAGGTTTTACTGTAAATGTATGACTATTGATATATATGAAATCATCAGAAAGACATTTGTAGCTTTAAATCAACAAGGAACTGAACAATCAAAATTAACTAGAAGTACGGTATTACTTCAGAGTCAAACAAAACAGATTTATCCAAAAGAAATATTAGATCAATATATTTTAGCCTTGCATGATTCTATGATAATGTAGCTGTTTGACTATATGATTAAATGCAATTAATATGTTATGTGATATAAATGAACAGCAAATAGAAGTATAACTGTGACCTTATTAACAAAACATTTGTATATGCATTAGAATAGCAAAGAAAGCAGTTGTTAGCTGAACAGCTCATAACAAAATGCACTTATAGAATAATTAAGTGTAAGAGAAAAGTAGCAGGCTTGATACTGTTGCAATATTTTTTTACACGTTGAAAGCACTACTTCACTGTTAGCAGTGTACAGTACCTCAGTTTTTGAACCAACATAATTTTACAAAAGCTGCCAAAGAGAATACACAGTACGGATCTTTGCACCTCCATATTCAAGTGTTTTTGTAGATCAGTTTCTGGAAAAACTAAAAATGTGTCTCCTCAGTACTTAAAATTCATTTACCAAAGAGCAGGGTATCCACGTAGAACTGGTATATCAGATCAGTTATTTCAGCCCCCAGCTGTGAAGATCTTAAGGATTGTGTGGCAGCAATTGTTGTGGGAGTTTGGGGAATTTGTACCATGTGAGCTGAACGCTCGCAGCTGCCCTGTACAAAATTATCTCTAGGTCTTGTGTTCCTTTGTGTATCCTTAGAAAGGTGATAAATACTCTAAGAAGACTAAGCTAAATCAAGATTGGTGAAACCATTTGTGGCTGGCTGTGTATCCAATGAAGAATTTTCACATACTGTATCTTATTGATTAGTTGCCTTCCTAAGTTGCTAGTAAAATTCAGGAGGAACACACACGACTGCAGACTGTAAGAGTACAAGTATAAGAGGTATTTTGTTTGAATGGTCTAGAGGAAAGTGCTAAGAAATAATAGCAGAATATCTGAGAATGGGAGAAGAAGGATAAGAACTTTAGGAGTTCCATAAACGATGACAGACATGTGATCCATATGTAAAACAAATGTAGAAGGAGGAGGCGGTACCTTTCTTGGATCACTAAACAAACAAAAAAATTCATTGTGAGTTTTTGTGATTCAAGATCACTTCAGGCATGCATCAGTTTCTTGTGGGTAAGACAGGGAAATTATCAATGAAAGTCCAAATGTTCATGGCATGATGGTGTGTTTGCCAGGCTCTCTTCTTAAAACATTAAATCATTCATTTTAAAGAAGAGAGCCTGGCAAACACACCATCGTGCCATGAATGTTTGGACTTTCATTGGTAATGTCCTTGCCTTAACCATAAGAAACTGATGCATGCCTGAAGAAGTGATCTTGAATTATGAAAGCTTGCAATAAATTTCTTTTGTTTAGTGCAGGGATTCTCAACCTGCTGCCCATGGGCCAGATGCAGCCCGAGGCACCATTTCATGTGGCCCACCACCATGGAAGTGCCATGTGGTGGAGGAAGGGCAAAATAGCTGCCCGGCCCCCGAAGCTGTCTGAGGGAGCATGACCAGGCCCCCAGCTTAAAAAGGTTGAGAACTCCTGGTTTAGTGATCCAATAAAGGTATCATGTCCTCCTTCTACAACAGGCATTCCCAACCTACGGCTCATGGGCAGGACCTGGCCCATGACACCATTCTATCTGGCTTGCCGCCACCTCCATCACACCCAGAAGTGGAAGCCAGTGCATTTATATCAGCCATAAAACGCACCCATGCATGTGTAAATGCGCCAACAGCTATCATAAATGCAGAAGTGGGCACATTTATGACAGCTGTAAATGCACCTGTTCTGCTTCTGGGGGCATGGATGTTGTGTATGAAACTGTATTGCTTTAAGAATGAATGAAGTTACTGCAATGTCCGAATGTAACCTAACAATGATCACAATGTATCCAATGTATCTCACCTGTTTAAGGGAACGTGAGCTGCCCATAGAGGGCAGCTGCGAGCGTTCAGCTCACATGGTACAAATTCCCCAATTACCGTCAGCCGCGGGAACCTTCCAGCGCAAGGAACATCTGGAGAAGAAGGGCGTGACTCAGGATGACGTCACGCAGGTAGCAGCCAATATGCTACCGTATAACCAGGAGATCTCCCATGCAGATGCGCTGTCCCAATCTCCCCTCCCTAAATTAGGAGACCCCAAATGCGAGGTGGAGCAGGGTCACCAAGTCGTGCTGATCAAGTCTCTCGACTCACCCCCCATTGTTCCCGCAGACCTTGCCAAAGCTACGGCAGTTGACAAAGTCCTGTCCCAAGTCAGTTCCTGGGTTAGAAAAGGGTGGCCCACAACTCCCCCCGAGGAGGAATTCAAACTGTTCTTCAGGTGCAGGGTAGAGCTTTCCCTTGAAAGGGGCTGCCTCCTCTGGGGCCAGCGGGTGGTCATCCCAGAGAAGTTACGAGCAAAGGTGCTCAGGCTACTGCATACCAGCCACCCGGGAATAGTGCGCTCCAAAGCACTAGCCAGGAGCTACTTCTGGTGGCTCCAGATAGACGCGGATATCGAGCATTTGGTGGGCACGTGCGAGAGCTGCCAGAGCTCTCAGCCCGAGGAGTCCCAGCTGCCCCACTTGGAATGGGACACGGCCCGTGGACTGTGGTCCCGGTTGCACATCGACTTTGCTGGCCCTTTCCGGGGTTCCCTCTTCCTGCTGATAGTAGACTTGTACTCCAAGTGGCTAGAGGTCATTCCCATGTCCAACACCTCATCTGCCGCAACCATTAAACAGTTGCGCAAGGTGTTCAGTTGCTTCGGCCTGCCGGACGTGCTCGTGAGCGATAAGGCTAGTACTTTCACGTCCACGGAATTCAAGGCATTCATCGAGAGGAATGCCATCCGGCACATCACTTCTGCCCCGTTTCACCCCACCACAAACGGTCAGGTAGAGCGCCAAGTGCGTGCTACAAAAGACGCACTGCGGCACATGGGTCCCGGTGAATTGAACCTCCAGCTGTGTCAATCCCTCATTTGTTATAGGGCAACTTCAGGACTTTCACCGGCTGAGCTCCTCATGCGGAGGAAGCCGGTAACGCTTTTTGATCGGTTGGATCCGACCAGGGTGGAGGATGGGGGAAGGAATATAGAGATAGAGAGCTCCAAAAGTTTTGCGGTAGGGGACCCGGTTCATTGTAGGAATTACGCAACCTCGGGACCAACGTGGGTTCCAGGAACGGTCATTGAGCAAACGGGGCCAGTGTCTTACAGGGTTGAAACAAGTACAGGTCTGCTGTGGAGAAGGCACGCTGACCAACTCAGAAGGCGAGTTACCAGTGAAAGAGAGTCAACGTTAGGGTTCTCCCCCACCCATTTAGCCCAAGGGGAGGGACATGGGGACGTCCCCAAGTACAAATGCATACCCTGGATTCTCACACGAGGAGGAGGATACTTTGAAAGAGTGGGATGAGGAGTCACCTGATGAGTTTAATTTTATGTTACCATACCAGGGGGGTGTTGCGGAGTGGTCCCCCACCCATCCGAGCGAGAAGAGGGGTTTTAGTTCAGCCCCTGGCATTTCCAGTCCTCCCAGTCCTTTTGTTCTAGAGTTTACCCTATCACCAAGACCCCCAACCCAGGCAACAGGGGGAAGTACGTTCACCCCATCACCAAGACCCCCGACTCAGGCAGCAGGGGGTAGTACAGGTACGCCAGTTGCAGGCGAAAGAAATCGGGGCAAGGCAGCAAGGGTCTCCTCATCGATTCCTAGATTCGTGCTGGGGGGGTCACCAGGTGCCACGAGTGATAAGCAGGGGTTCACATCCCAGTTACACCTCCCGTTTCCCTCTCCAAATGCAAGGTTGCCACAGAGTCCCCGCCAGACGACTAATGAGTTCCCCCTTTCCGTTGCAGGACGAGAGTCTGCGGAACTCGGAGCCCCTAGTTCCCCTGAGCTCAGCCAAGCAGTCGTTCACCCCAAGCGCACATGCAGGAAGCCACAATGGTTGAGGGACTTCGTCCCATCCTAGGGGGGTGGAGTATTGTGTATGAAACTGTATCGCTTTAAGAATGAATGAAGTTACTGCAATGTCCGAATGTAACCTAACAATGATCACAATGTATCCAATGTATCTCAGCTGTTTAAGGGAACGTGAGCTGCCCATAGAGGGCAGCTGCGAGCGTTCAGCTCACATGGTACAAATTTCCCAATTACCGTCAGCCGCGGGAACCTTCCCGCGCAAGGAACATCTGGAGAAGAAGGGCGTGATTCAGGATGACGTCACGCAGGTAGCAGCCAAAACGCTACCGTGTAACCAGGTTCAAATGTATTGTTGCATTATAAAAGGAGCTGTACCTCTGTCATTACCACATGTTCGGTCTACCGGTGTGCAAATAAAGATGTGTTGAGCCAGACTCCGGCGGCTTCTATTGTTTTGGTTCCAGTACACCAAAATGGACCAGCACATGACACTGTCCTGGGGCATGGTCAGGCCCGTGGAGTAAGAAGGTTGGCCACTGCTGTTCTCAAAGAACTTTAGGGCAACCTTTGGCAGCTTAAAATATGCTGAAAGTGGATACAAATTTGGAACAAGGAAAGAGTTGGATGTTCATTGCCCTGCTTCCCCAACTAACCAATCATTGGAGAACTGGTATGATTTGGTGATACTCTGCCTGGCCTTGGCCACCATAAAGGCATTTGGCATAGAGGCCAGGCACAGAGGATGTGTGAGGGACAAACCATTGATGACTTGTTTGAAAGTCTAATCCTGTGTTGTTCAACAAGCCATAGTTAAAATAGTGTGTGTGTTACTCTTACAGCAAAGCATGGCCAATAGCTCTATTGGATGTAGAATCCTTTTATAACCCACATGTCTATGCTTTCTCCTAAACTAGGAAACTCCTTCAGGACAACTATGAATCAACTGCTACTAAGCACTTCCAGCCTCATGAGCTTCCAGACGGGAAATATCCTCTGCCCTGGAGTGTACACCAGCCAGGGAGTGGATATGTCCGAGAAAAACCTCTTTCTTTTCCCACCACGAAAGCAGTAAGTATTCAGAATCAAGGTTCTGGTTGTTACATGGGTTGCTGTCTTGATATAGGAAACTACTGCACATTTGATATTGCTTGCCTTAGTGCCTGACAATAGAGACTGAAGCGCCTCTGCCTTATAGGTTATGCCCAAATACAGAAAAACATCAACAACACTTAGGGAAGTCTTATGTATGGACACAGGGGGAGATTTTGCAGGACTTAATTGTGACTCATGATTAATGGAGGGAGTATTTATGAGGCATTTATCCTTCCTCAGTGTATATCTATTTGATCCCACATAGCTACTGCCATGTAGGCCTACAGCCATTAATGCCAAAGAAGATAAATTTAAAATGATATGAATGATCCATCAAGACTTTGAGAGGATTCAAAATGAATAGAGTTTTGAAAACAGGAAGTGACAGGAGGTCTCAAATTCAAGTAAGACAAGTGGCCAGAGAGAAATGAATATGTGTTGTACAAACCTATACAGTAGACCATCACATAATGTCGTTGCTTGATTCCCCAAGTAGCGTCGCTATAGGGGAAACGTCGTTGTGCAGTTTTCAATGGCAGCCGTGCCATCTAGCGGCAAAAAACTGTCATTCGCACGACGATAAAAAAAGTCATTAATCTGCACAACGGTTTTTCGTTGTTGTGCGGATAGTCACGTGGCGAGTGACGACGCATCGGTAAGTGGAAATGACGCTATTTGAACGTGTCGTTAATCGAGGGTCCACTGTACATGTTTATAAAGGTGCCTTACTTCAGTCAAGTTAGAAAGCCATCTTGTCACTTTAGTGCTCCACTTCTCTTCTTCCTCTTCCAATTCCCCCCCAAGTTGGCCTTCTCTCCCTCCCATTATTCAAGCCAGAGTTCGCTTCCACTCACGGAAAAATAGTTTCCTGTTTACAAATATATGGATATCAGTTTTACAGCGGCATTTGTCCAATTATTACAGTGAAAAGAGCAGTATTTTCGACGTGTATCACTTTTGTTTATTTTATTATTTTGGCATCTCAGTGAATCATTACCCAAGTTGGCTTTATGAAATACCAGTTAGAATACACATTGTTATGAGATAAAATAAAAGAAAGTTGGTAGAATTTTAGTCAACATGTTAAACAATACAACAAAGAGGAGATGATTGCTCTTGTTTTTTATATGACATGGTTAATCAGAGTCCCAAATGCCAATGACCAGGTGCTACTAAAAGCTAGTTATATCAGTGGAGTCAACTGGAGTTCTGGAGGAAGCAAGTGTGTGCAGAATAGAAACCAGGACACCAGCAGTGTATACTCAGAATTTCAGGTTTCTAGTTTGTAGGTGTCAGAGATCTTTTGTGATGAACAAATGTGATTTTGGAATATAACCTATCCAGTTATTTAAGCTAGAACATCAGTGGTATCCATGGAAACTTTTGTGGGTTTGGCTGTTACAAACACACACCCCATATCTTCACATTATAAGGCAATGAGATATTTGAGTGTGTCAGGGAAGCTGAGAGCAATACCATCAGCAGGCTAAATTCTGTCAAGGATCTGCATTTAGAATGGTCAAAGAAGAGACAGATGAGATACCGATAGCACTATTTCAAGTCACACAGAATTAATTTATTGGAGTCCTAACAAGATGCAGCCAAGCAATCAGAAGACAGAGGATTAGAAGGACAGCTATGAAGAAACTAGTAAAGATCTTCAAGTGGAAAGATGTGTCACTAGAGACCAAGGCAATAATCATCAGTACTATGACATTTCTGATTATTAGATATGAATGTGAAAGCTGGGCAGTGAAGAAAACTGACAGGAGGAAAATTGACTCATTTAATATCTGCTTCTGGAGAAGAAATCTACAGAGAGCATGGAAGGCCACAAAGACAAATAATTGTGCTGTAGATCAAATTGAGCTGACTTTTATTAGAAGCCTAAAATGACCAAACTGAGGGTATTGGCTATACCAATAAACTCCTTTTTAGGGAAGGGCTGTGGGAGTGAGCCCTGATATTTGCCTGACTCAAGGCCTGCCACATGACCACGGAAACGTCTGCAGAAACAGACAGTGCTTGCTCTTCGGCTTTGAAACAGATGAGCACTGTACCCTAGAGTCGGATATGACTGGCTTTCGAGCAAGGGAAACCTTTACAAGGCCTCCATAGTTATAGGTAAAGGTTTCCCTTGCTCGAAAACCAGTCGTATCCGACTCTAGGGTGCAGTGCTCATCTCTGTTTCAAAGCCGAAGAGCCAGCGCTGTCTGCTTCTGCAGACGTTTCCATGGTCATGTGGCAGGCATGACTAGACACTGGAGTGCACAGAATACTGTTACCTTCCCACCGAAGTGGCCCCTATTCATCTACTTACAATTTCTTGCTTTTGAACTGCTAGGTTGGCAGGAGCTGGGACAAAGACGGGAGCTCATTCCATCCTGCAGTACTTGGGAATCGAACTGCTGACCTTCCGCCTCCCAGTCAGCGTCTTAGCCACTTGAGCCACATACAGTTATAGAACTGCATTATAATCATGACCATTAAAATACAAGTGTGGTGTACCTTCTTCATTGCAGGCTTTCTGAAAAACACTATAACCATATTTTCCAGAGTGCTCACTGTAATAGCACAGGTTAGAATCTTTATCTTAACCTATAAAATCGAGGGTTAACCGTTGGAACTTTGCATAGGCTCCTTAGCCAGGCCCTACTAGCCCGCACTCACCATTCTTGCACACGCCCGAACTGGGTAACCAGGTAAACACAAGATTGAGAAATGTGGCAGTGGTGCAAGAGTCCCACAAACGCGAAAAAAGGGAAACAACTTCATTTCCCAACGTTCTTTGCACCGCACCATAGCCCATTAGGCTGAGAGGCGCGACCACAAAGAATATTGAGAAATACTCTGCGGCCAATCAAAATCGAGCCGCAGAAAAAAAACGCACCACAACCACAAATCACCATCCCATAACTACAAGCCCCAGAGTCCTGCGCGACATGAGTGCGCAGAACACTGAGGAAGCCGGCACCCGGAAAATTAAAAAAAAACAACTCACCGCCTCATAGCCACGCAAACACCAACCGCCCTTCTTTCCCTCACCAATGGCGCCTGAAGGTCTCGACTGGAGTTTCCCCTTTAATATCAGTGGGCGGGGGGTGGTGATCCCTCTCTCCACTGGCTCCCCTAGGGTTGGGAGGTTTGGGGGGACAAAAGGGGTATGTTTCCCCCCAACCCTTCTGGACCCAGGAGACCAGGGAGAGTGGATCGATTCCCCCCCTCCTTAAAAAAACTCTAATTTTAAAGAGAAGAAACCGCTTGTTTTCTTCTCTTTAAAGACAGAGGGGTTTTTTTTTGGGGGGGGATCGGTCACAACCCCCCACCCACTGATATTAAAGGGGAAACCCCAATCTACTTTCATGACTCCACACAATCAAAGCACCATAACACTATAAAGCCCCCCTCCACACCACCTAGCCCACCCTTCCTAACCCCCACCGACCACACCCCCTCCCCACCACCTAGCCCACCCTTCCTAACCCCCACTGACCACACTCCCCTCCCCACCACCTAGCCCACCCTTCCTAAACCCCACCGACCCCTCCCCCTCCCCACCACCTAGCCCACCCTTCCTAACCCCCAATGACCACGCCCCTCTCCCCACCACCTAGCCCACCCTTCCTAACCCCCAACAACCATGCCCCCTCCCCACCACCAAATAAATAAATAATTTTTTAAAATTACTAAAAAGTCAAAAACATCCAAAAATACACAAAAACAAACAAAAACAACACCAAAAACAATACAAAGTAAACAAAAACACAATCAAAAACAAAACAAACAGACAAAAAATACAAATTCCAACTCCCCCTCCCCCCCCACACACACAAAAGAAAGAAAACAAGCAAACTTACCAAAAGATGTCCTACCTCCACGAGGACCGGAAAAGAAATGAATAAAGAAAGAGACTACTTACCAGAAAAAGCTCCACCCAGAGGTCAGGAGAGAAAAAAAGAGTCAAAATACAATAACCCCTACCAGCACCACCTGCTGGCCACAATAGTAAAAACAATTCAAAAACACACAACAGCCCCAAACAAAAGGCCACAAGAGTAAAAACAAATCAAAAACATAACACAAATTCACAATTTTACACAAAAGGTCACACCAATAAAAACAAGTCAAAAAATTACACTAACACACACTTTAACATAAATCACAAACATATGTCAATATAATACAATAGAAACTTTTAAAAATCCTGTGCTGAGTTTTAACTCAAATTAAAACCCAAAACATCTAAACACATTTTAAAAACATTGAATGTAAAAAACATTTACTTTTACATTATTAAAATTATTACCTATGGTATAACTAATTAAAAAAAGTTCAAAAAAACTAAAACATTATTCACTTACATAAAACAATTTGAAAAAATTATATCATACTTTGTTCTTTTATTAATTCTCAAAAAAAAACCAAAAAGCAGATCACAGTTAATAACAGCCAAGCCAAAAATTTTTTACATAAATAAACATTTTAAAAATTAAAATTACAGACTAAGCAATTTTTTAAAAACATTAACACAATTTAACCTTCCAACACAATTTAAAACAGCCCGGCAACGCTGGGCAACCTCTGCTAGTTCTATTTAAAATACATAATGAAACCACGAAACTTTTTGATCTCATTGACTAGCTTCTTTGGCTTTCTTATATTGCAAGGGGACATGAAAGAAGCTTCATTTGGGTGTCCCTTAAGTGGAGTTTCTCCAGCAAAAAACCCTTTCAACCCAGAACAATTTCTGACATGAAATTATTATTATTATTAATATGTTGTGATTAGAACATAATTACGCAGAGGAAATACTCCCCACAACCTCTAAGAAAAGGAATTGATACAAAATGTCCTCTTGGCATTTCTTCTTTGTTAGGGCTGTTCTTTCCACATTGTAAGCCTGGAGTGCTCCCTCCTTTTCCTTTATACTTTGACTATTCACAACTGTCCCCTGAGTCACAAGCGGAATTTGTTTTACAGGTCAAACAAGTCCATTTTGATACTATGGACCAGGGACCAAAGACAGTGACAGGTCTGGAGCCCAAGCATACTCCTGATCTCCACAAATTATTTGGAAAAAGCTCTGTCGATGTGGAAAATGCCAGACATGTGAGTCTACTCAAAGAACCTTGGGCCAAAACTAGCTCTACCTATAGACAAAGTGAAGAGGCATTCTCAGACAGCTGATGTTAGGCATTACAGAAAATGGCTAGAATGTAATGTATGGTTTACTGTCATGTAATGTATGGGTTGTATGAATGTAATGTATGGTTTTACTGTCATGGAGGAGGGTGGGAGGCCTCAGATCCGTGATGGCAAACCTTGGCACTCCAGATGTTCTTGGACTTCAATTCCCAGAAACCCAAGCCCCCATGAATCCGCACAAATGGGTTTTCTGCGATTCATCCAGCTTGCGCCACCCTCATCGCTCCTGGAAGCAGTAGTAAACTGCGCCCGGACGGAGGAAGGGTTAACCCGGAAGAGCCTTAATCGTATGGGCGCATTTTACTTCTGCTTCCAGGAGTGACGAGGGCAGCACAGGCCGGATGAATCACAGTAAACCCATTTGTGTGGATTCACAGGGTGCTTGGGCTTCTGGGAATTGAAGTCCAAGAACATCTGGAGTGCCAAGGTTCGCCATCACAGCCTCAGATGGCTTGCCTTGAATACCAGGCCCTTTGATTTAAGGGAGGGTGATGTGAGTTTGTCAGAGGCACATTAGATGTGCTGCCCCAGACAGCAGATTGCCTCAGATTGGGCCTGTGTCACCTTCCTTTGGTCATAACTCAGGTGGCTCATGAAGAAAGGAGGGACCCCTATCTGGATGCTAAAATAAATAGAAGAGCAGTTACTTGGCCAGAGAAAAATAATTGCTGCTTATAGAAAATCCCAGTGAAGGAAACAGATATTATGAATGTTATTATGGTGGGGTTCAGCTTGAGTAGCTCAGCAGAATTAAACTTTCAGCACTAGCCTTTTATTATGGGGCTATTTTAAAACTGCTGCTTTAGACAGGTACTGTACATAGAAAGAGCCTCCTTGAAGAGTGTGGTATTTTTGAACTACAATTGGGCGTACCCTGGTAACAGTAACCTTGTGTTGCTGGCTAATCTTTCCTCACACTAGGTCAGGCGAAGGGAACTGCAGAATGAACCCACCAAATGGTGGCTTCGTTTTGCCATTTTTATGTCTGGCCTAGTCACGGAAGAAAAAACTATTTTAGACCCTCTCTTATTTTTGCCCATTTCTTTATTTGGCAATTCTATCTATATGCAAAGTATCCAGGAGTTTTGCTCCATGTGTTGATTTACCAATGACACAGTTGAGGATCCCCCTTCACCTTCTTTATAGTTCTTCTTCTTTCTACTCTGGCTTCTCAGTGACAGAGATTGGGAATTCAATTCCCCCACAGTGCCTCCCAAGAGCCAGCCTGTGCAGCCATGGTCAAGTTGTATAGTCCCAGGGCACCCCTGAAAGAAGGGAATGGTAAACTCTCATTTTTATAAAACTCTGAGAAAGGTTCACTATAAATCAGAACTGATTTGATGGCACACAATTATCACTATTATCTGCAATGAATTTAAAAATTTTGAAAAACAAAATTAAACCTGCGATTGATTTATTGTCTGCTAGGCCCACATGCACACTGCTTCACAAAAAGTGAAAAGGACAAATAGTCCTGAGGATCTGATAGTTCAGAAACTGACACAAAGAAGGAGAAGAAGAAGAAGAAGAAGAAGAAGAAGAAGAAAAGGGGGGGAATCAAGGCAGAGATAAATATGGGGAAAATACTGAATTCAGTTACATATCTTTGAGCTTAGATTTAATTATAATGGGTTATGTAGACTAGAAGGTTGTACCAAAACTAATGGAGGCTTTGAGGCAAAATCCACAGGAAGAAAGTTAGGATTTACAGACGAATTTTGGGAGGCATTTCCAAGCAGGAACGGAGCAAGAAAAAAGGTCCTTTGAGAGAGTAGGAATACTTTGTAGTGGTGAGCAATGTTAATTCCAAAAGTAAATCATTCAAACTTAAAGAGAGCTATAAATGACATACAGAAGAGAAAAGTCCTATTGGCAGGAAATGTGATGTCTGATTCTGAACCCATGGTCTTGTGCTGTACTTGTAGGGACCACGCTACATGTCCACAGAGTATGGCACAAAGTTCAACTTTAACATCCCAGGACAACCAGGTATAGTTCTTCTACTTCCCCTACCATGTTCTTGTCATCTCCTTCTTCTGTTATGTTAGTTTCAAGGAAAACATGTATATATATTTCTTACTATACTACCTGATATATACCTTCTACTAATCCTGCAGCACCTCTAGCTAATGGCTAGATGGTGAGGTCTCCAGATGCAAGCCAACTGCTGGCAAAAATATTACCTGAGCTTAATCTCAGAGGGAGATCGTTGGCTTTCAAACATAGTGTTGCAAAGTCAAAGAGGTATCTAGCTAAGAAGCAATGCTTCTAGTCTTTCTTGCATTATATTTTCCAGGCATGTGGTGATGATTCTGATGAATCACACGTGGGCTTAAATGCAAACATGTCTGAATAAACAGTACATCCAACTGGCAGCCTTATGGGACCAGTCAGCTCTGAAGTCACTAAGGCAGGGATGCACATTGTGCTTATGCTAGTGCATATCTAGCAACAGGAGTAATGTGTGACTCCTGACACAGGAAAGGACAGTACACGGAGCGAGAAGTAAATTAGTTTACTCCTAAACATGCTGTTTGCAATCTAGTGCAGAGTTAAGTTTACACAGGTCTGCTTTGGTATGCTGAGCGCTTGAAATAAAGAACACAAAATAACATCATCATAGCAGAGGCAACAATTTGGGATACATTTTATCTTGCTTTCTTATACAATTTTATGTAATTCTGCAGTACTATCATTCATCCCCCTCAATCCCACCTCCTTTAGTTCTTTGAACCAAATCCATATTTAGTTCATTAAGCAATACATTGGCCTAAATCCAAATCACAAGTACCTTGCAATTGATTTTTTTAAAAAGAAGTTCTACATATCATTATTGCCACCTACAAGTACTCAAAAATAATGCATAGCCCTTAGAAATCTGAGATTAAAATAGAAGTTGAAAAAGAGTGTGCATTTTTTTTTTTGGTCGAGGAAGACTTTTTATTCTTAGGCCTGTGGGGATTTTGACATTTAGCACTTCATCTACAGCGAAGATTCCACATCTTAGGTGGTTACAAATATATTTTATAACAAAAATCGAGTTTCTTATATAACTGGTAGCTGAGAGAATACAAACAGTAATAGCATTATAAGACTTGTTGAATAGTGTAGTGCTTAGATTTCTATGACTTGGGACAGCTTGTCATATTACATAGTATAAGTATGGACAGGGCCGCCATCAGAAATTTCTGGGCCCCATACTGAGCAATCCTATTGCCCCCCTGTGCACACACACACTCATACTTTTCTCTGTCACGGCAGGGCCCCTGTCAGCTCCGGGCCCTATACGGCAGTACTGGTAGTACAGCCTAATGGCAGCCCTGGGTATGGATATACGAGTCACTATCATATCTGAAAATATTTTCTCAGCGAAAGTGACCATGAGAAATTCTGGCAGCTCTCTAAAAAAATATTTTGGTATTCTGGGTTTCTACTTTGGAATATTACAGTTCAGAGACCTTCTCTCTTAGCAAGCTGCTTGGGTTATTACTTTCTTAGCACAAGGAATCAAGAGCAACTTGTAAAGGCTCTCTGTTTCTGGTGTGTATTAAGGCACAATTGCAAGTTGTGCGAGCAGTGCCTTGCAAGAAGAAAATGGCGGTTTCCCGCCATCCAAATTAGGAGCTAAAGTTGGCGCGAAATCTCCCTCTCTGAGCACGCTCATTATGCTAATCAGAGTTCTGTGATTGGTTACAGTTTTGGATCCTGTTTTTCATTGGTTAATACATATATATCATGTTATGATTGGTTGGTTAGGATTGCCCGGCGGGTTGCTACTTTGTATCAAGGAGCCACCACCGGGAAGACACTATATAATCCCCACGGGTAAACAAGGGTGGGGTTGGACTGGATCTATACTACCCATTCCGCACAGGTAGCCAATAACGTGCTAAGCCTGGGTTCCTCCACATGCTATCACTACTAGTGTAGCTTAGTCATTGCCAATCTTCTACGGCAGATTCCAGAGGGACTGATTTCACGGGGTTCGTATAGCCATCTTCTGTCCGAAGTTTTAGTGTAAGGGACCAAAGACAATGAAACAGCTGAAGGGTTGGCTTAACACAGGTTTATTGCATGATGATCCGGAGGAACATGTGGTAATGGCGGATGGGTAGCTCAATATATACAGCTGGCTATACATTTGAATGTGGCTCGTCAACAGACTATTGGTTGCTGCCTGCGTGACGTCGTAGGAGGTCACGCCCTTCTTGACCAGGTGAAGAGGTGGCGGGGAATCTTCCCGCGCTGCTGAACCAGGTGAATATGAGCCAAGAGAGCTGGACGCTCGCTACTGCCCTCTGGTGGTCACTAGCTCGCGTCCCCTTATCAGGTTTACATTGATACAGCTGATGGTTATAATGTTGCACACAGAAAGGTTACATTGATAACACATGGCAAAGGTACATTGTTAAAGGCACAGCTTTACAGAACACAACATCCCTCCCCCCTAGGATGAGACGAAGTCTCTCAGCCAAGATGGCTTGTTGCATGTGCGTTTGGGCCGTGACGAGGGCTGCCCCCCCCCGGGGGCGTTATTGCTTCTTTGTTCCCTGGACCCTTGTCCTGAAATGGGAGAGGGAGACTCGTTAGTGGTTTGCCGCTGTCTGGCGGCCTTAGGGGAAGGGAAAAACTCCATTGTGGGCAGACCGGGGGCCGTCGGGGCTAACGAAAAACCCCTCTTCTCGCTTGGACGGGTGGGGGACCACTCCGAAACCCCCCCGGTTCTGGAAATCAAAATCTAACTTGGTAGGGGTACCCGCATCTGTGGGGACTTTCCGCGAGATATGTATGGGGTCGGGTTCCTCCTCCTCGGAAAGATCCCCCAGGGTATCTATGAGGATATCCTCCTCCCCCCTTGGTGGGGGCCCACGGTCCCCTTTTCCTCCCCCTTGGGCTGAATGGGTGGGGGAGAACCCTAACGCTGACTTATTTCCTGCTTGATCCGTGCCCTGCTCATCGGAGACCCTGCGTCGGAGCTGGTCCGCGTGCCGCCTCCACAGGAGCCCTGTGCTGGTTTCCACTCGGTACGACACGGGGCCGGTTTGCTCCACAACTACGCCCGGCACCCAGGCTGGGCCCGTGCTGGCGTAATTCCTGCAATGCACGGGGGCGCCTATACGGAAACTCTTTGTAGCCTCTAGCCCGATGTTCCTCCCTTTGTCCTCTACCCTCGTGGGGTCTAGCCTAGTGAGGATGGTGGTCAGCTTCCTGCGCATTAAAAGCTCTGCGGGGGAGTATCCTGACGCCAATGGGGTCACCCTGTACCCTAGCAGAAACTGACACACTTGTAGGTTCAGTTCCCCTGGGCCCATGCGCCGCAACGCGTCCTTCGTGGTGCGGATGAGGCGCTCTACTTGGCCGTTGGTGGCCGGGTGAAACGGGGCGGAGGTGATATGCCGAACGGCGTTAATCTCCATGAATGCCCTAAACTCGGAGGACGTGAAACAACTAGCGTTATCGCTAATTAACGTGTCGGGTATGCCGAACGTGGAAAAGAGCCTCCGCAAATGCCTAATGGTCTGGGCCGAGGAGGTGCTCGTGACTGGGATAACCTCCAACCATTTGGAGAAAGCGTCCACTACAAGGAGGAACAGGGTGCCTCTGAACGGGCCCGCGAAATCAACGTGCACCCGGGACCACGGCCCCTTAGCCGCGTCCCATTCCCTGTGGGGAAGGCGGGCCTCCTCTGGTCTGGAGCATTGGCAACTCTCACAGGTGCCGACCATGTGCTCGATGTCGGCGTCTAGCTGGGGCCACCAGAAGTAACTCCGGGCCAGCGCCTTGGATCGCACGATGCCGGGGTGGCTGACGTGCAGCAGTTTGAGCACCCGCGGCCGAAGGGAAGTGGGAATCACCACCCGCTGCCCCCACAAGAGACACCCCCTCTCTAGGGACAGTTCTAGCTTTTTTCTGAAAAATGGAGCGAACTCCTCCGCTGGGGAGGACGCGGGCCACCCTTTCTGCAGCCAGGAGCTGACTGTCGCTAACGTTTTGTCTTTCTCTGTCGCTTTGGCAATGTCGGCGGGCACTACGGGGGGCGAATCCAGGACCTCTATCATGAGAACCTGATGGTCCCGCTCCCCCATGCTCACCTGGCTGGGCATTAGGGGGAGGGGAGACCTAGATAGGGCGTCCGCATGGCTGATCTCTTTCCCGGGCCGGTAGATCAACGCGTGCTGATACGCGTTGAGAAAAATGGCCCACCTGAGCATCCTCGGAGACAGGATCTGTGGGGTGGGCTTATCAGCGGTAAAAATGCCTAGCAAGGGCTTGTGGTCTGTTACAATGGTGAAGGGGCGGCCGTACAGAAAATCGTGAAATTTTTTCGTCCCTGCGACTATTGCTAGTGCCTCCCTGTCCGTCTGTGCGTAGTTCCTCTCTGCTTGGGACAGGGACCTGGAATAAAATGCTATCGGGGCCTCCCTTCCGTTTTCCAACACGTGGCACAGCACCGCCCCCACCCCCACTGGAGATGCATCACAGATCAGAACTACTGGGCGCTTGGGTTGAAATGGGTCAGTATAGCGTCGGACGCCAGGAGGCTTTTCAGCTCGTCAAATGCCCTTTCTTGGTTATCGCCCCACTTCCATGCCTGATCTTTCTTTAGCAGTTTGTGTAGCGGCTCAGCCACCGCTGCCTTTCGGGGAAGGAAGGAGTGATAGAAGTTGAGCAGCCCTAGGAACGACTGCAACTCGGGCTTGGAGGTGGGGCGGGAGGCTTTCTTAATGGCCGCCACTTTGGACATGGATGGTTTTATTCCCTCAGGAGTCACACAAAACCCTAGGAACTCAACCTCGGTTGCAAAGAAGACGCATTTGTCCTTTCGCAACCTCAGCCCCGCCTTTTCGAATATCGTCAGGACCTTCCCCAACCTTTTGGCCAATTCAGCCCGACTCCCCCCCGTTATTAACACGTCATCAAAATAAGGCAACACCCCCTCCAATCCCTTCAGGAGGCGTTCCACGAGTGACTGGAAAATTCCAGGCGCCGAATTCACGCCGAACTGGAGGCGCGTCACCTGGAACGCCCCCTTATGGGTGACTATGGTCTGCGCAGCAGCTGCGGCAGGGGACACCGTGAGCTGCTGGTAGGCCTGTGCTAAGTCGAGCTTAGCGAAACACTTTCCCCCGTGTAACCTGGCCAGCAGATGGCTGACTACCGGCACCGGATATGCGTTCGGGCGGATCGCCTTGTTGATGGTGCACTTGTAGTCGGCGCATATGCAGACCTCCCCATTGGCCTTTAGAGCGGTTACAATTGGAGTTTCCCACTCCGCAGAATCTACAGGCACAAGGATCCCCTGGCCCACCAACTTGTCCAGTTCCGCCTCTATCTTGTCCTTGAGTGCAAACGGCACCCGGCGTGGTTTTAGGCGAATTGGGCGGACCTCCGGGTCCAGGTCGAAAGTCACTGGGGGCCCCTTGAATTTCCCCAGTCCCTTTTTGAAGACTTCGGGGTGCGCCTCGCACACCTCCTGAATTGGATCAGTCCCAACGGCGTGCATCCCAACGGCGTGCACCCCCCCCAATAAACAACCCCAGGGGCTGGAACCATTGAGTCCCGAGGAGGCTGGAATTTCCTCCTTTGAGCACAACTAGGGGAAGGGACGCGGCGTGCTCCTTGAATTTGACCTGAAATTCTCCAACCCCCAACACTAGAATACTGTTCCCTTGCACGTCCCGTAGTGTGGACCTCAATGCTTTGAGCTTGGGTCGCTTGTGGGGGGCAATTCCCAAAAACTCCCTCTGGGAAATGATTGAATATGAGGACCCCGAGTCAATTTCCATCCTAATGGGGACCCCTTGGACTAGTACCTCAACAAAGTAGCGGGGGTGTCTAGTAGACACGCTGAACACTGGGGCGTCGTCCTCGCTGCCGTCGGCGATGCGGCCCACGCCGTCCTGCTTCCGCGTGGCCTGGGCGCCATCCTTGGGTTTCATTGGGCGGTCTTGCCCCATGGAACGGTCTGCGGAGCTCCTCCGGGTCTCGCGCTTCTTCCTGCACACCTTGGCGATGTGCCCGCGGCGGCCGCAGTTGTGGCACTCGGCCTTCCGGAAGGGGCATTTCACGCGGTCGTGGGCCGCTCCACAGCCGTCGCATCGCCGGCTCTCCTTCCGGACCCTCTGGACGTCCTCGTCGTCGCTGCTCTCTGTGGACAACCTCGAAGTTCGCCGGGCTGCCTGTACCGGAGCCTCTGCTTTGCTCGCCTTTGGCCACCAGTCCTGAAGTTCTTGGACCCCGGCCTTCGTAGCTTCTGCGGCCTGGGCCGCTCTTACGACCTCCTGCAACGTGGGAGGCGGCTCTTGGTTCATTAACGTGCGCTGGGTTTCGGCGTCGTTCAGGCCGCACAGCACACAGTCTCGGAGGGTGATTTCGGCATTCTCCCATTTGCACGGGCCGGCCGCCAGCCGCAGGGCCGCCATGAATGCGGCGACCATCTCCCCGGGCGCTTGGACTCGCCTCCAAAACGCACTCCGAGCGGGAAACATCGCTGTGGCGGGCCGGACATGCTCACGCAGCATCTGCATGAGTTCCTTGGCCTTGAATTCGCTCACCCTCCTCGGTGCAATCAGGTCCACCAAGGTCCTTTTTGTTTCTTGCCCGAGCATTCTGGTGAAGATGGCTCTTTTCTTCGCCTCTTCCGTGACTTCGGACTCGATCAGTGCGGCCTGGAAGTCCATCTCGAAGATCTCCCAGTCGCCCGGTTTCCTGATTTCGAAACCGGCGCATGTCTTGGTCCCGTGGGCTGCCATATCCCACCTTCGTCGCCAATTTAGTGTAAGGGACCAAAGACAATGAAACAGCCGAAGGGTTGGCTTAACACAGGTTTATTGCATGATGATCCGGAGGAACATGTGGTAATGGCGGATGGGTAGCTCAATATATACAGCTGGCTATACATTTGAATGTGGCTCGTCGACAGACTATTGGTTGCTGCCTGCATGACATCGTAGGAGGTCACGCCCTTCTTGACCAGGTGAAGAGGTGGCGGGGAATCTTCCTGCGCTGCTGAACCAGGTGAATATGAGCCAAGAGAGCTGGACGCTCGCTACTGCCCTCTGGTGGTCACTAGCTCGCGTCCCCTTATCAGGTTTACATTGATACAGCTGATGGTTATAATGTTGCACACAGAAAGGTTACATTGATAACACATGGCAAAGGTACATTGTTAAAGGCACAGCTTTACAGAACACAACAGAAGTGCCTTGTAAGCTTTATCTAAAAGACTGTTTAATAAAAGCCTGTTGCTGTTCTGTTCATCATTACCTGGACTATTGCTTATAAGGGTCGGACACGACAGTTTCCTTCAAGAACATTAGAGCAGGATAACTTCTAGCCTGGAGATTTTTGAAGGTGTCTCATTTGGCCCTCACAGTGTCTCTTCCTCAACCTTCATGGTGGCTAGACAAGAAGAGAAGAGCTTCTTTTTCTCCCTGACACATTGGAAAGGCAGCAAACTACAACATTGGGATCCTGATTATAATAATGATGTGCAGGATAATGCTATCACAGTACCCATGATGGCTACTAGCAGTACAAGCTATACAACCTCTAGTATGAGAGGCAACATGAGTAGGAGGGTACTATTATGTTCAAGCCCTGCTCATTGGTTTCTCATTGCCATCTGCTTGGGTTTTTTAGGAAATGGGGTCTTGAACCACATATAACTTTGGCCTGGCCCAGTAGGGCTTTCCCAGTGCCCTCCCACTGTGACCGATGACCCTCACTCTTCGTATGGTTTATTAATTTTTCACAGTGCACAGGTTGACTAGAAAAACAAGCCAATCCAGCCAGTCCACTACATACCCATACATGCTCCACTAGGATTTTGCACATCTTAACGCTGGCATTCATGAGCTCATATTTCCCCAGCAACAAAGCAGAAAACACAAGAATATCAATAGAAACAAAATTACAGTTGTGACATGGAAAGCCCACACATGGCGTTATTAAAGCCCACTGAACAATGATGTTACTCACCAAAAACACTTCATAGTGCCTGGATAGTAATTAGCAAGTAGATGCATCAAACACTTTGCTGACTTCACTTTATCTCACTGCATGCCATCAATACACACAAGCATGCTCCCAAGAAAAGCTTGTGAATGAATGTAGGCCTCTAACCATTCTGTGGCTATGAGGGCTGCTGCTACCACTGTTAGAAATTGGAATCCTCTGGCAGTCCAAATACAGATTGCAAACCACCCTCTGTCAGCAAGACTACACAGCAAAAGAAGGTACAGTATGTTCTCCCAGTTACCATACAGAGTCGCCTCCATTAACTTGGTGATGATGAAAGACTTGAGTTTGGGGCTATAAGGTTTCACTCAGAAAGTGTTGAGAAAATGATTTTTGGTCTAAAGAGGGGCCAACTAAGCTTGTTGTAAGGGCAGCGCAGTCACACAGACAAAAACACTTAGAAGACTAGGTCCAAAGGATGGCCTTACTGGCAGCTCGGCTAAAATATGTGTTTCTGTAGGCTAAAAGAACACGCAGCCATTAGAATTATTCATGCTTAAAGCTGGAATATTTGCTGGTAAATAAAGCCTTAATGATTTTATTTTTCCAATGCCTCTTGGCTTCCTTAGAAACAACTGAAGTGATTGCTACTCCATAAAGGTTTTTCTGGCTTGTTCTCTTACTGTGTTGTCTTGTTGTTTATGGATGTTTTTGTGTCCTCTGTGTGTATTTTTTTTCTCCTTCCACATCACCTCTCCAACTTTGCTTCCCTGAAGCTTCATCTCTACTAGATCAACAGCAGCAGCCATTTGTGTAGGCTGCTATAGAGGTTTGAGGTGATAAATAGCTATTCCACCAGCCTTGTTGGATGGCTATCTGCTTCCCTCTGTCCTTCATCCTCCTTATCTCCTTTTTTTTTTCGGTTTGTCATTTCTGTTTATACTATTAAGCCTGTCGTCAGAGACCATCTTATAGCTAGTGATTGCATGTAAACAATTCCTGGAACTTTTAGCTGATCAGTGGGATAAAAATGATTTACATATACTGTACTGTACAAATAAATAAACCATCTCTCCGCTCAGATTTCTTACAAAGGAAAACCATCGGAGCCAAAGAAGAGACAGGATTTACTGAAGGCTGCCTTGCTAATCCCATTGTGGACAAACCAATATTGCAGGTTCTCCCCTATGTTTTCTGCTCCCCCCTTCTGATTGCTAAGAAAACCCTTGGTAGTGAGGACTACAAAGAGAAGTTAGCATCTTGGCAAAAAATGTGACTGGTTGGTTGAAATGTAAATAATATATGTCAACCATTATAGTTTTTTCCTTCTGCCTCCTGTAAGTAAATCCTGTTCTTGTAGTAACTTTGTTTTCACCTAAGTGGAACCAAAATCATGACCCTAATTCTGTTTTCTTTGTAGATTTAACCCATGGGTGACTGATATTTTTATCATAGTAAGAAGAGGATCCTATGTGATCATACTGTATATACTACTATCAGGCCCATGCTGGCCATTTGGGACACAGGGACAAGTCCTGGTGTGCCCCAGTGACTGGTGCCCCCCCCCCCCGAGGTGGGCAGAAGTATGTCACGTGGCGGCTACAATCCATAACGTCATGTAGTGCCTACCCCCCATAGGTGCCACTCCCTCCCTGTCCAGTGCCCTTTTAGCATAGTCAGCACGCCCCTGACTACTATTTATCAGTCAGGCTAATGAAAACAAACATGCTTCTTGCAAACCTGACATTTTGCTTCCTTTCAAAAAAAAACTTTAAGCAAAATCTTTAATCTGGTGGATGTGTTCCATCTGGTCAAACCATTTCTATCTATCTCTTGGTAATCTCAGTACTTGCCTTCTATTTTACAGGACAATGTTCCAGCAGTCAGTATTATGAAGACAGACTATTTGCCATCTTCCTTTCCACATGTAAGGAATCTGTTTATTACAGTGGACTGAGAGAACAGATAAAGGAGATATGTTTTGTCTTGCTATTCTTGATCTTCTGTGTTCTCCTTCTTACTGTTTATGTTAATGTATCCACCTGTACTGTATTCTTCTTGACAGGGCGATGAGTTTCTACCAGCCCTTTCCAAGGGCTCAGAGAGGGGTTCTGGATTTAGTCGGGAGAAGGAACTTGGCCGTACTTCAGTAAGTGCCATTCCGTTGTCAGCAGAATATCTCCTACCTGCTCCTCTTAATACATTGTCTCTGCTTATTTTTCTTATGCCAGCTTCCTAGCCTGTCCCATGTGTCTGCAGTTCCTTCTGTTTCCATTTTGCTTCTTTTTATTTGTGTTTCGTTCACCTTTATCTTCTGTGACTTGTTTTTTTACCTGCTTTCTCTTCTATCTCTATTGTCCCTCCTTCTGCCAGCTTTTGCTGGATCGGTTTTCTTCTGCCAATTGTGTAGTGGTAAATCTGAGAGTGTACTTGCTCATCATGACAGTCACGCTAGCCAGCCTTTGCCACAAATACAAGAACCCGAAAATGCGGGCATCTGTATCAATCCACGTCAACCAATAAGGAACAGGTATTTTGTAATATTAACAAAATTGCCAATTCCAAACCAAGTCACTCTCAAATAATTTGTATTACAATAGGGGATACATCTTTGTTGCTTAAGGGACTCCTGACTCATATCTTCACCCTCTATAGCGAGATCCACCAAGTGGAGAAGTATCTGGCCCCTTGAGCCATTCTCAGTTCCAAGGTCTTCAGCGGCAACGTCGGACACAGACCAATCTTCTAGGAAGGGAATATGTGGGTGACAAGGTATGCATGAATTGCAATCTCTGGGCCTTACAGCTCCATTACTGTTTCAAAATCCATGAGGCTTTTTGCTCTAATAATATGATAGCAAATCCTTCGTTCTGGTTTCACTGTTTTCCCCCCATATAGGAGCCATCAGGATTCAGCATCAATAACCACCATTATGTTACACCTGCATATGATCCAGACCTGTCCAACAGATTCCTGACTAGCTATAACTCTAAGTGAGTTTCCTACAAGTGAATAACTCATGTCAGAACAGTATCATATTCCCTGGGCATGTCTTTTTTTGTTAACGTGTACATTCTCTTATAGCCGTGATGGCGAACCTTGGCACTCGAGATGTTCTTTGACTTCAATTCCCAGAAGCCCAACCCCCATGAATCCACACGAAGGGGTTTACTGCGATTCATCCGGTCCGCGCTGCCCTCATCGCTCCCAGAAGCGGAAGTAAAATGCTGCCCGTACGGGCGCGTTTTACTTCTGCTTCCAGGAGCGACGAGGGTGGGGGCGTGTCATGATGGAGGGCTGAGAGGGACGAGCTTTTCTCCGCTCGGAAAGGAGAGAAAAGAAAGTGACTTTTTTAAAGCGAAAATAGACCTTGAAACCGGCTGAAAAATGGACCAGGAAAAAGAGAAGGAAAATTAGTAGTGGAAAATATATTGGATGCTCCAAAGCAGCGCCGAGAAAAAGAGGTAGGACAGAGTTTCGATCTTGAGAGTGGGGGGATGGGCGACCTGTAATGGCGACGAGTCCCCAGAGCTCCTGATCGAAGAACGGAAATTCTGGAAACGGGAGGAAAGCGGCGTTCTAGCAAAAGAGCTCAAAAGTATGGGCAAAGCATAAGTGGACGTCGGAACTAAAAGTAAGCCTGTTGGGGGGCTGAAAGAAGATCTCGCAGCGGGCTCGCTTGGTCTCGCCGCCCCCCCCCGATCGGAGACGTACGGAGTTTCGAAGCGCTGGAAAGGAGCAAAGGGGAAAGCGAGGAAGCTTGAGGGTGAGCAAAGTTGTAAAGTCTTATAAAGAGAAAGGGGGAAATAGAAAGTAGAAGTAAAGAGACTGATTTTCTCTTATTTTCTTTTTCTTATTTTTTTATTTCCCTTTTGAAATGTTTTATGCCGGTGGGAGTGGACAAATTAACGGCTAAGCAAAAGGGGCAAGATGGTATTCCCTGCTTTCCTTTTTTGTTAATCTCTTTCTTCCCCTTTCCTTGCCTCCCCCTCTCGCTATTACGCTGTGGACTAAGAGTGTTGGTTTTTAAAGAAGAAGAGAGACGATAAGTCTGTCCCTGCATATATTTATTTGGAGATACAAGGAGAAGCAAGAAGCTGTTGTGGCGCAGTTCTTTGAGAAATAAATTGCCTGTAGATTGGAACTTTGGAGAACAGGAAAGTGAACTCATCAGTGTTACCTTTGTCTCTGCTGATTCTTCCTTTCTCTCCCCTTAAAAGAGACTTGGAAAACGTTTGCAATTTACAATAGAAAGTTGGCCCCCCCTGCAGTTGAATTTTTGAGATAAAGAAAAAGAAAAAAAATTTTTCCTCCCTTTTTTTTTTAATTAACTGCTGTTCCTGTCTGGTTTGAAGCTTTTTAATTTTTAAATATTTTTTCAAATAAGTTTTTTTTAACTGTTTTTTTCTAAAATAAAAATTTTTTTTTCTTTTTTTTCTTTTTTCTCTCTCTCTTTTTCCTCTTTTTTTTAATTCCTTTTTTGTTTTTATTTTTATTCTATTTTGACTTTTGACCTTTGTGGGGGGGGGGAGAAATATTAAAATAGATAAAAATATAAGAGGGAAATTAACTAAATTTAAACTGGGACAATGGAAGTTTGAATGACTCTCTGGGTATACATGTGTGTGTATATGTGTTTGTAAATACACGCGCATATATAGGACAGAGAGAGGGAGGGGGGAGGGGATAAGGGTTAAGTATTGTACTTGGAAAGTTTAATAAAATTGGTTAGAGATAAAATATATGGTGAATTTTGAATGATTAAACTTTGTATGTAAATTGACAATAAGCAGTTGGAAATATATTTGAATGAAACGGCAGGGGAGAGGGAAAGAGAAGGAGAAGAAATTGGCTTGGACAAGAGTGCAAAGACCAACGTCCTCCGATAGAAGTTTCAGGAGGCTTACAAGATTGGATGAGGAGGAAGAAGAAATGAAAAAAGCAATGCAACAAGAGATAAAGGACTTGGAGGAACAAGAGACAGTGAAAAAGAGGGCACAACAACTACAGCAGCAGCAGCAACAGAAGACAATAATATCACCAACGGTGCCTACTCCATCTGTGGTAAAATCAATCGTGATAACAACAGCAAAAGTAACAACGACAACAACAGCTATGTCAACAGTGTCAACGACAGCGTTGATAGCAGGAACAACACCAACAACGATCGTAACCACGTCCACGGCCACAACACCAACGACATCGGCGACAGGAGGAGGAGAAGGAACTAAATCTGAATTTGAAATCCTTAACGAGAAATTTGATACTCTGGGGAATAATATTGGAAATATGTTTGCTCATATTAGAACAGAATGGAAGAAGGATTTGCAAGATGTATTAGTAAACATTATGAAGGGAATTGAAGGCATGAAAGAGGAAACCAAGACCATTAAAAAAGAGCAAGAAGAGATAAAAAAAGAGCAAGCAATGATAAAAGTAGAGGTCATGGACTTAAGAAAGAAAGAAAAGGAAAGAGAAAATAAGGTTGGGGATCATGAAAAGAGATTGGAAAACGTAGAAGAACAATTAAGAAAAGCAAATGTTATAATTCGAAAATTCCCAGAGAACTCACCAGACAAATTAAAAGAAAGAATAGTGAAATGGCTTAATGAAATTATGGAAGACGGCTTCACGCCGCATGAGGTGGTAAATGTATTTAGGCTCGGTTCAAGAAGGGGCAAAACTGGGTCAAGGAATGTCATGTTAAAATTTGCTAATGTATCAGATAAATTGAGGTTAATGGCGCTTATACGTGAAAAAGGACCAGAAGTTTTAAAAGTAGAAGGCCATGATATTGAAGTGTACAACGACATTCCAATGGAGGATCGTTTTTGGAGACAGTCGATGAAGCCAATCACAAAAAGATTCCAGGAAAGGGGAATAAGATACAATTGGAAATTCCCAAGACAATTAAGTTTTTTTTATTTGGGAAGAAGATATTTAATTAATGAAGATATTAATGTCTTGGACGTAATGACAGATGCCAAATTATTGGAAGCAGGAACTAAAGAGTGGTTTGACTTGAAGGAAGAATTGATTATATCTGGTGGTTATAGAAGAAGGGATAGCAATGGAAACGAGAATATGCCAAAAGGGGCGGAAGGAGGAATAGCTCCGGACGGGGAGTAGGTTCAGGCCCAATTCAGACTCCTATGTATGACTGCACCCCCCCTCCCCCCTCTGAATTTTGGAGGCCATTTGTTAAAAAAAAAGAAATGGGGAGGGAGACTAGTAGATTGTTTAGTGTATTTTTTCTTTTAGATGTTTTTTCCTTTTTTATTATTACTATTACTTTTTTGTATAAGGTGAAGGAAATGTTATATGTTGATCACATGTCCGTAGGAGGAAGTGGGAACTGCAAAAAAAGGGAGGGAGATACATAATAGATGAAGGATATAAAAGTATTAACATGGAACGTGAAAGGTACTGGTTGTCAAGTGAAGAGAAGGAGGTTGGAAGCGGCACTCAGAAAAGATAGACCGGATATAATTTTTCTTCAGGAGACCCATCAGAATTCGGAAAAAACTAATAAATTATTCTTAGGATGGACCCAAGTTTACGAAAAAGCATATGGTTCCTCAAAGGCTAGGGGGGTCGCAACTTTGATATCAAATAGAGCGGGATTCGAGATGATAAAAAGTATATCAGACCCAGAAGGTAGATATTTGATAATAAAGGGGAAGATAGAAGAAGAGGAAATAACGCTGGTGAACTTGTATGTACCAAATGAGCATCAAAATAGGTTTTTAAATAAGATATACCGAATATTAGAGAAAGAAAAAACAACAAAAATGATTGTAGGGGGAGATTTCAATTTAGTAAGATCAAATACAGATAGCACGAATATGAAGAGAAGTGTAGGTGGAAATAAGACGTTTGTGTTAAATAACTGGTTGAAATCCTTGGGGTTGAAAGATACATGGAGAGTACTTAAAGGGCAGGAAAGGGCCTACACGTATTTTTCACAAGTGTACAACACATATTCCAGAATAGATTATATATTTGTCACGGATAATTTGATAAGTAATTTAGACGGTATAGAAATTGGAATATTTAAAGAATCGGACCATGCAAAAGTATTGGTGGAATTGAAAATAGATGCTATAAAGAGCCCGAAAAATTGGAGATATAATGCTAGACTGTTTAGAGATAAAAAAAAGTAAAGATCAAATGGTAGAAAAATGGGAAGAAAATTGGAAGTGGAATGATACAGGGGAAGTACGAATTGGCACCGTATGGGATACTATGAAAGCAATATTCAGGGGTGAAAGTATTAGGTTGGCAAGTATTAGAAATAAACAGTTAAAAAGTAAGCAAGAAGAAACAGAAAAAGAGATTAAAAGGTTACAGGAGATACATGCAATAACCAAGGATAGAAAAGTATATGAAAAGATGCAGGGACTAAGGAAGGAACTAATCGGAAATGACATGGAAAAGGTGAAAAGAGACCTAACATATTTAAAAAGAGAATATTTTGAATATAGTAATAAAAATTCAAAAATGTTGGCAAGAGCGGCCAAAGAAAAGAGAGGCAGAAGAGAAATAGGGATATTAGTGGATAAGGAGGGTATAAGGCAAAATAAGATTAAAGATAAATGCAAGGTGGTTAGAGAATTTTATCAAGCCCTATACTCTAAAAAGAAGATAAACTTAGATAAATTAAAAGATAGATTGGAAATGCAAGTTAAAAATAAAATAAGTCAAGAGCATAAACAAAGAATGGAAGAATTAATAACTGAAAAAGAGATAAAAAATGTAATAAACAAACTGAAAGTAGATAAAGCACCTGGAGAGGATGGATTACCTGCTGAGTTCTATAAAGAATTTAAGGATATAGTAATCCCGAAACTGCTAAAAATTTATAATGGTATTCTTAAAGGGGAACAGGTACCTGCATCGTGGTATAGAACAATAATTGTCCTATTACCAAAACCGGGAAAAGATTTAGAAAAAGTAGAATCATACAGACCTATCTCCCTGATTAACCAGGATGCTAAGATTTTTACGGCTATACTGGCAAACAGATTGAATAGTTTCATGGATAAATATATAAATAAAGACCAGGCCGGCTTTGTGAAAGGGAGACATATGGCAGATTTAGTAAGGCGAGTATTAAATTTAATAGACGTGGCAAGACAAAATAAAGAGAAAGTAGGTATACTATCATTAGATATTTTTAAAGCATTTGACTCTGTACAATGGGTAACAATTATCGAGATAATTAAGAGCTATGGATTCGGTAATAGGTTTATAAAGACAATAGAACAATTGTACCAACAAGGATATGCTAAAATCAGGGTTAACGATGGTTTAACAGAAGAATTAAGATTAGAGGCAGGAACAAGGCAAGGATGTCCCCTATCTCCAATACTATTTATCATGGCGATGGAAATACTAGCCAATATAATAAGAGAAGACAAAAATATAGAAGGAATACTGGAAAATAAAATTAGTTTATATGCAGACGATACTTTGTTAATTATGAAACACCCCAGAAGAACCATGGAAAGGATTCAAAAGCATCTAAAGGATTTTGAACAAATTACAGGTCTGAAAGTAAACTGGGAAAAATCAGAATTAATTCTAAATAATATAGAAAAAGAAGAGCAAAGGAAAATCAGGGATGAATTTAAATTACAGATTAAAGGGAGCTTGAAATACCTGGGGATAAATATATCTAATAACTTAGAGGACCTGAAAAGACTAAATTATGATAAACAAAAGAAGGAACTCAAGACTAAGATTTCACAATATCAAAAACTGAAGTTGTCTTGGTTTGGCAGAATAGCACTGACTAAAATGATGTTACTACCAAAATTAAATTTTTTATTTGATGCCTTACCAATTCAGCTGACAGATAAGGATATTGAGGAATTCCAAAAACTATTTGATAGTTACTGTAATGGGGGACGTAGACCTAGAATTCTAAAGAAAATGTGGTACGTACCTCAA
This sequence comes from Bradypodion pumilum, assembly GCA_035047305.1. NCBI lineage: Eukaryota > Metazoa > Chordata > Lepidosauria > Squamata > Chamaeleonidae > Bradypodion > Bradypodion pumilum. Next base: position 377,733,470 of record JAWDJD010000001.1, read on the forward strand.
AAAGAAGGTGGTTTAGGAATGCCTAATTTAAAGAATTATTATAAAGCCTTCCAGATAAAGAATGTAGTTAAGATACTGATGAAGGAATCGGTTATCTGGGAGGAAATCGAGATGAACGAAGTAAAGGAAGTTGGTAAGAGTCTTTTCTTAGATAAGGAAACAGGAAAAGTATTGGTTAAAAACAGAATGATGAGATCTATATTGGGAGTATGGAAGAAAGTTAAAATGAAATTGGCCCCAAATATCTCACCGATAATTGAAATAGAAGACTTGAATAACTTCCCAATAAGATTGGATAACGAGATTAAAGAAATTTTGTTGACAAATAGGGTTCTCCTATTGAAAGATTGGATACGAGTCTGCAAAGATGATGCGAGGAAAAGAGAGCTATATACCCAGATGAAGTTGAATTGGTTTCAGATAATTATGGTGAATAAGTGGAATAATAAATATTGGAGGGAACGAAGCTTAGAAAGAGATAGGACGGAATTTGAGGAATTAGTTTGGAAAATTAGGAGGGAAGAAATTGGTATTAAAGGGTTGGTTAGTAAAATCTATAAAATAATAAACACAGATGGCAATCCACAAGACACATTAAGAAATACATGGGAACAGGATTTGAACTTGAAAATAACGGAAAAGGAATGGCAAAATAAATGGAAAAAAAGAATTATGAGATCCCTATCGGTCAGAATAAAGGAACACAATTTTAAAATGTTATGGAGGTGGTATCTGACACCCGTGAGACTGCACCAGATGGATAAGAAGAACAACAAAATGTGTTGGAGATGTAAAAATAGTCTGGGTACATATGTTCATATGTGGTATGAATGTAAAGAGGTAGAAAACTTTTGGACAAAAATTGAGATTGAGATAGGAAAAATTATGGGAGTACGTCTCAGATTGGGGCCAGACACCATCTTATTGACAGATGTTGAGAATATTAAGATAGATAACGATAAGAAAGAGTTGTTGTCTATGATGTTAGTAATGGCAAGAATGTGTATTGCAAAAAATTGGAAAAGTGATATAATGTTAAAAGTGCAGGATTGGTACGGGCAGATGTGGGATCTCGCATTGAATGAAAAACTAACATGGGAATTAAATCTTAAGAAAGGTATAATAAAAGAAAGTAGATTTTGGAAAATATGGCAAAAATTCGTGGAATACTCATTGACAAGAAATGAAATAAAAAAATTGACACCAGACCAAATGAAATTTTGGGAACAATAGAAATGAATGGGAGATCCCACAACCTCCTAGGACAATGTATATAGCACCAGGGTGATGAAGTCTGTAAGTGTATGTAATATACAGTCTGTCTTTTTTTCATATATTATGATTTTATGTTTATTCATTTTTTTTGTTTTTTTTGTTGTTATGTATAAAATGTTTGTTGTATGTCTTATGTTTTAAAAAATTAATAAAAATTTAAATATTAAAAAAAAAAGGAGCGACGAGGGTGGCACTGGCCGGATGAATCACAGTAAACCCCTTCGTGTGGGTTCATGGGGGTTTGGGCTTTTGGGAATTGAAGTCAGATGAAGTCTTATAGGATTGTGGCTGCTTTATCTGTCATGGCCTCTGTTTATTTCCTGCAGGAACTTTGGAAGGTTGCTGGTTGGAGCGCTGAGGGAGCAAAGATCTGTGTGGCCGCTTGGTTTGCTGTTTGATGTGTGCATGGTATACACTAAAATGGGCATTTGCAGTTTACAGTACATTTACAATGTCTGCAAAGCCTTGGATATGTAATGCTTAGTAAGAACTTTTTGAAATGGTACTTACTTGTTAACTCTTAGTAAGAACTATATATCTTCCTACTTGTTTTATTGGAGAACAAGAGGCATTTTGTGGACTCAGCTAGGCATGTAACAATCCATCTCTCTATTCTCTCAGGTTTTATGAAAACATTCCAAAAGGAGTAGATAGGGAAGGCTGGACAAGAGGAGGGATCCAACCTCAGCAGACAGGTGGCTTTGCTGCCAACAACTGTGCTACTGACTTAGGCTCAGACCCCAATGCGACAGAGACCTTGAGGACTGTCCATCCTCATGTTGGCAGGTAATGTTCCTAGATTTGTTTAAGATGTTTCTCTCTGTTCTTCCTTAGCCTGCTCTATGATGCTATATCAAATTCCCATTCCTTGCTCCTTCTTTCAACTGATCTCTACTGTCTTTTTAAAAATGGATTCCCTCTGCTATTACAGAACAATCACAACAGTCGATCCATTTTATCGTGACTCTCCCCATGACCGCCGCTTTATGGCTCTCCATCAGACAACTGTACCCAATTGAGTAAGTGGCATAGTCGATTGCTTCTTTGGGAAACAAAGATATTAGTGATGGTGATTCTGCTTGAGAGGCATTAAAAACATGAAATCAGTGCATATTATCCTTTGTGCAGTTTGGCCACTGCCCTAGAATCAGCTGGTCTTTCCCCCCAACCCAGGAAATATTTGAGGATTTGTAGGTCAGCTTTTCTGGGAAATTGCAGACAGAACAATGAGAGAAATGGATATTGTCTTCATGTGCATATCTTCCTTGTCTCTCAATATTTGCCTTCTCCCTAAAGATGGTTGTTGATTTGACCTTGGCTCTTTGCCTCTTTGCAGATTCTTCTCTGAAATGGACAGCACTGTCTTCAGGTCAATGTCCTATACACTAAGCAAGGTGCACCAATGATAATGCTTCATGTCATATAAAGTGTATTTTATTTCCAAGTCTGTACTGTTTTAAAGAAATTAAAAGGCATCTTGCTAATATATCCAGAGGTGTGCATAGAGTGTTGAAATGGAGATGTAAAAATCTCTGCAAGCAGGGATAGATATTGTTTTCACATTGTGTCTGGTGAAGCTTTAAAATTCAAAATCAGAAGCACACTATGATGACAGTATAATCCCTGGTAGGATGTGGAAAAACTCCATGTAATAAAGTTCCTATATGTGTCTTTGTACTATATTATATTAGCTGGGTACCCGGCTTCACCTTTTTTTTTGCCGTCCCTTCAACAACAACAGCTGCATTTACCGGCGCCTGTTCCGCTCCCCCCAAGTCCCCCCCAACAGCAATCGCCCTGGCCCAGCCCGAGGGGTTAGAGGTAAGCCCACGTCCCAAAGCCCCAGCCACCCTACCTGGCCTGAGGAGTCATCTGGGCCTGTTTTCCCCACCTCAGTCCCTGGCCCTCTCGCACCGTACATGTCCTGGGATGGTCCTCCACTTGTGGCTCATCCGCCACCTGGGCTCTTGCTGAGGCCACCCTGGCCTGGCCTCGGGCCTGTGCAGCTGTGCCCCCTGGCCATGGGTTAGCTACATCCTGTGTTACCCATCGACTGGCCAGTGGTGGGCAACCCCTCATCAGGGCCAGGCCATGTGAGGCCCCGGTCCAGCGTTGTATCCTGTCGGGGTGTGTGGGTGCATTCGTTGTCTTTAGCTGTTGTTTTTTGCCTGCTGCTGCAACCGCTGCTGCGTCTGGCCGGCCTGCCGCCTTGCCTCGCCTCACCCAGCTGCCTTGCCACTTCGCTGTGCCCCGCCCTGTTGGCTCGGGCCCGGCACCGTCCTTGCTGCGTTGCTGTGTGCTCTCCCTGCCTGGGTCGTCGACTGTAGAAATCTAATTCATGTCAAAGAAGGCTCTCTCATTGTAGTTCAAAGCCTCACACGGGGCGCCACTTGTAGAAATCTGATTCATGTCTCAATCAGTCTCATGAAGCAGCAGTTTATATCATCAGATCTTTTAAGATAGGGAGTTAAGAGTCCACGAAGTCCAGCTTCATTAGACGGAGTAAGAAGGGAAACAGAGATAGAGAGAAAAGCAAACACACACGCTGGTCTTTTGGCTGAACAAAGGATACTAATGGCTTCTCTTTATTCAAGCAGAGTGTCTCAGAAACGAAACTTAAGCAAGCAGAATATACCAGAAACGAAACTTAACAGAAACAAAACTTAGGGCATACAGCCAATCAAAAGTGTCAGAGCCCAAATAAGGAGAGATAAGGAGCGTTGTCTCTCATGCAAGCAAAGAGGCTTTTGTTTACAATATGTTTAGGACGACAGGCAAGACAAAAACCAGATGCCTTCCCACAGTCGACCAAGGTGTGGAGCAGAGGAGGTGGCAGAGGCCCCCGGCCTGGGTGTCCTGTTGTCCACTGTTGGTGCACCGGGCCCCCGCACACTGCTGCTGCTGCCCCACCGGGCATCTTAATCCTGCGGCGTAGGGTTGCTGCGGGTGGCCGTAGAGGTGTGTGTTCATGCCGTTCTGCCGTGTTGTTGCCACCCATGGCAATGCCATTTCCCTCCTCCGTGCGTGCGCACACTCTCGCCCCTTTTCATCAATGGCTGTGCCGCTACCTGGCCCCGGGTTCATTGCTGATGTTCCAGCCCAGTGCCCAAGGCACCCTCGGAGTTGTAATTTCTGCTATTTTCCCCATTTTGTGGTGCCAATGCCCCCAGGGACCCGGGATCTTGACAGTGCTGGTCCCACATGCCCATGGTAGGTGTGTGCCAAATTTCAGGGGGTTTGGTGCAGGGATGTGGATTTTTATACCGACCCACAAACATACACCTCTGTTTTATATATTGAGATAGAGTCAAAAATCTAAATATCCATTAGGGTATTAGCATTTTCATGTATTGTGCAATAAACATGCACAGAGTTGGATAAACATTATTATGTGTGATAGCAGGAGATGTTTACAAAGCTGGAATTCCTTTTAGTCTTTCATTATGTGACCCGCTGTTATAACCATGAACAGTAAAGGCCATTCACGCATATATCCCTTGACATCTCAATCAAATGCATGGGTACAGGAACACAGATCCCCTTCCATCTTTCAAAGGAACTGCAGAATGAACTCACAAAAAGGTGCCTTCATTTTGGCAGCTTTACGTCTGGCCTAGTCATGGTTGAAGAAGAAGTTGGGAACTGACACCTTGGTATCTCTTCTCATTCAGGTGCAATGCATAGCATAGCATTTCATCTCTTCTCAGTTTTCTGTCCAGTAATGATAAGTGCTACAGTGGGGTACACACATAAAGAGCCTCTTTGAAGATTGCAGTATTTTTGAAGCACAATTGGGTGTATCCTGGTAATGGTCACCTTGTGTTGCCGGCAAATCTTTCTCACACTAGGTCAGGCGAAAGGAACTGCAGAATGAACTCACCAAAAGGTGCCTTCGTTTTGGCACTTTCACATCTGGCCTAAACATAGGAGGAGGCGAAGAAGCGCTATGGTATTTTTCTCTCTCTTTGTCTTTCTCTCTCTTTTTTACATCTCTCACATTTCTCTCGGTGGATGACTTTTCATTCCTAGTGAATGTTTCATGAGCTGGTGATGCAGGCTGCTCTGACACTGAGAAAATACTTCTCAATACCACACTCAGGAGTTTCATGTTCAGTGTAATGTTATATGGCAACTGATCAGTTTTCCACTGTGCTGTGGAACATGATAACATATCTGATGTATTCAAACTGAAAGGCCCTACCATTTTATTCCACAAACCAAGAACTTCTTTTAAGTTAAGTACTAGATAAAATGTGTGTGTTTGTCATCAAAATAGTTTGTTGATAGTTCAAAAATAGGGCAAAGCAATGGCTGTATTTTGCATGTGTATATACAAACAGTTAAACAGCTAACTTGGATATAGTTTTCATAGAGAAAAAAGCATTAGGAAATCGCTTCTGTTTAAAGAAGTAATAGCCAGCTGCCACAGTAAATTCACAGTGTAATATTGATACAGCTATCAAATATTTCCATTATTTGAGTGATTTGGGTACCATTTAGAAACATATTTAGTATGCTTCTTTTATTCTCATTCTTTCATCCATTCTCAACCTACGGCCCGTGGGCCAGATCCGGCCCCTGGCACCAACTCATCCGGCCCATGCTGCTCCCAGAAGCAAAACACGCCCTGTGCATACACAGAACACTGCCATAAATGCATTCTGTGCATGTGCAGGACACATTTTACTTCCGCTTCCAGTGCAAGGAACCATGTGATTGGCCCAATCAGCTGTCTGGGGGGCATGGTCAGGCCCTCAGCCTGAAAGATTTGGGCACCCCTAATCTAGATTGTTGCTATTTGACACCAGCTTTCCCCTTTCCTAGTGAAACTATAATTGGTTGACTGCTTTACAACCCCATCATGTACTCTGTTATTTCTTGACGATCGGTAGGGGAAAAGAAGGTGCTCTTACTAGACTGTCAGCCTGCACATGATGACTGGTTCAAGAAGGATTCTTAGCTGAGCCATGTAAACAAGTACCATCTTTTCTATTCTCCAAATCCTGGCATTTCCTTCAGCATTTCCTGCAGAATTGCACACACTGCCATGCTGTTCTTTTACATATCTAATTCACTGTTTGAGACTCTTTTTCTGTTTTCTCCCTCCCACTAAATATCTGTGTTTGTGCTTCCCCAGATGGACTAGTTGCATTTTCTGAAGATAAGCAGTCCGGTATGTTTTCAGTGAGTAGAGGTTCTTGTTCCACACTGCATTTTTTTAACACATGCTCGTAGGTAGTTTTGGAGGTGTTGTCTTTCATGTTTGTTCAAACCTGTATAGGTCCTTCCTTTTGGCAATGAAGGTGGTGGTTACATGAAAATGGGACCACCTGTTCCATGGTTATCCTTACTAAAGGCAATGCTAGAACTTAAATGGCATATATGGGTGTAAACCAGTCTGTATCATTGGTTGATAACTGACGTCACAGATGACAAAGAAGCCTGCTTATAGGTTTGGGAAAAAGACTCCCCACCATCTTTACAACCATCTGGACTGAAATTAATTTTGAGTGAGTTTCACTTATGACAATGGATATACATAAGACTGTGGGGGAGCTGGTGCCAAAATAAGTCACATAATTGGGGTACACTGTGATTCTAGGATCAGGGTAGTCATAAAGTGACTGTGCTGAGTAATTCTCTCTGTACCTAAAGATTCTAAAAGCCTGCTCTGCTTGCCAATCGAGTCAATGGATAAACAATTGCTCATTTTTGTGGGAGCTGGATCAGGATATTGTTTCTCTCTGTTTGGTGTGCATGTGCTGTAATTGTTACCCATTTGTTTATGGATGAAACTTTATTTTCACATCACAGAAGTCTCTGACCAGGAAACTTTATAGCATATTAACTGCTGATTTGCTATTCATAGCTACAGACTGAAATATGATTTACTGGTTCTGTATCTTTAAATTAGCCCAGCTAACACAGAGAGCTTTAATAGAACATTACAGTGTGGAGGCAGCTTTACTGTATTTTGTCCTTTAATTTTGGAATTTTTTTCCTGGAGCAGTTATTTGCAGATAGAACCGCCTGTGTACTTGTTGATATATCACTTTTCTAAGCAATGTAGACTGGGATGGGAAAGCTGTGACCCTCCAAATGCTGTTTGAATAAATTTCCCTCCTTTTATAGTGACTAAAGTTTGATGAGTGGTTCAAGTTCTCTAAGTATACAGGAAAGGGATACGGCATAGGGAATAGAGTGATGAATTAGGACCCATGGAAGCTCACTGAGAGTAGGAAGCTGATAAAGCCGCTCTTTAAATATCTTATTTATCTTGAAAGCCCTGTCAGGGTTGCTATAAGTTGGTTCCTACCTGAAGGTATCTAAACTGCAAACAGGTGTGGCAGTAGTTTTGTGTGAAAGCATTCCACTTTACAATGTAATTTGCAGGGGGCAGGGAAAGCATTCAGCCTACTCCAATCTGGTTTTACTGCTTCTCCCATTTATCCTTTTCTCCTCGTCTTCTAGATCAGAGGTGCAACAGCCAAAATAAGGCCACTTTTTGGTGAATTAATTCTGTAGTTCCTTTTGTCTGACCTAGTATGAGAAAGATTAGGGTTAGTCACAAGGTTGCTGTTGCCTGGGATATGGCTGATTGTGGTTCAAAAATACCACAATCTTTGAGGAGGTTCTTCCCTTCTCAGCTGATCACCTCCCAAACCACTTTAACACTGGAGTGGCAGATAGGCATGAAAGAGACAGACCTCCCCAGCATATGGTGTAGCGTTTAGGATTGACACTGCTGGCCAGCCTCGCCATGCTGTTGTGAATTAACAGCGAGGAGCAGAAACATGTTTGCTGCCTCCAGTTTATTGGGATGTCTGCCTGTAACTTAAAAATGATCAAGCTCATGTGAAGCAAACTAAAAGAAAACCAGATCTTGCGTCTGCTGCCATTCCCGCCCCCAGATCCCAAGTCCCTCTGAGGGACTTTTGCCTCGCCTGGTGTGGAGAGCCACGGACGGTGAGAGATCCAGGAAGAGCTTTATGGCAAGATCAAACACTCTGAGGGTATGCAAGAGCAAAACCAAATTAGAAGATGGAGGAAGGAGCTTACTGGACAAGGAACAACATTAAGGGAGGAAATAGCTGACAAACTCAACCTCCTCTACATCACTTGGAGGACTCTGAATAGGCTGAAAATGGGAGTGCCTAAATCAGGGGTGCCCAAATGTTTCGGGCCGTGGGCCAGTCACATGGTTCAGAGGACTGGTCACTATGTCCTGTGGGCCAGATCTGGCCCTCAACGCCAATTAATCCTGCCCTTGACACCCTTGTCATTCCCGGAAGCAGAAAATGTGCCTGTACAGGCATGTTTTACTTCCACTTCTGGGAGCGACGAGGGCGTCACAGGCCGTATGCATTGGTGTTGAAGGCCGGATCTAGCCCACGGGCGTAGTTTGGGCACCCCTGACCTAAGTGTTAGACCAACATGCTCAAGTGGGGGCCGCTGGCAGACAACAATGTGCAGTGCGTGGAGAGATACACTTGTTGGTCTGCTGGTTACTATACATACCAACGACTGAAGATTTAAGTTTGGCCAACAATGGCAAAGCCAAGAAAGTGGCTACATTTTGGCAGTCCAAAAGTTTGACCTGGACACGAAAGAAGAAGCCGAAAAAAAAGATGTGAATGGAGGGGAGCGCTTTTTTTTTTTTTGGAGGGTGGGGGGGGGGATTCCAGTCACTGGGTGGGTCACCGGTGGCGAAAGGCTGACTGGATTCCTGCCACACTGAAACTGTTTTGAGGCTACTAGAGAGAGAAATCGCGTGCTTGTGTGTGTGTGTGTCCTGGGCGGCGTCTGCCCACCGCCCTCTCAGTCAGACTCGCCAAACGGGCGAGGCGCGAGGAGGCTCGACAGGGGGCGTGGCGTGGCGGCCGTTCGCCGGGTTTAAATTCCGTCCACTCTGGGAAGGGGAGGCGTGTCGGGGGGGGGGGAGGCGGGAAGCGGCGAATGAAAGGGGCTGCGCGCGCGGCACTGAGGCAGGGGTCAGTTGACGGGGAGGGTGGGTGGCGGGGGGGGGAGCGAGGAGGGGGCGAACGTCCGCCCCGCCCCCTCCGCTCCGCCCGGCTCTTCGATAGGCCGACGGACGGTCCCGCGTGGGGGGTGTTTCCATGACGACGAGTCGCTAGGCGCCCGGCGCTCGTGTGTGTGGGAGCCGAGCGAGCTGAGCTAGTCAGACAGACCTCGGGCTGGCGGGAGCCCCGGAGGCGCGAGAGAGAAGCCGGGGAGGCAGCGCCAGGCGGGAAGACTTGGCGGCGGAGGCCCCGGGCGGGACAGCCATAGGCCGGGAGAAGCAGCTCGCTCGGGCTGGAGGGCGGCGGAGGGCCCCCTGGGAGGAGGGCTGGCGGGCTCCACTGTCCAGGCACTCAAGAAGCCGGCGCTCCCCTCGAGACCTGGTGGCTCCTCCATATGGCCTTTTCCACGGGGGCCTGCTTGGCGTCAGGGCTGACCTGAAGAAGACCCCTGCATCTCTCCCCATGCACCCCCTCTGCCCCAGGTCCAGGCCAGCTGTTAGAAGAGGATCTGGAGAGTCCCAGCCCTGGCTCAGGGTCTCATCATCAGTCCAAAAGCCCTGGTCCTAACCCTGGAGGGGGAGGAGGAGGAGGAGGAGGCTTGCGGGCAGAGGCCTTGTAGGGGGCTGCCATGTCTCCTCGGAGCCCACCAGCTGAAGGTGGCGGCCTTCCTCCTGCCCACAGCTTCCCTTGGTGATGAGGATGGGCAGTGGTGGCTCCTCCGGCCGAGAAGATCGGCTGCCCTCCACTGCCGAAGAGCAGCTGAGCGGCGGGGATCAGATGCTGGAGTTCTCCGGGCGCCACTTGAAGCGGCTGCCCATCCCGGTGTGCGCCCTGAGCACCTTGCAGAAACTCTACATCAGTGGTACCGGCATAACCGAACTGCCGGAGGAGATAGAAGGGCTGCAGGAGCTGCGCATACTGGCGCTGGACTTTAATAAACTGGAGGAAGTTCCTGAGGCCTTGTGCCGTTTGCCTCAACTCACCCGCCTCTATCTGGGTAGCAACCGCCTTTTTGGGCTTCCCGCAGAATTCGGCCAGCTCAAGAATCTTCGCTGCTTGTGGATTGAGAATAACTATTTATACCACTTTCCCCGAGTCCTGCTTCAAATGCCTGGACTACAGTCTCTACAGATGGGGGACAACCGTCTCAAAACACTGCCTAATGGCCTGCCCTGCATGAGGGGACTCAGAGGACTGTGGCTGTATGGGAACCGCTTTGAAGAGTTCCCAAAATCCTTGCTTCGCATGACCCAGCTTCACATCCTTGACCTTGATCGCAACAAACTGACAGATTTTCCAGACTTGACTCACCTGCGGCAGCTTCGCCTCTTCTCCTATGACCACAATCCAGTAGAAGCCCCTCCAAATGTGGCTGATGCTGTCACTGTAGTGGGTGAGGGAGCTCAGGAGTTCATGGAGGCCAGGGAAGAACGTCTCCAGGCCCTTCGGGAGCAAGAAGAGGAAGAACAGGAGGAGAATGAATCTGAACTTCTGCAGGCTAATATAAAGAATGACTCCTCCATATTGGATGATGGAGACGGTGGCTTTTCTGCCCTAGATTGTCCTCCAGAGGAAACATGAAACAATCACCCACGTTTGCTGCTCATAAACATTGATTGGGTATTAATTGCATTTTGAAGCTCCCTCTGCTGTACAAATGATGATGAGGTGACCAAGACTGTCACTGTCTTCAGGAATCACTGTTCAGAGGCAGGATCTTGGCCAATTCCTTGTAAAGGACAACTGCTGATCAGAAAGCCTCCCCACCCACCCAAACTGCAACCTTGAATAATCCTAACTCATGTATCCATGTTGAATGATGAGTAATGTTATGCCTTGTAAATCCTCTTCCTAGTTGCAAGTGCAAGGAATTGCTGAGATGGGTGGCAAGGGGAATTCTTTATTCTATGGCTAATTCCCTTGCTCCAAACCATTGAAATGATAGATCTTTGTCCCTGACTCAAGACATGGGTAAAGATCACTTCACGGTGAAGCTGAGTATAAAACTGACGTTAATGCCATGACAAACTAGTATCTGTGAGTGTTCCCTATTCAATTTGCCAGGCATACTACAAGGAATCTCAGAAGACTCCCATCTTGAATCCTGAGTCCTGGGGTGGGGGGCTGCAATGTTAAAAGTATGAATGTAAGATTTTCTTTCAAGCCAGAATTTTTATTCTATTCCTGGAATTAGACTTGGAAACAATCTGTCTCCCGCACTCACTCCCCTCTTCTTCCAGCTGTCAGTATTGAGAAGAAGCTCATGTGAACCTCTTGTTTGTTCACAGAGCTAGCTGTCCTGGAAAGAGCTTTGCCTGCACTCTTTGTATGGTGGGAAAGGAGCCTTGTGCATTGCCCTGTTACTTTGCTGGACTTTCTATTCCCTTAAAAGGGCACAGAAACAACTGATATGACCATGGCCAATGCAGTCTTGCATGGATCTCAGAAAGAAGGGTGGCAGGCTCAGGACTTTCCTCTGTTGGAGAGTGGCAGGTTCATTCCAAAGGAGAGGAGTGGGGGCTTCTCAGGCTAGATTTGTATTAAATCTAAGCAATAAAAGCATGTCAAAAGGAGCTTGAAAGAGCCAGACTGGAAGTGGGGTGGGGTGGGGCACACGCATTCTCAGGGAGATTGCTTCAAAAGCAGGAGACCAAAGCTGTTTGGTGGGTTGGGGCTATTTTTTAAGACTGTTGTAAATGAAATGTTAAGTTATTTTTGTTATTTATATAAAAAAATGTAAGTTATAAATAACATAAGTAAGTTTTTATGTTATTTATAGAAATGTATTTCCCCCTCTGTTTCTGAGCCAACCCCTTTCTCTTTTGCTCCTTTCTCACTTTCTACCTTACTTTTTCTGAAACCTCTTTGTTCTCTCCTTTTATTCTCCTCTCCTGCTTAGTTAACCACTGCTTCTCTTCCTTTCCTCACCACTACACACTTTATCATGTGGTTGTTCTTTCTCAATTGTGATTCAATTGTGTTCACTTCAAGTATTTACATTGGCATGATATGCTATTCATGCACTGCCAGAGTTAGCATCTTCATCTTGGATGAATGTCAGAGAAATTATGAGCATTTAATGTATGTCTTCTCATGTTATTACAGTTTATTTCTGATTTCTTAACTTGTTGCGACAACGTATATATTACTTTTGTTCCTTGTTGTCTTTCTTAATACCCATTCTCCCTTCACTTTCTGTGAGCAGTTTTGCTATTTCTGATGGATTTCTCAATGCATTTATTTGTTTATTTGTTACACTTGCACCCTGCCTTTTTTTAATGAGCTCAAGATGGTATACATGGCTCTCTTCCTTTCAACTTTAGCCTCAGAACAACTCTGGGAGGTAGGTCAGACTGAGAGATTGTGCCTAGCCTGAGGTTACCCAATGAGTTTTGTGGCTCAGTGGGGTCTACAAACTGGACTTTTCAATTCCCATTTGGAAATTCTGACTACAGTAACCCACTGGCTTTTGAAAGTTGGGGAAAGGATACTGAATGCAAAGTGCCAGATTGAAGCTTTCCTTTTGGGTTGTTTAAAGATAGTTGATGCAGCTAGGGCATTTTAATGTTCTTATTAGTCCAGCTACATGATCAATATGTTTGATCTTGTTTTGTTTGCAAAGGCCCTTATTATAGATATTTGGTAATGTACCTGGGTTTTTAATGTGCATTTATTACCTGGCAACTTACAAGGCATTCACAATTGAATTACCAACAATTTATTGTTAGAAGCTATATCCATTTTTAACTTCACAATATTTACTGCAGTCAGTGATGCCAATATTGTGAAAAGCTTCTGTTTGAACTCTTTCTTCATTTTGTTAGTTAGCTGCCAACTTGGCAAGAGTCAGACTGAGCTTTATATACTCATTCCCAACTAGGTCAGTGTTCCCCACACTTTGTCTCTTCTCATTAATCAGTGCAGCAGTTGAATGTAGTTTCTAATGTGTACCCAACTTTGGGTTCCAACTTCTGACTTGGAAACAAACCACATGCAGCAATGCATTGAACCCACCGCAACAGTGGAAACCTGTCCAAGCATCTCACAACACTAGTTTCTCTTTTAGGCAATATGGACATATATTGAGAATGAAAAACTATTATTACCTTGATTATTTTCTCTCTTTTTAGTAAGTTCCCTTTTTAGGATGTTAAGCAGTATTCTAGAGGACTTGAAAAAAAATGTACACGCTAAGTAATGGTAATCTACCTCATATATACAGTATGTATCCCTTGATGTTGAAGACAATCCGTCTTTAATGATGACATCTTTAATAATGATTTGAATAATGAGATGGGTGAAGTCTAGACAACATTTTTGAAATCAGCACAGTTTCTCTGTATTTCAACTAAATATTTTTGGATTGTAATTTTATATTTCTTTGAGTTAAATATTGCTTCCCTATTACGACCCTCTAATAGCACTGAGGCACTGCTTTTGTGCTGTGGAAGCAAACTTAAACGTTTTTATGGCATTTAAAGCATTGTAGTATTTGGCAATAACATCCCTCTAGTGTGAGCCTTTTACAATGTTTGGGCAGGAGTTTTCTGTTTTGTGAATCTTGAACAGAAATTTCTAGAAGCTTTTCCCTTCAGGTTTCCCCCTTTTGTTTACTTTCTGTCACCATGACCTGGCATAACTGATTAATTGTTTCTTAATCGCTCCTTCCCATTCTTCATTGGTACATGGTGGTTGCTGTAATTGCTTGCTAGTTCTCATTAGTTATCTCAAATACTATGGAATAGTGACACTTTTTTCAATTTTGGGGAAAAAAACCTTTATCAAATATAGGAGTAGACTGACAAAATATCACTTCTAATGGAATTACAGTATTTGACCACACTGAGCAGAAAACAACCAGAGGCACAAGCTACAAGGAAAAATGTCAAAGCTCAGATCTGAAATCAGGTAGGAAGTTCAGCCAGGGAAAAAAACCTGGAGTTGAGGGGATTAACAGTATCATGTGTGTTCTTTATAAAACAAAACAAAACAAAACAAAACAACAACAACAACAACAAGTAAATGAAAGATGGCAATTTCAGACTAAATATGGAAGTGGCTATAGCCTCTTCTGGTATATAATAGTAGAACAGCTAAATCCGTTATGTATATTTTATGTATTGTTCTTGACCAACAGAAACCAGGTCAGACAGAAATGATTTTGATTGCTTTCAGAGAATTCTTACGAAGAGCTTGATAAGTCTTCAGGGGAAGGACATTCTTTCAATCAAGGTGCATTTACTAACAACACCTCTTTGTGTATGAAATTCTAGTTTTAGGCCAATGTAAATGTAAGAGGGCTTTTGGAAGAAGCAGGGGGTGGAGGCTATATATAATCTATATTGGCTACATACTGTTTAGGGCTTTGTAAGTTGTATTAAAAGTCAATGGTATACATGTGTACTCCAGAGGAAGCTCCACTGAGTTCAATGGGATTGCCTTCCACCAAAGTATGGAGACAACTGCAACCTAAATATACTTTATATAGTCTGAAAAGAAATGGAGATCCAGTGCAGATGATGGACTGTTCTGCTCCCTGATGCCACTCAGAATGCGAGTCAGTAAGGTACACTAATTAGTGTTCCCGTCTCACTGTCAAGGTTGTACAGCAACCTTGTCTTGAAACTGTGAAGCCTTAAGTTATAACCTGAGCCTTAGCAAAAAAAAAAAAGTGGGGAAGAGGGGAGGATATGGTGAATCACTTTGTGAAGAAAATGATTTTGAGAAATGAATCCAGAAGGACTTTGACTGCCAGAAGGTGCCTACCCTAAACATTGGCATTGGTGGGTGTTAGCATCCCATTGCAGTCACAAAAATGCTATGCTCTTCACTTCTATCACATACTGTATATGATTTCAGCTACTGTACTTTCATTCATCAGTCACTTTCTCAGCATTTGCTAGTGAGTGTATTTTGTTCACACTTATACATGGTGACAGGGAATATAAAAGTGCGAATGATCTTGGTCTTAGTCTCCAGTGACACATTTCTAGATTTGATCTTTTGTAATTCCTTCATTGTTCTCCTTCCAAGTCTCAGTCTTCTTCTGATTTCTTGGCTGCAGTCTCCACTTGGATTGATGATTGAACCAAGGCACACAAAATAGCTATCTTAGTCAACATCAAAGTTATGAATTTTTCCTGTAGTCTTAACTTTTGTCATCTTAATGTTCAACTGCGGACCTGCTTTGGCACATTCTTCTTTCACTAAAAGGTCTTTCAATTCATTGATGTTTTCTGCTAGTAAAATAGTCATCTTAAATTACTGATGTTTCTTCCACCACTTTCCACTCCTGCTTCATCTGTGTCCCATCTGGCTTTCTGTATGATATACAGTACTACTCTGTTAAGATTGAGCAGATAAGAAGATATAAAGGTAAAGGTTTCCCTTGCTCGAGAGCCAGTCGTATCCGACTCTAGGGTTCAGTGCTCATCTCTGTTTCAAAGCCGAAGAGCCAGTGCTGTCTGCTTCTGCAGACATTTCCGTGGTCATGTGGCAGGCATGACTAGACACCGGAGCGCATGGAACACTGCTTACCTTCCCACTGAAGTGATCCCTATTTATCTACTTGCAATTTCTTGCTTTCGAACTGCTAGGTTGGCAGGAGCTGGGACAGAGACGGGAGCTCATTCCGTCCTGCAGTACTCGGGAATCGAACTGCTGATCTTCCGCCTCCCTGTCAGCGTCTTAGCCACTTGAGCCACTGCAGATATAATGCACCCTTTTCTGACACCTATGCCTGTAAGGAAACCATTATTTCTTTCCATATTCTGTCCCAATGGTAGCTTCTTGACCACAATTCAGTTTATGTACCATGACAATCAAGTGCTGAAGCACATCTATTTCTTTCAGAAAAACTCATAGATTTTCATGATCCATATCATCTATATATAGCATAGACAATTTCCCCCTTGAAATCTTTGGTGTGCTTCATAGCCAATGGATATTTGCAGTATCTCGAATGCCTCTTCCTTTTCAGAATCCAGTCTGAATATCAGACATTTCTCACTTCATATAAGGTAAAAGCCCTTGTCATGACACTTTAAGCATCACTTGGTTTGCATAAGAAATTAAAGCAGTGTTCCTGTAATTACTGCACTTTTTTGTTTTCCATATTAGTTGGCGTGTTCTTGTTAGGATTTTAACAAATTCAGTCTTTGTGGCTTGAAATAGGTCTGTCAGTATCTCATTTATTCCTGATGATTTATTTATTCTCAGTGCTTCTGGTGCAGCTTTCACTTTGCTTTCTGCAACTGCAGGTTCTCCTCATAGGGCTCTTCTTCAAAGGACTTTGTCATGCTTCTATCTGTATAAGTCTCCAGTATACTATTTCGACTTTCTCTGTATTTTCTACTGGTCAGATAGTGTGCTTTCTTATAGGTCATTCAGCATTCCTAATCTAGGCTTGAATTTCCCTTTGATTTCTTGAATTTTCTGGAAGAGCTCTCTTAATTTTACTTTTTACTATTTGTTTTCCTCTTATTTGCATTGATTATTCCAATTACTGTAGTTCTCTTTGTCTCTACATGACAGTAACTGGAAAACTGCATTCAGCATTTTGACCCTATTTCTGCCACCTTTTAGTTTTACTTCTCACTTATCCTTAACAATTTCTTTTCAATTACCTTCCTTGATTTTCCTTTTCTGTTTACTACAGGAATTGTCTTTTTGCAATTTGTTTTCCTTAATAATATCTCTAATTCAGTGATGCACTGCAATTTTTTTATGACCCCCACCAAGGGTGTAGCTAACTTTGTGGGCATGGCTAACTGTGGGTCACACCCACTTGGCCTCCCTACGCCATGGCCTGGGGTAGGGAGGTGGGCATGGCCGGCCAAGTGGGAGTGGCCTGGGGGAATTTCCACTACCGGTGCCTGGGCACCTGTGGGCACCTGGAGCAGCTCAACACTGCTCTGACTTCAATCCACAGTTCTTCTGGTTTCCATCAATTGAGTTTAGTAATGCACATATGTTCCTAATGTAAACTTGGATGTTAATTAGAAATGTTTTTTAAATTATTCTTCGTTATTATAATTCTTTTAGTGTTCTTTTTTAGTTTTACGCTAATGTAATAGCAGTTCATGATTAGTAGCACAATCCACTCCTAGTCTTGTTCTGGCATAGAGAATACAGATTCTCCATCTCCTGCTTATTTTATTTATTTATTTATTTATTTTATTCAATTTGTATAGCCGCCCCAATCGGCATGCAACTCCGGGCGGTGTACATAAAATCCCCAACATTAAACAATAAAAAAAAACAAAAAAAAACGCTCAATAATTCCTAAAACACAAAAAAGAACATCTAGTTAAAAACTAAAAACCCTGAGTGATCCTGCTCTAAATGAGCCAGCGGAGGGTGGTAATCACCCACCCTCCACCTTCCCATACCTGCCCTGCCAGCCAGGTTTTCAGCTCTTTCCTGAAGGGCAGCAACTCTGTCTGGAGATGCAGTTCAACTGGCAGGAGGTTCCACAGGGCCGGAGTGGATACCGAAAAGGCTCTTCTAGTGCTAGAGAGGCGAGCCTCTCCAGAAGTTGGCATCTTTAAAGAGCCCCTCTGGTCCGCTCTAGTGGGATGGGCAGATGTCCTCAGGGTGATGCGGTCTCTTAAGTATCCTGGCCCACTACCATGTAGGGCTTTAAAGGTAATTACCAGCACCTTGAATTGCACCCGGAGGCACACTGGCAACCAATGCAGCTCCCGTAGCAGGGTTGAGGCACGGGCATAACCCCCACACCCCATCACTACGTGGGCAGCCGCATTCTGAACCAGCTGCAGCCTCCGAATGGTCATCATGGGCAGCCCCATGTATAGCGCATTACAATAATCCAGGCTGGAGGTGACCAGAGCATGTGTGACCATAAGCAAGGAGTCCTGGTCCAGGAGCGGGCATAATTGACGAATGACATGAAGTTGTGCTTCCACTTATATAGTCTATTTGATTTCTGTATCAACCAGCTGGTGATGTTCATGTATGTGGCTGTCTGTTTAGTTGCTTGAAGCATGTGTTGTTTTGTGAAACCAATTATTCCAGATACATAGTTTAGGCAGCCAAGTAAATCTGGTCATGGAGGCTGTTTTAACTCGATGAAAATATTAAGAAATGCAGCCCTCACAGGACTCTGGATTCTCTTCATCAACATTGCCAGCATTCAAGAATTGTAAGACAGGAGTGAGTAGACACGCTTACCTCTCCTTGTATGAATTTTAGTTTCTTTTCAGTCTGTAGGGGAATATTAAAAACAATGCATCCTGGATTCTGATCATCTAGTTCAGGGGTGCCCAAACTATGGCCCTGAACCACATGACTGGCCCATGGCCCAAAAGGTTTGGGCACCCCTGATCTAGTTTAACTACAAAAGAAGACCAATTCTTATCTCCCCTTCTCACATTTTATTTTTATTTTGGAGTGGGAGTGCAGTTTGCTTTCTTTTTTTTTTTTACCCTCAACCAGCAACTCCTCCTCAAAGCCACACACACTGTGTGTCATGTAGCATTTGAATAAAAAAAGTTGTCAAATGTATGACTGACATTGACAGCACCAGTTTTGTGTTTATCCATGCATTCATGGAACTGCATGCCTATGCCGAGACATTCATCTGAGCCTTATCTGTTATCGTCACATGGAAACAGCTGCAATTGTTTCCTTTCAAGCTCATAAAATTTTGAAATCCAATGTATTAGATCTAATATGACTAAGTAGTTCATGCAGCAAGCTTGTTAAGAATCCATCTTACAGTCTCAATTCTTCGTTCCAATGTGACTAATTTCACTCTCTGAGCACAGTTTTGTGTGTATTCCTTGCTTTATGTCTCTTTCAAGGAAATTTACCTTTACACCAACTCTTACTTCACACTATGTTAAGACTAGATTTTGTGATCATATTCTAGACTCTGATCTCATAGCTTCCGTGCTTGATGTTAATAATACCATTTGAGATGAGTGAGAGAAGAGATAAGACCACCTGATCTTGACTGTGCATTTATTAATTTGCTTTCATAAAATAATGAAGTTGGAAGGGACCTTTGATATCGTGTCCAGTTCTGCTTCTGCAAACTATTCCAATTTTTGTAGCTTCTTTATTTTTAAGATTGACTAATCTTTAAGGACTTATTTGCACATTCGTTTCAAGCACAAAAGATCCCAGGTGAAGTCTTCAGGTCCATTTGAAGGGTTGAAATATGCAGATTTTAACAAATTGGTTATGTAGCTGAACATCTGAAGCTGTCAACAACATTAAATTTCTTGTGAAGTGAAACTGAAAAGGAAAGCATCCTTTGAACACTGGTAGTGATGCACGCTGTTGTTTTAGTATCTTTCCATCTGTCTGATTGCACCCTGAAGGCTGCTCAATAGAAGGGAAATCTTTCTTTTAGAAAGAGGTGATTTGGAGGGGCTCTGGACTGTAAAAGAAAGTTACCAAGGTTATGGGGAAAGGGAAGAGTGTTAAATAATGTATTCCTTTTTCTAGAAAACATTTTTGGTAAGAAATGGAAAGGGTGTATAGGGATTGGCAACATGCAAAAGGCTGGGCAGAGGTTCTCTTGTTGGCTGATGATGTTAAGTGTTATATATTAGGGATTCTCAACCTGTGGCCTATGGGCCAGATGCGGCTCACAGCACCATTTCATGTCCCCCCCCCCGCCTCCACCATACCAGGAAGTGCCATGTGGTGGAGAGAGGGCAAAATGGCGATCCGGCCCCTGAAGCTGTCTGAGGGAGCGTGACCTGACCCCTGGATTTAAAAGGTTGAGAACTCCTGTTATATATTGTCACAAAATTACCAAGGCAGCTCTTTGCAAGGAAAGAATACAAACAAGAGACTTCTTCAGATGGTGGAGCAGTGTTGAAATCAGCAGGCCATCTGTAGTCAGCTGTCAGCAAAAAGAACATAAACCGTTTGCAGTCTACATTTTCTGAGGCAAGATTTGCTCATCTGACCTGGAGGTTAAAATCAGAAATGTTTCTGCTGGTGACATTGGGTGGTGGTTCTACAGTATGTTGTCTTGTTATGGTGATTCATCATAAATGTGGAGTATGGTTGCTGGAGATTTACAGTATCAACTGACATTGGTTTGACAGAGCATTTTCCATATCTGATTCCCTCACTCCACCCATGTCTTTTCTGGTCAAACTAGTTTTGAGAAATTTATGAAAAATTGAATTTTCCTATAGAAAAGTAGCCATATATCCCTCCTAAAGAGGGAAAGTGTCTCTTGGACATTTGTTACAAAATCCTCTTCATTGTACGATTTTTTCATCGTATGATGATGCATTCGTTATACGAGGTTCCACTGTATAGCCTTAAATATACAAACAGGAAACCTAGAACTATAATTTCAAGTGCACCAGAATTTTCCACACAGAGATCTTTAAGTCAGATATAATTTATAGACAAAAGGGGGAAGAGGTATGTCACAGAAATAGCAGGAGTCTTCCAGATGCAGCATTTGTCCTGCCACCTTTTGCTTTTTTGTTGCTTGGTGATAGAAGACTACAAGATTTATTAGGGATCCTGTCCTAAAATGATTACTGTCTGCTAGTGCTTTACCCTGATGCCATATCTAGAGCACTAAACTCCACCCCTTGTAGAATGGCCTTGACTGAATTGGCAATGTTAAGCACCCATCGCTGTCCCAGCTCCTGCCAACCTAGCAGTTCGAAACCAAGAAATAGCAAGTAGATAAATAGGGACCACTTCAGTGGGAAGGTAAACAGCATTCCATGCGCTCCAGTGTCTAGTCATTCTGCCACATGTCCAAGGAAACCTCTTTAGACGCAGATGGCACTGGCTCTTTGGCTGTAAACAGAGATGAGCACTGAAACCTAGAGTTGGTTATGCCTGGCTTTCGAGCAAGGGTTACCTTTACCTATCTTGTCATTGAGTTATCTGTTTTTTCATTTCTTTAACATATTGTTGTTTTTGCTCCCCAAAGCATGCACATTTGGGTTTCCCATCGGAAATCCACCACAATTTCCTAACAAAACCATCTTTTCTTGGCATCATGACATGGATTTGTCTCTGGTGTCAATGGAATAAAAAAAGGACATAGCTGCTGTGAACAACCTGCCATTTCCACCTGCTTCTCGTGCTGTAGAATACAAGGACTTTCCCCTGTCTACTAGAAAAGGCCTAGTGATGAAGCTATGGTGACTTGAACTTTGAAAGATCCTATTTACTTTACTGTAAGTAAGTAATGTGAATCTACAGATGGCTGCTAAGGATGTCATGGGTTGACCATGTAACTAATATAGAAGTGCTGCACTGGATGGATAAAGAACAAGAACTGTTTAAGACCATTAAGCAAAGAAAGCTCCAATACCTTAGCCATACAAGGAACAATATAAAGTATAGAATACCCCAACTCACTCTGCAAGGAAAGATCCCTGAGAGGAGAGGCGCTGGAAGTAGACGGACTTCACGCTTGAAGAACCTGAGAAACTAGTGAGGCATGTCCTCAGAAGAACTGTTCTGAGAAGTTAAGACCAGGAAGACTAAAGCCATAATGATAGCCAATATCTGGAATGGATACAGCACCTGAAGAAGAAGAGTGAATGATGGGTTGTGGTCTGCACTACAAGTGTAGGGGAAACTTATTATTTTCATGAAGAAAGATGATGGGGGGTGGGAAGGCTATCTAATTCCCTTTTTATAGCTGCAATTTCCTGAGCCTTGAAAGAGAGCAAAAAGTTGCAAAATGCCATTCCTTAATCTTGCATTCAGTGGGCCAGATGAAACAAACTCCCATCCCACAGTTGGCTCTATACATTTTGACACGAGACAGGCCAACAAATAGTTTTTTGGCTTCTCCCAAGGTGTGCGGTACTGTAGGCCAGTCAAGTTATTTTAGCAGCTACAGTAGAAAAATCTTACACTTGCTTCTCCCATTTCTGTCACTAAAATGCAAGCCTCAAAAAGAATTGCTGCACATTTTTGATAAGCCACATCTGTGGCCTGAGGTAACTACTTTGCTGTGTTGATTGGTAGGGTTGATGTTACATCTGATACATCTGAAGTGTTATAAAGATCAGCTGAAACAAACCATAAAGGTGTCAGGTATAAACCCACAAACCTGGGAGCCAGCAGCCGTAGATTGCCCATTTTGGCATCAAACCATCTCTGATGCTACTGATCACTTCAAAGGAGAACGCCGCAGACATGAAGAGGCCAAGCAACAAGCACAGAAGCTTCATCAAATTCAACCATGTCCTCCACCATGTACTCAGTGTAATATGTGTGGTCGCATGTTTCATTGAGTCACCAGAAACCATACCTGTCAAATATCCCGGATTGGCCGGGATTTCCCATATTTCCATGCCACTTCCTCCATGCCATCCTGTAATTTGACCGGCGGGGAAAGTAGTTACTGCACATGCGCATATGTGCGGAACCCTTCTGCGCATGCACAGAAGGGTTCTGCACTGGCCCCATATTTTCTGGAGCCACGCTTGATGGGTATGCCAGAGACACATCCATCAACTATGAAAATGACTTCCAGGAAAAATGTATACTCAGATACAAATAGCAGCCGCCATCGCCATCTGTTAGTGCAAATCAGTTCTACAGACGTGGCAAAGACCACAGATCTGGTGACTCCCATGATCCTTGCAAGGAGGTTATAAAAAGGACACTAAAGTTGAATCTGAGTTTGAAAATGTCTTCACTTGATCAAGAACCTCCTCAGGCTTTATTTTGAAGCAGGGTTTACTTCTGTCCAGATACAAAACCCTCTGAATTTCAGGCCATCACTGCAAAGGGACAAGCAGATAAGAAGAAATCCAAGTTCTTCCTTCTATATACACCAGAAGTGGGAAATGTGTGGCTCTTCAGATATTTTTTGGCTTGTCACTCTGATCAGCCTTAGCCTGTATAGCCAATGAAGGAATGGTGGGAGCTGATGCCCATAAGTGATTGGGGTGGGTGGGTGGTTGTCACATCCCATCTTTGGTATACACCAAGAAGGTAATCATATCTATGGAGGTGCAGACTGGCCCTGGTCTTTGCACATGCTTTGGTGCTTTAAAGCATGATCCTGGATTATTGTTCCTGTTGGTACAGTGGGAAAGAGCACAGTCACAGAAGAGATGTGTAAAAGCAGTGAAGGATCACAGTGTTATGGTTATGGACACTGGGGAAACATTCTCATTGGGATTACCCATTGGATCATTTGGCCGTGCAGCACGATAGTCTCTATATAGTCACCCAACATTTTAGGAGTTAGTCAAAGGGTTCTTTCTTTCCCCCTTTGATTTCTGTGATAGGAATTGAAAGCTTTGAACTGATCTTATCTCCTTTATTATTTAGAGTGGGGTGGGAATGCTTTTACAAAACTAAGGAGACTGGTTCTTTGAAAAATATAGCCCTGCAAAAATAAATAAATAAATAAGGAGGAAAGACCACACTTCTACTGTGACAAAATCAATGATGACAAAATATCAATTTAGTAGTTACAGTCAGTAGCAATAGTAATATTTCCCCCCATCCCTTTAGTGTCTATCATGTTTTTATTACAAAATATGTCTGTGCAATGAGTTTTAACATCTCTGAACACAGATGGTGGCAGAGGAATCCAGCGGACCTGCCACTTTTGGTGTTAGTAAAGAAATCATCTCCTGTGTAGTTCCTCCCCCACCTTCCTGGTTTGCACAGATTGAAATGTCAGATAGTTATCGCCACATGAAGAAGAGTTTCTTGAACAAGGTATATCTAAGAGCTACAGGCTGGTTAGTTTGTCAGTGGTGACAATAATACTTCACATGCCATTTTTAGCACTTCCCCCCAACCCCCCCCCCAAAAAAAAACTTATTATAGCATGTAGCAGCCTGGAAAGGGATACTGATGACGAAACTGCTTCTCCATTAAACACCTGCATGACATTTGGAGGGACTGTTTGTGCAGTGAGGTTTTATTTAATATAGTTGAGCCTGCATTATGAAAACTTCACAAACATCTCCTGTGAGCTAGGGAAGCAGCACTATCTCCATTGTATGGGTGAGTAAACTGAGGCAAAGAGGTTCAAGGATTTGTCCAGAGGAGTTTGTCTGTGGCTGAAACAGAAAGAACCCAGTCTTCCTGGCATCATGTTGAATCTCTAGTAACTCAACCAGCCCCTCATAAGAATTATCCATCTGTTTATCTGTGTACAAAGATGTTGTTGTCTACTTCATTTGCATATCTTACCAAAATTTCTACCAATACCACACTAAACAAACCCTTTTACCAGTGACTGTAAATGTGAGATAAGTTAATTCCTGTCCGATACTTGATTTATCCTTCTTAGAGGTTCGTTTGGTTGGCTAAGTTCTTTTTTTACTTTGAAGAGTGCATTTTATGATATTTTAGTGGATCTGATCAGATTGCCAAAGACTTTCACTAGTCATTTCTTCTTTTGACTTCATTTGTGTCATTCATCATGTTGCCTTTTTAGCTATTTCCTGAGTACAGAGAACTCGGAGAGTGAAAGGTAGCCAAACCATCTGAAGAGCTGGCAGCCATTCATGTCCACCCCATGCAATCTCTCATTGGAAATTCTTATGTCATGCAGTACAGAGTGTGTCAGACTCATCTCCTTTCTTTCTCTCCTAGTAGCCAATGGGTAGGGAAATCCACATTACAATACAGTATATCATAAAATGGAGCATATGTTCCTAAAGATTGTAGGGAAGATAAGGGGAAAACACAGAGGCATCTTTGTTTTGCATTTAACTTCTTTTGCTTTGCAGTTGTACCACAGGAATACCTGGGTGCTGTGGCTTCAGAGGTGATGGCAGCTACTTAAGGAAAAAGCTTCACATTGCTTCAGAGCTGAGTGATATGAATGAGTTATGTACATGGGACAATTGGAACAGGTTAGATGAGACTGAATAGGTCGCTAGAGGTCAGATCAATGTCTGGTACATCATTTGGCATGATACTTGTATTCAAATGGCATATACAATGCAAGCAACCCTGTTTGGTCTGGCTTCTTCTGCATCCAATTTGTCATATTGTGAATTGACTTAAGAAGAGAGCCACATCAGGATGTTGGCATATTAAACACTTCCTGTGAGACTCCAGGACTTTATTAGGGCAGCACAAATGCACTGCATTACTTATAAAAATATTAAAAATTCAAAACGTGCTCCTGGAAGTGGGAGGTGATGGGGGTGGCCAATAAGGAACATTTTCCTCTTTACTTGTGTTAAAGGTCTGGTCAAAAACCTGTCTAGAGTCAGATCTGTGGTGGACTTAGCTGTGGTTAGGTTAGGTACTCAGACCTTTAAGACAAACGAGAAAATGTAGCCCTTTTTGCTGTCTCCTGTCTTCTCAGAAGTTTTTTAATTTAATTTTTTAAATAAGCGATGCAGCACATCTGCAATGCCTTAAAGAGTCTAATTTCTTTCACTTCCTCTACACCTCTATAAGGCTTGATTTTGTTTGTTTTTAGTGATTAGACCCACTGGAAATGAACCAAAACGTTGCTCTTTTACCTGCACCATGAAAGTGGAAGCCCCTGACTGGGACTCAAAAAGGTGCAGTAGAAACATTGTGGGGACAGTTTGATTTGGTCCATCATGTGGTCACCAGAAAAGGACAGAACCAACCCATCCCCATAGCAATTGAATAGCAGGCTTAAATGCATGTCTGGTCACGCCCAAAATCTACTTCTTTGGAGCCATAGTCCCTAATATTCCCCAACATATGATGACTGGGGGATTCTAGGAGCTCTACTCTAAAATATGTAACTTTCCCAAGTCCTTTCACAATCATTTGTGAATGAAAAACAGCAATATCTAAAAAGGACTCTGGGATTGACAGAAAATTGGTTGTCCTTATTTGGAACATGAAGTTTTCTTTAAATGTTTGGAGTTGCAGTCACTCCCTAAGGTTTAAACCTCACCCAAACCTTAAGCAAAAGGAGAAAAGGAAGTGGTGATTCTTAACCCCCAGGTCTGGCTTCTGACTTAATGCAGAGGAAATATCAGCTTTGGTGTTTTTGGGGGAATGTGCTATGTGTTATGTCACAGACAGGCTGTAGAGGGGGAAAGGCGATGGAGCAGTGAGATCCTCTTGGCAGAGATAATTGTCTTTTAGTTTATTTTGAATATTTCAAACTGCTTTTCATTAAGAAAGGAAAAAAAGGAAAACCATTGTAGTTTATAGGGAAGAAAGCAATAATAACACTGAAATAAATAGAAGCCAAGTGAAAACCTTTAAGAAAAGAATAGAAAATGCATGTACTGTACTTCCATATTTGAGGTACTGTATAATAAAAGGCTGCTATGGAACAGCTTGGAAAAGTTACATTTTGGGACCATGGTTCCCAGACTCCTTCATTAGCATGGCCTCTAGGCATGTTGGGTGGAGAATGCTAAAAGTTAGTGTCCAAAAAGTAACTTTTTTCTGTTCTGATCTGCAAGAACCCTCTTCATGGAAGACAAAGTTAGTCATGATTACTAAAAGTCAAGAAGACTCTATATTACATCCAATCTGTCTGCCTTTCAGTACCAGCTGCTGAGGAACAATGGGAGAGGACTTATGTCCTCGTGTCCTACTTTTTGATTCCCCATATCCATCCTGTGGAAATAAGACACAGGACTGGGAAGGCCATTGGTCAGATGCAGTGGTGCTCTTCTTGGGTTCTTGTGCACTTTAACTTGCTAGTGTTGCTATGCATTTGGATCCTTGCATCCAAGGGTGAAGGATGAGGGAAGAGCACAATTTGGGCTGCCTCTGCTCCACACAGTCTCTGGTTATCCAATACGAAGCCAGCACACCCTATATCTCAAGAAGCCACATGCAGACAATTAGCGACATACAGTGGGGCATCAGATAATTGATCCAAATCCTGGTTCTCTGCCAGGGTCTGCCAAAATTTAAATGGAAATAAAGAGGAAGTTGATTGACCTGACAAGTCAACGGAAGCACAACTAGTGAGATTCATTCAACTTTGTAGGTTGCACAGAAAGGGCACACAATTTCTGCATGATCCAAAAAATAGCTCACAAGGGCTTATAAGGCTAAATCTTGCACTTGGTCAGAATCAGATAAGCTTTGCTGATATGGAAAACATTTCCACCTTCCATTTATGGCCACTATTGGCATTCCCTTCCATTAATAAAGTGCCTACCCCTCCCTGGGTCCTCTTTATGTTTTCGGGTTTTGCTGTTTTGTAGACTTTCCAGTGCTAGTCCTGGTCCTGGATCTATAATGCAACCGACACGAGCAGTAACTTCATAATGAACTTGATTAATGATGCTTGGAAGCTTACTACAATATGGAAGAGCCAAATTCTGTTTGTTTTGGGTTATATAGCCCTGCAATCTGTCAATAGTAAAGGCAAGCCAAGATTACTTGAAACCATTCACAACTCCCCCAAGGACATTTTGTTTTGCAAATATGTGCTGGAACATAAGAACAGTTTTGTTTGGAGCAGAACCTTTGGGGGGCTTCAGTCAAAGAGAAGAAATAAATGGCTCATGATTATATGCCCTTTCCCACAAACAAAAAACCTCAGCATAGACAACTGAGGCACATTGAAGGATCATCTGGTTAATCCTTATATAAAACACAAAGTTATTAAAAATACAGTACTGTTAGAATCTAATTGGGCATGACTGACTAATGATGGAAGTTGTTAATTAACGAACATGATTCACCACAACCTGATGGACAAAATAATTATTTCTTTGTAAATACAGGAAGTAGCTGAGGAAAATCACACCTTCAAAGACAGAATGAATAGACCACTGCAATAGAAGTTGTGTGTTTTTCAGTTTAGTTTAGCATGAAACCTTTGTTCTTTTGCTATCCAACTTTTTGTTTGTTTGTGTGCATCTGATTGGTGGACAATGCACAAATCAGGCACAAAAATAAAAAGCAAGACCCTCCCATTTCAATACAATTTGGTTTTATTTCTCCAGCAAGACATTAAACAATCAAACAAATGTCAGTTGCTAAATCATGTCTCACTGTTTTCTTCTCCTGTCCCCCACCCCTACGGAAACAATGGAATAATAAAGAAATGTATAAAAACATAGTTGGGGCTTTGATTTTATTTTATTTTTAAAAAGCCTGCTCAGCTAAGAGGATGCAAAGAAATGCCATGGAAGGAGGGGAGCCATTATCTAAACCGACCTTTCCTACAAGATCTTTGGCTTTCGTCACTTTCCCCCCTGCTAGTTTAGAGCTTTCTCCAATTTCTGTAAAACTCCTTTTCCCTAGAGTTGTTTTGTTGCTTGTATCAAAATGGCCTATCAGAAATAGCATTTAGGCATCTATACATCATACAGAAAAGAAACAATAAATACCATAACACACTGACTAAATCACCCCCAAAAAAATTCCCTCCCACCCTCCCTGCCACACAAACCATGTTATTTATACATGACAATATAGTCTACCTACTCAAGGACAGCTTGAGTGACCAGACCAAGAAGCTGCCTGCCTGGAAGAAGCAGCCAAATGCCTTGTTTCTGAGTGCTGGAAGTACAGGCTCACACTCCATGGGATTCATAGGCTACGCTGGAAGGAAGGTATTGAATGCCCTGTCTTTGAACTGCACAGGAGTTTCCTGTGTATAGTGATCTTGCTGGATCTGCTCAACGCTTTGGAGGAAGGAAGGGCTTTCATAAGTCATTGGTTAAATTAGAGGAGCAACATGCAGAGACTTGGGAATTTGGAAAGAGAGCGGGAAGAGAAATGTGTGTGCATGGGAGAATAGTGGTGAGCAGAGGGATGGAATTACGCACAGTATAGTGAAGAGACAGCAGAAGCTGCTAGGCCAGTGATGGCGAACCTTGGCACTCCAGCTGTTATTGAACTTCAATTCCCAGAAGCCCTGATCAGCAGGAGTGCTGGCTTGGGCTTCTGGGAAGTCCAAGAACACCTGGAGTGCCAATGTTTGCCATCACTGTGCTAGGCTTTAGGACCACTGGTGTGCTCATACCAAAACTGCCGAGATGAATTTGCTTGGTAAGCATTCAAAGGCACAGACATCTCCATCATTCTACCTGCATCTTTTCCCCCAAACATAAGTTAACTCTCCAGTCGTACCACAGCTTTTTGCATAAAATCAGCGCAGTCCAAATGGCCATGCCCTCTACTGCTACTTCATAGTGCGGAAGCCTAGTTGTATTTCTATCATTTCCCATCAGCACTCACTACAGGCTAGGCTGTAAGAAATAGCTTCTATTTCCCATTCCTATTCCCTTTCCATTAGGAGTTCACCTGGACCTCAAGATTTGCCATGGGCCCCAGTTCAGTGAGTCAACAATAAATCGACTTCTGGTCAATTCAGAGCAAGCATTGTGCTTCTTCAAGACTTCAGTGGACTACAATGGGAATCAACAATAGTTATAACATCTTTTCTGTTTGATGAAACCTTTATGCATACGATCTCCTTTTGACAGGATGAAGTCTGGCAAATTTCAAATTAACAGGTGCAGAATTATTTGTGCTAGGCAACATCAGATGTTGTCTTTTTAAAGGAACCAGTGATAAAATACAAATTGTTTTTTTTTATTTCTTGGCAGAACTGGATGAAACTCCCTGCCATAACTGACCTTTCACAGAGGAAAAAGCAATCTGCATTTCAGTTCAATAATGACTAATAGCAAAGCTTTTGTGCAAGAGAAACATTTACATCATTAAAATAAGAATGAAAACAAAACAAAAGAAAGGGACAATCTTATCCCCCTACTTGTCTATATACAGTCAACCCTCACATAATGCGTTCTGATAGCATCATTTTTGCTTAACAACGCGTCGTTATGCGCCATGCGTTCCCCCGCATAACATTTTTAGCATCCTTATCCGGACAATGACACTAAAATAACCGTCATTATCCGGACAACAATGCTAAAAACGTCATTATTCGGGAAACTCCATAAAAACCCGCATAACAACAAAAATCGCTTAGCAATGCTACTTGGGGAACCAAGTAACATCGTTATGTGAGGGTCTACTGTAGATAATTGTTATGAAAATGACATACATCATAGAGCTGGTGAGTCATGTGAAAAATAATATATGATCAGCAGCTTTTTTGTGGCAAATCTGAAGGGAGCAACTTAATTCCATTTCCTCAGATGAGCTTTTTAAAAAATATATACGATGTAAATAATATGTCACAGAATTTCCCTTCGGAGGAAAAAAAATTATGACAGAGCAGATACAACAGAAATTTCTGTTGAACAAGAAAGAACGTATTGTTTACTTTAAAAATTCTGTTTTTTGTATCATTGAAATTGAAAAGAAATGGTGATGGGTAGGGTGCCAGAGGTAGAAGGAATCAGAACCGGCAGTATCTCCAGTCAAGCACTGAATGCTCCATTTTCTTAAAATCCCAGGGACTCCATCAATACTCTTTTAACATTCCTGCTGCTGGCAGAGAGCATAGAGCACTGGAATAATCTACATATGTATTACATCAATGTCCTTACCAAGACCAGT
Organism: Bradypodion pumilum; assembly: GCA_035047305.1. NCBI lineage: Eukaryota > Metazoa > Chordata > Lepidosauria > Squamata > Chamaeleonidae > Bradypodion > Bradypodion pumilum. The sequence continues at coordinate 377,764,201 of JAWDJD010000001.1, forward strand.
GGAAGCTTCAGTAGAGCTCATTGCTGGGATTAAAGACTACAGCTGTACACCATAAAACTGCTCCCCCTCACATGAGCCTTATAGGAAGAGCTGGGGATGTGCCAGATTTTGTGGGTGCACTGTGCCTCTGTGTGCCCATGAATAACAAATGAAGTTTGCTACAGAGTCAGCTTCACTCTGGCCCATTTCGGAAGAGTCCGGTCTCAATTTGTACATAGGTAAAGGTTTTCTTCTCCTGCCAAACTAGCAGTTTGAAAGCAAGAGATTGCAAATAGATAAATAGGGACTACTTCGGTGGGAAGGTAACAGCGTCCCGTGCGCTCCAGTGTCTAGTCATGCCTACCACATGACCACGGGAACGTCTGCAGAAGCAGAACGCGCTGGCTCTTCGGTTTTGAAACAGAGATGAGCACTGAACCCTAGAGTCGGATATGATTGGCTTTCGAGCAAGGGAAAACTTTACAGGTCTTCTTTGCTCAAAAGCCAGTCATATCTGACTCTAGGGGGCGATGTTCATCTCCATTTATAGCCAAAGAGCGCTGTATGCATTTGCAGACTTTTCCGTTGTCATGTGGCAGATATGAGTAGACATCGAAGCACATGGAACATTGTTACCTTTCCCACCAAAGTAGTACCTGTTCATCTGCTTGCATTTTCTTGCTTTCAAACTGCTAGTTTGGCAGGTGCTGGGGCAGAAAACAGGAGTTCAGTCCGTTGCGGAGCACTCGGGTCTTAAACTGCTGACCTGCTGACCTTCCAGTCGTCAAGCTCAGCATCTTAACCACTAAACTACCGCAGCCCCATAATCTCAGCTAGAAAATACCTAATGTCCCGCCCCTTCCAACCTGGCAGCCTTGGCAAAACAGTTTTAGCACTTTAAAGGAGCCTCATTCAGGCATCCTCTGAGCAGAGTTTCACCAGCAAAAATCCTTTCAACCCAGAATAATTTCTGACACGAAATTACCGTATTATTATCATCATCCCTAACTTGGGGATGTGTACGTGTGCATGTGCACACCATCACAGACATATGCAAAAACATTGTTCTGCAGTTAATTCGGCTATTTGTATTCTTCAAATATTTTTTTGAAACTGAAGAGATAGTCACAGGAGGCCTAGTTTTAATTCTTAGCGGTACCATATTGGAGGATCACTACTGACACACTGTGGTCATTTTGTATGCTTGCACCTTCCTAAAAGAGAAGGCCTTAAACTACGGTAGCTACTCTTGGTCACGGTAACTTTTGTACATCTTTTCAAGGCTTGAAATATACTGTGTGCGAGGAATTACATGGGCCCAAAACAACAGCCATCACAGAACTACCTCCAAACAGGCAGACTAGCTTTGTGCTTTGCAAGAAATATTGGATAAATCTGTTTTATAGGCATACCAACAGAAGATAACAGTATGGGTAGGCTGTAAGCGGATCCTGAGTCTGTTCCCACCTGCCTTTCATGTTAGAAAAGTTAGCCAACAAATAGCGGCAATGCTGTTTTGATCAGCTACAGAAGAATGGCATTACAATTTATTCTTGCCTTGAGGTGAGAACTGCTTTCTAAGGATAATGATGCCTTCAACATTTCTGGCATCAGAAGCAGGCAGTCTGGCTTCCACACCCCAAGAAGTCAGAACAATGATACTGCTGACTATTACCTGCCCTTTAACAGTACCCTAAAAACTTCCACCACACAGGAGGAGGGTTCTACCTCTCTCTTCCTAATAGTGGTTTCTGTCTTTAAGCTTCAGTATAAAGTCTGTATAAAAATATGTTATACAGGTCAGATTTGGAGAGGGAATGAGGTTGCTGCAGTTGCATAGAAGAGAAGCGGCAGTCCCCTAGCCTTCTCAAAACTCGGAATTTTTTTTCCTAAGCCCATGATGGCGTACCTTGGCACTCCAGATGTTTTTGGACTTCAATTCCCAGAAGCCCTGTGAATCCACGCGAATGGGTTTACTGCGATTCATCCGGCCCACGTTGCCCTCGTTGCTCCTGGAAGCAGAAGTAAAACGTGCCCGTGGATTCACGGGGGTGTCTGGGAATTGAAGTCCAAGAACATCTGGAGTGCCAAGGTTCGCCATCACATTCTAAGCCCTAAGGGAAGGATCAAGACAGTGCCAACGTCTACACCGGGAGCAACACCCACCTGAACTAGGAGGTTGTTTTTCACAGGTGACGGGCAGTACAATGCAGAAGATGCATCTGAGGGCATCAGGCTAGCTTAGGTCTCTCTCTCTCACACACACACACACGCACCACTCTAACCTTTCAAGTAGCTTGTCTTGCTCCCTAATATTTGTTGTGACTGCTCCACTTTGCCAATAAGAGGGGTGGCATCAAATAGTTCTGAGAGCTAACCTCAACAAAAAATGTTGAGAATCTGGAGACCAAGTTCTGTCCATTGATAAATGCATTGGATATGTTTATTGGAGAAAAAACAATTAAGAGTCTACATCATAGCTGTCTTCAGATGGTTGGAAAACTATGTAAATCACAATGTTTTCAAGCAGAGGGGTGTGTTACCTTTTATTAGGGATGTTACAGCTTACTTCCTGCATAAACAAGAGGCTGCACTAGATAGGCTTTGAGATCCCTTTCAGGTTATGGCTTCTTTCAGATGGACAGCTCCTAATATTGACAATTAAACAGCACTAAATAGATGTTCCTCCTTACCAGATGCTCTGTGGTAAGAAAAGAATTGGAAGGAATGCTAGGGAGAAACAGGTAGGTTATAAAAGGATTATGCTTCCCTCCCTCACCCTTCTGGGAATGGGGCAGGATGGTTACATAAGAAAAGCTTCACCTGGAAGCATCCCATGATCCAATCTGGGTAGTACCAATTGCAAATGCCATCTGAGGACTGAGTCACTCAACCAAGAGTGACATGCCAGAGCCAAAATAACCTGGTCTTTAAGTGTCTTTAGCTCTACTGAAGGGTTGGTACAAAATGTTTCCAGGTGGAGATGTCACCTCTTGTCACAAAAATGTTTTGGGTATGTATCCTGATCCTTGAAAATGGCAATTGGATTATAGGAATCGGTTTTCTTGAGAACTTGGAACATCATCACCCCCCCCCCCCTTCCAGGCATTCACTCTGTTTTTCATTACTTGGTGACAGCAGACCTGTGGCTGTTGTTGTTGGCAGCTTGCCAGAGAAATACAAGTAAACACTCTTGCTTCTGTCCCTTGATCAATTTTGATATTGCATTTTGAAAATACATTAAAAATACAAAAGCAAAACAAACAGAAAGAAAACACAATGCCTCCACAGTTCTGAGCACTTAGTCCTCCCACCTGCCATCACTAAAAAGTCATATTTACTCGGAAACATTAAAAATGGTGCATGTTAATCCTTGTTCCTCACTTGAAGGGGAAATATGCTTAGAGTATATCAGAGGCAGTAAGGTGGGGGCAGGGGGGATGTTAAGATGAGCCCTGGAATAAAGCAATGAAGTCACATTTGTACTACTACAGACTGGAATGGCTAGGGTGGTTGTGACTTGTAGAACGGGAGCAACATTTGGTAGAGTTGTTAAGCTATATGTGAAGTTAGCCTATATTTAGGTCTGCCTTGGAAGATAATTTGGAAAACATAGGTAGGATATACCTATGCAGCAGGTGGGTCAAGCATTAGTCTGGATGTAGTAAGTATGGGTGTGTTTTAGTGCCAAATTGAAAATGCAGGTTCATTCACTTATTAAGCATTATACAGAAGATGATCCCAATACTTGTTTGGATGTCTCTCCTGCCGTAAGCCTGCACAAATCCTGAGACTGATAGTTGAGGCTTTCCTCTGAATTTCTCCTCCAAAAGAGGCTTAGTGGGTGATGACAAAGGAGGATGCATTTGGGACATGTGTCCTCCCCATGGAAAGCTCTTCCCAATCAGGCCCATCTAGTCCAGATGTTATTCTCTTTTTGGCATCAGATCCAGACATTTATCTATTCCTGGGCATTTGATGGGATGGGATCATTTAACCAAAGCACCAGCTCTATGTCAATTGATTACCCCTATTATTGGTTTGGAGGGGAAGTATTGCTGTATTATTCATATACTGCAGTTTTTAAAACTTTTGTATATTTTAATTGCAAGTTGTTCTTGATTTTTTTTAACAAGAGGGTACCCAAGAAATGCAATAAAGAAATAAGAATAGATATGTCAATTAGGCCCATTCATAACAAGGCTATACAGACACTAACAGGTGTCTCCTTGCTTTGTGCAACCCTAGAAAATTACCACATGTCCAGCATGTCTCTCTTCCTCTGCCATAAAAATGGTTCTGCTCTCCTCCCGCTACAGTCTCTGCTCCCTAACCTTACAGATTCACGTGAATAAGCTTTTGGCCTGTCATTGTTCCCTCTCCCTGACCCAAAGCTCTGAAATCTTGGCTCCTCCTCCATCCATTCCTGCTGGGATGTCAATCAAAGCCCCTCAAAAAACAATTTCCGTAGGGCTCAAATAAAATATAAGTGACACACAAATGCTCTGCACAGCAAGTTACAGCACACGCACAGACGGACAGACACACACACACACACAACACACCCAGGGAGGCTGGAGAGCAGCATGGCTCCTCTCCCCCGTTGCTGAGAGGCCTGGCTTGGACCAAGGTCTAGCCAGCAGGATTATTTATATTATTATTATTCTTATTACTCTTAACAAGTTTTATTGAATTATAGAACGAAACAACCTCATGGAAACAAAGCAAGTGATCCCCTTGCCCGTCATCCCTTGATCGCAGGCTAGCCTTCATGAACAGAGTCATGGGTGCCGTCCCAAGGGTGCCTTTGGCTGGAAGAACTCGTAGGAAGTCTTGTATGGCGGTTGCAGACCCCTCTCTTCCCATCATGCCAGTGCCAGCACTACACTGTGAACCCAAACAAATCAGTGCCAATGAGGCCACTTTCAGCTGGAGGGCTGGCCTGCTCTGGTCTCTCTCTCTCTCTCTACATGAGGAGTCTGAAGGAAAGGCTAGAGGTGGAGGTTAGGTGGTAACAATGCTCCTGATGGGTGCCGAACCAGCACGCTGGACACCAACACCGCTCTCCCAGAGTTTTGAATACATGTTTCAGGTTTACTCCCTTTTTTAAAGCCTCTGGTTATTCCCAAGCTCTTCTTTCCCCAGGAGGAAGCCTGGGTGCCGCCGTTGTGCATAAAGTAGTGAGAGTGTGGCCAATAAATGTTGACTTGGTGTATTGAACCCCAGAGCAAGTCCTCAGTGTCTGCCTCTCAAGCCTTCAGCTGGTGCCACTGTGCCACAGCCTGTCGGGGGTGTGCAATCATATCTTTCCAGTGTTTCACTTCACCTGGCCCACTCTTCCACGACAGGTAGATCTAGCAGGGACAAGGAAACAAAACATGCAGCATCAGAATGTAGGGGGATTAAAAGCCTTATTTACAGGTGCTTCTTGTGCCCCCACCCCATGGAAATCTCCCAACCACAACTTATTTTCTGGGCTTTCCTTTAACAATACATGCTGACTCCACTGAATGACCCAATACTTTATACCACTCCCAACTCTCAAGTGCAGGACTTCGCAGTAAAGAAAAATGCAAATTCACTCAAATTCACTGGCATTCACATGTTGTGTAGTTTAACAGGGAGATCCAGGTTTCCCTAGTCCAGTGATGGCAAACCTATGGCACACATGCCAGAGGTGGCACTTGGAGCCCTCTCTTTGGGCACCCATGCAGTCACCCCAGCACAGATTTCACTCGGCCCCTCTGCCCAGCAGCCCAATGGGAGTGCTTTCTCCCTCCCCCTAGTACAGAGTTCACTCCACCCCTCTGCCCAGCAGCCCAATGTTGGCACTTTGCAATAAATAAGTCGGTCTCCAAAAGGTTCGCCATCACTGCCCTAGTCTCCTTGTATCGACTTAGCCACACAGGCAGAGGTGAGGAGAGCCTTGTTTACAACTTGTTTACAGTTATATTTATAGCCCCGCAGGTGATGCCATTATATTAAAAAAATCCAATAAGTTGTAACCATGGCTTTCCTTCATCTTTTTTTTAAAAGTAAATTATTGACAATAGAAATTAGCTTTGCTCTCTGTTCTTAAGCTTTAAAATAGAAAAGAAAGTGGACTTGATCCAATTTGCAATAGAACACCAAATGCATGCAGCAACTGATTTGAACCAGCATGTATTGGGAGAGGTAATAAGCAAGTAGATAGAACCACTGTAAGTACAGGTAAGTCTAGACTCAGTCTAAGCTCACTTATTTTTAAGTTGCTAGATGGGGAGGGACTAAATTCAATAAATAACGTGACCCTTTGTTCATAAGGTGAAGTGGTTGACAAGTCATTTCACTATGCAGGCAAATGAAACATTTTCCCTGTTCCTCTGCAGAGGGACAGGGAAAGGGTAATTGTGTTTTCCCCTGGGTGTTAACAGAGAAAGCCTTTGAAGGCTCCTGCCTCTTTTAAACAGTGTCACAAGCATCCAGAGGTACTTGGGATGACATATTTTTCAACTGGTTTAAGAAAGTAGCATTGGATGGGAAGTTTGGGGCACCCCAGCATCTGCAGGTGAATTCCCAGACCAATCCCCAAGAGCTTGAAGTAGCATGCTAACATTTGTTTAGACATGGTCTGTGTTTACTTCGTGTTTTCTAAATCCATATGCAAACTGGGACATTAAGACGTCCTTCCTTCTTTGAAGTCTCTTCCTATTCTTGTTATTCCCTTTTAACTAAGCAAACATACACTTACAAATCAGATATAGGGGCTTTTATAACCAAATATGTGCTCCTTCTTTGTCCTGTATTATCCATAACTAAAATTCCTAAGTAATAAAACATAAAATACCAATTTTGCTCTATTATCATTCTCCTGACTGATTTCACAATCTCAGCATTAGACTGCTGCATTCTTCCAGTGACTAAAAAATATCTTAACTTTTTTATATTAAAAAAGGATGTTTAGATTGTGTAGGTGAGTGGGGTTGAATCCATCATCTCCTGAACTGTCATGCCAGCACTTTCTTGCCTTGGCTACAATACTAGAAATGAGCCAGAGTGGGAGAAATGTGTTTGGCCTAGGAGAAGGCAAATGGTTGGTAGCAGTTACCACTCCTTTGAACTGCACCTCCCACCTGACATTAAAATAGGGTTTTCCTGTTTTATACAGCAGAAACATGACTGACAAACATGTTTCCACTTATTATATTGCATTTAGTTCAGTTCTAAATCCAATGCAGAAGTCCAATAGGTTTTTAGGGACTGGCTTGGAGTGCCAGACTGAACCACCACCATCCTGATCCCTTTTGCCCCATGCATCAGAGAGGACATTATGGTCCATGTTGCCTTGCTGATGTCCTCAGCTCATGGATACAGCCAACGCTAGAGCCAGTGATGCAACCAAGGAGCCAAATGTCCAAGCTCTAGCCTCAAGCACCAGCTGCAAGAATATGGCTTCACCTAAACTGGAACCTAGAAGCTTTGCCTAAACTGCATTCTCCCTGGTAGGGAAAGGCACAAGGCAGGTGAAGCCAACCAATGAGCAGGTTGCAGGGCTATTTTTCCTATACCTTCATCAATCTTGAACATCCCCCTATCCAGGTTTTTAATGTTATATCCAAGCAGAGAGACTCTGCATTCTGTGGGCTTTCCCTTCAGCTTCTGAGGGGAAATGACAGGAAAACCCCCCTCTCCCTTTATCATTCATTGTTGAAAACAAGCAGGGTGTGATACGATTTTAGGAGTGGGAGAAGGATTATTTGATTGGTTTCTAAAGGTCAACCCCCATATCCATGGGGTATACATTCCAAGGCTTACTGCAGATACCTGAAACCAAGGATGACAGCACAACCTATATTTAACACGTATTCCTGAGTCACAGAAATGGGGGAAGGGTTTAAAATGCTTCTGTTGTTGTACATGAGTGCTACCAAAATATCTGCCTCTGTTCCTTTAAACATTACATTGAAGACAGAGGCCTCTAGTGGCCAGCTCTGTCAATACACCTCTCTCTCTCTCTCTCTCTTTCTATATCTATCTATCTATCTATCTATCTATCTATCTACATCTACATCTACATCTACATCTACATCTACATCTACATCTACATCTACATCTACATCTACATGTATATGTATATGTATATGTATATGTATATGTATATCTATATCTATATCTATATCTATATCTATATCTATATCTATATCTATATCTATATCTATCTATCTATATACACACCGTATTTTCCGGCCTATAAGATGACTTTTAACCCCAAAAAATCTGTGCCAAAGTTGGGGTTCGTCTTATACGCCGGGTACTCTGGAGCCAGGGGCCGCCCGGCGGGGAAAGCCATTTGCCACCGCTGCGCGAGGCCTCTGGAGCAAGGGGCCGCCCGGATACCACCACTCTCAGCCTCGCGGCTGCGGCTGGCTCCCCCCGCTGGTCAGCTGCTGCTCCTCCTCCTCACCCCCCCAGCTGGCGTGGTGGTATCCACGAGCCATGCCTCCCCACCCCCTTCACCGGTGGGGAAGGTAAAAGGAGCCCTGTCGGGCTCGGAGACACCGCGAGCTGCGCCTCCCCGCCCCTTTCACCAGCGGGGAAGGTAAAAGGAGTCGGTGAAGGGGGCGGGGAGGTGCGGCTCACGGTGTCTCCGAGCCCAACGGGGCTCCTTTTACTGTCCCCGCCGGTGAAGGGGGCAGGGATGCCACGCGAGCTGCACCTCCCCGCCCCCTTCACCGGCGGGGAAGGTAAAAGGAGCCCTGTTGGGCTCGGAGACACCATGAGCCGCACTCCCCACCCCTTTAAGGTAAAAGGAAGGTGCGGCTCACGGCATCTTCGAGCCTGACGGGGCTCCTTTTACCTTCCCCACCGGTGAAGGGGGCAGGGATGCCGCGAGCTGCACCTCCCTGCCCCCTTCACCGGCAGGGAAGGTAAAAGGAGCCCTGTCGGGCTCGGAGACACCGCGAGCCGCACTCCCTGCCCCTTTCACCAGTGGGGAAGGTAAAAGGAAGGTGCGGCTCGTGGCATCTCCGAGCCTGACGGGGCTCCTTTTACCTTCCCGGCCGGTGAAGAGCATCTCCGAGCCTGATGGGGCTCCTTTTACCTTCCCTGCCGGTGAAGGGGGCAGAGAGGTGCGGCTCGCGGTGGCTCCGAGCCCGACAGGGCTCCCTTTACCTTCCCCGCCGCTGAAGGGGGTGGGGATGCTGCGAGCACATGTAACCAGCATGTTGGGGACAAAACTTAGTGGTTAAGGCACTGAACTTGGAGACTGGAAGGTTGGGTTTCAATACCCAAAGGCATGAAAGGAGCCTCATTCGGGCATCCCCTGAGTGGAGTTTCGCCAGCAAAAATCTTTTCAACCCAGAGTAACTTCTGACATGAATTGATTATTACGTACTAATTACTTTGTGAACCACCCAGAGTGCCCTAAGCACTATGGGGTGGTACATAAGTGTGATTGCTTGCTCATTGCTACGTACACTTCCATACACCTGCTCCTCCAAGTTAAAAGTGTATCAATGCACTATGTTACAGCAGTTTGATATCATTTTAGTAGCTATGTCAGCTTCTCCTCCTCCTCCTCCTCTGCACCACCACCCCCAGCAGGTAAAGGGGGCCATCCCCAGCCCGGGAAGCTCCGAAGACGCCACCATTGGAAGAGGGGTAGTCATACGGCGAGTATATTGCAAACTCTACATTTTAACTAGAAAAGTTGGGGGTCGTCTTATACGCCCAGTCGCCTTATACGCCGGAAAATACGGTGTGTGTGTGTGTGTGTGTGTGTGTGTGTGTGTATATATTTCAATTAAGAAATCTCTATTGAATATTTTTAGAACCGAGGACTTCACACTGGTATTTTAAATGGCAATATTCATTTAAAAATGCTTTGTATTTCTAAATAGAAGATAAAGAATGCATTTCAGCTAGCTATACATCTTTTTAAAAAGCTCAATGTATTTTTCAGAATGGACCCATGAGATTAGAAGCAAGCACAGAATTCAGTGAGGGTTAAAGGTAAAGGTTTCCCTTGCTCAAAAGCCAGTTGTATCTGACTCTAGGGTTCAGTGCTCATCTCTGTTTCAAAACCGAAGAGCCAGCGCTGTCTGCTTCTGCAGATGTTTCTGTGGTCATGTGGCAGGCATGACTAGACACTGGAGCATACGGAACACTGTTTACCTTCCCACCCAATTGGTCCCTGTTTATCTACTTGTAGTTTCTTGCTTTCGAACTGCTAGGTTGGCAGGAGATGGGACAAAGACGGGAGCGCATTCCATCCTGCAGTACTCGGGAATCGAACTGCTGACCTGCCTTCCAGTCAGCATCCTGGTTAAGTAGCTATAGTCTGGTGCTTAAGTAACTAGACATGGAATTGGAGTACATGCTCACATTGATATTGCTGTTTTATATTGGCATTTTTGACTAGTGTGTTATGGTGAAAATAAGTTTTTTTGTTACGTTGGATTTAGGAGTTGGTAAATCGTGAAGCGTAGGAGCTCAGTGTGACAGCATCAGAGCAATGCCCCACAATTCTCTCTCTCTCTCTCTCTCTCTCACACACACACTGTTGTGTATGTAACAGTATTACTTTAAGAATGTAGGAATGTAACCTGACAATGATTACAATGTAACCCAGCTGTTAAGGAACGCGAGTAAGCTGCCTATAGAGGGCAGCTGCGAGCGTTCAGCTCACATGGTTCACATTCCCCAAATCACCGGCAGCTGCGGGAACCTTTCCCGCGCGAGGATCACCTGGAGAAGATGGGCGTGACTCAGAATGACGTCACGCCGGTAGCAGCCAATGAGCTACCGTGCAACGATATTCAAATGTATGTACTGCAGTATATAATGAGCTGTACCTCTGCCATTACCACATGTTCATCTTGACCACCATGAAATAAACCTGTGTTTTAGCCCCCACTGCGGCTCCTTCTTTGTCTTCTGTGCAAGACACTAAATTGGCGACGAAGGTGGGATACAATGGCGCATCCCAAGGTCAAGAATCATCAATTTGATATCAGCGACCCAGAACAATGGGAGCTGTACGAGTGCCAGTTTCGGCACGCGATGGATGCTGCAGGCATCGCCGCCGCCGTCAAGATGCGCTCGCACTTCCTTGCCCAGGTGGGGCCGGCCATGCTGCGTATCCTGATGAACCTGGTGGCTCCCCGGAAGGTAGACGTGGTGCCCATCGACCGCATCCTGGCGCTACTGGGCGAACACTTCCAGCCTCCAGTCTCGATTTTCCCGGCCAGGGTCGCATTCCACAGACGGGACCAGCGCCCGGGGGAGTCCGTGTCCGCCTACGCGGCGGCCCTCAGGCTCGCGGCGGTCAACTGCCAGTGGGAGGACCTGGACACGGCCCTCCGAGACCGCATGCTGTGTGGCCTGAGGGATGAAGAGGTCCAGAGGAAGCTGATGACCCACGACCATCGCCTCACGTTCAACGAGGTACTGCGGGAAGCCCAAGCAGCCGAGGCAGCAAGGAGCGGGGTCAGAGTGTTCAAGTCCCGAGGGGCCGCAACCGAGAGGGCCAAGTCACCCGTGCAAGCGGCCCGGCGGACGTCGGCGAAGACGGCCTGGCGGGCACCCCAGTCGCCCGCAGGCACGCCAGCGACCTCCGAGGAGTCGTCCACGACGGCGGACTCCTGCTCCAGCGAGGACGACGACGTCCAGAAGGTAAAGAAACATGGGGAGAAGCACCAGACCAGCGAGCGACAAGGCCGCCGTTGCGACGGCTGTGGGGCATCTCACGACCAGACGAGATGCCCATTCCGGAAGGCCGAGAGCCACAACTGCGGTCGGAAGGGCCACATCGCCAGAGTCTGCAGGCATGGGCGAACTGAGGACAAGGGCGCATCGAAACACCCTCGAGCACATCAGCGGAAGGCGGCCGGCATCGGAAAGGTCTCAGCCAACGACAGCGCGGAAGGCGTGAACCGCGTGGGCCTGGAGCACCGGCGTTTCTACGTAGAGGTACTGTTACAAGGGGTTCCAGTGAGGATGGAAATAGACTCGGGGTCGTCCTACTCCATCCTGTCCCAAAAGGAGTTCATGCGCATTCCCCCAAATGCGCGGCCCAAGCTGCGGGCCATGAAGTCACACTTGCGGGACGTGCAGGGCTACGGGATCCCCATGTTGGGGGTGGGGAACTTCACAGTGAAGTTCAAAAATTACACAGAGAAACTGCCCTTAGTGGTTCTCAAGGGGGGAAGATGTTGCCTTTTGGAAACCCAGTGGTTTGCTCCCCTGGGAATTGAACTGTTCGGCATTAACGCCATAGAGACTGACCCAATGCGGGACGTGTGCGATGCGCACCCGGACGTTTTCAAGAAGGGGCTCGGGACTTACAAGGGACCCCCAGTTTCTTTTGAATTGGACCCAGAAATCCGACCCATACGCCTCAAGCCAAGAAGAGTGCCTTTCGCCCTCAAGGACAAGATTGAGGCAGAGCTGGACAAAGTGGTGGGGCAGGGGATTTTGGTTCCAGTTGATTCAGCGGAGTGGGAGACTCCAATTGTTACGGCCCTAAAATCAAACGGGGAGGTCAGGATTTGCGCTGACTACAAATGTACAATTAACAAGGCCATTCGGCCAAATGCATATCCGGTGCCGGTGGTTAGCCATTTACTGGCCACGTTGCATGGGGGAAGGTGTTTCGCCAAGCTAGACCTGGCGCAAGCGTATCAGCAGCTCACAGTAACCCCAGCTGCTGCCGCCGCGCAAACCATCGTTACGCACAAGGGGGCCCTGCAGTTCGGCGTGAATTCGTCCCCCGGGATCTTTCAGTCCCTTGTAGAACGCCTTTTAAAGGGGCTTCCAGGCATGCTCCCATATTTTGACGACGTCTTGATAACAGCGGGGAGCGAATCAGAGCTAGCGAAGAGGCTAGACGGGGTCCTTTCAGTATTCGAGAAAGTGGGACTTCGACTAAGAAGGGACAAATGCGTATTTTTTGCGAGGGAGGTTGAGTTTCTCGGGTTCAAGGTAACCCCGGAGGGCATCAAGCCTTCCGAGTCCAAGGTTGCGGCTGTACAAAACGCCCCTCGCCCCACCGCGAAACCGGAGCTGCAGTCATTCCTGGGGCTCCTCAACTTTTACCACTCCTTTTTGCCAAGGAAGGCATCTGTTGCGGAGCCACTGCATGCGCTACTAAAGAAAGAGGCGGTTTGGCGGTGGGGAGACAGGCAAGAGAAAGCGTTCAAGGAGCTCAAAACGCTTCTGTCCTCGGATGGGGTCTGACCCATTTTGATCCGAGGAGGCCAGTGGTTTTAGTCTGTGATGCATCCCCAGTGGGGGTGGGGGCGGTGTTGTGCCACGTGTTAGAGAGCGGGCGGGAAGCCCCAGTTGCGTACTACTCCAGGTCCCTTTCAAAGGCAGAGCGCAACTACGCGCAAACAGATAGGGAGGCCCTAGCCATCATCACGGGAACAAAAAAGTTCCATGATTTCCTATACGGCCGCGAGTTTACGGTTGTGACGGATCACAAGCCTCTCCTGTGAATCTTTACCTCAGGCAAACCCACCCCACAAATTCTATCCCCCCGAATGCTACGCTGGGCGATTTTCCTTAATGCCTATCAGTATGAGCTAGTCTATTGCCCAGGGAAGGAGATCTCTCACGCGGACGCACTGTCCCGGTCTCCTCTCCCTAGTTTAGGAGATCCCGCATGCGAGGTAGAGCAGGGCCATCAAGTCCTGCTGATCGAGTCCCTCGACTCACCCCCCCATAGTGCCGGCAGACCTCGCCAAAGCCACGGCGGCCGACAAGATCCTGGCCCAAGTCAGTTCCTGGGTAAGGAAAGGGTGGCCCGCAACTCCCCCCGAGGAGCATTTCAAGGCATTTTTCAGGCATAGAGTAGAGCTTTCCCTTGAAAGGGGCTGCTTGCTCTGGGGCCAGCGGGTGGTTATCCCCGAAAAGTTGCGGGCGAAGGTGCTGAGGCTACTGCATACCAGCCACCCGGGAATAGTGCGCTCCAAGGTGCTGGCAAGGAGTTACTTCTGGTGGCCCCAGATAGACGCTGAGATAGAGCATTTAGTGGGCACGTGTGAGAGCTGCCAGAGCTCTCGGCCCGAGGAATCCAGGCTGCCCCATAGGGAATGGGACACGGCCCGGGGGCCGTGGTCCCGGATACACGTCGACTTCGCTGGCCCCTTCCGCGGGTCCATGTTTCTGCTGATAGTCGACTCGTATTCCAAATGGTTGGAAGTGATCCCCATGACTAGCACCTCATCTGCCGCCACCATTAAACACTTGCACAGGGTGTTTAGTTGTTTCGGCCTGCCGGACATCCTCGTTAGCGATAACGCTAGTACCTTCACTTCTGCGGAATTCAAGGCATTTATCGAGAGGAATGCCATCTGCCACATTACCGCTGCCCCATTTTACCCCGCCACAAACGGTCAGGTAGAGTGCCAAGTGTGCACTACGAAGGACGCACTGCGGCGCATGGGTCCCGGTGAGTTGAACCTCCAACTGTGTCAGTTCCTCATCTGCTATAGGGCAACTCCCCTAGCTTCTGGACTTTCGCCGGCGGAGCTCCTCATGAGGAGGTGGCCGGTAACTCTTTTTGATCGGTTGGATCCGACCAGGGTGGAGGATGAAGGGAGGAATATAGTGGTAGAGAGTTCCAAAAGTTTTTCGGTAGGGGACCCGGTGTACTGCAGAAACTATGCGGCTTCGGGACCAACGTGGGTTCCAGGAACGATCATTGAACAAACGGGGCCAGTGTCCTATAGGGTCGAGACTCGCACAGGTCTACTCTGGAGAAGGCACGCTGACCAACTCAGAAGGCGAGTCACTAGTGAAGGGGAATCAGCGTTAGGGTCCTCCCCCACCCGCGTAACCCAAGGGGGAGACACGGCAGCATCCTCGGGTACAAATGCATACCCTAGATTCTCACCCGAGGAGGAGGATACTGTGAAAGAGTGGGATGAGTTTGATTTTACATTACCGTACCAGGGGGGTGTCGCTGAGTGGTACCCCACCCGTCCGAGCGAGAAGAGGGTTTCAGTTCAGCCCCTGGTACCTCCAGTTCCCCCAGCCCTTTTGTTTTAGAGTATACCATAGCACCAAGCCCCTTGAGCCAGGCAGCTGGGGGAAGTTCATGCTCTCCATCCCCTAGAACTCCGGGTCAGGCAGCAGGGAGTGGGGCAAGGACGCCGGTTGCAGGCGCAAGGGACCGGGCGGAGAAAACAAGGGTCTCCTCATCGGTTCCGAGGTTCGTGCTGGGGGGGGTCCCTGGGCGCCACGGGCAACAGGCCGGGTTTTACCTCTCAGCTGTATGTTCCATTCCCTTCTCCCAATGCAAGGTTGTCGCAGAGCCCCCACCGAACGACTAATGAGTCCCCCCTTTCCATTGCAGGACGAGACTCTGCGGAACTCGGAGCCCCTGGTTCCCCTGTGCTAAACCACGCAGCCGCACGCCCCAAGCGCACGTGCGGGAAGCCACAATGGTTGAGGGACTTCGTCCCATCCTAGGGGGGAGGAGTGTTGTGTATGTAACAGTATTACTTTAAGAATGTAGGAATGTAACCTGACAATGATTACAATGTAACCCAGCTGTTAAGGAACGCAAGTAAGCTGCCCATAGAGGGCAGCTGCGAGCGTTCAGCTCACATGGTTCACATTCCCCAAATCACCGGCAGCCGCGGGAACCTTTCCTGCGCGAGGATCACCTGGAGAAGATGGGCGTGACTCAGAATGACGTCACGCCGGTAGCAGCCAATGAGCTACCGTGCAACGATATTCAAATGTATGTACTGCAGTATATAATGAGCTGTACCTCCGCCATTACCACATGTTCATCTTGACCACCATGAAATAAACCTGTGTTTTAGCCCCCACTGCGGCTCCTTCTTTGTCTTCCGTGCAAGACACTAAACACACACACACACACCCCAGTATGTCTGCATATACGTACTGATGTGTGTACATGTATGTACTGTAGCTATATCAGGCTAGACAGATAAATCTATTAATTACACTACTAGAACTGGTAAAATCTGCCATTGCCGGTCCCAAGCCTGGATGAGAAAGGCGGAGGGTTGGGTGTTGGGTTAGCACCCCAGCCCTGTAAAACCTTATTGCTGAAGAAACAATGAGGGGCCTTGTTGCCGGATATACTGTAGTGGCAGAGACAGGTGCCATACAGCATGAGAAGGAACAACAACCACAACCACAACAACAACAACTACTACTACTACAAGAACTGGTATAGCTCGATAGTAAGTGTGTGCACTGCTTTCAGACATATGTTTAACTACAGAATCAGGGCTATCTGTGCATTTCCAAGGCAAGTCTGGGACAGACCAAATAGCCCAGAGGCATTTAGAGGGCACAGATCCTTCATGTGAAATCTGGCGGTTGTGGACTTAAATACTTGAAATTGAAAAGACGCCATGCGAAGTGATAGGGAAAATGGAGGAAATTTGGTTTTGAAGCCTTGTTTTTTTTTTTTAAAAAAAAATCTGTTACTTGGAACTTGTAAGCACAGGGAAGCAGGAGGAAAGAAAGAAAAAGCAACTCTTTGAAGCTTCACAACTGTGAAATTATGTCTTGGGAAAGGAATGCATCTCTAGGTCAAAACACCAAGTTGTTTGTGGACCAGCTATCTGCTAATTAGATGAAACTGGTTCCAACAGGAAAGAAATGAGAAGCTGAGAAATTACTTTGGGGGAAAAATCACCCTCTTCTAGAACGTTCAGGGAGCTTCAGGGTCTGAAAGGTGGAAATCCCTTGAAAACAGGACAATGGGTATAAATCTGAGTAGGAAAGAAAGTCACTCTTGCTTAGCTCTGCAAACCAAAAGCATACGATCCTGGGATCTTATCTCCCTGCAACACAGGGTGAGTGGAGATTCAGCGTGTGGGAGAAGGGATGGGGACAATTCCCCAGCCACAAGACGTTTATCTGCCTGGAAATCACCCACACTCGGGACGTTTTTGAGCAACGTGGCTGAGTGGCTAGTGTGGCCTTCCTGTCAAGGTTAGTTTCTAGACACACTATGCAATAAAATCTGGGGAGAGGGGAACCAAATGTATCGGTACGTATAAGGAAAGCACTGAGCTGGCACCAAAGGAGGAAACTGGTAGCTTTATCCCTATCGCTGCCTTCAAAGAAGCCAAAGAGCTCTTCTGTCCATCTCAGTTAATAACATAAGAACAGCCTTGCTGGAACAGGCCACAGCCCATCCAGTCCAGCATTCTGTCTCACACAGTGGCTCACCATTTCCTTCAGGGTATTATTCCCATGCAGATGCCTTTACCTGCTTAGGATTCCCTGGAAATGGCATTGAGAGATATCCTGCCTATCTCTCCAACCCGGAGGTTGTCCTTAAGTATCCATAATTATAGCTATTGATACCCTTGTCCTCCATGAACTTGTCTAATCCTTTCTTAAAGCTGTCAAGACTGACAGCTGTCACCACTTTTTCTGGCAGGGAGTTCCATAGACCAGTGATCCTCTGGGTGAAAAAGTACTTTCTCTTATTTGTTTGAGAACTAGTACCCAAAAGTTTCGTGGAGTGTCCCCTAGTTCTAGTGTTGTGCGATAGGGAAAAGTTTTTCCTTATTTACTTTGTCCACACCGTGCATGATTTTATAAACTTCAATCAGGTCACCTCTTAGACGTCGTCGTTCAAGAGTGAAGAGGCCCAACCGTTGCAGCCTCAGATGGTAAGGAAGGTATTCCAGACCCCTAATCATTCTGGTTGCCCTCCTCTGCACTTTTTCCAGCTCCATAATATCCTTCTGGAGGTATGGCGACCAGAACTGTACACAGTATTCCAGATGGGGCCTCACCATAGATTTATAAAGAGGCAAAATGATACTTGCTGACTTATTATCTACAACCTTCCTAATGATCGCTAGCACTGAGTTTGCTTTTTTCACTGCTGAGGCACACTGGGTTGACACCTTCATTGAGTTGCTAAGGTTGTTTGTGTGAGGGCACCAGGCTGCAGCAGTTGCTTGCGGCCTTATTTTAAAACTGCAGTGCAAAGTGAGGGACTCCTGTTGGTGTAGCAAACAGCCTGGGCTTTGTGTTCTTGCATCCTCTTTCTTGCCCCTTTATTTTACACTCAGTGTTAATTACACCAGGGGTCCCTAAGCACTAGACCACAGACGGGTACCAGGCTGCCCAGAACCGGGTTGAGGGGGTGGGTGGTGCTGGAAGCCCCAATAGCAGCCTTCTGCCCTCAACGTGCTCCACTAGGTCTGCCTGGCGAACGGAGTGAGAGCATGGGCTTCAGACACAGCAGATAGGCAGGCAGCTGGGCCCACATTGCTTAACTATGGCGGGGCTCCACCCCGCCATCTGTGTGCAGCGTGATATCTCACTGCCCGAGTCGAACGGTGAGGCTGACAGGCAGCGGGGCCCCTTCTCGTTTTCGAGGTACTGCGGGGCTCCTCCCCTACCTGTATGCAGTGAGGTATCACACTGCCCATTTTCAAGCTGTGCCTGGCAGATGGGAGAGATCACCCATGCTTACTGGTCCGTGGGAAAAATTGTTTAGCATGAAACTGGTCCATGGTGCAAAAAGGGTTGGGGAACCCTGAATTACACCACTAGAACTGAGTATGCATATATGTGCAGATGAATGTCTAGTATTCCTATGAGGCTTTTCAGTGATTCATATAGAACAGTCTATCATTCTCACCACCATCCTCTTCAGCTTCCCTTTTCTTGTTGGTTGCTGCCACCGCTTCAAACCATAATAAATGCTCTTATGCTTTTCTTCATGTGTTTTCTGGACTAGAGATAATCTTTACCTATAAGGAGGGACGTTAACCATTGGAATGTCACAAAGGCTCATGCATCCAGCCCAACCATCCCGAACCGAGCCCGGTACCCATGCCGCCCACCCACCCCACCACCTTGTCCCAACCCCCACCCCCTAACCCCCACCACATGTACCCTTCTTTGCCACCTGGGTCTTTTCCCCCAGCGCGGCCTTCTGCAGAGGGAGGTGTACCAGCCTGTCCTTTGTCCCTGCGGGCGACATGGCCTCGATGCCCGCAGGGACAAAGGAGACGCCGGTGTGCCTCCTAACAAAGGCTGCACTGGGGGGAAAAGACCCAACCGACAAAGAAGGGTACGTGAGGTGGGGGTTAGGGGGTGGGGGAGGGGAGGGAAGCATGGGCTAGGCACCCACATCACCCACCCACCCCACCACCTTGCTCCACCACCACCCCCTAACCCACCTCATTATTGCCCATCAAGGCAGGGGTGTCGTTCTCTCTCTCACACACACACACACAAACACACACCACCCCTGCCTTGCTGGCCAATTATTATCTGTGCGTAGGTGGTTGGGGTGGTTTTTTTGGGGGGGTTCGCACACACACCCAAACAACCCCACCCACCCACTTGCAGACAAACCTTCCCTCCCAACTTACCTGCACGCATCCTCAGCAGGTAGCCTCCGCTCTCCTCTCCTGTCTCCTCTGTCTCCTGTCTCCTCCCTCGCTCTACCTAACTCACTAACCCCCTCTGGTGGTCTACTCTAACTATCTGTCACTCTCTCTCTCTCTCTCACACACACACACACACACACACACGACACTCCTGACTTGCCAGGAATTTTTAATGTATGTGTTGGTGTTTGGAGTGGTATTTTATGTGGGTGGGGGTGGTTGTGCACCCCCCCCAAACCACCCCAACCACCAACACACACATTAAAAATGCCCGGCAAGGCCGTGCAAAAATATACTAGTGAATATATAACTTTGAGGATGCAATTTGCACCCCCACCCCTGAGATCTTCTTCTTGTTGTTCTTCCGTGTCTAGGCCAGACGTGAAACTGACAAAATGAAGACACCTTTTGGTGAGCTTACTCCGCAGTTCCTATCACTTGACCTAGTTCAAAAATACCACAATCTTTGAGGTGTGTTCCCCACCCCTTTTAGATCTGAAAAATTACAAATAGTGACCTGGACATGGATTTATTTGGAGTGTCTCCAGCAGTGATGCACTGCAAAAAAAAAAAAATTACTACCCCCACCCTGGGTGTGGCTAACTCTGTGGTGGTGGCTAACTCTGTGGGCCACGCCCACTTGGCCGGCCACACCATGGCCTCGGGTAGGGAGGACCATGGCCTCGGGTAGGGAGGTGGGTGTGGCCGGCCAAGTGGGCGTGGCCTGGGGGAATTTCTGCTACTGGTTCCCGGGATCCGGGTGGAGCCTAGAGCAGTACACCACTGGTCTCCAGATGGACATAGGGTGGGTTGGGCATCAATCTGTTTTCCTTTGTCTGGGCACAGACTGGGGCAATCCCTACTATAAAGAAGTTTGTCTACACACAGATTTACAGTTACACATGCAAGGGGGTGCAGGCAGGGATCTATGGATTTTCCTTGGAGGTGAGGGGCGGGGTCAATAATTTACTGCCTTCATTTTAAACTTAACCACAGGAGGAAAGAAGATTAGTTCCCTACTGCATGGTAGCCCATTTGCTGACTCATTTATGAAAAGCAGAGGATAGAGAATGCAGAAAGCAAGTCACTAGTAAAGGTAAAGGTCGCCCTTGCTCATACCTATCAAGTTTTGGATTTGAAAATAAGGGAAATTGGTGGGCGTGGCCAAATTGGTGGGTGTGGCCAAATCGGTGGGCGTGTGACTTGGAGTGCACAGAACGCTGTTTACCTTCCCACCAAAGTAGCCCCTATTTATCTACTAGCAATTTCTTGCTTTCGAACTGCTAGATTGGCAGGAACTGAGATGGGAGCTCATTCCACACACACACACACACCTCCCCCTCCACCACCACCACCCCACACACAGAGGAGACTAACTTGCTAGCCCAGAAGGTGCAGGAGTGGAGGATGCGGGTGACAAGGGAGCTGAAGTTGCCGCCGCCCTCCACCTCCTTCCATGATGACACATGGTGGAGAAGGGCGGGCAGCGGTGGCACAGCCAGGGAGGAGGAGGAGCTGCTGCCGCCGCTTGCCCAGAGCCGCTCTGAGATGCCACGCTGGGCTCAGGAAAAGCCTCATTGTACTCCAGAGGATGAGGATGAGAAATCCCAGAGAAGCCAGGTTCACCGGCCGGGTGCGCTTTCAACTACGCACTTCCCACGTGCCTTGGGAGGTGGGTGGGGTGGGGTGGTGGGCTGGCGGCGGCTCTTCCTCCCTGGCATCTGGCTACAGTACCTCTTCCGTCTTCCTCCTCCTCTTCTTCCTGGCTCCTGGTCACGTCCAGAGTGTGGGGAGAGGAAGAGGAGGTGGGCATGGTGTGGGAGGGAGGTGGGTGTGGCCAGCCAGGTTTGCTACTGGCAATTGTGAAAATATGGGAGATTTACAGGAAAATACTTATACGGGAGGGCAGCGGGGAAAGAGGGCTAAAATACGTTAATTTCCCAGCCAAAACGGGACACTTGACAGCTATGCCCTTGCTCGAAATCCAGTTGTATCCGACTCTAGGGTTCAGTGCTCATCTCTGTTTATAGCCAAAGAGCCAGCGCTGTCTGTGTCTGCAGACATTTCCGTGGACATGTGGCAGGCATTCCTAGACACCGAAGTGCACAGAAGGCTGTTTGCCTTCCCACCAAAGTAGTCCCTATTTATCTATTTGCAATTTCTTGTTTTTGAACTGCTAGGTTGGCAGGAGCTGGGACAGATACTCACTCTGTCATGCAGTGCCAGGGAATTGAACTCCAACCTTCCAGTCAGTGAATTCAGCATCTTAACCACTTGAGACACTGCAGTCCCTTAAGCAAGTCACTAGGGTAGGCTTATTTCTATGGACAAATAAGGGCTGGTTCACACAAGCATTTCCCTGGAACTTTTCTCAGTATAACCACTTCCAACAACCTCTGCGATCATGGCTTTGCTCTGCAGCAACTTCAGCAGCAATAGTTGCCTTTTAAATTATTTTTCAGAATTGCTATGATGCTGCAAGCTGCTCGAAGATATTGGTGCCATCCAGTTCACACAATTCTTTTCCCTATGATATACACAAGCACATCGGGTAGTGACTATATTGAATAAAGGTTGGGCCCCCAGATTCCCTGGCAGGCAAAAGTTCATGTTATGGCAAAGTGCTGGTTCTTTGCCAAGTGTGATGTGTTGCTGGCAAAGAAAAGAAGGACAAAATGTCCAGTGTTGTGTAAGATAATATTTAATTCCTCTTTAGATATGTTGCGGTGTTTCACATTAGCTTTCTCATCTCCGCATGCTTGATGTATAGGATGCATAGCATTAAACAGAGAGCTAATATAGTTCCTACTACAGTAAAACCTCTACATACAATTTTTTTCCTCTTCCACAAGGTTATTTGTATGTTGAAAAAAATTGTATGTTGAAAACACATTGGATTATCAGAAGAGGTCTCTAGATGTCACCATATTTTTGTATGTCAATTTTTTCCTATTAAACACTTGCATGTCGAATTTTTTGTAAGTCGAGCCGTTTGTATGTTGGGGTTCCACTGTACTGTACTTGCCTTGTCTACATAAATGACCGTCTGTGACAAGCAATATATCTCTCTCAGGCAGGATAGCTCAGTGAGAAAGGAAGTAATTATCATGATATGTGTATGTGTTTGTTTTAATAATTTTCCATTCATCTCTAAATGTTCCAATTTTTATACTGAATTAGCATAGGTTGCCCGGCATTGCCGGGCTGTTATAAACTGTGATCAGCTTTTTTTGGGGTTTTTTTTTTGTAGATTAAAAAAAAAGAACAAAGGATGATATAATTGTTTCAAATTGTTTTATTTAACCATATAATGTTTTAGTTTGTGTTTTTTTTGTTAATAGTTGTACTGTAGGTAATATTTTTATAAATGTGAAAGTACATGTTTTTTTACATTCAATGTTTTTACACTGCGTTTAGATGTTTTGGGTTTTTATTTGAGTTAAAACTCAACACAGGATGTTATAAATCTTTTTATTTTATTTATTTAACATATGTTTGTGATTTGTGTAAACTTTTGATTTATTGTTATGTTTTTGACTTGTTTTTACTCTTATGGCCTCTAGGTGGGGCTGTTGTGTGTTTTTGAGTTGTTTTTACTATTCTGCCCTGCAGGTGGGGCTGCTAGTGGTTTTGGTTTCATTTCACGTGTTTTTTTCTCTCCTAGAATCTGGGTTGGGCTTCTTCCGGTAAGTAGTCTTGTTTCTTCATTTCTGTTCTGGTCGTCACGGAGGGAGGACATGCTGGTGAGTTCTCTGGTTTTCTTTCTTCTGGGGTTTTTCTTTGTTTTGTTTTTGTGGTGTGGGCTGGGAGGTGTTGCTTTTTGTTCTTTTTTGTTTTGGTTGGGTTTTAGGTTTGTTTAATTGGTTTGTTTATTTCTGGTTTTGTTTAATTTTTCTTATTTTATTGTTGTTTATTTGTGTAATTCGTTGTTTGTGTAATTTGTGGTTTTTTCATGTTGTAGTTAGGTGTTTTGTATGTGCTTTTGTGGCATTGTGGATGTTTTTGTTTGTGTATTTTGTGGTTTTCTCTCCTCTCTGTCTCCTTTCTCTCCCGGCTTACCTAACCGGAGATTGGCAGGCAGCGATCCATAAGGGGTGGTGCTCTTCCTTGTGGATTGCTGGCTGCTGCTTTTGTATTCGGAAGTACAAAGGCATCAGCCAGTCATCCGCAAGGGAGGGTGCTTCCCCTGACGAACTGCTGCCTGTTTTGGGGTTTTTTCCTCACCCCGGCTCAACTTTCCTTGAGGCCGGCGGTGGTCTCGCCGTGTCTTTGGTGGGGTAGCATGGAGGAGAGGGAGTCCCTCTTCTCCACATTACTCCGGGAAAGAAGGCCAGCGTGTGTCTCGCGGTGGAATTTTGTGGTTGTTTGTTTTGCGTGGCTGTAAGGCGCTGCATCTACTTGTGGCTGACTTGCATTCCCATTGCGTTTTGTAATTTTATTTTTCACACGCTGGCTTTCTTAGCGTTCTGCGCGCTCACAGCACGCAGGATGCTGGAACTTGTAGTTTTGCGTTTCTGGTTTGCGTTTGTGCGGCTGTTTTTTCTGTGGCTCAATTTTAATTGGCCATGCCACGTTTCCCAATGTTCTTTTTGCTCGTGCCTCTCAGCCTGATTGGCTGTGGCGCGGCACAGAGAACATTGGGAATTGAAGTTGTTTCCTTTTGTTCGCGTCCGCGGGGCTCTTGCCCCACTGACACATTTCTCAACCCTTCAGTAACCTCCAAACCGGGTTCGGGTGAGTGCAGGAGGCTCGGTACGGGATAGGATGGACGGGTGCAGAAACGTATAGCAAGTTCCAACGATTAACCCTTGGATTTATAGGTATAGATTTATTATCTTTCTTCAGTTTTTTTAAAAAAAGAAACATGATGACTTTGATATGTTGGTCTGAGAACATATGTTAGTGATATTGCTGAGACAGAGCTCATGGGGGTCAAAGCTCCAGGACCTTCTTGTTATCATGAAAAGTAGTAACCTCAAGTTTCCTTGTTGCTCATGGGCTGTAGTTGCTACACTAGCTGGGGAGGGGTAGGGCTGTATTTCCCAGCAACAATATACAGTACAGTGGAACCCCGACATACAAACAGTTCGACTTCCAAAAAAAATTGACATACAAATAGAAATCCTGGCTTTAAAAAATTCAGCATACAAATTTTTAATAGGAAAAATTCGACATACAAAAAAATATGGTGACATCTAGACACCTCTTCTGGTAATTCAATGTGTTTTTTTTCAACATACAAATAACCTTGTGGAACGGGGGGAAATCGTATGCAGAGGTCCTACTGTAGTGTTATAAAGCTATCTCTGCTGTGCAATCCAAAGTATATTGGTGCTGAAAGGCCGAGTAAGACTCCATAGCTTTACAGAAGACATGTATAATACATACTGTATCTCTTTACTAATAGACGGATTAAAAGAGCTGTAAGGCTATGGGGACTGTTTCAAAAAGTACCCATACTTTCAACTATGCTACTGATGAAATGACTCAAAGCTGTTCATCCAAGACAGAAAGAAAATGACTTTTTCTGTTTCTGTCCCTGGGGAGAAGACAGGAGAGCCTTCAGTTAAAGACCCATCTGTGAGAAGAGAGAACAAAGGAAGGCAGGACACAGGGAAGTGGCTGATCTGCATTGCCTTGGGTTGAGCCAGAGGGCCAAGAGGCAAGGCCACAGAGAATGAGATGTTTGTTCAGACAGATGTTTCTGAACAATGAAGGGTGTGACATTTTATGGAATGACAACATCCTCTAATTATAATACAGTAGAAGCTCATACAACAATTGCCCCGTATAGCAACAAAATCGCATAACAATTAGGGTTTTTTTTTGGGGGGGGGCAAATGGTGTCCTGTATAACAATTTTCCCTATGGAAAGACGATGCATCCCATAGGGAAAATCGCTATACGATGCATGTATCGTATAACAATTAATTCATACAAAAACGAGCCCCATGGAACGGATTAAAATTGTTGTATGAGGTACCATTGTATTAACTGCTGGAGACACATTTTAGACAATCACCTAATCCATCTGACTGGCTAACTGCTACTGAGTAAAAAGCTCCCTTGTATTCCAACTTGGACACAAGGCTTCTTGAAGGTAAACATCAAGCCATTGACATTCACATTAGATTGCCTTGTGCTTCACATCTTCCTGTTCTAGAGCAATGTTGTTGTATAGCAATGAGACATGGATCTCGTTGGTAGCTTGTCTCCTTGGTTCTCCATGCCAGCGTGAAACTCACAGGGCAGCCTTGTTTGATGAAGCTTTTCACCCACACCACCTGCCACCCTTCATTCCTCTTCTGCCAAACAAATGTGTTGGAGGTGTCAAGATTAGTTATATGGCAATGCAAACAAGTGTTAATCCCTCTGGTAGCTCTGGATATTTTTATCCACTGGCTTTCTGTATCACTGCATGGAGGATGCATGTGTCAGCTTCTCCCACGCAGTGACAGCCAAGTCTTGTCTTCCAAATTCTCTAATGGAACCTTCTGACTCTCACTCAAAGAGATGTGACTTGATAATTTGATCGGAGGTTGCACAGTAATGGCAATTATTCAATCAGTCATTTTTTAAAAATCACGTTGCTGCAGCAGAGGCTGAAGAGCAGAGGTTGAACCTTTAGCTGCAGTTGCCTGAAACTTCTTGGCAGGTTCTGCTTGTGGTTCTTTAGCTGCTGGTTGTTCTGTTTCCTTTAGGGACCATATGGGGCTACATCGGGGATAGGGAACATATGACCAGTGGTGGGATTCAAATTTTTTTTATTACCTACTCTGTGGGTGTGGTATAGTGGGCATGGTCAGGGGGGAGGCCCTGCATTGCACCTGAATTAGGACTACTTTATTTCAAAACTTGGATGAGCGGGGCCAGCTGGAGTTTCTGCTGCCAGTTCTGGCGAACTGGGGCAAACCTGCTAATGTCCACCACTGCATATGACCCTCCGGATGTTAATGGACTGGGACTTCTAACACACACCACCAGTGACTCTGCCAGCCAGTGTGTGTGTTGTGTTTCATAATGCTTCTGACTCCTTAGCAAAGCAATTGTTTGGAATTCTGCTGTGATTCCTGCCAGAATCTTCTAATTCTCTCTTCCTTTTCTCCCTCTCCCCAACAGTTACAAATGTAAAAAAATAAAATGAGTAGAGGTGATAGAACCGTGATGGTGAACCTTGGCACTCCAGATGTTCTTGGACTTCAATTCCCAGAATCCCAAGCCCCCGTGAATCCACACGAATGGGTTTACTGTGATTCACCCGGCTCGCACCGCCCTCATCGCTCCTGGAAGCGGAAGTAAAACGTGTCCAGGAACATGTAGAGTGCCAAGGTTCACCATCACAGTGATATAGTAGAATGTATTTGAAAAATGAATCATTTTTTCTAGGATGTTGATCAGCACCAATTTACTGTGGTCTAGATTTTATTTCTTAGCAAAAATTATCCCTGGTAGCAAAAAATTAAAGGCACCCCATGTGTCTAACTACTCTTCTATTCTGGAGTCTAGATAAATATGAAAAACTATAAAAATTATGAATGAGTGGCAAGTCATCTTATTTGGCACATTGCAGTGAGGTAAAAGGTTACCTTTATGACGTAGGAAACAGAGGCTGCAATCTTGTGCACACTCACCTGGGAGTAGCTGAGACTTACTAATGAGATCTACTTCCAAGCAAATTTGCATAGGTGCTTGCACCAGGAAGCACCAACAGCATGTTATGGAGTCACTCTAAACACCCCTGGCAGAGCTAACCATTAAACAGATGATCTCTGAATTCCCAGAAGAGGGGCCAAATCTCCCTTTGCTAAACAATCTTTTGTGCTTAAATTTTAACCCTCTTGATACTGGATTCATGTAATGCTTATTTTAATATCCACGTGGCTTGTTTTAATACAATGTTGTGCTAGGGAATAATTATCTCTCTGCAGCACATAGATATAATAACAAAATCACATTATAAGGAGCGTAATCTATATCTATAAAACAGAGGTGTGGTCTTGTATGTGCTCTACAGGAACTCACACCCCTGGAACAATCTCGCTGAAATTTGGCACATACATACCTTGGGCTTGCGAGATCAGCACTGTGGGGGTCCCAAAGCCCATTTGGGGATCTATGCTCCACAAATAGGGATGCAAAGGGGACACCCCCACCAACAGGGGAAAAGGCAACAGAACAGCAGTACTGCGCAACGCACCACAGCCTCTTTTCTGTATATCTACAAGTCAAGGCGAAAAGGCAACAAAACAGCAGTACTGCGCACACGCACCACAGCCTCCTTTCTGTCTTTCTACAAGGCAGGACATGCCGACAGGAAAAAAAAACCTGAGCAAGTTAATTTCATATTCTGAAGAAGCACCCGAAAGGAAGGGAAAAAAAAGACCGTCGCCTCCTGGCACAGACGAGACCCGGGGCGGGGGCTGCCACATCCCTCTTTGGATGCCGACAGCGGATGGGCAGGCTGGTGACTGGTTCATTTGTTTTCTGCCTCATGAGTCCAGAGGGTCTATATTTCTCCCCCCCCCTCTTTAGATGAGCCTTCGCTGCCTTTCGAGTCCTTCTGGCCATTGAGCTTGCCCTCACCTCCCTGTTGTCCAGCCCCACCCTAGGTCCCAATTGGGAGCGAGTGAGATCTGAGGAGCCGTCCCTCCCTCCCTTTGTTCAGCTGGAGGACCCTTTCTGCTCCTGCTTCCCCTCTCCAGAAACCTCCCTCAGGTCCCTTCATCACTGTCACTGACCCCCACCCCACTTGACCCCCAAACCCCACCTTCGGAACATCCCCCTTCTTCTCCCCAGTTCCTTCGGGACGGTGCATCTCTCTCTCTCTTTCTTTCTCTCTCTCACTCACACACACACATGAGGGGCGAAGAGAAGGAAAATCAACTCAGGAGGAGGAATAATCACACACAGACACAGACAGACAGTATGAATGACAAATAGCTATCCTATTCTTAAATGTTCCTCTAACCGCCCTCCCTCCCTGCCAGCTCTTCATTCTCTCCTCAGCCATGAAGCTCACAGCCTCCATTTCAGCCCAGGCCAGAGGGGGCGGCCATGAGCTCCTTGGCTGAGGAGAGAATGAAGAGCTGGCAGGCCTGCTCTGGTGCCGGGCAGAGGGGGGGGGGGAAGCAGGAATGAAAGGCTCTGTGCGTGAGTCCTAGAGGGCGAGGGTGGAGGAGGCTTCGAGCGAACAGCCCTGGTGAGGTGGGAGGAGAAAAAGATGGAAGAGCCGTTCCTGCCTTCCGTGAAATGGGGAGGGAGGGCGGTTAGAGGAACATTTAAGAATCTCTTCCTGCTGCTAAGAAATTTTACAGTAGAATGGACTGTCCGCTGCTCAACCCTCAGTCCTTGAAGATTTTGAAACCAAGATAGGATAGCTATTTGCCAGGGATATTTTAGCTGTACATTGCCTGCTTTATCAGGCAGCTGGATTTGATTGAGCTTGGGTTCTTTTCCAGTTCTTTATTTCTCTGATTCTGTAATGCTACAGTATATGTTTAAATGTACCATGGGTTGGGCCATTAGAATTCAATTTAACAGTGCAGGCAATGATGGCAGAGGCAGTGATGAAGAAAGCAGAACTACAAGGCAGGACATGCCTACAGAACTATACTTCCTTTAAAGAAAAGAAAAACCCTGAGCAAGCCCGGGTAATCAGCTAGTTATATATATTTAATGCAAATCAGATTTGGAGCTGATTAAATTCTTTTAAAGTGATGTGTATATGCTTGTGTTTCTAAACAGGTGGTCATTTCCTCAGCTACCAGTATAAACTTGCTCTCCCTATTTCCCAGAGTTAAATTGAGCTCAACTGAAGCACACCAGCAAAAAAGCCAGAATTGACCTTATTTAGTGAGTCAGTGCAGAATGACATCTGGTAGAGGAAGAAGCCATGTGGTTTTATGTTTGCTTCACCAGGCACCCACCCATGTTTATTATGCCATATTGGAAAGCTGCAAGAAGTAGACTGAGAGATGACACAGCATACATGAGGTCATCTGGGTATGTAGCAGAGCTCTGTTGCATGCCAAACTCTCTGCATGGATTTGCTCAGCCCACATTGTCAACAAATCACTTTAAAGCAGAAGACCCAAGTTGAGGCCATTGGGTGGCATCACAGTGCATGGCTCCAAAGCAGAATGTGGACCTGAGACTTATCAGAACCTGGCAGGCCAACCATTAGTGGACTGTGTGAAGGCTTGGCTCTGACATGGGCCTCATTCTGTCCTGACATCATTAGAATTCAATAGTACTCCCCTAACTAAAAGCCAACTAGAAACTCAGGAAAGGGAAAATAGCTTACAAGCAGAAGACAAACTTAGTGTAGACAGGATGGAGCTGCATGTGTTCTGTTTATCTCATCCCATTGGACCCATTTCCCCCTTTAAAAATCATTCCCCCAAGCACTTATGGTACTTTTGATTCAAATATTAAAGGCCATGGAAACTGTAGTAGCAGTTTTAAAGAAAGGCCATATTTACATATGCAAGGCATTAAAGGTTGCCCTTGCTCAAAAGCCTGTCATATCCGACTCTAGGGTTCAATGCTCATCTCTGTTTATAGCCAAAGAGCCAGCCCTGTCTGCATCTTGGTTCACATACTTTCAGATTCTGCCTTAGCATCTCCAACTAAACCAGGAGTAGGCACTATTTTTGGGTAGCCAAACACACTGAGGCTTGGAGGGCTGCACAGGTAGGTGGGGCAGCAGTCAGTGGGACCAGGAAAAGTGGGGGATAGGCAACTCATTCTTCGCCACAGTGTTCCCACTCATGCAGAGCCTGTCACATGCACACAAATCAATGCAAATTCTTCCTCATTAGAAGCAGACACAAACTGACCCACTCATATACTGCATGAAGATCAGAGCTGCAGCAAGGGAAGGATGACTAGGTCTTTAAACCAAGGTGCCAAAGATGAAATTGCTCACCTTCAGCTGTTCCCTCCCTGGAGACGAGGAAACACAAAATTGTCAAGCTCAGCACAGAGTCCGTATGGCCGTCCTGCACTCAGACCATGACATTCCTCCCTATTTCTCCATCTTCTTTCCACTTAGCCCAATCTCATCTGAGGGATACCTTGGGTACCAGAACTGCCCCTTATGGCTTTGACGGAAATGCATGCACCGATGCACTCTTTCTCCAATGGAGATTTAGACATTTGCATGAGGAAGCTAAAGTGCTCTTTCCTTCCAAGATCAAGAATGCCACTTCCTCATTGCTATTAGCATTTGGAAAACATTGGTTTTGGCTGGATTGAGATTGCTGGTGGGAAGGGGGACACCAAGAGAAAGCTCTACTAACACCACTATGATCCTAATTAAGGTTTCTGCTTCCCTGCTGTAAACATGAGCACCAGATGTATGAGCAACAGAACAGTAGGGGAAAGCTTCAGTGGACATAGACCACTTGATGCACAGCATCCCACTCTTTTGTGCCCAGAGGAGCAGCCGTACTAATGAAGGTTTCCAGTGCCAAATCATGGAGTGCCATGATTTGCTACTCCAACACTCATTCAAGCAGGCAGAATGTGGAGTTCCATTGAATTGTTATATCCTGGGTTGCGCGACGCAATGGCAATTCTAGTTTTTCACACCTCTATTGCAACAGTTCAATGCCACAGGTATGTTCCTCCAGAGTAGCCTGGACTTTATTCTTGAGATGTGGGCCTGGCATTTGCTGCTATTTGCCAATCTCCCCCAACCCCGGGATTGTGGTTCAACATCTGCCCTTGGATTATGCTTATCCTTCACAATAAGGAGGAACTGCATCACCCAACCCAGAATGTGTTCTTAAGTGTGATTAATGTTTATTTTTTAATATATAGTTTCTTATTGTATTTTAATTTATTCTTCTTCTGCAGTATCCAAATCTGAATATTGGGTATCATCATGGCGATCAACCATGAAGACTGTCCTGAGAATATAATGCCATGACCTTTCATCTGCCTTCCGCATCGCAGTGTGACACCCGTACCATTGATTCAGTTTCGTGAGTCACTTTCTGAGTCCTTTTGGCATGCAAAGTCCTCCTTGGTCCCAAGCCAATATTGATGAAGCTGCTGCCCTTCATCAAGATGGATCCAAGTGGGATTTAATCCCCTTGGGAACCATCATCCTAGGCCGTTAGTCCTCAGGGCTGTCAGATTACCGTATATACTTGAGTGTAAGCCGAGTTTTTCAACCCCCAAAATGAGCTCCAAAAGGGGGACTCGGTTTATACACGGGTCAACAACCATGAGGGTCTAAAAATATGTTTTTTTTTCTGATTCAGGCATTTTAAAAGAAAGTTTCCAGACTTCCTCAGCAAAAGAAGTTGAGGCGCAATTACACAACTGGCCACAAGAGGGCACAAATCGCGATTTTCCATTAGGATACATTGAAAATCAAGTTCTCCTATTCTGAAGTTTATTTTCAATTAATTCCTATGGAAAACCACAGATGAAGAATGAAGCTCTACAATGCAATCATGTCCCCTTCCAAACTGGTGTGGAAAAAGAAAGGATTTCACTTACCTTCATGTCTGCTCCATGTGGCCAAGATGGAGGGAGGAAGCCATTCTCCTTCCTTTTAAGGGGAGCAAGAGGCTAGGCTAGAGCAACACTTCCTGCCTCAGTGCAATTGACCTGTCCACCCACTTTACCTGCAGCACCACCACTGGTGGGTGGTGCAAATACAGTTTTAAAAAATCACTAAAATAATTAATTTTACTGTATTTTCATGTATTTTAATTACTGAAACTCACTAGAAGCTGCTGCATTTCTCACTCTTGGCTTATACTCAGGACAATCTATTTTCCTGGGTTTCCAGGTCAAAATTAGGTACCTCGATTTATATTCCAGACAGCTTATATTTGAGTATATACGGTAGTTAATTGCTGCCTGACACTTGGTGTTGAGTCGCTGGCAGTATGGTCTACTCTATTACCATAGCAGGATAACCTGGACAGACTAGAACTTAATTTATTATTGAATGTTTTAAATTGTTGTGAGCTGCCTTGGGTAATATATATATTATACCAATAATATTTACAGTGGCACAAGAGAGAGTGTTGTTGCTTTTCACAAAATTACTTCCTACCCTCTGTGAAATGTATAAAATCTCTGAGAGATATAAAAACCAGTCTTAAAGAAAATGAAGAAAGCTCTCTTGAAAAGAGGTTATGCAAAGGTTGATCCACATGCACATTGTTTCTTTATGCCAGAGGGATGAATCCCTTCTGGCTAAATTAATGGGCCAACTTGTATTTTAAAAAGTTCTTAGCATCTGAGTGCTCATGATGGGATGAAGAAGGTACTGGAGGGTTTTTAAATGCTACTGAATGTAGTTCTAAGTGCAAACCTTTTGATCCAGCCAAAATTGTGCTGACAATATATATCCAGCCATATCCTCAGGTATATTTTGCTTAGAAATTCATCAAAAGGAACATGCTGTTCTAAGGCTATAAAGCTGAAATCCTTGACAGAAAAAAAGAGCTGTAATAAAACTCTTGTCAGTTCAACCCAAATCATCCAAGCTAAATCAGGCTAGTAGAACAGAATGATAAGTGGCTGCCTTTCACATCTCAGTTTCTAAAACCAAAAGCAAGTGTTAAAACAAACACCTGCCAAATAAAATTTAAATAAAATGGTCCTTTTTGTGGACAAATGGTATGTTATATACTAGTGCATATACGGTATATACTCAAGTATAGGTTTTTTGCCCCCCAAATAGGCCCAAAATTGGGACTCGACTTATACTTGGGTCAATATATACACTCATGTATTTTAATTATTGAAACTCAATAGCAGCTGCTGCATTTTCTACCCCTGACTTATACTCGAGTCAATCGATTTTCCTAGTTTTAGAGGTCCAAATTAGGCACCTCGACTTATATTTGGGACAACTTATAGTCGAGTATATATGGTAGTAATTCTTCTTTTTGTGCCGTATCCAAATCCGAATATTGGTGTTCCTCATGACGACCAGCATATATATAGTAATAGCAATAGCACTTCTATACTACCCCATTGCGCTTAGTGCACTCTGGGCTGCTCACAAGGTAATTAGCATTTTGCCCCCACCATGCTGGGTACTCATTTTACTGACCTTGGAAGGCTGGAATGGCTGAATCAACCTTGAGTCCTGTCAAGCTCAAGCTCATAACCTCAGAGGTTTGTGCTGCAGTATAGCAATTTAACCACTGCGTTACCAGGGCAAATAACTAAAGCCCTATTTTATTTTATATTTATTTTATTTTATGAGAAATAGCTGTCTTGGGAAGCTGCCGGTTTGAGCAGAAAAATGATAACTATCTGCATAAAGCCACAGCACCTTGCCCCTAGTGGCCATTTTATGCATGCACTTAATAGTCAGTCCAGCTACCAATGCCCCTCTGGTAATTTCCCTCATCCAGTTCTTGCTCCTCTGTTGCCATTCATTCCTTTTCTCTCCACTGACCTGCTGTCTTGTCCAACACAGTCCCTGCTGAAAAGAATTTGGGCAGAACCTCAGGAGCTTTCTTGCCTGGGACAGGAACTCACCTTTCCAATGACATCATTCCGGCTGAGCCTGTCCTTATCCATGACAGTGATGATAATGGTTGTCTCCCTCAACTTTTCTGTGGGGATGTCAAAGATGAAGGACTCATTGAAGACTGGGTTCAGGCACCTCTTCATCACTACCGTCTTCTTCTTTTCCACTCTCTTGTCTTTGTACATCAGCCATACCTTTACATAGGGGTCTACAGAGAAAAGGGAGACATGATCATTGGAGTCCTGTTTAATTTTTATAGATGGTGAGGCTAGGGTAGTGACAAAAATTAACACCCACCACTCAGACTCCAGAGGACTGCAGTGGCTTAGTGGTTAAGATGCTGAACTTGATGACTGGAAAGTCAGCAGGTCAGCAGTTAGAGACCTGAGTGCTACACAACAAAGTGAGCTCCCATCTTTGTCCCAGTTCCTGCCAACCTAGCAGTTTGAAAGCAAGAAATGGTAAGTACCACTTGGGTGGGAAGGTGTTATGTATGGCCCTTATAAGCAATAGTCCCGACATTGATGAACAGAACAGCAACAAGTCTTTATTCAACAGTCTTTCAAGCAGAGCTTACAAGGTGCTCCGGACACAGAGATGGCTATACAATCCCAATGAAATCAGTCCCTCCGGAATCTTGCCATATAGGAGGCAAAGGCGAGCTACTATAGAAGCGGTAGCATAATGGAGGAGACCCAGGCTTACCTGTACAGCATGGGAAGTGTAGATCAGGTCCGGCCCCACCCTTGTTTACTTGTGGGGCTTATATAGTGTCTCCTCGGCAGTGGCTCCTTAAAGCAAAGTAGCAACCAGCCGTATAACCATAACTAACCAATCATAACTGGGTATACATGTAATTAACCAATGGAGAACAGGATCCAAAACTATAACCAATCACAAGGCTTGGATTAGCATAATCAGCGTGCCCTGTGCAGGGGTTTTAGCGCCACTTTAGGCTCCTAATTTGGCTGGCAGGAAACCGCCATTTTCGTCTAGTAAGGATGTTGTGTTCTGTAAAGCTGTGCCTTTAACAATGTACCATTGCCATGTGTTAACAATGTAACCTTTCTGTGTGCAACATTATTCTGTGTGCAACATTCTGCCGCCCTGAGTCGGGTTCTGCCTGAGTGGGCGGCATATACAAATATG
The DNA here is from genome assembly GCA_035047305.1 of Bradypodion pumilum. Lineage (NCBI taxonomy): Eukaryota > Metazoa > Chordata > Lepidosauria > Squamata > Chamaeleonidae > Bradypodion > Bradypodion pumilum. The sequence goes on from JAWDJD010000001.1 coordinate 377,799,226, forward strand.
ACTATAAATAAATAAATAAATAAATAATAAATAAATAAATTATAACCTTCAGCTGTATCAATGTAAATCTGATAAGGGGACGCGAGCTAGTGACCACCAGATGGCAGTAGCGAGCGTCCAGCTCTCATGGCTCAGATTCACCTGGTTCAGCAGCGCGGGAAGATTCCCCGCCACCTCTTCACCTGGTCAAGAAGGGCGTGACCTCCACGACGTCACGCGGGCAGCAACCAATAGTCTGTCGACGAGCCACTTTCAAATGTATAGCCAGCTGTATATATTGAGCTCCCCATCCGCCATTACCACATGTTCCTCCGGATCATCATGCAATAAACCTGTGTTAAGCCAACTCTTCGGCTGTTTCATTGTCTTTGGTCCCTTACACTAAATTGGCGACGAAGGTGGGATATGGCAGCCCACGGGACCAAGACATGCGCCGGTTTCGAAATCAGGAAACCGGGCGACTGGGAGATCTTCGAGATGGACTTCCAGGCCGCGCTGATCGAGTCCGAAGTCACGGAAGAGGCGAAGAAAAGGGCCATCTTCACCAGGATGCTCGGACAAGAAACCAAAAGGACCTTGGTGGACCTGATTGCACCGAGGAGGGTGAGCGAATTCCAGGCCAAGGAACTCATGCAGATGCTGCGTGAGCACGTCCGGCCCGCCACGGCGATGTTTCCCGCTCGGAGTGCGTTCTGGAGGCGAGTCCAAGCGCCCAGGGAGACGGTCGCCGCATTCGTGGCGGCTCTGCGGCTGGCGGCCGGCCCGTGCAAATGGGAGAATGCCGAAATCACCCTCCGGGACTGTGTGCTGTGCGGCCTGAACGACGCCGAAACCCAGCGCACATTAATGAACCAAGAGCCGCCTCCCACGTTGCAGGAGGTCATCAGAGCGGCCCAGGCCGCAGAAGCTACGAAGGCCGGGGTCCAAGAACTCCAGGACTGGCGGCCAAAGTCGAGCAAGGCAGAGGCTCCGGTACAGGCGGCCCGGCGAACTTCGAGGTCGTCCACAGAGAGCAGCGACGACGAGGACGTCCGGAGGGTCCGGAAGGAGAGCCGGCGATGCGACGGCTGTGGAGCGGCCCACGACCGTGTAAAGTGCCCGTTCCAGAAGGCCGAGTGCCACAACTGCGGCCGCCGCGGGCACATCGCCAAGGTGTGCAGGAAGAAGCGCGAGACCCGGAGGAGCTCCGCAGACCGCTCCGCGGGACAAGACCGCGCAATGAGACCCAAGGACGGCGCCCAGGCCACGCGGAAACTGGACGGCGTGGGCCGCATCTCCGACGGCAGCGAGGACAACGCCCCAGTGTTCAGCGTGTCTACAGGACACCCCCGCTACTTTGTTGAGGTACTAGTCCAAGGGGTTCCCATTAGGATGGAAATTGACTCGGGGTCCTCATATTCTATCATTTCCCAGAGGGAGTTTTTGGGAATTGCCCCCCACAAGCGACCCAAGCTCAAAGCGTTGAGGTCCACACTACGGGACGTACAAGGGAATAGCATTCCAGTGTTGGGGGTTGGAAAATTTCAGGTCCAATTCAAGAAACACGCCGCGTCCCTTCCCCTAGTCGTGCTCAAAGGGGGAGATTGCAGCCTCCTCGGGACTCAATGGTTCCAGCCCCTGGGGTTGTTTATTGGGGGGGTGCACGCCGTTGGGATGCACGCCGTTGGGTCTGACCCGATCCAGGAGGTGTGCGAGGCGCACCCCGAAGTCTTCAAAAAGGGACTGGGGAAATTCAAGGGGCCCCCAGTGACTTTCGACCTGGACCCGGAGGTCCGCCCAATTCGCCTCAAACCACGCCGGGTGCCGTTCGCACTCAAGGACAAGATAGAGGCGGAACTGGACAAATTGGTGGGCCAGGGAATCCTTGTGCCTGTTGATTCTGCGGAGTGGGAAACTCCAATTGTAACCGCACTAAAAGCCAATGGGGAGGTCCGCATATGCGCCGACTACAAGTGCACCATCAACAAGGCGATCCGCCCGAATGCATATCCGGTGCCGGTAGTCAGCCATCTGCTGGCCAGGTTACACGGGGGGAAGTGTTTCGCTAAGCTCGACTTAGCACAGGCCTACCAGCAGCTTACGGTGTCCCCTGCCGCAGCTGCTGCGCAGACCATAGTCACCCATAAAGGGGCGTTCCAGGTGACGCGCCTCCAATTCGGCGTGAATTCGGCGCCAGGAATTTTCCAGTCACTCGTGGAACGCCTCCTGAAGGGACTGGAGGGGGTGTTGCCTTATTTTGATGACGTGTTAATAACGGGGGGGGGGGGGGAGTCGGGCTGAATTGGCCAAGAGGTTGGGGAAGGTCCTGACAATATTCGAAAAGGCGGGGCTGAGGCTGCGAAAGGACAAATGCGTCTTCTTCGCAACCGAGGTTGAGTTCCTAGGGTTTTGTGTGACTCCTGAGGGAATAAAACCATCCAAGTCCAAGGTGGCAGCCATTAAGAAAGCCCCCCGCCCCACCTCCAAGCCCGAGTTGCAGTCGTTCCTAGGGCTGCTCAACTTTTACCACTCCTTCCTCCCCCGAAAGGCAGCGGTGGCTGAACCGCTACACAAACTGCTAAAGAAAGACCAGGCATGGAAGTGGGGCGATGACCAAGAAAGGGCATTTAGCGAGCTAAAAAGCCTCCTAGCGTCCGATGCCATACTGACCCACTTCAACCCCAATCGCCCAGTAGTTGTGACCTGTGATGCATCTCCAGTGGGGGTGGGGGCGGTGCTGTGCCACGTGTTGGAAAACGGAAGGGAGGCCCCGATAGCATTTTACTCCAGGTCCCTGTCCCAAGCGGAGAGAAACTACGCACAGACAGACAGGGAGGCACTAGCAATAGTCGCGGGGACGAAAAAATTTCACGATTTTCTGTATGGCCACCCCTTCACCATTGTGACGGACCACAAGCCCCTGCTAGGCATCTTTACCGCAGATAAGCCCACCCCACAGATCCTGTCCCCGAGGATGCTCAGGTGGGCCATTTTTCTCAACGCGTATCAGCACGCGTTGGTCTACCGGCCCGGGAAAGAGATCAGCCATGCGGACGCTCTATCAAGGTCTCCCCTCCCCCTCACGCCCAGCCAGGTGAGCAAGGGGGAGCGGGACCATCAGGTCCTTATGATAGAGGTGCTGGATTCGCCCCCCGTAATGCCCGCCGACATTGCCAAAGCGACAGAGAAGGACAAGACGTTAGCGGCAGTTAGCTCCTGGGTGCAGAAAGGGTGGCCCGCGTCCGCCCCAGCGGAGGAGTTCGCTCCATTTTTCAGAAAAAAGCTAGAACTGTCCCTAGAGAGGGGGTGCCTCTTGTGGGGGCAGCGGGTGGTGATTCCCACTTCCCTTCAGCCGCGGGTGCTCAAGCTGCTGCACGTCAGCCACCCCGGCATCGTGCGATCCAAGGCGCTGGCCCGGAGTTACTTCTGGTGGCCCCAGCTAGACGCCGACATCGAGCACACGGTCGGCACTTGTGAAAGTTGCCAATGCTCCAGACCAGAGGAGGCCCGCCTTCCCCACAGGGAATGGGACGCGGCTAAGGGGCCGTGGTCCCGGGTGCACGTTGATTTCGCGGGCCCGTTCAGGGGCACCCTGTTCCTTCTTGTAGTGGACGCCTTCTCCAAATGGTTGGAGGTTATCCCGGTCACGAGCACCTCCTCGGCCCAGACCATTAGGCATTTGCGGAGGCTCTTTTCCACGTTCGGCATACCCGACACATTAATTAGCGACAACGCTAGTTGTTTTACGTCCTCCGAGTTTAGGGCATTCATGGAGATTAACGCCGTTCGGCACATCACCTCCGCCCCGTTTCACCCGGCCACCAATGGCCAAGTAGAGCGCCTCGTCCGCACCACGAAGGACGCATTGCAGCGCATGGGCCCAGGGGATCTGAACCTACAAGTGTGTCAGTTTCTGCTAGGGTACAGGGTAACCCCGTTGGCGTCAGGATACTCCCCCGCAGAGCTCTTAATGCGCAGGAAACTGACCACCATCCTTACTAGGCTAGACCCCACGAGGGTAGAGGACAAAGGAAGGAACATCGGGCTAGAGGCCACAAAGAGTTTCAGTGTAGGCGCCCCCGTGCATTGCAGGAATTACGCCAGCACGGGCCCAGCCTGGGTACCGGGCGTAGTTGTGGAGCAAACCGGCCCCGTGTCGTACCGCGTGGAAACCAGCACAGGGCTCCTGTGGAGGCGGCACGTGGACCAGCTCCGACGCAGGGTCTCCGATGAGCAGGGCACAGACAAAGCAGAGACTAAGTCAGCGTTAGGGTTCTCCCCCACCCGTTCAGCCCAAGGGGGAGGGAAGAGGGACCGCGGGCCCCCACCAAGGGGGGAGGAGGATATCCTCGTAGATACCCTGGGGGATCTTTCCGAGGAGGATGGACCCGACCACATACATATCTCGCGGAAGGTTCCCACAAATGCGGATACCCCTACTAAGTTAGATTTTGATTTTCAGAACCGGGGTTTTTTTTCGGAGTGGTCCCCCACCCGTCCAAGCGAGAAGAGGGGTTTTTCGTTAGCCCCGACTGCCCCCGGTCTGCCCACAATGGAGTTTTTCCCTTCCCCTAAGGCCGCTCGACAGCGGCAAGCCACTAACAAGTCTCCCTCTCCCATTTCAGGACAAGGGACCAGGGAACAAAGAAGCAATAACGCCCCCGGGGGGGCAGCCCTCGTCACGGCCCAAACGCACATGCAACAAGCCATCTTGGCTGAGAGACTTCGTCTCATCCTAGGGGGGAGGGATGTTGTGTTCTGTAAAGCTGTGCCTTTAACAATGTACCATTGCCATGTGTTAACAATGTAACCTTTCTGTGTGCAACATTATAACCTTCAGCTGTATCAATGTAAACCTGATAAGGGGACGCGAGCTAGTGACCACCAGATGGCAGTAGCGAGCGTCCAGCTCTCATGGCTCAGATTCACCTGGTTCAGCTGCGCGGGAAGATTCCCCGCCACCTCTTCACCTGGTCAAGAAGGGCGTGACCTCCATGACGTCACGCGGGCAGCAACCAATAGTCTGTCGACGAGCCACTTTCAAATGTATAGCCAGCTGTATATATTGAGCTCCCCATCCGCCATTACCACATGTTCCTCCGGATCATCATGCAATAAACCTGTGTTAAGCCAACTCTTCGGCTGTTTCATTGTCTTTGGTCCCTTACACTAAAAAGGCGCAGCCCGCGCTCCTTGTAAATGTGCCTCAATACACAACAGAAGGTAAATAGCGTTCCATTCTCTCTGGTGTCTAATAATGCCTGCCAGATGACCACAGAAATGTCTGCAGACACAGACAATGCTGGCTCTTTGGCTATAAATGGAGATGAGCACCACACCCTAGATCAGTGGTGGCGAACCTATGGCATGCATGCCAGAGGGGGCACTCAGAGCCCTCTCTGCGGACACGTGCACCGTCACCCCAGCACTGAGTTCGCCCTGCCCCTCTGCCCAATGGGAGCACTTCCTCCCTCCCCCCATCACAGTTCGCATTACCCCTCTGCCCAGCAGCCCAATAAGAGAGCTTCCTCCCTCTCCCCAGCACAGAGTTCACCCCACCCCTCTGCCCAGCAGCCAGATGGGAGCACTTCTTCCCTCTCTATCCTGCTGTCTGGTAAAGTTATGGCAAAGGACTTTGAGGCCATTTGCCCATTTGATGTAGACCATAAAACACCTCTACAATAGGACAGAGGAACTTCTAGTGGTTTGAAAACTTAGTTGCCCTGATGAAAGCATTTTGACTTCCTTGGCCACTGAAGCCATTTTGTCTCCGTACCCTTGAGATGTCTCCATTTTTTTAGCCTGTGGGCTTGTCTATCTAGCCAATGTAGCACAGCTTTTAAAAAAGCTGCTTGAGGTCAGGAGGGGAAGCAAAATGCTGTCGGGCAAAATCCCTGTGCTCCAACAGCATTTTCCTCTTCTACCGACTCAATTTCCATTCGTTTCTGTTAATAGCCAGTACAGGAGATCAGAAATTGATATTTTGCCCTGATCATCTGTGAATGGTCAGGGGGAATAAAACAAAACATTTCTTTCTATACAATTGTTGCTACGCTGACTCAGTTCAAACTCAATCAGCAATACACAGAAATGGAGATTTTTATCCTTTTGCCAAACTGATGTAGTGCAACAACAATTGCACAGAAAAAGTATTTTATTGAGAACCTACAGATGATCAGGGGAAGGTATCAATTTCCGACAAGCTGCCAGCCTGATGTTTTCACCAGAAAGAGTAGAAGGGCTGTTTATCATATGGAAATCTTTACTTTAACACATTCCTTTGGATTGTGTTAAAGAAGAGCACTGCAAAATAGTAGAACCCACTAAACAGGAGTTCTAAAAAGTGCAGGTTCTAAAAAAGTGAAATGGCCCAACCCGAATGATTTCCATGTTGGGTCGCTGAAATTTGAGTCATGCAAAACCGTGCCAAAACAGCCAAAAATGCAGATTATCAGTACGTTTAGACAGCCTTTATGTTCACTATAAGAAAGAGCCGGAAATATCTCCAAGTTAAAAGGACTTATTACAGCCTTTTGAAGTGCTATTTATTTATATCATTTTTGTATCTTTCTCTTTTCCCCATGGATCTCAAGGTCATCTATGTGGGGTTCCCGGAATGGACTCCATCCAAATACAGTCCAAAGCCAAGCCTGCTTAACCGCAGCAAGAAAGCTTCATCTGTACCCTTAAACTAAACCATGGGACCCAGAAGAAGTAAATTACATTTAAAATTATTAAAAATTAAATTGAAAATTCAGTTCCTTAATTCTGCAGGTACCAAAAACATGGAACAAGCTTACTGATGCCTAGCCTTTCCCTCTGTTATTTTCAATGCCACACAGGGGACCACTTTAAACAGTAATGGTTATTGTTACCCAATGCCCATTTGCAGCCTAGAAGTCTAGCACAATAATGTCTAATGCTCCCATATCAGTCTGAAGAAATTCTAGGGGGATCTTTTATCTGCAAAAAGAAAACACACTGCTCTGGGTGTGGATCAGGTAAACTTTGTTAAATCTTCTTCCCAGTGATACACAGATTTTCGGAGGTGAAGTTGTGTATCTGGATGAAAGCATGTATTCCTTATGATGTTAGCTGGAGATGATCCACATAAATAACGCCAGGTCTCTATGCTACAAAGGAAGTCACCTAAAACATGAACTTGACCATCTGGGGCTTCAGCCAAGTTACAGACCTGTGAAGAAAAGGCTGATTTGGGATTTACTTTAGACCTCAGACTATTCAACACAATAGGTAGAAGGATTGCTCTGGAGGTTAATACCTGATGTGCCTCCAATGTCCATGGCTTTAAGATTCCGAGCTTTGATAATATTGACAACAATGGAGTTAGCGGAAGGATTGTAGCAGAGGGACAGGAGCAGCTCTCCTCGGCTTCCCTGCAGAAAGAAAAGGTTAGCAGAGACTGAGAAATGTTTTGTTAAATGCTCTATCTCATTGACACTTACTGTAAAGACTGTCTACACTTGGGACTCACATGTTCCCAGCACAGTTCCGGATCTAGCCTGCTCCATTTACTACACCTCTAAGAGTACTTCTGGCACTGTCAGCTGCTAAATGTAGAAAACAATTTTGGGGCATTTGTTAAAAAGAATTTGCCTCATATTCACATGAGTTAAGGCAAAATGTTTATGAGCTCTGTTTGGCAGAGCTGTTTTGAAACAAAATGGAGACTTGATTGTGTTCAGAGGTACCATTTTGGTTATTGATCGGCTATATAGGGAATATTAATAGGAAAAGGTTAACAGTTTAATTAACTAGTATCTATTAAGATTTGTCTCAATAAAAGCTCACAGTTATGGTACTGCTAACTGTTAACCTTTTTCTACTACATTTGCTGCTTCTGAGAAAAGGAGACAATGCTTCTTCAGAGAAGAAATTAAAAGTGAGATTGCTGACAAGATTTATACTCTTGGTATTGAATATCCTGACAAATTAAAGGGAATATTTAATAGAAAAATTAAGCAGCGTTTTAAAAAAAGAAATTTACATTGTATTATCTACACAACTAATCTCTGCTTTGGAGGCACAAGGGTTTGTGTCTCTGGCATGTATCTTTGGCCCTTTCAATTGACTTTAGTACAATTACTCTCTATTTGTAGCTAGGGAACTGTCTACACATGCAATGTTGCCCCTGACCAAGAACTGCATGGGTTTAGAAAGAGGAAGTTTGTGCTTTGCTGCCTCTCTGACTCTCCCTAAACAGCATCTGAGGATATACAGTACTTGACAGTGTGGTTTTGATGTCTCTGAAGGCAGGTAGGCCCATAAAACTCTTCCGACTCATGAAGATTAAGAGAAATTGGCAACTGTATATCAGAGACATAGCAGTCCACAATGGAGCTTGGAAAAGTACTTTTTAATGACAACATCTAGAAATGTTCAGCTAGCACAGAGTTAACAGCAAAAGGCAACTTTCTAAAGCCTTGGGCTGCAACCATGCAAGCTATGAACTCCTATGGCCACAACAGAAATAGGCTGCCATAGTTACACGGTGGCCAACTGCAAATCACAGTCAGCAAATCCTGCTTTGATCAGCCCACTGCTTAAAAGCAAAAGAAATATCTTACACTCCCGTCACTGCAGGGTTTGAGGTCTTTCCAGAAAGTTTGCATCTGGGTCAGGTCCACCTTGCTGAGGGGAATATTCACTTCCCCAATGGGATCATTACGACTGAACCGATCGTAATCCAGAACCTGGAGGTAGAGCACCCGCTGAACCACCTTTTCATAGGGGAAACCTGCCAAGAAGAAAGGAACGGTTGCAAAGCACTTAGTGCCACCTTTGTAGTTGCACAAGGAGTTACACAACAAGAGCCTGAGTGTGCCAAACACCCAGCAGAACTTCCTACCAGGGTGACCTTTTGTTGCCACTCACCCTTTGCACATTACTCCCTTTTTACAGCAGCTGATACTGTTTTATTGTTTTTAATACTGTACTGCAATAGTTTATTATTTTTAGAGCTTTTTTACTTTATATGTTTTACTATTATAAGCTACCATGGGTCCTCTTTGGGAGAAAGGTGGGATATAAATAGTGAAGTGAAATGAAAAGTTAAGAAAAGACAGGCAAAGAAAGGAAAGACAGTCCAGATGTAAGCCCAGATGCAGGTAAAAAGTGGCTTGATTCTGCATGCCGGTCTTTCCCACATGAGATAATGTATGTTCAGATTGCCAGTGAAGAAGGGGTCATGATTAGATTAGCTCAAACTTGGATGGAGTAACCATGTTTTTGGGAATTCTTGCAGCCTTGAATTACATTTGTAGGCATTTCAGATGAATGAGTGGTGATCCAACTTCATCAATCAAACATAATGCTTTGGGGAACTGGTTGGTCACTTCTAAGAGCCAGGAAAGAATCCCAGCCCTATCCATCATTGCACTTAGAATCACTAGTGAAGGCTTTTGGCCTCTGCATGGTAATGTAAGGCACTGGTCATTCCCCTGAGGATGGTTACTAAATGTGATGGACTAGAGGCGTGATCTGACTTGGCATGAGAAAATACAGTAGATAAAGCAGAGGAAAGAGATAGTTTGTTGCATGAACAGGCCAAAGGGAATAGGCAGAGCATGGCATGATACTATATTGAACTTGATGGATGAATGATTTAGGGTATGTTTGCATTTTCTCATTGCAGGGTGATCTATTTCTGAAAACAGTGCAAAGAACTATTACTGATTAAAACTTGCCATTTGTCATAGAGAATCACTTCTGGTATCTTCCTATGAAATGGGGCACCCTATTAGAGTTGCCATATGTCCTTATTTCCCGGGATTTTCCCAGGTTGAAGCAGCCCCAGCCCCAGCCAGTTCAACAACAACAACAAAAAATGTAAAAATCCCAGAAACAAAGGGTTAATTTCATAGTCTCTATTCCTAGAGAGGGAGGACAGAAAGTAAAGAGTTGTACGTTGCAAAATAAGTCCCTTCCTGTCTCCTGCTTTTCTCCTTCCAGAGGGAAACGGAGGCTCCATGGGCTGCATTGCCGTTCTGGGCCCCTCCTTAGAACTTTCTTCCAAGGGATCCTCTTGTGGGGTTTGAGGGTGAGTCTACTTCAATGGTGTGTGTGTGTGTGTGTGTGTGTGTTTGTTTAGGGCAGGTGGAAATCTTCAAAAGACACTGTGGAGTCCTAAAAAGCTTCACAGTGTGTGGGATTTTTACCCACTAAAACCACCTCCCATTAAGCCCCGCCCCCTGCAGAACCACCGTCAGGCATTACTTCGCGGGGGCAGACTGGCTGTTAAATACCCTCCTCCAATTTGACTACTTGCCCTCCTCCTCTTTGCTTCTGGCTGCCCTCTTCTCAGTCTCTCCCCACATCTAAGTTCCAAGATGACCCCGGCCATATAATTAGACATCGCGACCTAGGTAGTCTCCCTGCAGAACATCTGGCCAATGATGTCTTCTGGAGACAACTGTCGTCGAAGATGGCAATGTAAAATTTCGCATTCTGCATAAAAGCATGGACAATGAAAAAACACGTCCTCCGCGTCTTCCTGCATGGGCTGGCAGAAGGGGCACGAAGCATCATCATCCAGCCTAAAGCAGTGTTGGTAGGCTCTGAAACAGCCATGCCACATCTACAGCTGTGTGAGGTCGTGATCCACTTCTCCATGCTGTCTTGTTGACCATTTCAGATTTGTCAGGAACTGGAGAACATTTTGGGACAAACCAAATCTGTTCAGGAGGGATGGGTTGCATTTGAACCATGATGGGACCAGATTGCTGGCACTCAACATCAAAAAGGCTGCAGAGCAGCTTTTAAACTGATAACTGGGGGAAAGCCGACAGGAGCTGGGCAGCATCCAGTTCGGGAAAGTGTGTATTTGAGTAGTGAGGAGGATGCAAAAATTACTGAGCAGAGCGAGGAGCTAGTCACTAGCATTCTAGCAGAAGGATGCAAGAGGCAGTCTAACAATGCAACTGGACACAAAAGACTGTGTCAGAAAAGCATATATAAATGCTTGTATACAAATGCCAGAAGCCTCCGGAACAAAATAGGGGAGCTGGAATACTTAGCAATAGATAAGAATATTGATATTATTGGTATCACTGAAACCTGGTGGACGGATGATAACCAATGGGATACAGTTATCCCAGGCTACAAACTGTACAGGAAGGATAGGAAGGGGCAAATGGGAGGTGGTGTGGCCTTGTATGTCAAAGAAGTGATAAAATCGTATGAATTGGAATATCTAGGTGATTTGGAGTCACCATTAGAAGCTCTGTGGGTAAGAGTACCAGGCCACAAGGATGGTCTAACAGTAGGCATATACTATCGGCCTCCAACCCAAACTCTTGAGGGAGACTGGCAGTTGGAGAATGTTGTAAAGGAGGCATCCAAGAAGGGAAGCCTGGTTATAATGGGGGACTTCAATTACCCTCACATAGACTGGGTGAACTGTTGTTCAGCACATGATAAAGAGATAAAGTTCCTAGATATGCTAAATGATTGTTCCCTGGGACAGATGGTTGAAGACCCAACTAGAGGTACAAGAATCCTTGACTTGATCCTGAGTAATACTCAGGATCTGGTGCAAGATGTTAATGTGACTGATCCATAGGGAACAGTGACCACAACTCAATTATGTTTAACTTGATCATAGACCGCAAGTCACTGATAAAATCTAACACAGAGACCTTAAATTTTCAAAAAGGAAATTTCCCAAAGTTGAGGAAACTAGTAAAAAAGAAGCTAAAAGGGAAAATTGAGAGAGTCCAAACACTCCAAGAGGCATGGAGGCTGTTTACAAAAACAATAACAGAGGCCCAATTGGAATGCATACCCAAAAGGAAAAAGGGCACTGCCAGGTCCAAGAGGACTCCAATGTGGCTTACAGGAGCTGTTTGGAAAGTGATCAAGAGCAAGAAAAGCTCATTTAGAAGATGGAAGGCTTGTCCGAATGAGGACAGTAGGCAGAAACATAAATTCTGGCAGAACAAATGCAAGGCAACAATCAGGAAAGCAAAGCAAGACTTTGAGGAGCGTATAGCTAAAAATACTCAGAGAAATAACAAAGACTTCTTTAAGTACATTAGAAGTAAGAACCCAACTAGGAAGGCCATTGGACCATTAGATGACAATGGAAGGCAAGGGGTTATTAAAGAGGAAACAGAGATTGCAGAGAGACTCAATGAATTCTTTGCTTCAGTATTCACTGAAGAAGACAAGAGGCCACATGCCCAAAACAGAGCCTATCTTCGTAGGGAGGGAAACCGAAGAATTAAGCCAGATAGAAATAACCAGGGAGGAGGTCTTTGCATGTCTTGTTAAACTAAACACTAACAAATCACCAGGACCAGATGGCATCCATCCACGAGTTCTCAGGGAACGTAAAGATGAAATTGCTGATCTCCTAGCCAAAATATATAATCTTTCCCTCAAATCAGGCTTTGTGCCTGATGACTGGAAGGTAGCGAATGTAACACCAATTTTCAAAAAAGGATCCAGGGGTGATCCAGGAAATTACCGACCTGTCAGTTTGACATGTGTCCCAGGTAAAGTGATGGAAACCATCCTAAAAGATAGAATTAATAGGCACATAGAAGAGAAGGCGCTGCTAAAGGAGAGCCAACATGGCTTTTGCAAGGGCAAATCATGCCTCACTAATCTGTTGGAATTTTTTGAGAGTGTCAACAAGCATGTGGATAAGGGGGATCCAGTTGACATTGTTTATCTGGACTTTCAGAAGGCTTTTGACAAGGTCCCACACCAAAGGCTCTTGAATAAACTTACCAGTCATGGAATAAAGGGACAGGTCTTGTCCTGGATCAGCAACTGGCTAAGGGACAGGAAACAGAGGGTAGCACTAAATGGACACTTCTCCAAGTGGAGGGAAGTAAAGAGTGGGGTCCCCCAAGGTTCAGTACTGGGGCCCCTGCTTTTCAACCTCTTCATAAATGATCTAGAGGTAAGAGTAAAAAGCAAGGTAGCCAAATTTGCTGACGACACTAAATTATACAGGGTAGTGAAAACTGTGAGAGATTGTGAGGAGCTCCAGAGGGATCTCTTGACACTGGGGAAGTGGGCAAAACAGTGGCAAATGAGTTTCAACATTAGTAAGTGCAGAGTGATGCATGTTGGGGCAAAGAACCCCAATTACATTTATAAACTGATGGGGTCTGAACTCTCTGCGACAAACCAGGAAAGGGACCTTGGTGTCCTGGTGGACAACTCAATGAAGGTGTCAACCCAGTGTGCCTCAGCAGTGAAAAAAGCAAACTCAATGCTAGGGATCATTAGGAAGGGTATAGAAAATAAGTCAGCAAGTGTCATTTTGCCTCTTTATAAATCTATGGTGAGGCCCCATCTGGAATACTGTGTACAGTTCTGGTTGCCATACCTCCAGAAGGATATTATGGAGCTGGAAAAAGTGCAGAGGAGGGCAACCAGAATGATTAGGGGACTGGAACACCTTCCTTAACATCTGAGACTGCAACGGTTGGGCCTCTTCACTCTTGAACGACGACGTCTAAGAGGTGACCTGATTGAAGTTTATAAAATCATGCACGGTGTGGACAAAGTAGATAAGGAAAAGCTGTTTTCCCTATCGCATAACACTAGAACTAGGGGACACTCCATGAAACTTTTGGGTACTAGTTCTCAAACAAATAAGAGAAAGTAATTTTTCACCCAGAGGATTACTGGTCTATGAACTCCCTGCCAGAAGAAGTGGTGACAGCTGTCAGTCTTGACAGCTTTAAGAAAGGATTAGACAATTTCATGGAGGACAAGAGTATCAATGGCTATAATTATGGATACTTAAGGACAACCTCCGGGTTGGAGAGATAGGCAGGATATCTCTCAATATCATTTCCAGGGAATCCTAAGCAGGTGAAGGCATCTGCTTGGGAATACCCTGAAGGAAATGGTGAGCCACTGTGTGAGACAGAATGCTGGACTAGATGGGCTATGGCCTGTTCCAGCAAGGCTGTTCTTATGTTCTTATGCGTTAATGTCTGGGATGAGGCGATGAGTCCACCGTCCCTTGGTCGATGTATCCGTCCCTTGGTTGATGTGTGTGTGTGTGTGTGTGTGTGTGTGTGTGTGTGTGTGAAGGGGAGAGGGGCCTCAGGGGAAGGAAGGGTGGTTTAAAGAGAGGCCCATTTATAAGGTTGTTTTTTTTAAAAAAAAGCCAGAGTCATGCTTTTGGTTTACTTCCAGGTTGATTGTATGTGTTAGAAATGAAACAAAACGTAGTGATCCAACTCACACACACAAAAAAAGTAGACACCCCTGACAGGAAACCAGAAAGGTGCAGGCAGGAACTCTCTAGGGATTTGGTTTGCTCCAACAATTATATCATGTGATTTCCAGAAAAAGGAGTGAAGAAATCTATCCCCACCACAGGCTAAATGCGAGTCTAATCCCACTATCTGGATTATCCTTCGGATCCAGAGAGTCTTTGTGTCAACTCTGAAATATCAAGTAATGCTTGATGGTGACTTTAGAGTGTTTCTACTACATAGCATGATAAACACCAATGTTCCGTTGTATGGAACCCTAAAGTCTGTACAGTGTTAAATTTGGAAGGTGCCTATTGTAACAGTCTATATTGCCACCTTCTCCATCATAACAGGCCATATAGTCACCATAATCCTACAGACCCATAACTGATATGCACTGTTGAATTGGTGATGTCAACAATTGAGGAGATATTTTTGAAATTAAATTAAATTTCTCTAAATTGCTCCATTAAAGACAAAACGTCAAATTTATTATAATGGAACATGGGTAGCTTGCAACCATAAACTGTTTCTGGGAAAATCCAACTCTCTCCAACATGATAGCTAAATTCAGATGGAAAATGGATGCCTGAAGTGGGCTACAGATTATGTCATAGTCCCTGTTACTCAGAAACCCCAGGTGTTCAAGTATGTGAGCCCTGTTCTGCTACAATCCTAGATTTGTGGTTTTGTGAGCATTCCCTGTTGTAATTCCAGGAGAGTGTAATAGAGTCCTCTAGCAACAGTTTTAAGTACTGTATCTCACTTGAATCCAGTAAAATGGAGCCATAAGTGTTAGTGCTAACAAACCATTATAACTGAAGTGTAGCTACACTTTTATTCTCCATAAAATTAATTACTTTCAAATGAAGACATGCCGGAGCATTTCCAGCAGCCTATTTTTGGTGGGCTGACGTAGGATAGCGAACCACTCTTGTTCGCAGAAAGTGAGTCTGAGTCACCAAGTTAAGAAGGTTAATACACAGTTCTATTCCAACGTAACTTTTCTTTCTACTTGGCCAAAACTATTCTAATCAGTTACAGTTTTATGAGGTGCCATCAATTACATTGCTTGCTCCTAGATTCTGAGAATGAAGGAAATACAGGGTAGGTGTAGAATTAGGGCTAAAGGGAGAGTTGTTAAGCAACCTGCCTGAAGCCAAAGCAAATCCTTAGCCTCCCTAACTAGTATACTAAAACTAGACCTTTTTACTTACCTTCAAAGAGAAAAGTCTCATTCCAGTGTGGATTTAAGTTCTTCCTTTTCACCTTTGTCTCCAGCTTATGTTTTTTATCTGGTAGGAGGTAAATTTTGACAAAAGGATCACTTGTGCCACTGAAATCCTTAGCAGGCAGCTCCTGAGCTTTCAATATTTTCACAGTCAAGGTGGATTCCTGGAAATTGTAGCCAACACTAAACTGGATTCGACCTAGGTTCTCTCGGTTAGAGTTGTCATGTCCGTCATCATCCTCAGACCCAGGGGAGAGCTATGGAGCCAGTAACAAAAGAAAAAGAGAGAACAGGAAGTAAATGTTATATGCTAGGACAGACGTTGTACCTTTTGTTGTAAGACATTTTTAAGTATAAAAAGATGTAAGATATTTTCTAACATGGGTCCAGATTAAACGTGGGTATTCTGTGGCAACCTGTTTCAGAAAGTTTATTGCCTAAAAATACTTTACATTCAATTCTTATAAAATAATATTCACTATTATGCTTTACTTCATGCTGTCTTTCTTCTAGTAGCCAGTGGCTCTCATGTAGAATAGCCACTGCTCCATTACCAAATAATAATAATAATAATTTTAAAAAATGGACAAACATCACCAAAAGCAAGACACGGAGGAGGAGAAACACCAAAGAGGAGGACATTCTTCACACAAAAAGCGGATGTTTTTGCATTAAACTTGCATATGGTAATCTAAATATATACTGTATATACAAATATAATCAGAAATAGAGACAAAGAAAACAGGAAATCCAAAGAGAGCAAGAGAAAGAAGATCCAGAAGAAGGGGTGATTGGAGGAAAAGAGGATCTTCTCAGCTGAAGAATTACCATAATTTAAATGGAAATACACAACTGCTCATCATATTATACAAGACTGTGACTAAGTTACCGCCTTGGGTTATTTTGTTGTTGTTCAGTCGCACAGTCAATTCCAACTCTTAGTGACTCCATGGACCATTGCTCACTAGGCACCTCTGTCCTCCACCAGCCTCCTCAACCTGCCCAGCTCTGTGCCCATTGCGTCTACAATACCATCTAGCTATCTCATCTTTGGCCACCCCCTTCTTCTTTTGCCCTCCACCTTTCCCAGCATCAAGACTTTCTCAAGTGAATCCTCTCTTCTAAGATCGACCTACTTGTTCTCCTCGCTGTCCAGGGGACTCTCAAAACCCTCCTCCAACACCACATTTCAAAGGCGTCTATTTTTCTGCACTTAGCTTTCCTTAAGGTCCAGCTCTCACAACCATACATTACCACCGGGAATACCATTGCCTTGACTATGCAAATTTTTATTTGCAAGGTGATGTCTCTATCTCTCTAAAAATTTGACCAAAGCATACACTCTATACACTCAAGAATTTAAGGGAAATGGGTAAAGGATATTCTCATTGGAAAGAGGACATCCATTCTAACATTAGGAATGTTGGATTATTGCATTTATTCCACACTTTGAAGTGGACTATCCTAATTCACACATCCTTAAATATAATGGAGATCAGAATACGGTTCTGCTTGAGATTTACTGCTCTGAATTAGGCAGTGTTCAACTTAAACACACTTTCAGAAATGTGCATATTGAGGAGATATTAAAACACCAGTGTATACTTTTAAGGGAACTTTGAATGCAAATGTTCATACAAACACACTCACAAAATGGATAAAATAGATTGAACATATATGAAACTATAACATCTTTTAACAAAGTTGTTTCTTTGGAGAATAACATCCAGGATCCCCCAGTAATTTTCAGTTTCCAGAACTTTAGTGGCCTAGAAATTAGGTCAGCTCTCAGGGAATGAAGCTTCCATTCAACTGCAGAGATGTAGGCAACCAAGTGCAGAGGTCAATAGCTGAAGCCAGAAAGACATTAGGGCAGATTAGGGCAAAAGTAATTTTCTTTGTTTATTCAATCAATTTATATATCAGCCATCTAGTATACATACTACTAAGGGGAATTGATAATATAAGGATTGAAAACATACAAGGTCCGAGACGTGCAAGGTTCCCTAATTCCAATCCTGGGGGTGGGTGATTTCTCCGTTGTTTTCAAAAACATTAAAACTAAACTGCCCCTTGTAGTGGTCAAACGAATTGTTTACTTGGGGTGCAGTGGTTTGACCCATTAGGGATTAAACTGTCCGGCATCAACGCCGTCTATGTTGACCCGGCACAGGACGTCTGTAACGCGCACCCGGTAGTTTTTGAAAAGGGTCTGGGAAAGTACAGAGGCCCCCCAGTGTCCTTTGAACTTGATCTGGCCGTGCGGCCAATCTGCCTCAAACGTCGCAGAGTGCCATTTGCTTTGAAGGACAAGATCGAGGCCGAATTGGACAAACCGTTGGGCTAGGGGACTTTGGTCCCGGTGGACTCCGCAGAGTGGGAGACCCCTATCGTGACTGCGATCAAATCCAATGGGGAAGTGAGGATTTGCGCAGATTATAAATGCACCATCAACAAGGCTATCAGGCCTAATGCTTACCCGGTGCCGTGGTTAGCCACCTATTGGATGCTTTACATGGGGGCAAATGTTTTGCCAAATTAGACCTAGCACAGGCCTATCAGCAGCTATCTGTCATACCTGCTGCTGTGGCAGCACAAACCATTGTTACACACAAGGGGGCTTTCAAGGTAACACACCTTCAGTTTGGGGTGAATGCAGCCCCAGGTATTTTTCAGTCACTTGTCGAACGTTTACTAAAGGGTCTCCTTGGGGTCCTCCCATACTTTGATGACGTCCTTATAACTGCTGGAAGTGAGTCCGAACTCAGCAGCAGGTTAGATCAGGTGTTGCAGGTTTTCGAAAATGCAGGGTTATGTCTGAGGAGGGACAAGTGTGTTTTTCTTGCAAGGGAAGTGGATTTTCTCGGGTTTAAGGTCACTCCAGAGGGAGTTAAACCCTCTGATTTAAAGGTTGCTGCTGTCGGCAACGCCCCCCGTCCAACAACAAAATCTGAATTGCAGTCCTTTCTAGGTCTGCTCAACTTTTATCATTCATTCCTGTCAAGGAAGGCTTCTGTGGCGGAGCCGCTTCACCAGTTGCTTAAAAAAGATGCAATCTGGTGATGGGGGCAGGCTCAGGATCGTGCGTTTCATGAGTTAAAAGAGCTTCTTTCATCTGAAGCTGTCTTGACTCACTTCGATCCCAGGAAACCTGTGGTTTTTGTGTGTGATGCATCACCGGTGGGGTGGGGGCTGTCCTGTGTCATGTCTTGGAAAATGGGAAGGAAGCCCCGATTGCATTCTATTCAAGGTTCCTATCTAAATCCAAGCACAACTATGCCCAGACCGACAGGGAGGCTCTGGCCATAGTTGCTGGAATGAAAAAGTTCCACAACTTCCTCTACTGGAGGGAATTCACCATTGTAACGGACCACAAGCCCTTGCTGGGGATTTTTGTAACTTCCAAACCAACTCCCCCAGATTCTATCCCCCCGCATGTTATGTTGGGCCATTTTCTTGAACGCTTATCAGCATACCCTGCTGCACCATCTGGGTAAAGATATCAACCACGCTGACACAGTATCACGGTCTCCATTGCCAGACCTGGGGGAGACAGATTACGAAATTGAGCAGGATATTCAGGTGCTGCTAATTGAGTCTCTCGACTCACCTCCCATTGTGCCTTCTGACATTGCTAAGGCAACTGTGCAAGACAAACTCCTATCCCAGGTAATCTCCTGGGTTAGGAAAGGCTGGCCCACATCCCCTCTTGGGGAAGAGTTTAAAGTGTTCTTTAGGAGATGGTTTGAGCTCTCGCTCGAGAGAGGTTGCCTTCAATGAGGTCAAAGAGTGGTCGTCCCTACCACATTACGCTCTGAGGTGCTGAGGCTTCTACATATTAGTCACCATGGTATAGTACACTCAAAGGCATTGGCCAGGAGTTTTTTCTGGTGGCACCAGGTAGACCGTGACATTGAGCAATTGGTGGGCACTTGTCGGAGCTGCCAGAGTTCCTGTCTGGAGGAGTCCCGGCTTCCCACCAGGGAGTGGGTCACTTCCCGTGGTCTGTGGTCACGGATTCATGTCGATTTCGCAGGCCCTTTTCAAGGCATGCTTTTCCTACTGGTGGTCAACTCATTTTCTAAATGGCTGGAGGTAATTCCTATGCCTAGTACCTCTTCTGAGGTCACTATCAAACAGCTTCGGAGGTTGTTCAGTTGTTTTGGGTTACCGGACGTACTAGTATCTGATAATGCCATGACGTTCACCTCTGCCGAATTTCAAGCATTTCTGGAAAGGAACGCAATTCGGCATGTAACTTCTGCCCCTTTTCACCCTGCCACCAATGGTCAGTTGGAATCCCAGGTTTGCACTACTAAAGAGACACTTCGCCGCATGGGTCAGGAGGACATAGAGGTACAACTTTGCCAATTCCTAATGTGCTACCGGACAATGCCCCTGGCACCAGGGCTGTCACCAGCTGAACTCTTTTTAAAAAAATAATTTTTATTACATTTAAATATAGATACAATATATAAAGACATACATCAAATTCACATACAATAATAAAAACAACAAATCATTCCAACAACTTAACACTATATTTCAATTATGACTCGATATTATATTACTTCCCCCTTCCATTTCTCTCCTTAGTACTAAGTTTTTATCAATGTCATTTATAATTTTTCCAAATCTAATTTTTTAAAATTTTCACCATCTATGTGTACATTTCATAGTCTCTATTATATCATATATCCACCAAGTCACCCTTCTACTTCATAATATCAATACAGAAATGACATAACTAATTTTTAAAAATAACAAATTTAAACCAAAAATAAGAATAAAACAAAAAGACTAACCACCCTGTGTTATATACATTGCCCTGGAGAGCATGGAGTAACATTGTGAAATCATTCCCAAAAGCCCTTGTGAGTGGGTACAGGTCTATTCAACTCTTCTCCCTCCAAAGAGTAATCAACAAAGGTTTTCCAAATCTTCCAGAATCTATTTTCTTTAATAATACCCTTTTTCATATTTATCTCATATGTTAACTTATCATTCAATGCTAATTCCCACATTTCCTTATACCATTCCTCGATTTTTATAATCACTTCATTTTTCCATTTTCTCGCAATACACAATCTACCCATTGCAGGCGCACCCCCCCAATAACGGACACAGACAACATTGAAAGTGGATAACAGCATAGGGCCACATTTATTGATTCAATGCCCTAGTCCGAATTATAAATTTGCATTGGTAAAACGACCAATCGTAATTCCTAAGGCAAGCAGGCCGAAGTAACACTGGTAAGGTACCACCCCAAAATTGCCAACGGCAATTGGTTACAATGTATCAATTTGTATCAATTTGTTTGTTGACAACAAACAAATTGTTGACCGTAGTCAATAACTAACTTATGACCCCACCCTCTGACGCGTATCCGTGAAATCACAGGGGTGATGCATGCTGGTTAGCAATCGTCATCACCCCATCGCCTGGTTCGTCGTTGACCGGACAACGTTTAACTAATTTATTCCTGTCTAGTGTTGTCCAGTCAATTGCGAACCTGCCGGATACTTGTGGGTCATACTGTTTACCTTACCAGTGCTACCCACCAATGTGACCAAAGTCAACATAGGAACACAGAAAGCCCCCTATATCAAACCATAGCAACAGTGTGGGATGGGCAAAAAAGCCAGGACCCGGAGCCAATATGGGTCCCAACCAAAAATTCCCACCCGGCCCCGAAGCGACCATAATATCACACTGTTAACTAGGGAGGGGGTGGAGGGGAAAAAACTTCTCCGCTCCGTCGCTGAGGTAAAATGGCAGCTTGGCTGCCTCGTGGCCACCCCTTTTATAAGGGAGCTGGCCACGCCCCTAACTACCCGGATTCTCTGTCCTGTGGGGGGGGCCCGCAAAGGGCGCGGCGGCCATTTTGGCGCCGCGCTTGCATTGCAGGCGCACCCCCCCCAATAACGGACACAGACAACATTGAAAGTGGATAACAGCATAGGGCCACATTTATTGATTCAATGCCCTAGTCCGAATTATAAATTTGCATTGGTAAAACGACCAATCGTAATTCCTAAGGCAAGCAGGCCGAAGTAACACTGGTAAGGTACCACCCCAAAATTGCCAACGGCAATTGGTTACAATGTATCAATTTGTATCAATTTGTTTGTTGACAACAAACAAATTGTTGACCGTAGTCAATAACTAACTTATGACCCCACCCTCTGACGCGTATCCGCGAAATCACAGGGGTGATGCATGCTGGTTAGCAATCGTCATCACCCCATCGCCTGGTTCGTCGTTGACCGGACAACGTTTAACTAATTTATTCCTGTCTAGTGTTGTCCAGTCAATTGCGAACCTGCCGGATACTTGTGGGTCATACTGTTTACCTTACCAGTGCTACCCGCCACACGGAGGGGCTTCAAAGAAGACCTGACGCCCCCCCCCAGACCGTCAGCTCGGTCAACAGGCCTGCTCGCCAATCACCCAACAGGAGGTCCATACCTCCTCGCGACAGATGGACCCCATCCCCTGCGTACAAGTCATAATTTTGTAGACTAATATCGGGGTGATGACTAACCCGTCCCCAAGCCCTGTTGGCAAGAAACCGCGCCATTGCCTTATTGACCGCGCGCCTAGCGCGGTCAAGGGCCAGGAGGTTAACGCCCCCTCTGTAAGAATGGCGCGGGACAATGTCCGACCAAACCAGGGTTGTGGCAGGCCAGACATAATGCAAGTAGGCGAGGTCCTCGCAAATCGCATGCTTAAGCGATAAGCCGGTGACCTGGCCCAAATCATTGCCCCCCAGGTGGATGATTAGAATGTCAGGCGGGCCAGCACCCAGGCCAGAAAAAAGGAAAGGCCGCAGCTCCCGCCATAACATCCCAGGCTTACCATGCCATGCGAGACTGGCGTGGTCACCCAGTCCCAGTCGGGGTCCCCATTCTGTCGCCGCAGCGTAACGCGCTGCCCTGTGCACATAGCTGTGGCCCACCAGCCATACTGTCACCGGTGTAATACGACACCCAGGGTCTGTAAGAAAATTGAGAAAAAAGGCGGTAAGGTGACTGGATTGGTACTCATGGCGGGAGTGGGCGCACATAAAACTGAAAACATTGCGAGCCCCACCTTCCCATGCTGCGTATGTCAGCCCCAGAGTACCCAAAAGCAGCTGCTGTAGAGGCTGCACCAATCCGGAACGAATGTGTGCCATAACGGGCACCTGGTAGGCCCACCCTGGTGAGGGCTCTGGCTGTCACCTTCCAAAACTGAAATTTAGTAAGGGGAGACCCATCTTGGTGACAGAAAAACGGGCCGTGGTGCATGCCACGCAGTGCCAGGAATTCCTGTAGGGCACCAACCGGACAGATGTCTGCCAAAGAACAACGTAGCAGTCTTACACCACTGCCTACGCCATGCTGATCTGTTTTAGAGGAGCGTATCCTCAACTGGGCCCAGTCTTTGGCTACGTAGACATCTTCGAGTTCCAGTGCCCTACCACTTGCATCCGCCTTAGACAGCATCACGAGTTCGCTGACGCGGAGCGCTCCAAAAAATGCCACCGTTGTGGCTGCATGAAAAAGGGCTGCCTCATAATGATCAAAACAGAGGCCTGGCCAGCCCCGGGCCAACTGGGTAAGAACCCCTGGGGAAATAGGGTGCCGGTCATCCGGGCAACGCCCGCGCTCGCGCACCCACCCCTCCAAAACATGTCGCACACGGAAGTCAGAGGTGGTATCCACATGACCTCCCACTTTGGCCATAAAAGCCAACGCCGAGAGCTTGGATGCTATGGTGCGAGGTGCAAGGCCCTGTGCATGCAGGTGAACCATGAACCGCAGAACATGGTCCACCGGGATAGGCCAGGTCTCTGGCAAGAGAAATTGAGTAGCAAATGCCCTGTAAGAATTGAATGCTTGTTGATACGCCTTACGCGTGCGTGGCGCTAGTGACAGGCCAATCGCCCGGTTCACCTCTCCTTGCCAATAGTCCACATCTCGTCCGGGAGTGGCGAGGGAAATTCCTCCGCATCCGGGGCCAAGGCGCGGAACCGGGAGATCTGCAGGCGGGACAAAGCGTCAGCAATATCATTATTAATCCCTGGGACATGCCTGGCCCTGAACAAAACGTTGAGGCGCAGGCAGCGCAGCACAAAATGGCGCACTAGGTCCATGACCCTGGGCGATTTGGAAGTCTGTGCATTGACAATGTGGACAACAGCAGCATTGTCACACCAAAAATGCACCACCGAATTAGCCCACTGTTCGCCCCATAGCATCAAAGCCCCCAGAATGGGGAAAAATTCCAGGTATGTGAGATCCCGCAGGCGACCTGTGCCTGCCCATGCCGGTGGCCACCCACCACAGGCCCACTTCCCATTGAAGTACATCCCATAACCCAGGGATCCTGAGGCATCAGACTGGATCTGGAAATTGGGGGACGCCAGGAGGTCAGACCTCCAAAATGAGACCCCATTAAACTCCCTCAGGAATTGCAACCAGACGAACATGTCTGCCCTGATACCCCGGGTGAGCCTAACTCTGTGGTGGGGCCTGGATAACCCTGCCATGGCGTCGCATAAGCGCCGGGCAAAAGCCCTGCCCGGTGCGACCACCCTGCAAGCAAAATTAAGGTGCCCATGTAGCACCTGAAGTTCTCTCAGTGATGCCTTACGCTTGGCCAGCAATTCCGAGATAAGGGCCACGATCCTGGACACCTTATCACCCGGCAACCTAGAAGCCTGCACTACTGTGTCAATCTCAACCCCCAGGAATACTAGCTTGGTCGATGGGCCCTCGGTCTTTTCGGGCGCTAAAGGGACACCAAGTTCCTCCATTAGCGTCTGAAATGTGTTGAGGAGACGTGCGCATGTGTCCCAGCCCCGTTCACCCCCGAATAAAAAGTCATCCAGGTAATGGGCTACAGACCGGGACCCTGACCTGCGGGCGAAAGCCCACTCTAGGAAGGTACTAAAACGCTTGAAAGCCGAGCATGATATGGAGTAGCCAAAAGGCATGGCCTTATCAAAATAATATTCCCCCTTAAATTTAAAACCCAGCAACTCAAAGTCGCCCGGATGCACTGGCAAGAGGCGAAAAGCTGACTTAATGTCACACTTGGCCAGCAGGGCACCCGGGCCACACGAGCGCACCATGCGCAACGCATGGTCAAACGATGTATACCTGACTGAACAAAGGTCATCAGGGATAGCATCATTGACCGATCGGCCGGCTGGGTAGGACAAATGATGAATAAGGCGAAACTCACCTAGGGACTTTTTGGGGACCAAACCCAGTGGCGAGACCTTAAGATTGGGAAACGGGGGTACGGGGAAAGGTCCAGCGACCCTGCCCGCGACTAACTCCTTTTGAATGCTGGCCGCAGCCACCTCCTCCCTTCCTCTAAGGGATAAAAGGTTGGGAGCATCCTGAGGGGACCTATCACCCACAAAAGGGATACGAAATCCCTGCTTAAAACCTTGAAGAATATACTCCCTGTCCTCCCCCTTCGGGTACGATGCGAGCCAGCGCTCCAGCATGTCCACCTTAATTGGGGAGGGAGCCTTTTGGAGAACTAGCTCCATCCGTGGCAGCCTTGCCAGCCCACTGTCCACCCTTCCCTCTGCCTCGCGCCCCCCAGGCTTGGGGCAAACAGAGGCTGCGTGGGGGCCAGAGCATGTGGGACACTCATGCTTATACCTGCAGTTCTTTCGATTGCAGGAACCAACTGACGAGAAAGTCCAGCACAGCAGGCGGGCTGGAACCCCCTGCCCCGCCGCCTGGCGGGTAACCTGCGCTGGAGCCGCTCGCTGGACCGCATGTCCGCAATGGTATCTATCCCCCGGGGCAGGGCGTGTGGGTGTCATATACAAAAGCCAAAGCCTCTGGCACGGCTCATCCCATCTCATCTCGGGGTGAAGGGGAATCCTCATACGGAATTCCTCGTCATATGCTAGCCATGAGGGGCCCGGAAAATCGACCATCGCCCTATATATGTTGTCCAAATATTGGACCATGGGAATAGCTAAATCCGGCCGCGCCCTCAAATATACCGCCATGTATATTAAATAAGCGGGGAGCCAGTTGGCCCAGGTACGTGGCGGCTTACGGCGGCGTGCCTGCTCCTTGTCCTTCTCATCCTGACCCTCCCTTTCCTCCTTGGTGGGCTCTCTGTTCAGGAGTGAGAAGATATCTACGTACTCCCCCCGCCATATCTTTTCCCTAGTAGCCTGTGCCAGGTGATCACCCAATGGCAAGGAATACCCTGCCGTCGGCAAGGCCGAAAAAGGGACAGCCGGCCTGGTAAAAGGGGTCTGAACTAATCCAGCCACCCCCAGAACATTCCCTGTAGTGTAGGGACCAATGCCCACCCCAGTGCCCAAGGTGGTAGTCGTCGTCGCCGGGTGGGTAGCCGACGGCGTGGCCCCCGCACCACCCGCGCGAGGCCAAGGCCATTGAAAGGCCCCCCCTGGATTGGGAATGTGTGTGGATGTACTCGCTTGCACCGTATACTCACACGCTGCACCCCCGTGGGCCGCCCCCACCGGGGGTTCCGGCCCACTGGGGGCGTCGGAGCTCACGACCGACGTAGAGCTCATCACCGGGGCTTGACCCGCACCTGGTTGCTGGCTGGGGAGCTGCGAGGCAGTGGCCGAAACCGCGCCACACGCCTGCAGCAGCTCGACCCTCCCCGCCGGCTGTTGTCCTCCAGCCGACAGCGTCTCAAAAGGAACCCCGAAAGGGGCGCCCGCCTGACTGGCCCGCGCCAACGATGCCTCCAGGGCCGCAATGCGGGCCAGCAAGGTGTCCACGTTGACCATGGGCAAAGGGCCGGCCGGCCCGCCTGGCCCAGGCATGGGTACAGGTCCCTGTACCCCGGGACCCACATATGGCCATTGGCCAGCACCGAAGCCCGGCAGGGTTGGTGGAGAAACCTGCCAAGGCAGGGGGCCGCACCACCCCCCAAGGCTAGAGGGCCCCGGGAGAGGCTGGAGCCCAAGAGGAGTAGGCCCGACAGAGTGGGCAGGAGCAGGAGCGTGGGCCGCGGGCCGGAACCCCTTCCGCGCCCGCCCTCTGATCGCCCACCCCGGGCCAAGGGGCAATAGACCCCATTCTGCCGGCCCCGGCCGGGGCTGGCAAAGGTGGCTGCTGAGGAGGCGGCACCGCGGTCCTCCGACCTGGGTTGCGCCTCCTAACAACGCGAGCTGAACTCGAAGCCGCCTTCTTCTTCGAAGGCATCTCCACCGGAGCAAAAAGGGAAGCCGGAAAGGCAGAACCGCTACCAAAAGGCTTCCCGGTAAGCTAACGAGCGACGGAGACGCAGGGGAAAAAACTTCTCCGCTCCGTCGCTGAGGTAAAATGGCAGCTTGGCTGCCTCGTGGCCACCCCTTTTATAAGGGAGCTGGCCACGCCCCTAACTACCCGGATTCTCTGTCCTGTGGGGGGGGGCCCGCAAAGGGCGCGGCGGCCATTTTGGCGCCGCGCTTGCATTGTCAGCATTATTTCAAGCAGTGCTTTTTTATCTTTACTTAAATTTATATCTTCCACATCTGTCA
Organism: Bradypodion pumilum; assembly: GCA_035047305.1. Lineage (NCBI taxonomy): Eukaryota > Metazoa > Chordata > Lepidosauria > Squamata > Chamaeleonidae > Bradypodion > Bradypodion pumilum. The sequence goes on from JAWDJD010000001.1 coordinate 377,826,200, forward strand.
ACATAATGGTATTTGCACTCAGTTTGATTTTTGTTCCCATAATTTCATTTATCTCATTCTCAATACCTTCCCAAAAATATTTTACCACCTTACAACTCCACCACATATGTTCATATGTACCCAAAGCACTCTTACAGCGCCAACACATTTTATCATTTTTTAATCTATCTGATGCAATCTCACCGGTGTCAAATACCATCTCCACAACATTTTATAACAGGAAAATGGGGTGAGCATGCTGGGGGAGGGAGGAAGTGCTCCCATTGGGCTGCTGGGCAGAGGGCAGGGTGAACTCTGTGCTGGGGCGATGGCACACATGCCCACAGAGAGGGTTCTGAGTGTCCCCTCTGGCACGTGTGCTATAGGTTCGCCACCACTGGACTAGAGTGTTATTATGACCACTCATCTCATAAAATCTCAATATTGTTATCTTTGTGTTCTGTCTTATTAAAGGGTTGTGTTAGCATGCTGAGAAAATACAGGGAAATATGTTCCATTTTCCTCGAGAGACCAATTCTTATAAAATGCAGACGATTAAGCAAAACTGTGCTTCACTTGCTTTTTGAGGATGAAAACTAAAATAAAACTTGTGAAATTATGTCAAAATAACTCTAAAAATACCTTAAAATGCCATTTAAAAGAAACTTCTCAAAGTAGAAAATATTGCTTTTTACACCAGAAGGCAACTTTGTAACGAATTGTTGGCGGAATCATTTTATGCAGCTCTTTCTGTACTACAGAAATGATGCCACCAACAGTGGCCAATTGCTGACAATTAAAGGCTTCTTTTTGCAATCTCAGGGTGCGTACAGGTTGTACACAATACAAGGAAGATCTACGCACCACAGAATTACAAAATGAAGCCTTTAATCAGAGGCAAACTGCTACTACAAATGACATCATTTCCATTGTGCAGGCAGATCCTGCCCAACAAAATTTTGGCCATGATGTTACTTTTGAAATGTAACACAATCACATTTTCCTTATTCTACACAAATTAGTTACAGACATGTTACTTGTACATTATTTGTTATTAGTTACGTCCAAGCTTTGGGATTTGAAAAGATGAAAATAAACCCTTGCTACTTCATTTCAATATTATTATATAATAAAAGATTGCTTAAACATTCTGTAAAAGCAGCTTTCTTTCTCTTTCCTCACCTATCATTTACAAAAGCATAGCCTTTTGCCCTGAAGCTGAAGGTTATCTCTTTCTCTTTCATCTGCCATTGTGCACAACACATCTCAGTTTCCTCAGAGTATGTATAGACATCAGTTATGCACTAGATGTCAACCGTGGAGTAATTATCAATTTGAATCAATAATGATGAAATCCCACTAGATCCTCTAAGCCAAGTGTGGACCCTCTTGATGGTTTTGGATTGCTTCTCCCAAACATTCATTTTTTAAAAAGTGTGTTTCTAGCCCCTGGAGAAACTAAGTAATAAGGGGAAAGATGGGGTTATTTTCCTGTCAAAATATTCTGCAAGAAATAAAATTGCTACTGCTTTACAGTGTAGTTAGCCAATGAATAAAGCTACTGACAGTTTGATTGAGAAAAAGAAATTTATATTATATAGCAGAAGTAGGCAATCTATGGCCCGTGGGCCAGATCCAGCCCATGGGACCAAATAATCTGCCCCCCTTGCTTAGAGTTGCCATAATTCTCAAAACTGGGACAGAAGTACAAAATAGCCTTTTTAAAAACAAACATAATATAATGATAACTATTTTTCCAACCTTGAATCCGGGACAATTCCGGTTTTCCAGGACATATGGCAACCCTACCCTTGCTCCACCAGCCATCGCAATCAGCCATGGACTCATTCATGACAGCTGTAAATGGCAGGGGGACCACCAGTCATGACTCCTCAATTGACTTAAAAGGTTTGGCAACCCCTGTGATAAAGTGATCAATTTTGCTGGTCATGGAAAGTGATCTAGTAATCTCATAGATTTATAATGTGAAATAATCTAAAGTGATCCATTTGCTGCAAAAACAAAGCCGCATTTTTTTGCTGCAAATGAGCAGGCTGGACATAGAAATATGAGGCATTTTGTTGGATTTCCAGGGCACACACCCCCCATTTAATCTTCCACAAGCTTCTGGGAACTGAGCTGGATGCTTTCCAAAGCAAATAATGAGTTGGGAGAAAGCTAGATGAGAAAACAGAACAGAAATGTATTAAAGGAGATGCTTTCCATGAATCTTACATTTGCAGAAAGAGGTTTCAAACAGTACTAATACATGATAATGTCCTTTTGGTAGAATGAATCCCACATTTACTTGTCTTGGGAACATGGTACTGTATGTCACTTTGATCTGCTTACTCAGATATATGTCCTAGTAAGTTAAACGGATCTTAGAGATCCATATATTTGCAAGGTTTAGGAACCCACTCTCTACTGCAAGTATAGTTCAGCAGGGAGACAAAACAATAATCACTGTGTGGGCTACGTAGAAAGGGATTAATACTGAGGAAAGGTGAAAGCAGAATAGAGGAGGGCAGTATTGAGGGAGAAAAAATCTGATTCATGGGATTGGTATTTATTTTAAATTAGGAACACATTTCAAATACTTGATGGATAGTGGACCTGTGCCAAGACCCCTGTGTCAATCTCAATTTTGGCATCATTATTTTATCAGCATGGTTGTTGTTTATCATGAAGTAAATTGGAGTTCTCACACTTTTCCTGAATAGGGAAATATCAGCTTGCCTGCTGGGGATGTGAAGGGCATTGCATATTCAGAAACTGTTGTAAAAAGGTTAAGTTTTTCTTTCCACTCTTTTTTCCTCAGGCTTCTTTACAATCAATACACAAAGTCAAATATTTCTCCACTTAAAATACTACAGAGCATTTTGTATGTTCTTCTTCTTTAATGACTTTTGAATTTGACAACAATTTAAATTGCTTGGTGAAGCCTTCATATTGGCTAGTCATGCCCTCTTAGCCAGACCTTCATGTTTCTCTGCCACACCCATTACAAATTCATGCATGTGTTTGGTATATTAGTGGGTGTAACACTGCTCTGCTCCAAATAAGCAGCCAGAGATCTGAATGTTAGATCAAATTAAGCAGCTGGATTTTCAAGGCAGATAAAATTATCTTTAAGTAGTTTTATAATTTTGAGCTCTAGTCCTTAGGAACTAAACCATGGCCCCTGAACATATATAAAGAATTCCATTTCCTACATCATATAAAGAGGACTTAACAGCTTGCCATAGCATTCAGAACAATAGCAGCAACAATAAACACCTTCTGAGCCTTTGAAACTAGTAGATTCATTTTAGCATGAACTTTTCTGGATTGCAGTCCACATCTTCAGGTGCATTTCAGATACTGGAAATTGTGTCCAAAGAATAATGTTTCTAAATCCTGCCCCTTGTTGCCGATTTACAGCAACCCTAATAGGGCTTTCAAGGTTAGTGAGATATTTAGGGAGCGGTGTTGCCAGTTTCACTTCCCCAATGAGTTTCCATAGCCAAATGGGGTTTCAAAGTCTGGGCTTCAGAGTCCTAGTCCATTGCTCTATCCTCTGCTGCGCCACCACCCATTTCACCATAAGCAATGCTTTGGACTTCTGACAGGGGTGAAAAGGCAAGGGAAAGCTCCACTGAAGTGCAGATTGGTTCCTCCAATTCACACACAGTTTGAAGAAGACAAAATATAGATCTACAGCTTGTTTTCACAGAAGAAGCCTAGTTAAACTGTTCCAGCATGTATAAGGTAAAGATTTCCATTGCTTGAAAGCCAGTCATATCTGACTCTAGGATTCAGTGCTCATCTCTGTTTCAAAGCCAAAGAGCCAGCGATGTCTGCTTCTGCAGACGTATCCGTGGTTATGTGGCAGGCATGACTAGACAGCACATGGAACGCTGTTTTCCTTCCCACCGAACTGATCCCTATTTATCTACTTGCAGTTTCTTGCTTTCAAACTGCTAGGTTGGCAGGAGCTGGGACAAAGACTATCCTGCAGTACTTGGGAATCGAACTGCTGACCTCCTGCCTTCCAGACAGCGTCATAGCTACTTGAGCCACTGCAGTCTTAGCCACTTGAGTCACTACAGCATGTATAGCAAAACCAAATTATTGTGGTACCTTGAAGAGTAACAGGTTTAAGTCTGTCAGTCTTAAAGATGACACCATGTTGTTGTTGTTGTTGTTGTTGTTGTTGTTGTTGTTGTTGTTGTTGTTGTTGTTGTTGTTGTTGTTGTTGTTGTTGTTGTTGTTGTTGTTGTTGTTGTTGTTGTTGTTGTTGTTGTTGTTGTTGTTGTTGTTGTTATGCAATTTACAGGCTGCAGTGAAAACCCTGGTGGACCTTTTCACATCCTTCCTAAGTCAGGAGCCCTTTAAATCTTTTTAAATTGTTTTGTTGTATCAAAATCTCTTCCAATTTATTATGAGCCTAGGAGGGTTTTCAAGGGTATACGAGATGTAAGAAGTAGTTTAACATTATCATTCCTGTGAGTTTTCATGGCTGAGCAAGAATTTGAACCCATGCTCTTACAAATGGACTTGGATAGAGGAGAAATAGAGAAACCATTGGAGGCCTTAGATACTGAGCCATTACGATAACTTCCTTTTTCTCACTTTTTGTTGATGTCTTCCTTCTTCTAATATGTTTTACCCAATCTTGTTTATGAGCTCATCAAATAATTCCTTTTCCTTCTGTCTAAAGAGGAGCTCTTGGTTGGATGGCAAGAAGCTGAATTATTTTACATAATCCCCTCAATTTAGACAAAGTGAATAATATCTTCTGAATGCCTTGTCCACTGCTTTGGCGCTATCCAGGGTGCTGTCAGCAAAAATCAACCTTCCTCTCAGTCACTGGGATCTCCTCAAATGGCTCTTGGCTCAGACCTGTGTGCTAGATTCAGCAGGGTGAGGAGGGCCAATTAGAGAAATCTTGCCTGACAGGCTGCCTGTCACATCGCCAAAGCTCAAGACCCAGTATGGCAGCATGGGTTGCCTCTGACCCAATGCAACAGATAATGGGTACATGGGACCCCTGCATCTGCTCTTTTCTTTATTCGTGTCAGATGCACCACCAGCATATACAGTAATAACATACAAAGCTAAAAATAAAACATCTAAAAACAAGATAGAATTACAAAAGGCTAGATGGCATCTGCCCAATATTGGGCCACATCAACAGCATTTCCTCTTGCCAACATAAAGTCCTCCTCAGTGCACGTTGAGGGGCATCGTGTGCATTGCATCATATGGGAGATAGTTTGTTCTTCTCTGCATTTTCACAAGTTGTTATCTACAGGAAAACCCCACTTTCTCAGATTAGCCCTTGATCTTCCTACCCCAGCATCTGCTTCGAACAAGCAAGAACAGAACTTGGCTAGAGGAAGTGAATGTATGGGCATCTGGCCTCAGATTAAAGCAGAATGAGGATAGGTGTATGTAGATTTCTTAGTAGTTTTAAGAAAGAGGCTGAGTATTAGGGCTGTTAATCTGAACATATAAAAATACAGTAAAACCCCATATAATGACTGCATCGTACAGCAATGAAATCGTACACTGGTTGCCTTTTTTTAAAAAAAATGTATCATACAACTATTTTCATTGTTGTACAATACAATTTTTAAAATAAAAGGCAAAGCTGGGTGGCTATGGGGTGGCATGGGGGAGCCTTCCCCACCCAAGCCCCTTTGTGAATTAGCAGCGCTGGGCTGCTTTCTTCCTGGGAAGTGCATTCCCAGGGGGAAAGCAGCCCAATGCTGTTAGCGAAAGGGATTCTCAATGGTCCCTCGGCAGTTTTGGCAAGTGGAACACCGAGAATCCCTTTCGCTAACAGCGCAGGGGTGCCTTTGGCCGGAGAAGCCCTTTCCCAGGGGTAAAATTCTTCTCCAGCCAAAGGCACCCCTGCACTGATAGCGAAAGGGATTCTCGCTGGTCCCCTTGCACAAACAACAGGGGGACCAGCGAGAATCCCTTTCGCTAACAGCACAGGGGTTCCTTTGACCGGAGAAGTGCTTTACCCCTGGGAAAGGGCTTCTCTGGCCAAAGCCACCCCTGCACTGTTAGCAAAAGGGATTCCCGCTGGTCCCCTCGTGGAAACGGCAGGGGAGCACTGAGAATCCATTTCGCTAACAATGCAGGGTTGCTATTGCCCTGGGAAGTGCTTTACCCCTGGGAAAGCGCTTCTCAGGGCAAAAGCAACCCTGCGCTGTTAGCATTTCCATGGCGGAAATCGTTGTATGAATCATCCCATAGGAAAAATCGTTATACAATACATGTATCATACAGCATTATTTTTGTACAATGATGGACCCATTGGAACCAATCAAAATCATTATATGGGGTTTTACTGTATGCTTAGGCTGCGAAGAGTAAATAATCCTGGATCAGCCTTCTTTCCTGACATTCAGACAGACAATCTCTGTCTGAAGGGACTTTTAAAAGCCTGTGTTTATGGGATAGGATGGGCACAGAAATCCTTAATCCTAGATGAGCCTGTTTCCAATCCCACCCTGGACAAGGCAGGAGGTGGATTACAAAATCCTGTTCCTTAAATCGTCGCCTGGGTGGGGCTCATTTTAAAGTGGGATTTGGAGACAAACAAACAAAACAAGGGTTGTAATTCCTGTGCCATTCATCCGGGTCAAATTTAGCAACAAACCATACAAGGATTATTTTGGATGAGCAGGTGTGGATGGTATTCAACTATCCACTCTGCAACTGAGATAGTACCAACAGTTGATATGGCAGGTATTAAGACAGATACACAAATCCTAACAAGGAAACTTGTCTTATGCAAATTATGTACCAGTTATTAAACAGGCTTGTAAAAATGTTCAGAGTTTGAACATATGGACTGTAATTTTGTTCCATAAAATAGATCTACGGCCATTAAAGTGGTATCAAACTGAGACAACTGTTCAGTGTAGAAATACACTACTATCCTTGTACAGTTTTGTAAACAACAGATTATATCTGACTCTTTGGTCAGGATTGATTGATTGACCACAGCAGATCACTTCACTACAGCCTAGTTCCCCCACCCTTACAACTATTGTTATTGGTTGGATGTGAGTTAAGCTATTTGGTTTCACAAATAGCAAACAAAGAACAGTGCTCATCCTGTGTACAACCTAGACGCATAAGAGGTATTTAGCTTTGAGAGTTCTGAGATGGAAAAATAATAAGAAGTAGGGGTGCCAGCCATCTCTGTGGCTGAAGGATGCCTCTACTTACTTGGTTGTGGTTTCTGCAGCTTTGGGGTGAAACTAGAACCCTGTTTATTATAGCAGGAAGATAGAAAGGCATAGAAGAGTGGCTAAGGCAGGAGTGGCCAACCTTTTTATGCTGTGGGCCTGACCACGCTCCTGGACAGCAGAGCGAGCCTGACCACACCCCCGGAAGCTGAAGTGGGTGCATTTATGGCTGTCATAAATGGGCCCACTTCCACATTTATGACAACTGTGGGCACATTTGCACGTGTGTGTGTGTGTGTTTTATGACTGATGTAAATGTGCCCGCTTCCACTTCCAGGTATGGCAGAGGTGGCGATGGATCGGATGGAATGGTGTCATGGGCCGGGTCTGGCCCACAGGCCATAGGTTGGGAACCCCTGATCAATACAATAAAATACAATTTTAATTTATACCCCGCCTTTTTCAGCCAAGGCTGACTAAAGGCTCTAGAGTGGAAGCACCACTTCCTTTTATTCTTTTGTGGAGTCCTGGACCAAGATGAACAATTATAGATTAATGTTTTCATCCAAAAATAAGGAGTATTCCTTTGGTAGACTACAATTTTCTGAACCCTTCCACAAGCTGGGAAATGCTTAGATCTGTAGTCCAAAATAAGGAATCATTTCAGCAAATATATAGACATACCTGTATGCTTATTTCTTTCCTTCAAATTTATTTTCTGTTGTTGGACAAAAATAATAATATTGAATGTATATGCATTTCCTAATCCAAACTGGCAGTGCCTAATCATCACATTATATGCAAGTTGAGACTTGTGATGCTACATATTGTAATACTCCTGCTTTTGTGTTGGGGTTGCCATTTTTGAAATTAGTTTAAAGATTGGGAACTATAGGAGATAAAGCTAAGCAGGCATTTTTTTCTGCCAGAAAGTTAAAAAAAAACCAACACCTTGGCAGAGGTTGTTTATTCTGAATTGATTATGGTCACTTTTTTGATGTAGACCAGAAGTAAAGATTTATCTACACAAGAATAAAGGAACTTGGAGTACTGATGTACCAATTTCAGACAAGAAAGCTACAGTGTGGTGGTTGTGGTACTAGTGGTTGCAGTGACAGCTGGGTATATACTGTGTGGGTACCTGCATGAGGAATTAGACTTCAGGAACTGCAGTACCTGTACATTAATTCCCTGGATAATGTTAAACCTTAGTTCCACAAGTCTTAACTTTGTGTGGTTTTTAACGTTGTGGGATACATGCACCGCACAATGTTAAAACCCTATGGGATGTATCACACAATGTCCACTGAAGTCTGTGCTGGTTACAATGTGTCTCTATGGAGTTTGACATTTGCGATACATCCCATAGGCAGTGGTGGGCTCCCAAAAAAATTACTACCACACTGTGATCGTGGTATGGTGGGTGTGGCCAGGGGGGAAGCCCTGCATTGCACCTGAATTAGGACAACTTTATTTCAAAAATTGGATGGGCGGGGCCAGCCGGAATTTCTGCTACCGGTTCTGGTGAACTGGTGCGAACCTGCTGATGCCCACCACTGCCCATAGGGTTTTAACGTTGTGCAGTGCATGTTTCGCACAACGTTAAAAACTGCATAACATTAAGACTTGTGGAACCAAGTTTTAACATTATCTGGGGTATTACTGTATTTGTTCTTCAGATTCCTTAACGTTATGTGATTTTAACATTGTGTGGTGCAACCGTTATCTGGGTTATTACTGTATTAGGAATATACCTTCCCTCTTTTCTCCTTGCCTTTTAAAATTTTACCACAGGGTTAATCAACTACAAAATTGTCATTGGCATTTAAAAACTAAACCAGGGGAGGTCAGCCTGTGGGCTGGCCCCAGCCACAGAGCACTATTTCATGTAGCCCGCCACTGTCCTCGCTGCTACCAGAAATGGAACGGACATGTTTATGACAGCTGTAAACATGCCCACCATAAACACTGCCATAAATGCACCAGTGGCTGTCGTAAACCAGTGTTTACAGTGGGAGAACCATGTGACTGGCACACTCAGCGTCCAGGAGGCGTGATCAGGCCAGTGGTGTAAAAAGTTTGGGAACCCCTGACCTGTGCTTCTTGTACCTCACCAGTCAGTGGTAACAGAAATCAAACTTTTCCACTAGTGGCCACTGTCTACAATGTAATGTTTAAGAGGAATGAATTGTGTTTTGCAACAGCCATTTAGTTGGCACATGTGTAGAACAACAGAGGCATTTACACAAGACCTCTCCCTGCTTCTATGACTCAGGTATGTGTGATTAAATATAGGGTTCATTGTTTTTTGTGGATTCAGGAATCCATGGAAGATCTTGAGATCTTTCCCCTGCAAATATGGGGTTGACCTATTTATCTGTTCATGGGATTACACAGAATTTTAAATAGCTTCATTTACAAGTGATTTGGCATGGCAGCATTCCATAAGAGGGGTGGTGGTGGAATGTGTATGTGTAGTTGTAGCAGTGCATGTACGACTTTCAATTTATTTCAACAGTGAAGTCCCAGTTTCTGGGTTTATTGTGTCTATTGACCTATAATGAAGATGGGGGATGGGGGGATACATCATCAAAATAAAAGGATAAGATTTCTATCAACTTTGCATATGTAAATAGTTCTATATGTAGATGCAAAATTGGAAATAGTTACTACATGGTTGTGAGGTTAACAGCATCCCTTTTCCTGAGGTTACAGGACAAAATCCTGAGATGATGGGATTTGTGCTGAAGGACAGGCACAGCTTAGAGAAATGGTCCAAACTTTTTCTTGGGCAACTGATTAAGCAAACAGGCACCAGGGTAATAAGGGTAAATGGAACCGAAAATGTGGGTAAAACCTGGGTAGCCAGGTAATACGGTAACACAGAAATTGAAACAGAGCCCATTTTTTGGGTGACTGGGCAGGTGAAAAAACAAACCCAGGAGCTGCAGCAGTTGTGCAACAAGTCTCACATTAAGGCTCATTTTATCTGCAGCACACATGACAAATAGAGAGTTCTTCCAGGCCGTCTACTGTTGCTAGACCTTTTGAAGGCTTACTTCTATCCCAGAAGAATCTCCTCTTGGGTTGTGCACTACTGCTGCCTGAGCCTGTGCAACAAGTCTCACATTTCACAAAATGATCCTCCACTCCAAATGGCACAATGGGCCCAAGTGCATATACCCACTCGCCCTCTCCTCAGGGCTCTCCCTTCACACCTGGCTTTTTAGCAGCTAAGAAGTATAACTGAGACACTGAGCCCTGATAACCAGATGGAAAACAGTGACCTTGAACTGAACCAGTAGCTAGAAAAGAACAGAATGGGATTCCCAGGTTGAAAAACACCAGATACTCTCAAAATGCAAGCGCGGCGCCAAAATGGCCGCCGCGCCCTTTGCGGCCCCCCCCCCACAGGACAGAGAATCCGGGTAGTTAGGGGCGTGGCCAGCTCCCTTATAAAAGGGGTGGCCACGAGGCAGCCGAGCTGCCATTTTACCTCAGCGACGGAGCGGAGAAGTTTTTTCCCCCCGTCGCTCTGTCGGACCCCTGTGGCTCAGGGGATTAAGATCCTGAACTCGCTGCCTGGAGGGTCGGAGTTTGATTCCTGAGCACTGCAAACGCTCTCGTGCTCCGGCTTTCCAGTCAGTGGGTGCTGAGCCCTGGATAGGGATCGTGTTGCTCTATACTCCTTGAATGGCTGGTGAGTGTAAAAATAAAGCGACGGTGAGGAGGAGTTTTTTCCGTCGCTTTATTCCCTTCTGCCGCTTTGCAAGAGGCTTGAGTTGCCAGCCTTTGTTCGAGGCTTCCTTTCGGCTTTCCAGCCTATTGCCTTCAGAGCGCGGGGGAGCAGAGAAGTTTGCTCCGTCGCTCACTGATTTTTCCAACTTAGGGGTACCCAAACTTTAAGTAGGACTGCAGTGTATCCAGTGCTACAGAAGCTGACTGGGTTGTTTAAGGTCAGTGTTTCAATTTCTGCGCATGCAGGACAGGATGAGCTCCCGTGCCGTGCCGTTTTCAACCCCAGGCCGGCCCTGCGGGGGATGCGGCCCTTGGCCCACGGCGGCCCGCCAGGGGCCGGAACAATTGGGGGGAGGGCCTGGTGCTGCCTCACAGCATGTTTTTGCCAATTAGGGGCTGGAATTTTGGGGCATGGCTTATTCGGGCACAGGCTCTGAATTCAGGGCCTCTGCCACACTTCCCGTCGGGCCGTCCGGCCCGCCTGGCCCGCCTACTGGGGGTTTACTGTGGCTGGGGGTGCCTGGTTGGCACGTTTGGCTGTACTGGAGGCATCCTTAGCAATCCAGTGGGTGGGGGGTCCTTTTCCGATCTACCGGGCCCTCCTGTCCGCCGGCTACTTCCACCGCTGTCACTCTGTAACAGGCGGCCGGCTGGGTCGGGCTTATGGAGACAGTCCAGCCTGTGCCTGCCGCTGCCTCGCAGCTCCCTGTTTGTCCGGTACAGCGATTGGAATGCGTTGGAGGTCGTCCTAGAGCTCGATTTCGGTCGCGAGCTCCGACGCCCACGGTGTGCCGGAACCCCCAGTGGGGGCGGCTCACGGGGGTGCAACTAGTGAGTATGGGGTCAAGTTGAATACGCCCACATCTCAGTCCACTTTCAGCGGGGTGGTTCAGTGCTCTTCGCCTTGCCAATTAGAGGCTAGTGGGGCATCACTTGTCATTCTATCCCAGTGCCCTTGGTTGCATTATGGCACGACCCTGGGGGTGGGGATTTCTGCCCCGGGGCAGTATGTGGCACTGCATGGGCTATCCAGGTCCCGCTGCGCATGCCTGGTCTACATTTTGTACCGACAACGGCCTTCCCGATGATTGGCTAGCCACCACGCACGTCGTGGTTGGCTTATGGAAAAAAAGAATTCCGTACAAGAGTGCCCCTACACCCGGAGATGAAGTGGGATGAGCCCTGTCAGAAGCTGTGGCTTCTGTACATGACCCCACGCGCACTGCGCCTAGGGAGATGTATCATTGTGGAATTGCGGTCCAGCGAGCTGCTCCAGCGCAGGCACCCCGCCAAGTGGCGGGGCAGGGGGTTACAGCCCGCCTGCTGTGCTGGACCTTCTCGGACAATGGCTCCTGCAATGGGAAGAATTGCAAATACAGACAGGAGTGTCCCGCCTGTGTTGGCCCCCACGCGGCCTCTGCCTGTCCCAGGCCTAGAGGGATGCGGGGCAGAGGGTGGGGCAGACAGGGGGCTGGCAAGACTGCCGCAGATGGATCTAGTCCACCGAAGGGCTCCCTCCCCAATTAAGGTGGACGTGTTGGAGAGTTGGCTCACATTGTACCCGAAGGGAGAGGATGCGGGTTATCTCCTTCAGGGTTCTAGGCAGGGGTTCCGGATCCCTTTCATGGGTAATAGGTCCCCTCAGGATGCCCCCAGTCTTTTATCCCTTAGGGGGAGGGAGGAGGTGGCTGCTGCCAGCTTTCACAAGAGGGTCTATGCGGGCAGGGTCGTTGGACCTGTCCCTGCACCCCCGTCCTGGGGAGCATATTATTTCAATGATGCCATGCCTTTTGGCTAGTCCATGGGGGCTCGGTATTCGAGCGTTTCACCACTTTCCTAGAGTGGGCTTTTGTCCGCAGGTCAGGGTCCCGGTCTGTAGCCCATTCCCTGGATGGTTTTATTCGGGGCTGAACGGGGCTGGGACACGTATACACGTCTCCTCAACACATTTCAGACGCTAATGGAGGAACTTGGTGTCCCTTTAGCGCCCGAAAAGACCGAGGGCCCATCTCCACAGCTAGTATTCCTGGGGTGGAGAGTTACACGGTAGCGCAGGATTCTAGGTTGCAGCGGGATAAGGTGTCAAGGCTAGTGGCCCTTGTCTTGGTCTTGCTGGCCGAGCGCGTGGCATCACTGAGGGAACTTCTGGTGCTACATGGTCACCCCAGCTTTGCTGGCAGGGTCGTCGCACCGGGCAGGGCATTTGCTCTGCGCTGGTGCGACGCCATGGCGGGATTATCCAGGCCCCACCACAGGCTCAGATTTACCCGGGGTATCGGGGCAGACGTGCTTGTCTGGCCATAGGTCCAGAGGTAGTTCAACAGGGTGTCATTTTGGGGTCTGATCTCCTGGCTCCCCCTTGCTTTCAGATGCAGTCCGATACCTTAGGATTCCTGGGTTTATGGATGTACTTCCATTGGAAGTGGGCCTATGGTGGGTGGCCACCATCCTGGGCAGGCAAGGGTCGCCTGCAGGGTCTCACGTATCTGGAATGTTTACCTACCCTGGGTGCTTTGATGCTATGGGGCAAGGAGTGGGCCAACTCGGTTGTGCAATTTCGGCATGGCAACGCGGCTGTTGTCCGCATCGTCACTCCACAGATTTCCAAATCGCCCGGGGTCATGGAGCTGGTTTGTGTTATGCAACCTGCGCCTCAACGTTCCCTTCAGGGCCAGGCATGTCCCAAGGGTTGATAATGATATTACTGCTGCTTTGTCCTACCTGCAGATCTCCCGGTTCCATGCCTCGGCCCCCGGATGCGGAGGAATTTCCCTCGCCACTCCCGGACGAGAGATGGAATGTTGGCAAGTAGAGGTGAACCGGGCGATTAGCCTGTCAATAGCGCCATGCATAGTAAGGCGGATCACCATGCATTTAGTTCCTTCAGAGTATTATGTACCCGATTTCGATTGCCAGGAACCTGGCCGAGCCCAGTAACCCATGTTCTGCGGTTCATGGTTTACCTGTATGCCCAGGGCCTTGCACCACGCACCATAGCATCTCAGCTGTCGGGTTGGCTTTATGGCCAAAGTGGGAGGTTGTGTGACAGCACCAATGACTTCCGGGTGAGACATGTTTGGAGGGGTGGGTGCGCGTGCGCGGGCGTTTCCCGGGCGACCGCCACCCCATTTACCCAGGGGTTTTTTACCCAAGTGGCCCGGGGCTGGCCTGGCCTCTGTTTTGATAAATGAGGCAGCCCATTTCATGCGGCTACTACGGTGGCCTTTTTGGAGGCGCTCCGCATCAGCGAGCTTGAGATGCTGAATAAGGCGGATGCAAGATTTTACCAGGGTTTTACCCAATTGGCCCGGGGCTGGCCTGGCCTCAGTTTTGATAAATGAGGCAGCCCACTTCATGCGGCTACAACGGTGGCCTTTTTGGAGCCCTCCGCATCGGCGAGCTTGAGATGCTGAGTAAGGCGGATGCAAGATTTCCCCAGGGTTTTCACCCAATTGGCCCGGGGCTGGCCTGGCCTCTGTTTTGGAAATGAGGCAGCCCACTTCATGCGGCTACAACGGTGGCCTTTTTGGAGCGCTCCGCGTCAGCGAACTCGTGATGCTGTCTAAGGCGGATGCAAGTGGTAGGGCACTGGAACTCGAAGATGTCTACGTAGCCAAAGACTGGGCCCAGTTGAGGATACGCTCCTCTAAAACAGATCAGCATGGCGTAGGCAGTGGTGTAAGACTGCTACGTTGTTCTTTGGCAGACATCTGTCCGGTTGGTGCCCTACAGGAATTCCTGGCACTGTGTGGCATGCACCACGGCCCGTTTTTCTGTCACCAAGATGGGTCTCCCCTTACTAAATTTCAGTTTTGGAAGGTGACAGCCAGAGCCCTCACCAGGGTGGGCCTACCAGGTGCCCGTTATGGCACACATTCGTTCCGGATTGGTGCAGCCTCTACAGCAGCTGCTTTTGGGTACTCTGGGGCTGACATACGCAGCATGGGGAGGTGGGGCTCGCAATGTTTTCAGTTTTATGTGCGCCCACTCCCGCCACGAGTACCAATCCAGTCACCTTACCGCCTTTTTTCTCAATTTTCTTACAGACCCTGGGTGTCGTATTACACCGGTGACAGTATGGCTGGTGGGCCACAGCTATGTGCGCAGGGCAGCGCGTTACGCTGCGGCGACAGAGTGGACCCCGACTGGGACTGGGTGACCACGCCAGTCTCGCAGGGCATGGTAAGCCTGGGATGTTATGGCGGGAGCTGCGGCCTTTCCTTTTTTCTGGCCTGGGTGCTGACCCGCCTGACATTCTAATCATACGCCTGGGGGGCAATGATTTGGGCCAGGTCACCGGCTTGTCGCTCAAGCATGCGATTTGCGAGGAACTCGCCTACTTGCATTATGTCTGGCCTGCCACAACCCTGGTTTGGTCGGACATTGTCCCGTGCCATTCTTACAGAGGGGGCGTTAACCTCCTGGCCCTTGACCGCGCTAGGTGCGCGGTCAATAAGGCGGTGGCGCGTTTTCTTACCACCAGGGCTTGGGGACGGACGGGTCAGTCATCACCCCGATATTAGTCTACAAAATTATGACTTGTACGCAGGGGATGGGGTCCATCTGTCGCGAGGAGGTATGGACCTCCTGTTGGGCGATTGGCGAGCAGGCCTGTTGACCGAGCTGACGGTCTGGGGGGGGGGCGTCAGGTCTTCTTTGAAGCCCCTCCGTGTGGCGGGTAGCACTGGTAAGGTAAACAGTATGACCCACAAGTATCCGGCAGGTTCGCAATTGACTGGACAACACTAGACAGGAATAAATTAGTTAAACGTTGTCCGGTCAACGACGAACCAGGCGATGGGGTGATGACGATTGCTAACCAGCATGCATCACCCCTGTGATTTCACGGATACGCGTCAGAGGGTGGGGTCATGAGTTAGTTATTGACTACGGTCAATAATTTGTTTGTTGTCAACAAACAAATTGATACAAATCGATACATTGTAACCAATTGCCGTTGGCAATTTTGGGGTGGTACCTTACCAGTGCTACTTCGGCCTGCTTGCCTTAGGAATTATGATTGGTCGTTTTACCAATACAAATTTATAATTCGGACTAGGGCATTGAATCAATAAATGTGGCCCTATGCTGTTATCCACTTTCAATGTTGTCTGTGTCCGTTATTGGGGGGGTGCGCCTGCAATGCAAGCGCGGCGCCAAAATGGCCGCCGCGCCCTTTGCGGGCCCCCCCCCACAGGACAGAGAATCCGGGTAGTTAGGGGCGTGGCCAGCTCCCTTATAAAAGGGGTGGCCACGAGGCAGCCGAGCTGCCATTTTACCTCAGCGACGGAGCGGAGAAGTTTTTTCCCCTCCACCCCCTCCCTAGTTAACAGTGTGATATTATGGTCGCTTCGGGGCCGGGTGGGAATTTTTGGTTGGGACCCATATTGGCTTCCGGGTCCTGGCTTTTTTGCCCATCCCACACTGTTGCTATGGTTTGATATAGGGGTCTTTCTGTGTTCCTACTGTTGACTTTGGTCACATTGGCGGGTAGCACTGGTAAGGTAAACAGTATGACCCACAAGTATCCGGCAGGTTCGCAATTGACTGGACAACACTAGACAGGAATAAATTAGTTAAACGTTGTCCGGTCAACGACGAACCAGGCGATGGGGTGATGACGATTGCTAACCAGCATGCATCACCCCTGTGATTTCACGGATACGCGTCAGAGGGTGGGGTCATGAGTTAGTTATTGACTACGGTCAATAATTTGTTTGTTGTCAACAAACAAATTGATACAAATCGATACATTGTAACCAATTGCCGTTGGCAATTTTGGGGTGGTACCTTACTAGTGCTACTTCGGCCTGCTTGCCTTAGGAATTATGATTGGTCGTTTTACCAATACAAATTTATAATTCGGACTAGGGCATTGAATCAATAAATGTGGCCCTATGCTGTTATCCACTTTCAATGTTGTCTGTGTCCGTTATTGGGGGGGTGCGCCTGCAATGAACTTTTCTCCACAGTCAGCATCACCTGCCTTGAGAGGTCTCTTTGCCTAAAGAAGCATAGCAAATTTCTGAGACTTTAGCTAGCATAGTGAGACACGTTGACCCTAACATTTGCTTTATTTCAAATAAGAAAAACTACTTTTTGTTATTTATTTTATTTTTATTTTATTGTCAAATTTCTATACCGCCCACTCAGCCAAAGCCGACTCCGGGCGGTTCACAACAATGGGTAAAAACATATAAAAACAAATAAAACAGATAAAACCAGCAATAAGAACCCACCCCTAAAAAGAGAGGGGTGCAGGAACTGAAGAAACCATGGGGCAGGCATCCTCCCCTATATTAACCACCCAACGGAAGCCACCCCTCCACCTGCACCCCAAACTTGGCCCGCCAGCCAGGTTTTTAGTTCTTTTCTAAAGGGCAACAACTCCGTCTGGAGACGCAGTTCCACAGGCAGGAGGTTCCAAAGGGCCGGTGCGGACACAGAGAAGGCTCTCCTCCTTGTGCCAGAGAGGCGAGCCCCCCTGGCCGATGGCACAATTAGAGAGCCCCTCCGGTCCGCTCTGGTTGGACGGACAGACGTCCTTAGGGTGATGCGGTCTCTAAGGTAACCTGGCCCACTACCATATAGGGCTTTAAAGGTCAAAACCAGCACCTTGAATTGCACCCGGAGGCAAACGGGTAACCAGTGCAGCTCCCGCAGCAGTGGTGAGGCATGGGCATAACGTCCACACCCCATCACCACCCGGGCCGCCGCATTCTGGACCAGCTGCAGCCTCCGAATGGTCATCAAGGGCAGCCCCATGTAGAGCGCATTACAGTAGTCTAGTCTGGAGGTAACCAGAGCATGAGTGACCATGAGCAAGGAGTCCCGGTCCAGGAGCGGGCGCAACTGGCGAATCACCCGAAGTTGGGCAAAGGCCCTCCTGGCCACAGCCGCCACCTGTTCTTCTAGCAGCAGCCGCGAATCCAGGAGGACCCCCAAGTTGCGCACCGGGTCGGTCTGGGGCAGAATAGCCCCATCCAAAACCAAAGATGGTAGCTCCCGGGATAAGGCGGGACCCCCTATCCATAGCCACTCAGTGTTGCTCGGATTCAGCTGTAGCCCATTTGCCCCCATCCAGACCCCAACAGCCTCCAGACAGCTGGAAAGGACTTTGACTGCATCACTGGGGTCCCCACGGGCCGAGATGTACAACTGTGTATCATCCGCGTACTGATGGTACCGCACCCCGTGGGAACGGATGATCTCACCCAGCGGCTTCATGTAGATGTTAAAAAGGAGAGGAGAGAGTACCGAGCCCTGAGGCACCCCATATTTTAGGGACCTAGGACTGGACTTCTCGCTCTCCAACCACACCGACTGGGTCCGGCCCCTCAGAAATGAGGAAAACCAGGACCACACAGTGCCCTGGATTCCCAATCCTCGGAGCCGTTCCAGAAGGATACCGTGGTCGACGGTATCGAAGGCCGCTGAGAGGTCAAGAAGAGCAAGGACGGACGGATGACCGCCATCCCGCTCTCGCCAGAGATCATCCATCAGCGCGACCAATGCAGTCTCAGTACCATATCCAGGTCTGAATCCTGACTGGAAGGGGTCCAGATATTCCGCTTCATCCAGTACCCCCTGCAACTGACGCGCCACTGCCTTTTCCAATACTTTCCCCAAAAAGGGGAGGTTGGAAACAGGTCTGTAGTTGGTTATGACTGCTGGATCGAGGGATGGCTTCTTCAGGAGGGGGCGCACCAAAGCATGTTTCAATGGTGCAGGAAATATCCCTTCCCGAAAAGACGCATTAATTATAGCCCCGACCCAGCACCTGTCACCATCTTTGAGGCTTTTACCAGCCAGGCGGGACAGGGATCCAATGGACAATTAGTGGCGCGGACCGCCGCAAGGAGCCTGTCCACTTCATCTGGGGCAACAGGATCAAACTGATCCCAGATAACACAGCACGACTGTGCACTGGCTCCCCCCTGACCCTCCCCATCCACGCCAAGATTAAACCCTGAGCGAATCTGATCGATTTTCTCCACCAGATGGTCAGCAAAGTCCTCAGCCGATCCCTGCCAACCAGGCACAGCCCCCCCCCTACCAAGGAGGGACCTGGTCACCCGAAACAGGGTGGCTGGGCGATTATCAGCGGAGGCAATAAGGGAGGTGAAGTATTGCCTCCTCACCACCCCCATCGCCACTAGGTAGGCCCTAATAGCGGCTCTAGCTAGTGTCCAATCGGAATCGTTCCTGGTCTTCACCCAGCGGCGCTCAAGGCGTCTCTTTGCCCGTTTGAGCTCCCGTAGTTCTTCTGTGAACCACGGGGATGACCTAGCTCCACGGGCTCTGAGAGGCCGTAGTGGAGCGATTACATCCAAGGCAGCTATCGTTGACCCACACCATAGGTCAACAAGTGCCTCGGGCGAATCGTGTTGCCGATCCAGGGGAAAAGCCCCCAGTTCCCTCTGGAATCCATCCGGATCCATCAGTTGCCGGGGGCGGGCCACTTTAATAGACCCTGCCTCCCTACGATGATGTGTTGCCCCCAGGAAGTCTAGAGCCACCAGATAGTGATCTGACCATGGCACAGGTGTTATGTCTAGCTTCTGTAAATTCAGATCACTCTGCCACCGCCCCGACAAAAAGACTAAATCTGGTGTGTGGCCACTGCCCCTGGTAGGACCCCGAATTACCTGAGCCAGGTCCATAGTTGCCATGGAAGCCATGAACTCCTGAGCCACCCCGGAACCGGACCCCAGCGAAGGCAAATTGAAGTCCCCCAGAACCATCAGCCTAGGGAACTCCAACGCCAATGCTGAGACAGCCTCGAGGAGCCCAGGCAGGGAGTCCCTTACCCTGCAAGGGGGGAGGTACAGGAGTAGGACCCCCAACTGACCCTTTGGGCCCAGCCGCAGGAGCAGGGACTCACAACCCAGGAATTGTGGAGCAGTGGCCCTGGTAACTCCTAGTGACTCCCTGGCTATAATGGCAACACCACCGCCCTTGCCCTCATCCCTAGGCTGGTGCCAAACACCGAACCCGGCTGGACACATCTCTGATAGAGGCACCCCATCCTCTGGTCTCAGCCAGGTCTCAGTGATGCATGAGTGGAGAAGACAGTGTCTAGGTGACCAATCTGTAGTCCAAGTGCTGTTGATGGGTAACTGTACTTGGAGGACTGTCTCTCCCAAAAAGCATCAGTTCACACCACCTGGTCTTCACAGATAGCTCAGCTCCCAGAGCAGACAACGAAAGAGGCAAAGAAGGTCTCAACAAGAAAATGAGCCTTCTCAGTGGTGGCACCAATAATGTGGAATGCCATTCCTTTAGACCTGGGACAGGCTCCATCTCTACATATATTTAAGAAAAACTTAAAAACCTTCCACTTCATGGAGGCTTTGAAAGATTGTTAGCAGACATTTAGTTCAGTTCAGTTCAGTTCCGTATTTGGATTATGATTGCTTTTGAGTTGATTTAGTTTTATTTATACTGTACTGAGTTTCTGGATATAATCTCTTTGGGATTAATTTTATGCATAATGACAATGTTTAATGAGGTGCAACTAGGGTATGGGTTTATTATATTATGTTTATATTTTCTAATTTTAACTTTTTTATTTCTTATTTTTTTTTTTACTGATTTGTAAACCACCAAGCGTAGGAACACTTCCCTGGTGGGTGGTATATGAAAAAAAATAAAACAATTTATAATCCCCAATGTTCTTTTTATGATTCTTTGTCTTTCAGTTGGACCTGGGCAGGAAAACTCTTCACATACAGGACATTCCTGTATTAGCCCTTCACATGCAGAACTGTCATCTGTATGGTGGTTTTTTCAGGGCTAGCTGTTTATTAAAACCATATCCCTAACATTTAAGATTTGAGGAAGATGTTTATAAAAAGGCAGGGAGGAGAGGCATACTGAAAAGTTTTAAGTGAAGAATCAAGAATGAAAGGAAGTTGTAAAACACCATCCAGGGGAGTAATAAGAAAAGTGTTGTTTTGGAAGCCTGGCTATAGTACATCCTATGGATGCCTGTTTAGGAGAAAGTCCATGGACAGCAATGGGGTTTATTCTCAGTTAAGTGTAGAGACTTGGAGTGTTAACAATAGATATGACCTCAGAGGAGGTCTGAGAGCACATGCCCCTCTAGTCATTCCTTATTTACCAAGGACTCCTGTGTTTTCTGGTATCTGTCCATGATGAACTAGAATCTGTATGTTGCTTTCTGGAGAGACCTTCACTAGAGGTCTGTTCACTAGAATTATATATATATTTCTGCTTAGAAAAATGTTCTGTTGAATTAAAAGGGACTTACTTTCAGGTACTTTATATGGGTATTGCATCACCACCCTTCCATAATTTATCTATCTCAAATGTTGTCAAAGATATCTTTTGCAACCATCCTGTGAAAAAAAAATAACTGGAGACCATGGTATAAAATATTGTCTTAAATTCTCTTTCCTTACTTTAAATTTTGGAGGACCAAATTAGTCTCCCAAACAAACAAAAAACAAAATTCTCAATAAATTAAACAAAAGGGGGACATGTTTAAGAAAACACTAGTTTTTTGTTTAAAAATAGATAGTAGATAAGGAATTGTGGTTGTCTATGTGAAAAGTCCAAGTTGTGCTGACATTATGTGCTTCTTTAGATTCTAAGTCAAAACTTGTTTATTTGCCCAAGCATTTTAAAATTGCTTAGTAAGCTAGTTACTGTGAACTGTTTTTTATGCATTTACTGTCTTGTACTGCTGCCATGGTTGTTTTTGTATATACTGTTAGCATTTTAAATTATTTTTCTTTTTGCTTACCACACTGGAATAATAATATGAAGTGAAGATAATTTTTTAAAAAAGAAATAGTAACGTTTAAAATTCAGTAAAACCCCTACTTACGAAAAAAGTCTGTTCCGTAGGCTTTTGCTTAAATTGAATTTTTTTGTAACTCAAAACAAACCCATAGGAAAAAATATTTTTATGTAACCTGAAGCAAACCCATAGGAAATCGTGTAAATCGAGACATGGTTTTAGCACAAAATCATTATGTAAGTAGAATTTTATGTAACTCGAGGCATTTGTAAGTCGGGGTTTTACTGTATAATATCCACTTCAGAAGCCAGCGAAAGATGTGCTGCTTTGTAGCAACTGAAATAAACCACAGTTTGAAAAAAGTTACCTTTTAAGAATTAAATTCTCAGTGGCCTTGCCTCCCAGGGGAGGATAGGATTGAAAAGATAACTTCTCCAAGCTATGAACATCATAGAGGGAAACCTTTATCCATCTGGTGAGCTCCAGAATTATTGCTCTCCAGTTTATACATACATAGGTCCCCAGTATGGTATTCAAAAAAGCACCAGGCTGGGAAAGGCTAATGTAGAGCAAGCAGAGTTTCCCACAGTGTGCCATGGTGGAATGAGTAATGGTAAAGCAGCGATCCTTGATGTCAGAAGAGAGTCCATAGACATATTCCTATGTTACTGCTGGATAGGTCAATGATTTAGGTGCAGTATTTGGCTGTGGAACCAGAAGTTAGGAGTTCAATTCCCTACTGTGCCTCCTTGACAGGGGCTGGACTTGATGATCCATAAGGTTCCTTCCAGCTTGGCATTGGTAGACATCCACATATTGGTAGACATCCACGCATTGGTAGACATCTCCACGATGACATTCCGTACACGTAAAAGGACCTGAGAAATCAAGTCCATCTGTATGCGTTTTTTAGCCATTTGTATATCTGCTGGCTAGGCAGACCATGATGGGTGCCCTCCACTTTCACCTTGCCCAAGGGGTTCTACGGAGGACAATTTGGTGAGTTTTAGTCCCTGCCTAACATCATTGACAGAGATGGGCAACACTGCTTAGTTAGACCACTCAAGCCCCTACACCTCGACAAGGCTCTCACTTAAAAATCTATCATTAGATTCACAGTCGAAGACTGGTATAAAATTAACAGTTCAACACCTAGCCAAAGACCTAAAAACTGTTAAGGTAATGTCTAAGTATATAGGCAGTTCCTAGTAAAAAAAATTTTTTTTGTAGAGTTAGGATATTCAAGTCAAATAAATCCAAAATTTCCAAATATCTAGTGAGTCCTTTAGGTATTGTTTCAAGGGTTCCGATCACTATGGGTAAGACAATAGATTTCTCCCTCCATAAATGCTCTATTTTAATTTGCAAATCATGATATTTTGTGATTTTCTTCAGTTGTTTGTTCTCAATTTGTGTGTCTCCTGGTATAGCAATGTCAATAAACCAAGCCTACTTTTCCACAATAGTGATACAGTATCAGGCATGTTATGAGTCAGATATCTATCTGTTTTAATTTTAAAGTCCCACAGGACCTGTTTTTGTTGTTATCCAACACTTGGGGATAGGGAGGTATAAATAAAATAACTGTAGAAAGCATATGAGGTTCTCAGTGAAGAAACCAGGTACTGTATAAGGAAAAAGAATTCATGCCTCCCTTCCCAATGGACATGAACTTTCTGGCATAAATTTTGCTTACTGAATGGAAATCGGTAAAATGTACTGCAGCTACCAGAAGAGTTTATTGTGTTTCCACCCCAACTACTTCTGTCATGGAGGCAGCATTTGAAACTGACAGAGAAGAATCAAATGCATGGCTTCCTACGTCCTTGGAGCACAAAGGGGAACTAAGTATCAAAACAAGAACATCAGTGTTTTGCTGTCTTTCCGCTGCTCTTTACTACTTGAGATGTTGTTGAGCTGCATAACATATTAAGTGGGGGAAAAACTTTTGTTTGAGAAGCTAGGAAAAACAATAACACTGGATTGTGTTGTGTATCATTAAGCTCTGACATCCTGGTCACATTTTAGCCCAGGGGTGCCCAAACCTTTTGGGCCATGGGCAGGTCACATAGTTCAGGGAGCTGGTCACTATGGCCTGGGGGCCGGATCTGGCACCCGACACAAATTCATCCTGCCCGCAAAGCCCTCGTCGCTCCTAGAAGCGGAAGTAAAATGCGCCCATACGTTTCAATTGGCATCGGGGACCAGATCCAACCCCTGGGCTGTAGCTTATGTACCCTTGTTTTAGCCTGTAGTAAAGTATTTTGTGCCCCATAGTCTACCCTGCAACCCTGACAGGGATATTACCATATATAAAGACTTGGAAATCATGAAGCTGAAGGGCAGAACAGGGAAAAAGAGGCAGAAGGCAAGAAGATGTGAGCCATTTACAGGAACAGCATTCTGCAGATTTCACAATGCTATCCCCAGAGAGAGTTTGAGTGAGAGAGAACAGAGACCTTTTACTCAGGCTATTTAAAAGAAGGGTCAAAGCTCTTGGAAATAGGTTGGCTGCAGGAAGAGAAATGCATTAGGTAGCTAGCTGAACCTTAGAAGAAAATATCACACAGTAGAGGTGTGTACGAATGGGTTGTCAAAAATTTCCACCCAGTTTGTGGGCAGAGAAACTGGAGGGGAATGTATTTTCAGTGAATTTGCGGGGTGGTGGTGGGTGGGAAGGAAATATTATCAAACAATTTCTCAATAGTGGGGTTCACCATTAGTTGTGAACATAGCACATCCACGTTTCTTTGCCAGCAAAAGATGTTATTGTCTACTTTTGCTACGAAAGTGGCAAGAATAGCAACTTAGGCACCAACTTGCTTTTATTCACCCGCACCCTCTACCTAATGTCACTCTAAAGCTTCCTGGTAGTGGTAGCAAGGGAACAGCTATCAAAACAAAAGCAAGTTGGAGAGATTGTGGAAATAAGTCTGCAAAAATGATTTACTGTAGGGAAGGTAAGAAAATGAGAAATACTGGAATAATTGTCTGAAAAACACCTCCGCAGGAAAAAAAATTGGCTCAATATTTCAAAGCTCAGCACCTTCCCCAGGCCTTCCAAATATTTTATTTTTGAAAAATCCTTGTGAGTGAATTTTGTTTCTGCAGCAGATGTTTATTGAAGGGACGTCTTTGCAAAGTTCTGCAGCAGGGGTGAAAAAGAGATGTGTTCTATTTAAAGGTAAAGGTTTCCCCTGCTTGAAAAATTAATGAAACTAATGCTGTGCCATAATTTGTCTTCTATCCATCCAATGTATCATTTCCTCACAAAAGAGACTCCCATTTTGCTGTGTCAGTTGCAGGACCCTTTATTATTATTATTATTATTATTATTATTATTATTATTATTATTATTATTATTATTATTATTATTATTATTATTATTATTATTATTATTATTGGAAGAAAGGTTCCACTTACCTAACCTATAAAATGGCCAAGGAGACTTTGGTTATTTTTCCTTCCAATTATACATCTCTTCATTATTCTGCAGTTTTTCTGACTGCACATATTTTCTAATCTGAAAAAGTCCTGTGAAGGGAAATACCTTGCAGGTTTTTTCTCAATGCAAGAGAAACTGGGGAGTCAGTTCGTCAAAACAGAGATGATTGTACAGGAAACACATGGAGCATCATCGCCCATCTCATGAGTACATTAAATACAAGTACAGTATCCTGAAAATAGCCATGAGAATTTCTCGGGAATTTCTCCTTCACTGAAATTATTTTTAAAGGGAAATTCTTTCCTATAATCCAAAAGAAAATGCTCCATAATTATCATGAAATAAATTCTCAGCACATCATTGTTACAGAGTAACAACCTGCATGTCTGTGATGATGACAATGGAAGTGACCAATTAGTTTCTTCAAAGCAATACAGTATTTGGTTTATCTGCACATGTATGAAAACTCCAACCTGGCCCCAATTGCTGCATTGATAACAGGTAATTCTATTAATTCTATTATTGTTACTGTACTAAATGTCAGCTTCTGGCATCAATGTTTGAAGCTCTAAGTCTAAGGTTATCAGTCCTCTCATGGGGATCTCCTTGTGCACAAAGATGACTTCATTTTAGTTAATTTCTTTTCATAGATAGAAACCAGATATTCTCCCTTTTGGAATAAGGCTAGAACTACTGGGGATAGAGGTTTTGTTCTGTTTTGTTTTCTTTTGGTTAATTTGCAATACTATATAATGTTTCTCCCCTTGTGAAACTCAGGATGGAACTCCCTTTTGGCCTTCATAAAACAGGCTAAGGCAATTTTATTTCCTCAGGCCTCTGAGCAGTAAATCTGTGCCCTTTTAAGATGCCATGCTTATTCCCTTTGACTGAATGAGCAGTGGAATCATAGCTATGCAATAGAAGTCTGAACAGAAATGACAGAGAGCATTCTTTCTTAAAAGAAAAAAAAATGTAAATATGCAAAAAACAAAACAAAAACAAAACACCTTAAAATTGGTTTTGAGAATGTACTTCATTATTTATTTATTTTCAAATTTGTATGGCCGCATTTTTCACCTCAGCGACCCAAGGCGGCTCACAACATTGGTGAAAACCCATCCCCCATACAATTAAAACCAAGTACTAAAACTGTCTAAAACATCTAAAATCCATAAAACATCCCTGATCCATTAAAAGAGGGGCACCTAGGCAGGGAAAACCCCCAGACTGGGCTAGATAAGTGTTGTGTTCTGTAAAGCAGTGCCTTTAACAATGTACCTTTACCATGTGTTATCAATGTAACCTTTCTGTGTGCAACATTATAACCATCACCTGTATCAATGTAAGCCTAATAAGGGGACGCGAGCTAGTGACCACAAGAGGGCAGTAGCGAGCGTCCAGCTCTAATGGATCATCAGCCACCTGGTTCAGCAGCGCGGGAAGATTCCCCGCGACTTCCTCACCTGGTCAAGAAGGGCGTGACCTCCTACGACGTCACGCAGGCAGCAACCAATAGTCTGTCGACGAGCCACATTCAAATGTATAGCCAGCTGTATATATTGAGCTACCCATCCGCCATTACCACATGTTCCTCCGGATCATCATGCAATAAACCTGTGTTAAGCCAACCCTTCGGCTGTTTCATTGTCTTTGGTCCCTTACACTAAATTGGCGACGAAGGTGGGATATGGCAGCCCACGGGACCAAGACATGCGCCGGTTTCGAAATCAGGAAACCGGGCGACTGGGAGATCTTCGAGATGGACTTCCAGGCCGCACTGATCGAGTCCGAAGTCACGGAAGAGGCGAAGAAAAGGGCCATCTTCACCAGAATGCTCGGACAAGAAACAAAAAGGACCTTGGTGGACCTGATTGCACCGAGGAGGGTGAGCGAATTCAAAGCCAAGGAACTCATGCAGTTGCTGCGTGAGCATGTCCGGCCCGCCATGGCGATGTTTCCCGCTCGGAGTGCGTTTTGGAGGCGAGTCCAAGCGCCCGGGGAGACGGTCGCCGCGTTCGTGGCGGCCCTGCGGCTGGCGGCCAGCCCATGCAAATGGGAAAACGTCGAAATCACCCTCCGAGACTGTGTGCTGTGCGGCCTGAACGACGCCGAAACCCAGCGCACATTAATGAACCAAGAGCCGCCTCCCACGCTGCAGGAGGTCGTCAGAGCGGCCCAGGCCGCAGAAGCTACGAAGGCTGGGGTCCAAGAACTCCAGGGCTGGCGGCCAAAGTCGAGCAAAGCAGAGGCTCCAGTACAGGCGGCCCGGCGAGCTTCGAGGTCGTCTACGGAGAGCAGCGACGACGAGGACGTACAGAAGGTCCGGAAGGAGAGCCGACGATGCGACGGCTGTGGCGCGGCCCACGACCGCGTGAGATGCCCCTTCTGGAAGGCCGAGTGCCACAACTGCGGCCGCCGCGGGCACATCGCCAAGGTGTGCAGGAAGAAGCGCGAGTCCCGGAGGAGCTCCCCAGACCGTTCCGCGGGACGAGACCGCCCAGCGAGACCCAAAGACGGCGCCCAGGCCACGCGGAAGCAGGACGGCGTGGGCCGCATCGCCGACGGCAGCAAGAACGACGCCCCAGTGTTCAGCGTGTCTACGGGACACCCCCGCCTCTTTGTTGAGGTACTAGTCCAAGGGGTGCCCATTAGGATGGAAATTGACTCGGGGTCCTCATATTCAATCATTTCCCAGAGGGAGTTTTTTGGAATTGCCCCCCAAAAGCGGCCCAAGCTCAAAGCGTTGAGGGCCACACTACGGGACGTGCAAGGGAACAGTATTCCAGTGTTGGGGGTTGGAGAATTTCAGGTCAAATTCAAGGAGCACGCCGCGTCCCTTCCCCTGGTCGTGCTCAAGGGAGGAAATTGCAGCCTCCTCGGGACTCAATGGTTCCAGCCCCTGGGTTTGTTCATTGGGGGGGTGCATGCCGTGGGGATGCACGCTGTTGGGACTGACCCAATTCAGGAGGTGTGCGAGGCGCACCTCGAAGTCTTCAAAATGGGACTGGGGAAATTCAAGGGGCCCCCAGTGACTTTCGACCTGGACCCGGAGGTCTGCCCTGTTCGCCTAAAACCACGCCGGGTGCCGTTCGCACTCAAGGACAAGATAGAGGCGGAACTGGACAAATTGGTGGGTCAGGGGATTCTTGTGCCTGTAGATTCTGCGGAGTGGGAAACTCCAATTGTAACTGCTCTTAAGTCCAATGGGGAGGTCCGCATATGCGCCGACTACAAGTGCACCATCAACAAGGCGATCCGCCCAAATGCATATCCGGTGCCAGTAGTCAGCCACCTGCTGGCCAGGTTACACGGGGGGAAATGTTTCGCTAAGCTCGACTTAGCACAGGCCTACCAGCAGCTCTCGGTGTCTCCTGCCGCAGCTGCTGCGCAGACCATAGTCACCCATAAGGGGGCGTTCCAGGTGACGCGCCTCCAATTCGGCGTGAACTCGGCGCCAGGAATTTTCCAGTCACTCGTGGAACGCCTCCTGAAGGGTCTGGAGGGGGTGTTGCGTTATTTTGATGACGTGTTAATAACAGGGGGGAGTCGGGCGGAATTGGCCAAGAGGTTGGGGAAGGTCCTGACTATATTCGAAAAGGCGGGGCTGAGGTTGCGAAAGGACAAATGCGTCTTCTTCGCAACCGAGATTGAATTCCTAGGGTTTTGTGTGACTCCTGAGGGGATAAAACCATCCAAGTCTAAGGTGGCGGCCATCAAGAAAGCCCCCCGCCCCACCTCCAAGCCCGAGTTGCAGTCGTTCCTAGGGCTGCTCAACTTTTACCACTCCTTCCTTCCCCGGAAGGCAGCGGTGGCTGAACCGCTACACAAGCTGCTAAAGAAAGAGCAGGCATGGAAGTGGGGCGATGACCAAGAGAGGGCATTTAGTGAGCTGAAAAGCCTCCTGGCGTCCGACGCCATACTGACCCACTTCGACCCCAAACGCCCAGTAGTTCTGATCTGTGATGCATCTCCAGTGGGGGTGGGGGCGGTGCTGTGCCACGTGCTGGAGAACGGAAGGGAGGCCCCGATAGCATTTTACTCCAGGTCCCTGTCCCAAACAGAGAGAAACTACGCACAGACGGACAGGGAGGCCTTAGCGATAGTCTCGGGGACGAAAAAATTTCACGATTTTCTGTATGGCCGCCCCTTCACCATCGTGACGGACCACAAACCCCTGCTAGGCATTTTTACCGCGGATAAGCCCACCCCTCAAATCCTGTCCCCAAGGATGCTCAGGTGGGCCATTTTTCTCAACGCGTATCAGCACGCGTTGGTCTACCGGCCCGGGAAAGAGATCAGCCATGCGGACGCCCTATCTAGGTCTCCCCTCCCCCTAACGCCCAGCCAGGTGAGCATGGGGGAGCAGGACCATCAGGTTCTCATGATAGAGGTGCTGGATTCGCCCCCCGTAGTGCCCGCCGACATTGCCAAAGCGACAGAGAAGGACAGAACGTTAGCGACAGTCAGCTCCTGGCTGCAGAAGGGATGGCCCGCGTCCTCCCCAGCGGACGAGTTCGCCCCATTTTTCAGAAAAAAGCTAGAACTGTCCCTAGAGAGGGGGTGTCTCTTGTGGGGGCAGTGGGTGGTGATTCCCACCTCCCTTCGGCCGCGGGTGCTCAAACTGCTGCACGTCAGCCACCCCGGCATCGTGCGATCCAAGGCGCTGGCCCGGAGTTACTTCTGGTGGCCCCAGCTAGACGCCGACATCGAGCACATGGTCGGCACTTGTGAAAGTTGCCAATGCTCCAGACCAGAGGAGGCCCGCCTTCCCCACAGGGAATGGGACGCGGCTAAGGGGCCGTGGTCCCGGGTGCACGTAGATTTCGCGGGCCCATTCAGAGGCACCCTGTTCCTCCTTGTAGTGGACGCTTTCTCCAAATGGTTGGAGGTTATCCCAGTCACGAGCACCTCCTCGGCCCAGACCATTAGGCATTTGCGGAGGCTCTTTTCCACGTTCGGCATACCCGACACGTTAATTAGCGACAACGCTAGTTGTTTTACGTCCTCCGAGTTTAAGGCATTCATGGAGATTAACGCCGTTCGGCATATTACCTCCGCCCCGTTTCACCCGGCCACCAACGGCCAAGTAGAGCGCCTCGTCCGCACCACGAAGGACGCGTTGCGGCGCATGGGCCCAGGGGATTTGAACCTACAAGTGTGTCAGTTTCTGCTAGGGTACAGGGTGACCCCGTTGGCGTCAGGATACTCCCCCGCAGAGCTCTTAATGCGCAGGAAGCTGACCACCATCCTCACTAGGCTAGACCCCACGAGGGTAGAGGACAAAGGAAGGAACATCGGGCTGGAAGTTACAAAGAGTTTCAGCATAGGCGCCCCCGTGCATTGCAGGAATTACGCCAGCTCAGGCCCAGCCTGGGTGCCGGGCGTAGTCGTGGAACAAACCGGCCCCGTGTCGTACCACGTGGAAACCAGCACAGGGCTCCTATGGAGGCGGCACGCAGACCAGCTCCGACGCAGGGTCCCCGATGAGCAGGACACGGGTCACGCAGGAAATAAGTCAGCGTTAGGGTTCTCCCCCACCCGTTTAGCCCAAGGGGGAGGAGAAGGGGACCGTGGGCCCCCACCAAGGGGGGGAGGAGGATATCCTCGTAGATACCCTGGGGGATCTTTCCGAGGAGGAGGAACCCGACCCCATACATATCTCGCGGAAAGTCCCCACAAATGCGGGTACCCCTACCAACTTAGATTTTGATTTTCAGAACCGGGGGGGGGGTGTTTCGGAGTGGTCCCCCACCCGTCCAAGCGAGAAGAGGGGTTTTTCGTTAGCCCCGACGGCCCCCGGTCTGCCCACAATGGAGTTTTTCCCTTCCCCTAAGACCGCCAGACAGCGGCAAGCCACTAACAAGTCTCCCTCTCCCGTTTCAGGACAAGGGACCAGGGAACAAAGAAGCAATAACGCCCCTGGGGGGGCAGCCCTCTTCACGGCCCAAACGCACGTGCAACAAGCCATCTTGGCTGAGAGACTTCGTCTCATCCTAGGGGGGAGGGATGTTGTGTTCTGTAAAGCAGTGCCTTTAACAATGTACCTTTACCATGTGTTATCAATGTAACCTTTCTGTGTGCAACATTATAACCATCACCTGTATCAATGTAAGCCTAATAAGGGGACGCGAGCTAGTGACCACCAGAGGGCAGTAGCGAGCGTCCAGCTCTAATGGATCATCAGCCACCTGGTTCAGCAGCGCGGGAAGATTCCCCGCGACTTCCTCACCTGGTCAAGAAGGGTGTGACCTCCTACGACGTCACGCAGGCAGCAACCAATAGTCTGTCGACGAGCCACATTCAAACGTATAGCCAGCTGTATATATTGAGCTACCCATCCGCCATTACCACATGTTCCTCCGGATCATCATGCAATAAACCTGTGTTAAGCCAACCCTTCGGCTGTTTCATTGTCTTTGGTCCCTTACACTAAAATAAGGCAGCAGGGCTGGGTTGTGGTACTTGATGCACCCCACACTTGCTGGCAAAGTCATGTTTTTAAAGCCTTCCTAAAGGGCGGCAACTCCGCCTGGAGGCACAGTTTATTTTGCTATGTATTCTTGATTCTATTGTTGACTTTAGCACAGGCTAAATATTTTTTTTTTTGAGAAAACGATTTGAAATGTAGATCTGTTACGGGACCCTAAGAATGTCTTGGCCTGAGAAAGTAAGCTACAAAGAAATACGAAAATGAACGAATAAGGATCAAGAAACCATAAAATAAATAAAATGCAGAAAACTAGTATATTTCAGTCACATAAAGAGAAGGGAGATGTACAGATTGTTACACTTGATCATTCAGATAAAAATAGGTGGAGGAAAAGCACAGGAGGATAAAGACATCAATAGCTACCACTGACAGCTACCATTTCCAAGCACAAAATATCCAAAATGACATCCATCTTCTGGTAAGACATGAACAAGGTAAAGATAATCATGTTTCTGTGCATTGCAAATATTGTATAGCGTTAAGGTTTCTATTTTATGTTATTAACTCAATGGATTATGTTAAAGTATCAGAGTTTTATTATTGGAAACCACTTTCTGGATACACAAAGAGTAGAAATGAACTTTGCAATACATCTTAAATATGTTCCAGAAAGGAAATGCTAAGGATTCAGGTGAAAAAGGGGAAGTGTGTGGGGTTCTACAAGCCTCTCGTGGGCTGCACAGGGCCCGTACACAGGGGACGGAAAGTCTTGGGGAGCAAGTCTTCCAGAATATGCTGAAACAGCTGGATATTCAGTTAATGGGAGGCAGCTGGACCGAGCCCTTAGACAGGGATAAAAGAACAGGCAAAGGCAAGGATGGAGAATTGTTGACACTCTGATGATGAAGAACCAGAGGTGTGGAAAGATGATGATGATGACAGCTGGGGAGTGTTCAGCTTTCTCTCTTGGAGTCCAGTCAGCTTGTCTGCACAAACGTTGAGGACTATGGGAAGAGGGACTGTGAGAGAAGTTGCTGAACCCTTAACTGAGTACTGCACCACAGAGTGAGCGCCCATTATTTGCCCCAGCTCCTGCCAATCTAGCAGTCTGAAAGCAAGAAATTGTAAGCAAATAAATAGGTACCACTTCGGCGGGAAAGATAACAATGTTCGGTGTGCTCCAGTGTCTAATCATGCCTGCCACATGACCACAGAAATGTCTGCAGATGCAGACAGTGCTGGCTCTTTGGCTGCAAATGGAGATGAGCACCACCCCCTAGAGTCAGAAACGACTGGTTTTTGAGCAAGGGAGACCTTGACCTTTATTCTAAAAGAAAATAGTTTTAAAATTGCACTAAATTACAACAGGAACAAATTACCATATTTTTTGGAACTTAAGACGCACCCAGTTTTAGAGCAGGAAAACAAGAAAAAAATGTTCTGAACCAAATAGGTTGCCGGAGCTGTAGCTGTAGCTCACTTCACCTTGGGCAAAAGGCGCATGGGAAGCACGGAAGGGAAAGCAAGTCCAGACGGTGAGGGGCTGACCTGCCAGCAGCGCATGGCTGCAGAAGACCAGCTGACCTGCAGCAGCTCCCGCAGCGCTTCCTGTGCGCCTCGCCCAGGTGGTGAGACCCCGACCAGCCAGCAGCTACCAGAGGCAGAAGATCAGCCGACCTGGCAGCAGCGGCCACAGCTGCCTCATCCTTTTGGCCATGCTGCTCTGGGACTCCTTCTCCTCCTCGCCTCCAGGACAACAAGGCTCTTCCTGAGCCCAGTGTCCCAGAGTGGCATGGCTGAAAGGACCTCACTGCACAGCACTTTGAAACAGCCAAGCCCTAAAATGTAGCTTTCAAAAAGATTTATAACAAATAAACTTTACTACAAGTGACAATTCTGCAGTATATGTATCTTAAAGATGTATATAGGGAGAAGTCATAGTAGAACTGTCGTATTGCTCGGTCCTTCTTTCTGCTGTTCCGTCTCACACCAAGAATGCCTTGTATTTGGCGCTGTTCCCTCTCAGTTTGACCACAAGAGGGAAGCACATGACACCATACTGCCTACATCTGATGTCAGCGATCAACTTGATTTAAAACCATTGGGAGATCTCGAGAGAATTATATTAATGGCCCCATAATTCTCCCTGGCTGGATAACTCAGTGATTTAGGTATCTGTCTGTTGGAGCCAGAGGTTGGGAGTTTGATTCTTCACTGTGCCTCCAGGGGAAGAGCCAGCCTGTATGGCTATGGGCTAACTACACAGTCACAGTGCACTCCCAGAAGAAGGGAATGCTATGCCACTTCTGAAGTGCTCTCTCTACCTAGAAAACAGTGAAAAGGGTTACCATAAGTCAGAACCGACTTGAAATCACATGATTATCATTGATAATTCTCACTGACCAATGAGGATGGACCAAAAAGAGGATGCGAACACATCAGGATAGCAACAGCCTGGGGCTTTACACAGCCTGGATGACTTTGAACCACAGACCCTGTGTCATTGAGAATTCTTGTGTGTTTGCCTGTTTCTCAACAGTCTGTTCACACATCACTTGATCATTAAATGCATACGGATTTGCAGCTGATGGTGTAAACTGACTCTGTTGAAAAGCACTGCACAGGAGAGAGGTTAATACGCTATCTCCATTTTTGACCCATGGAAGAGCATTCAGGTAGTGAAGTTATCCCATTAAGGGACTAAACATGCATGTACTGTATATTAGAGATGGGCAGTTTTAGGAAATTACTAGATCTCCTGTCTGGGTCCTCTTGATCCTGAAGGATTTTTGTAATCTCCTGGTTCTGGATAAGTTCTGGAATGATTCCAGGATGCGGAGGTGGATTGCATATATTCCAATAAACAGAGTTTGAAGCCTGCCAAGATGGAAGTCCTCTGGACAGAGAGTTGTCATGTCACAGAAATAGGTCAATAACTCTTCTGCATTCCCTTTGAAGAAATGTGTCCGTAGTTGAAAAGGGAGACAATATTTCTTTGTCACCTGAGACTCAGGTGATCTCACAAGTTGGGAGAACCTATTATCAGTTTTAGGTGGTAAAGCAGTTATAGCTACTTCTAGACTAGGACTGCTTGATTACATTTGGCTATGCTGGACACTTGTCAGCTAAAAAAACCTTTTCCATGTTCTCATCCAATACTCTCCATTAACTTCATAGCCAACCAGAGATGAGAATCCAAGTTATCTTTCTCTTTCTTTTGGAAGAAAGATTCAGTGGCCAATCTAGTCATTGTTGTAAAGGACATGGAAAGGCAAACCCTCTGTTCCTTTGTTTTAAAATATCTTAGGCTGACTAAGAATAAGCTGGTCACCCCTGCTTAAATGTCCAATCCCTGTTTGCCCACTGAAGGACTAAAACAGCGCTGCTATGGTGACATTAAAAAAACACAACTTAAAACTTTCCTCTTCAAGGAAGCCTTTAAGAATACCATGCTGCTGACAATAAGTTAGCTGGGCGGTTTTGAGCTTGCTTGCCCTGATATGCCATCACGTATTTGTTATGTTGTTTATTTTATTTTGTTGTTTGTTTTATTATGTTGCTGTTGTTTATTTGTCTGTACACTGCCCAGAGTGGGAAATATCCCAGATGGGTGGTATAAAAATTTAATAAATAAAGATGATTTGATAATAATTAAAAAAATGCATGCTATCAATTCTGCTTATAGCAACCCTCTTCCAAGGGTTTCTAAGTAGAGAATACATAGGAGTGGCTTACTATTCCCTTCTTCTGGGCATGTCCTGGGACTGTACAGCTTGCCCATGACTACACACACTCTTCTTGCAGGAGGGCTTAGCGGGAATCAAAATCTCAACCTCTAGCTTCACAGCCAGATACCTAAACCACTGAGATATCTGGCCAGCTGACTTAATAATATCATATATAACATCCTCCCAATTCTTGCCACAGAGCGTTACTTCAGAGAGTTACTTCCTCCAAAGTTAACAGAGTTCTCAAAATGAGTATTAAAAAACCATGCAGGAAAATAACAAACTTCCTTTATTTTAATTGCTTAAAATCAATACCTCAACACACTTTAATGTGTTTGAGATATTGTTGCCTATTTACAGGTTACTTCAGTATGTATTTGGTCTGCAGCCAGCAATGTTCCAAACAAATTTGCATTTAGATTGCTACTCCACTGCGGTTATTCATTGTGCAAACATAGGTTCTTAAACATTGTATAGCCCTACACATTATGTCCCTCACCCCCGCAAGTTGAGCTGGACATAGAGGAAATTTCAACGGGAAAAAGGTGTTTCAATGCAATCCTGACATTTTTTTTATCTGAACTGGGCAAATGTCAGGATCTGGAGCAGTTCTGTTAGTTACTGTTCATGTAAAACAGACTAACAAAAGGCTTATGAAATGAAAGGGTCAAGCTCCTAGCTCTGGATCAAAATAGAACGGTTGAGGCTGATATGATTTTATAAAAAATATGGGAGATCCAACTCATAGATTTGTCTGTGTTTCATTCATGTTCCTCTATGTGAGGCTACAGAAGAGATGATTTATCTGGAGAAAATGGTGTATAGGGAAAGGACACCCTTCCCTTCTCCATGCTGCTCTGCCCCACTTAGGTTGGATGATTGCATCACAGGTTGTTCAGGACTATACATAGAGATTGCAGAGCAGAGCTCAAGGAAGTTACTAGCCACCATAGCCATTAAACCTACTGTTTGAGGTCTCTGGGAGTGGTAGTTTAAAAGATCTTCCAAGCTTTCTTGTGGACTAATCTGTGTAGGGCAAGACTATAGCCACTTCTTGACTAGTGGATTCAAGACCTGACTTCATTTAGTACTCTAGGTTTGTACCTTGAATTTGTTTAGAACAGCAGCAGGTGATATGTGACCTTCTTGTCATTGCAGTTCCTATCATTACTAGCCAAGACTGCCAATGATTGATGAGAGCTGCAGTCCAACAATATAATGGAGGGAAGGGACAAGTTGCCTACTTTGATGTAAAATAGCAACAACACTGTGGGGCGGAGAAAAAGGCCAAGATGATATCTAGCACTCACCATCAGCATTTCACTGGTCAGGGAGTTTACCAGGTCTGAGACAGATGAGCGAGGTTCTGTTTTGTGGTCTGGCTCCTCGTGTTGTGTCTGCCCTGGAACAGCTGCTGTAGTCACTGCTTTGCCTCCAGATGGTAACCTAGGGGAGAAAGGAGAAATCTGTGCATATGCTTCCGATGTAAAAGAGATAAGTTGAACTCCTCTTGCTTAGTGTAGTAAGTCATGCTAGAGTAGGCCTACATATGAATGAGTGGAACATATGAAGCTGTCTCATCAAAGTCCCACTAATTCAGTGGGCCTACTGTAATGTGAATTACTATGCTAAACAAGCCCTCCAGTATTTGAGATGGAGGGAATACATTGTGGCTGGCAGGGAAAAAAAGGCTAAAGCCTAGTCCTGCAAAAGAATAAAAACAAGAGCAGCAGCAACAACAATAACAACAACAACAACAGACACCTGCTATGATAGCCCATCACATTTCTGATGCCCTCCTTCAGCATCACCTAATATATACATCTCTGGAGGACCCGTCTCATTTTTGCTTCAGGTGCATATATTTTTTCCTCTCTTGGCTCACCTTTTCTTCTAAGCATTCCCTTCTCCTTTCTATACTGTAATGCTAATCTCTTCAGAGCAAGTACCACCACTGTCACAGTCACCTTCACTACTACCCTTTCATTTGTATTCTGTAGCTCCTTGATTCAAGATGACCATGCCAGCTTCCATTTGGATGTTCCTCTCAAAGCCACAGGCTTCTATGCATTCTTCTTCATTTGTCTTCCTACATAGGTTTGAATATTACTTAGATGATATGGCCATTCCCCCCCCCCAAGTTTTAACCTATATTTATGGATTTGAACAGACAAGAAATGTTGAAGATTCAATGGGCTGCAGGCTGGGTCTGTTGTTGATGCTTCCTGCAAACTCTCTTCCTGCTCTCCAGGCCATTAACCTTCTCCAAATATAAACACTTCCTCTCACAAAGAGGCAACTGCCTTTGTTTGCTTTTCTTGACAGGCAATTTCTGAGATGACGTATGGCCAGATGGTTTCTTTGCTAGCTTCAGTGTATACAGCAAGAGCACCTGGGGAACCTGAATGCTGGGGGGTAAAGGAAAGTGTCATGAGATCTCGGTGTCAAGCCCCATGGCAAAGGACAGGTAGTCCTAGGCCAGGCAGTCTGAAATCCCAAACCTGACCCAAGTCAAGGGCCTCCACAGTGGCTCATTTATTTTTACCAGATTGGTCTGGGCGATGCTATATTGACATAGTCCATTGATTTATGCCTCACCATTGCTGGAAAATCTCAGTGATAATGTAATGTGAAGCAGCTGCTTTTCAGCCTAACTCTGTTTACTATACAGAGGAAAATTGACAAGTTATTGTACCTCTGGTAAGCTCCCGCCTTCAGCTGGCCTCCTTTGTGTCTCCACAACAGGATGGCTGTGGATTATCAAACTAATCAACAGGTTATTGAATACGGACACAGATGAGTTTTATTCCAGCAGCTAGTCACCAAAGCACTCCATCTGCACCCTTCTGGCTGCCATGGGTAAAAGGGGACTGATTTTAACAGCTGTGGAGTCTATGAAGCATCCTAATCTGAGCTCTCTCTCTGCCATGCTCTTTTTTCTACTTAAAAGGGTCATAATGGTTTACCAGAAAATTCAAGCATAATATGGGCCTTTCCAGAAGTTGATCAAATAAGTGGGTTGCTGGGGATAAATGTGGGCCAATACTGGAACACTTGCTAGAGTGGGCTTATTGATGCACCAAGAGATGGAAAATGTTTCTTTTATGGACTGGCCAAGATATTATGTCAGCTGTAGCTTTGCTTCTCCCAAACATTCCCTTCTCTGGCTTATAGATGGCATATGGAAGTAGGAAAATCCTTTGGAAATTAGGAGGTAGACATGAGCCAAGAGGAAGAAGTGGAGCTGGCAGGAAGCACAAAGCAGGATAGAGCCCATATAGGAGAAGAAGTGACAACTTGATCATTGTCTGCAGAGAATTATGGCAGTAGAAACAGAAGGAAAGAGCGGTCACAGTTACAAACTGATAGCCACACAAAACAGGCAGAGAACTCAAACATTCATATAAACAGGTATAGAAGACAGAATGTAGACAACACCTGACAGAGTTGGCTCAATAAAAATCCAGTATTCAATGTCCAGACAGACAAACCGGTGTCAGCTCCATGTTGCATGAAGTATGGATGGAGTCAAGGTAAGCTAGGATGGAATTAGTTCAGGGACTGGTACTTGGCCAAATACTTTCTAATCTACCACTCTAGATATTGTAATAGAAGATCTGCGAAGTGTTTGCAGATTGCCAACTTCCATGGAGACAACATGTATAGATACATGCAGGAGGACTTTAATGTGCTACACTGAACTTGTGGAAGAAAGGCACAGGACCAGATGTTCAGCTTTCCTTCCTACAGGGTTTTGTAACCATTGTTCTGTGCAGTGTATGCATGTACCTGTAATATGAGAAAGAGCTAATGGTTTAACACACTCAGTAAAAACAGATCTACCCAACTGTGTCTGCAAGCCCTTCCCAATATCTCACTAGCTTGCACAATAAGCAGGTGTGAGTGGAACACTGGTGTGGCAGCAGGAGGCTCTAACACCACCTGGCACACATCTATTGTAAAGGTTGGAAAGACACAGAAAGCTGCCTCTAGCCTATTTGTTCATTGAGCCTAATATCATCTGCTCTGACTGGCAGTAGCTCTTCAGGGACTCCACTAGACAACAGACAATGTGTAGTATAGTATTGCCCATTGCCTACATCTTCTTTACTGAGTCTTGATTTTTTTAAAAAATCCAGAGATGGCAAGGATTGAACCTAAAACTTCCTGCATGTAAAGCACATACTCAAATCTGCCACAGTCCCTCCATAACATTATATGCAGAGGGGCTCTTTGCAGATGTTCAGGGATTGTGAACATAAAGAAAAGAGGCCAGAGTGGCAAGATTGAAGCCAGTAGTGGGCAGTTTGAGAGGTTAAAATCTTAGTAAACTAGATCATACTTACTTAAGTCTCTGTAGGATGACTGACAAATACCTAATGATTAAATACACTAACCTAAAGCCCCTGTGCACACATTTATTCAGAGCCAGACAAATACTGACTGTATGGGGGGAGAATAAAGATCAGATAGAGATAACTCTTGATGTATCACAACATATCCGATGCTATTATGATCATAAAGAGACAGACCAGCATGATGCAATGGGCCATCAAACAGGCACATCTTCAGACATGCTGACATGCAGACAGACAGATAGACCCAGACATATTAACACCTATCAAGGAAGAGATCAATATACACAGAGAGAATAACAAAACAGCATACATAAATATGTAACATATGCACTGGGTAGACCAAGTCACTTGTAGATATAAAGGTTACACCTAAACCAGAGTGACACTTGCAACATTCTAGGCATGCTGGACATGTGGACTGACACATACAAGTACAAATAAAGGAAAACTGGAACAGCTCAAAGCAAGCAAACAAAAACAACTGCAAACACCCCAGGTTACAAACATAGTGTATATGTGCAGGGCAAAGAAAGAGAGAGAGAAAGACTGAAGAGGAGTGTCTTCGATCACAGGTTCAGCTGGGTCCTGATAGAACAGAAATAGGGTAGAGAGGGAAAGTGTGGTAGGAGAGAAACATAGACACAGATACACACAGGTTAGTAAGGAAAAGGCAGGCACCACAACCCACAGGACAAGGCGCTGAACTGGCTTGGCCAAGACTGACACTGTTCACGCAGCAGCGGCAGTAGCAGCAAGGCTGGAAGGAAGAAGAGGAAGTGCAAAGAGGAGGAAGAAGGAGGCATCACACAGGGGTTTGAGACAGGAGCAGGTCATATGATCACTGCAAACAACATTGATGGGGAAAGGAGAGGCAGAGGTAAAATGGATTTGAATGCAGCTTGAACCCCACCCTCCTAGCAAGCATCAAAGCAGGGCCGTAGCCAGGGGATGGCCAGGGTGGGCATTGCCCACCCTGAGTTAGCAGTTTGCCCACCCTCAAACTCGTGTGTGTGTGTGTGTGTGTGTGTGTGTGTGTGTGTGTGTGTGTGTGTGTGTGTGTGTGTGTGTGTGTGTGTGTGAGTGAGAGAGAGAGATTGTTGCTCATCCTGGAAAAAATATTTGCCCACCCACATCTAGAATCCTGGCTACAGCCCAGTCTCAAAGACCATATCGCAAGCTCCTCTGCAACCAACTGCACAACCCTTGGCATTACACAGGCAGAGAGGGTAATAAAGAGGGGAGAAGCCATACGGCGCATGAAGTGTCACAAGTCGTCAGGACTCTGAGAACAAAGCAAGCCATGCTAACGCTAAGGAGAGTAGACTGAGCATTGCATGGCATCCAATCTAGATGTTCTCAAGTGTGGCGAAATTGGCCTAGGCCACAGCAGGGGTTCCGGCAGCAGCTTAAGTAACACAATCAGTTCTGATTGCAGGGGTGCGCGTTTCGATCACATCACCCTTCCCCATGCTATTAGTCAGTGTAGATGGCCGGCAGAAAAGAACGACAGGGGCTTCGCCACAGCCAGAGGTGATCAGAGTTGAATAAAATATGTTTAAAAAACAGTTGAAATCATTTCTTCTTAAAGAGGCTTTTGAGAATGTTATGCCAATGGCTGAACGTTAGGCACTTCATTTTGTCCCTTTCTATCGCCAATAGGGTTTTTTGTTTCTGGTGTGTGTATGTGTGTATTTGTTTTTGTGTATTTGTGTGCATGTGTGTGTGTGTGTGTGGGTGCGCAAGCGCGCGCACACACAACTGTTTTTAATGTATGAGTTTTGTGTAGTTAGCCATCCAGAGTAGGAAAATCTCCTAGATGGGTGGGGTATAAATATAAATATAATAAATACATAAATACATAAAATGATCAAGAAGAAGTATGACCAAACCTGAACATGAAGGATAGTTTCCACAGGCCTTAGTACAATATCATGGGATCTCACAAGGAAAACAGAAAGGACAGAGCCAGAGGGTTGGGAATATCAGAACTTAGGAACCTGTTCTATACTGAGTCAGGTCATTGGCCTATTTAGCACAGAATTATTTACGTCTGTGGACTAGCAGTGGCTCCCCAGAGTTTCAGGAAGGATTCTTCCTCGGCTCTTCCTGAAAAATGCCAGGATTCTTCCTGTAAAGCATTTGATCTACCACCTAGCTGCTATAGCCTCTTCCTAATGCACCACCTGGCATTCCCTGGTTGCCTCCCATCCTGATACTAACCAGGACTGATCCTACTTAGCAGCTGAAATGAGATGAGACCATGCATGTTGAGGATGAGGAGCTGGCAATCAGATTTTTCTGACTAGGATGGTGCACTGCCTCAAATACAGTGAATACAGTGAAGCCAAGAGACGCTGGAGATAAAAGACTGTGTGCATCATTTTGAATTAAGATAACTGTATCCTATTTGAACATTATTCCATGGCATCTGAATAAGTTATTTGATTATTTGAACATTCCTTCCTTCCTTCCTTCCTTCCATTTACATCCTGCCCTATTGGCCAATAGGCCATTCAGAACATATTTTAGATGAAGCTAGGCTTCTCATACCCCTTACAGATTATACTAGGACAATACCTTTTGTTTAGCTAGTTATTGCTGCTGCAACTAAAGGCAAATTCACACAGCCAATCAAACACATTGACAGTGTGCAGATTTTGTCACTCAATAAGGCAGCTGCATAATTAAACCACAACTATAACATCAATAAATTCACTTTTAAAGGATTTTTTAAAACAATGTGAATAACAGGACTGTGTGTTTGTGCACATGTGCATTCATGAACAAAAACACACTACAATAGATTATAAAATATTGTATATACTTGAGTATAAACAGATCCAAATATAAGCTGAGGTACCTAATTTTACTGGAGAAACCAGGAAAACTGACTGATTTTGAGTATAAGCCTAGGGTGTTAAATGCAGCAGCTACTAGTGAGTTTCAATAATCAAAATAAACCAGCCTTGTATGACCGGCATTTTCGTTTTGGCCCAAGATTACCCATTTCTAATAGGAGATGCACAAGAGAGTCCAATAAGTGCCGTGGGTGCCGGGGCAGGGTGGGAGGACTTTTCACCCACTGTAGAAGTGATCAAGGCCGGCTCTTCAGCCACCTGGATCACTTCTACATGAAAGCCTGTTGTTGACAGAAAAAAACCCTAAGGTCATGGATGTAGCCATGATCCAGATCTAACTACTTCCTGACCAGGACGTTTATCTACTTCCAGCAGTCAACAAATGGTTAACATTCAAAGGGATACTGTCATTCTGCTAGTGCTCATCAGCTCTATAAATCACAGCATCAGATGGTCTCAAATGTGCAGATTTCCCACTGAGCTAGGAATATAGAGCAGATGACTCGAGTATAAGCTGACTCAGCTTTTCTCGAGCACATTTTTGGTGCTGAAAAAAAATCAGCTTATACTCGAGAATATACGGTACAGTATATTTTCAAAACTGGGATTTGTGAGCAGCGTGTATGAAAAGCCAAACACAAAGCTATTCCATCACGTATATCCTACAATCTAAAAAACTTCAGTTTTTTGAATTTATAATTCAATCTACAGCCAGTGTAAAATATGGATTAGTGCTCATGCAATCAACTAGTCCTAAAAATGCAACCAAAAGATACCACAAAATTTGAGCCACAGGTGAAACATGCATTTGTGTATTTTTATTTATTTATTTTTAAAACAGCAGCCACTGACATAGCTGCTGTATATCAGGAGTATGGTACGAGCAAAGATTATCACTACTCTCCTGCTAGTGGCAAAACACAGGATGACTAACTTTCACAGTGCAGTCCTAACTCAAAGCCATCAGCAAAGAGATGAAATTCAACACAAGCATTCCTGCTGGGGCAAATAGTTTCTACCAGGAGAGATGCCTTCCTATTAGGAGACTCCTCTTCTGGTAGCTGACCTCAAACATCTACTGATAGAATGATTTGCTGGCAAAAGAGCTGAAAAGGAGTAGAGAAGGATCAGAGTGAGGGAGAAGCCAAGATACTCCAGATCCAACCCTTTTCCTGCCCACACAATGCCAACACAAAATCAGGTCAGAGCAAGGGACCTCCTAAATAGTTTCCAACATCTCTATGTTGGGTGGGATTTGGACTTAGCACCACTATAGCTACTCTAGTTTAAGTTCAACTAGTCTTTGGCACTCTTAGCCAGTTAGGACTACCCTGTAGGGTTGGATCCACCCTCTAATTATAATACTGGAACTTCTTCTATGTGGCACCTTTGACCATGTGGTAAGGCCAGCTGTCACAAACATCTGCAATTGGGGGTGTGTGTTGTATCACTGGGCTTATAGTTAAA
This sequence comes from Bradypodion pumilum, assembly GCA_035047305.1. Classification (NCBI taxonomy): domain Eukaryota; kingdom Metazoa; phylum Chordata; class Lepidosauria; order Squamata; family Chamaeleonidae; genus Bradypodion; species Bradypodion pumilum. Next base: position 377,870,158 of record JAWDJD010000001.1, read on the forward strand.
ATAAGTATTTTATTTCAAAGTTTCTTAAAGAAGGAATCTGTATTCTGAACAGCAGTAGACTCAGTAAAATCAATCAACCATTCACAGTACTTGAGACTGTTCGGTATTCTGGTTTTTCCTTTGACATTTGAACCATCCTTCTTGGTGCTATTACAAAGTACTGTATAACCTCCCCATATGGGTATAGGTACCTTGCATAAAATGTTCAAGTAGCTATTGCATTGTTCTTTATTTTCCAAATACTGTACACCTTTATAGGAGGAAAAATGCAAATCAAAGCACTTTTACCTAACGTTAAAAAACCACTAAACTACATCAATTTCTGTGCTTCTGGTACTGGGGTTATGAAAGCTCTGAAGTCACTAAAGGTTGCTCAAGTCATTAAAAAATCCAACTTATCCAGTTTAGGTATGATTCTCAGGTTAGGTTCTGTGCAGAAATTCATTTTCTCTGTTTTTAAAGATGATGTGCTTTTTATTGACTGAAATTGTTTCACACAGCTCTTTTCATTAAATGTTTTTAAATATTGATCTTAAATATTTCATTAACTGTAAGTTGACTTAAAAACATATTTTGACAGGTGGCATAGGGGTTCTTAAACAAAGAGGAATCAGAATAAGTGTACACACAGCATGGTAAAAGCACTGTTCTCATTATTTGCAACTGCAATCTGGTACAAGCTCAGTCCTTTCCTAGTGGGTGTCACATCCACAATATACTGTTTCCAAAGGAACTCCTAAGCTTATAAGAAGCATCCTTGTCTATCCCAGCAAAAGAACTATGTCAAACCAAGCAAAAGGGAACCATACAATTTAATAACAAGACCTGAGCACTTTGCTTTTTCATCTCTTTCCCATTACAACTACATGGAAGTTACAAGATGCTCAACAGTCTGGGAAAACAATCTTCATTGTCACCTGATACTTCAATACTCATAGCACAGCAAGGGGCAGAGCCTACAAGAAAGATGAGAAGAATCTAATTGCCACCCTGTTTCAGGCAACACCAAAATCCATCACTCCCCACAGCTATATTCCCATTTCTTCCAGAAGCTTACAAAAACACATCTCACCCTCAATCTGCTTATGTGGGAAATTATCTTTATAGCCAGTCCTTGACATTTGACTTTTACTACTAACACAGTGCCTGCTTACTCATCTCTTTCTGTCTTGGAACTGCAGAGGTGGGGTGAGATCATCATAGGATGGATGGCTTGAACACATACAGATGTTCCTATAACTAAAACCTAGGCCAGTGATGGTGAACCTTGGCACTCCAGGTGTTCTTGGACTTCAATTACCAGAAGCCCGTCAGCACTCCTGTTGATCAGGGCTTCTGGGAATTGAAGTTCAAGAACATATGGCATGCCAAGGTTTACCATCATTGACTTAGGGTAAAATAACAGGGAGAGCTCGCTCATACCAAACTCTTGACTGGGCTGGCTTGATAGTGTATGTCTTGTAATGTAAGAGCAGACAAGTTAGAGGTGTATATAACATAATATGCTAGTGAACAGGATGCCTTCACCCACTGGCTTGAAGGAACTTGTGGTCTTTCTGTTACTACTTAAAGCTGCAGGTTGAAAAGGTTGAATTGTGCAACTGGACAATCAAATGGAAGTGCTAAAATAGGTAGTTGAACATAGCTACCACAAGCAAGTTAAAAATAGTGAGCAGGCGCGAACACTGCCAGTTAATTAATGCACTGATCATGTGAAATCTTCTTCTTCACACCTTCTTGCTTCAAAAGATGGGATTTAACACATGCACAAGGAAACAATCTGAAGGCTTAGCCTCCAGCTAGGCAGTTCCCATTCCAGCCTCTATTCTGTGAATCATGCAAGATGCCCCTTTTGGATTCTGTCCTCCAAGTGAACTTCCCTCAGGTGCAGGAGAAAAGAAATAAATTGGATGCTATTCTTAATCTGTAGGGATCAACAAATTTTGGCACATTTTAGACATGTCAGTCTACAACTCCCATCATTTATGTTTCAGCAGAGAGAGACCATATCCACTAAGAAGTAGTTTCAAAGATTTCTCCTACAGCTTTTTGAAGTGCATAGCTCAGAATTTAGTATTTTTACATATGGAAAGCATTTGAGTATATTTACCCTTCTTATGTTTGCCTGGCACACACCTGCTTATTACGTGCTAAACATGTGGAGTAAGGGCAACTCTTTTAGTACTATTGGCTATACTATGAGTCCCACATTAAGTCCCTACAATGGGGCACAAATAAACATGAAATTGGAGCTTGAAGCTGCAACCCTAAACACATTTTCTAGCAAGCAAGCAGGATCAAACTCAGTGTGTCTTACTTCTGAGTGACTATAAAAAGGATTGCATTATTAGCAAGGTGGAGAACCAGGAGAGAAAGACCATTTGCAAAATATGAAGACCTGATGCCATCCCCTTTTTACCCAGGGCTAATTCTTATAGTAGGACACACAAACTCACCATGTACATAAGATCATGGCTGAAAAGCAACAGGAAAAGGAAATATAAGGAGTTAAAGAGATGTACCCAGGGCTGGACTTATAAAAGGATGGATTCCCACCAGGGTAAGCACTTGGGAAAGACATGGCCATGAGATCCCAGTGCTTTTTTTTAAAGGGAAAAAACCAACAACTGGGCAAATCCAAGGGAAAAAAATGGGTATCGCAATTCAGGAGGGAAGGATCATGCTAGACTGGCTTAGATGTGTCACCAGGCCCACCACTGGCACTTGTTGAGCTGTTTGACCAGCCTTCCACATTCCTTGACCCTGATGGAAGCTTCTTCACAAGGCTTTCTTTCATCTTGCTGCATCTGAGAACCTCTGTCTCCTACTCATACCTCTTGTCCCCCTGAGAGTTCTGGTTCTGCTGATTCCCAGCGGTTTGTAGATCAGGTATATTGGCAAAGTCGTCCTGTTCTGAGAGCCCCAAAACAAGGGATAGCACCACCATACGGCCTTCCCTGTTCAGAGGTGATCCAGCCAGAGGGAGCGACGAGGCCCAAGTTCAGTGAGCAGGATGCAGAAAAAGCAGACCGACAGACAGGAAAGAGGAAGAAAGAAGAAAGAAAAAGAAATGAAACTGGCAGGAAAACAAATGCTGTACTAGAACAACGAGAAGAGGTTAGAATATATATTAGCTGTACAAAACACACACTGATTTCCTGGACAATATTTAGAGGCCAGTAAAAATAACGAGCAGATTATCACAAGGATACCTTGCAAGGAAGCAATCTAAGACTGGAATCATCTACGACTGTGTGCTTGGCACGTCTGGATTGGCAAAAGTTTTGGAGAGAAAGCAACATTGCTGCAGTAGCTTCTTTCTGTGTAGGGCAGCAATGGGATCTGTCTCCAGAGACATTGATTTATCCACACTTAACATAAATATGTGCACCAAAATGGCTGAGTGTTACAAAAACATAAACTGTAGGTATCTAACACAGAAAACCAGCCATATGGGCAACCTTTAGTCCTCACTGTGCTACCATAGACTATGCAGAAGCACGACTCCTTGATGCTGCTGCTTGCAAAGGATGAAGAAGAGCAGATATGACACTACGGAAGACAAAGAGCATCTAGAGCAGTGTTTCCCAACCTTTGGTTTTTGGACTTCAATTCCGAGAAGCCTAAGTCAATTCCCCAAAGCACTGATCATCCAATGCGAAGACTTAGGCTTCTGGGAATTAAAGTCCAAAAACGAAAGGTCAGGAAACACTGATCTACAGGTTGAGGCAGAAGGGAAGAGAGACTGGAAACACAATTACCATTATATTATTTTCTGTTAACCGTTCATGAATTGTAGTAAGTTATGGTTGAACAATGATGAAAAGTTTAGGGACAAGGCATGAATATTAGTTATCTGTTAGCTGATGATTGTTAATGATGATTGTACCTGAAAACCACATCTGATTTCAGGAAGAATGGCTGGTAAAATGGATGGTCTTGAACAAATGATAACATTCATGAGATTAGTGTATAGCATGTACTGTTTGCCTGTTAGATAGTTGTTACTCATAGCCCTTAGAGGCAGTGAGGTTTTGAGCAGCTACAATTAAAGTGTATGAATGTGTACACATCTAAATGTATATTGAATGATGCTTAAATTCTATTTTGTAAGCAGCAGGCCTAATCATACCTGTCAAGTATCCTGGATTGGCCGGGAAATCCCGTATTTTGGCGCTCATTCCTTCCCTTTCCTGCCGCCGCCCCGTATTTTGAATGGCGGGGAAAGGGGTTACTGTGCATGCGCAGAAATTTCCCGTATTTTTGGGAGCCACGCTTGACAGGTATGGGCCTAATATGCCAGAGCATTTTCTAAAAACCAGATTTGAAAGAGGACTAATGCTGAACAAGAAGCATCCCTCAGGGATTTATACAGCATTTTGGCAATGGTTGTTACCATTTTTAGTTCAGCAATTTTCCAGCAGAATTCCATATTTTCTCATTCATCCTTGGTTGCAGTGGTGCAATGGGGAGAAAACATATCCAAGTCTTTGGGATGAATTTAATGTCATTGCCAGACCCAAAGCATACCAAGAAATGTCATGTCACTGTAAAATCCCGACTACAGGGCATGTATAGGTCACTTTCAAGCAGGAGTCTGGTATAACTGACCACTTCTGATTTTAAAGCTAACCTGTGCTGAGGACTGAGAGATTTCCAGTTCTGAGTAATATGAGCTGTGCAACATGCCCCAGGCTGTTCAGTGTGGTGCAAACAACGAATAGGGCCATGACCTCTCAGTTCAAGAGCCATACCTCTCTCCACAAAGTGTGATGTACCTGCTCTCTGACATGCATGCTGTTCATCACGCCTTGTGAACTCTTTCGCTCCTCTGAACTCAGAATGGCTCAATGCACTTATCCAATTGGAAAAAGTGGTGAGAAAAGCTCTGGGCAGGGACACTGTTTGATTAAATTTGAAGCAGTTGAGCTGCATTTGTGGAAGGCCAGTTAAGCATGTGTTTTACAAAATAAAAAGAGGAGCAGTAATAGTGAGAGGTCAAATGGCAGCAATCAAATATACCAGGGCAAATTCATCATCATCATCACTATCCTTTTCTTCCCTGGAATATAAGAATATCTTATAAGCGGATCATAATACAGTATAGTCCCTTTGATAGTAATTGGCCACAGATCAAGTCTTCATTATTAAAATACAAGGCCAGCAGTCACTTGCTGTGTTAAAGCTCAAATCTTGCTGCTAGCAAAAGAAAAAGAACTCTCTCTCTGTTATGTATGTATGCATGTTCATTATACTGTAAGGCAAGATTGTAACCACTCCAGATACAAACGATATCAGCTATAAAGGAACGCGAGCAGACAGCCTATAGAGGGCAGCTGCGAGCGTTCACTCTCACATGGTTCACATTGCTCAATCACGGACAGCCGCGGGAAAACCTTCCCCGCATTCAGCAGCTGAAGAAAGACCTGCATTCAGCAGCTGAAGAAAGACCTGCATTCAGCAGCTGAAGAAAGACCTGCATTCAGCAGCTGAAGCAAGACCTGCATTCAGCAGCTGAAGAAAGAGGCGTGCCTGGGCGAGGCCACGCCGGTAGCAACCAATCAGCTACCGTGCTACAAGATTCAAATGTAGAGAGCTACTGTATATATTGAGATGTATCACCGCCATTACCTCATGCTTCACTGGAACCTCATGCAATGCAATAAACCTGTGTTAAACCAACCCTTCGGTTGTCCGGTCGTCTTTGGTCCCATACACTAAACTGGCGACGAAGGTGGGATATGGCTGCCCACGGGACCAAGACATGCGCCGGCTACGAGATCAGGAAGCCGGGAGACTTGGAGCTGTTTGAGATAGACTTCAACGCTGCGCTGGTGGAGCTCGAAGTCTCCGACGAGGCCAAAAAGAGGGCCATCTTCGTCCGCATGCTCGGACAAGAAACCAAGAGGACCTTGGTGGACCTGATCGCGCCGAGGAAGGTGGGCGACCTCAAGGCCACAGAGCTCCTGGCGGCGCTGCGCGCCCATCTCCGGCCGGCAATAGCGATGTTCCCCGCTCGGAGCGCGTTCTGGAGGCGAGTCCAGGCACCCGGAGAATCGGTCGATGAGTTCGCCGCGGCCCTGCGGTTGGCCGCCGGCCCATGCAAGTGGGAACTCCCCGACGTCACCCTCCGGGACTGCCTGCTCTGCGGGCTGAGGGACACAGAGACTCAGCGCGCGCTGATGAAAAGGGAGCCGCCTCCCACGTGGCAACAAGTCCTCGACGCGGCACAGGCCGCAGAGGCCACGTCGGCCGGGGTGCACGAACTTCAGGACTGGCGCCCGAAGACCGCCAAGGCAGAGAGTTCGGTGCGCGCGGCCCGGCGGACTTCGAACTCGTCCTCTGCAGAGAGCAGCGACGACGAGGACGTCCGGAGGGTCCAGAGAGAGGGCCGGCGCTGCGATGGCTGCGGCGCCGCCCACGCCCGCACCAAATGCCCATTCCGCAAGGCCGAGTGCCACAACTGTGGCCGGCGCGGGCACATCGCCAAGGTCTGCCGGAAACGACGCGAGGCCACCCGGAGTTCTCCAGACCGCTCGGCGAGGCAGGACCGCACCACGAGGCAGGACCGCACCACGAGGCCGAAGGACGGCACACGGACCACGAGGACGCGGGACGGAGTAGGGCGAGTCTCCGACGACAGCGAGGACGACGCGCCGGTTTGCAGCGTTTCCACGGAGCACCCCCGTTACTTCGTTGAGGTAGTAATACAAGGGGCCCCTGTTAGGATGGAGGTGGACTCGGGTTCCTCATACTCCATTATTTCCCAGGGGGAGTTCATGAAAATTGCCCCCCGCGTGCGGCCCAAGCTCAAGGCGTTGAGGGCCACACTGAAGGACGTGCAGGGGAACCGCATCCCAGTGTTGGGGGTTGGGAAGTTCCAGGTCCAGTTCAAAAAGTACACCGCAACGCTTCCCTTAGTCGTCCTCAAGGGGGGTAAATGCAGCCTCCTCGGGACTCAATGGTTCCAGCCCCTGGGGTTGTTCATTGGGGGGGTGCACGCCGTGGGAGCACACGCCGCCGGGACTGAGCCAATACAGAGCGTGTGCGACGCGCACCCCGAGGTTTTTAAAAAGGGGCTAGGGAAATTCAAGGGCCCCCCAGTGACTTTCGACCTGGACCCTGGAGTGCGTCCAATCAGACTTAAACCGCGCAGAGTGCCTTTCGCACTAAAGGACAAAATTGAGGCGGAATTGGACAAATTAGTGGGCCAGGGGATTCTTGTTCCTGTTGATTCTGCGGAGTGGGAAACTCCAATTGTAACAGCGCTCAAGGCCAACGGGGAAGTCCGAATATGCGCTGATTACAAGTGCACCATCAATAAGGCGATCCGCCCTAATGCGTATCCGGTGCCGGTAGTCAGCCACTTATTGGCCAGGTTACACGGGGGGAGGTGTTTCGCCAAACTCGACCTGGCCCAAGCCTACCAGCAACTCCCGGTGACCCCCGCCGCAGCTGCTGCACAAACCATAGTCACCCACAAAGGGGCGTTCCAGGTTTCGCGCCTCCAATTCGGCGTGAATTCGGCGCCCGGGATTTTCCAGTCATTGGTGGAACGCCTCCTGAAGGGGTTGGAGGGGGTGTTACCCTATTTTGATGACGTATTAATTACAGGGGGGAGCCGGGCCGAATTAGCAACAAGGTTGGGAAAGGTCCTGACAATATTCGAAAAGGCGGGGTTGAGGTTGCGGAAAGACAAATGCGTCTTCTTCGCTACAGAGGTTGAGTTCCTAGGGTTCCGTGTTACTCCCGAGGGAATTAGGCCAGCCCAATCCAAGGTAGCCGCCATCAAAAAGGCCCCTCGCCCCACCTCCAAGCCCGAGTTGCAGTCGTTCCTCGGACTGCTCAACTTCTACCACTCCTTCCTCCCGCGGAAGGCAGCCGTGGCAGAACCGCTACACAAATTGTTAAAAAAGGACGAGGCATGGAAGTGGGGCGACGTCCAGGAAAAGGCTTTCAATGACCTGAAGCGACTCCTGGCATCAGATGCTGTACTGACCCACTTCAATCCCAAACGCCCGGTGGTCCTGATATGCGATGCATCCCCGGTGGGGGTGGGGGCGGTGCTTTGCCACGTGCTGGAGAACGGTAGGGAGGCCCCGATAGCTTTCTACTCTAGATCCCTGTCCCAAGCGGAGAGGAATTATGCTCAGACAGACAGAGAGGCGCTAGCAATAATTGCGGGGACCAAGAAATTTCATGATTTCGTGTACGGCCGCCCCTTCACCATAGTGACTGACCACAAGCCTTTGCTGGGCATCTTCACCGCAGACAAGCCCACACCCCAGATCCTGTCCCCGAGAATGCTCAGATGGGCCATTTTTCTCAACGCGTATCAGCACGCGTTGGTATACCGGCCCGGGAGGGAGATAAGCCATGCCGACGCTCTGTCGAGGTCCCCCATTCCCCGGGATTGCTGCCACGTGGGCGGAGTAGAGAGGGACCACCAGGTCTTAATGATAGAGGTCCTAGACTCCCCTCCAGTAGTACCGGCCGAAATCGCCAAAGCGACAGGCAAGGACAAAGCGCTGGCCACAGTTTGCTCCTGGGTGCAGAAAGGGTGGCCCGTGTCTTCCCCAGCAGCGGAATTCGACACATTCTTCAAAAAGAGATTAGAGTTGTCCCTGGAGAGGGGTTGCCTCTTGTGGGGACAGCGGGTAGTGATCCCCACGTCTCTCCGGCCGAGGGTGCTTAAACTGCTGCACGTCAGCCACCCGGGGATCGTACGCTCTAAGGCACTAGCCCGCAGTTACTTTTGGTGGCCCCAGTTAGACGCCGACATCGAACACATGGTCGGCACTTGTGAGGCGTGCCAAAGCTCAAGGCCAGAAGAGGCTCGCTCGCCACCTAGGGAATGGGACGCTGCGAGGGGACCCTGGTCCCGAGTTCACGTAGACTTTGCTGGCCCATTCAGGGGAACGCTTTTCCTCCTCGTGGTGGACGCGTTCTCTAAGTGGTTGGAGGTCATTCCAGTCTCGAGCACCTCCTCGACCACAACCATTAAACAGTTAAGGAGGGTCTTTTCCACGTTCGGTTTACCCGACACCCTCGTCAGCGATAACGCTAGCTGTTTCACGTCCGCCGAGTTCAGGGCATTCATGGAACGCAACGCCATTCGGCACGTCACCTCCGCCCCCTTTCACCCGGCCACCAATGGCCAAGTAGAGCGCCTCGTGCGCACCACGAAAGACGCGCTACTGCGCATGGGTCCCGGAGACCTCGACCTGAAATTGTGCCAATTCCTGCTGAGATACAGGGTCACCCCCTTAGCGTCAGGGTACTCCCCCGCAGAGCTGTTGATGCGCAGGAAGCTGGCCACGGGGATATCCAAGCTAGACCCCACGAGAGTAGAGGACAAGGGGCGGAACATAGGGGTGGAACCCACCAAGAGTTTCGGCATAGGCGCCCCAGTATACTGCAGGAATTACGCCAGCGCGGGGCCAGCCTGGGTGCCGGGCACCGTAGTAGACCAAACCGGCCCCGTCTCATACCGCGTAGAGACCAGTACAGGTTTCCTGTGGAGGCGACACGTGGACCAACTCAGGCGTAGGGTCCCCGGAGAGCAAGACGAGGATGAGGCCAGCATTGATTCAGCGTTAGGGTACTCCCCCACCCGTTTAGCCCAAGGGGGAGGAAAAGGGGAGCATGGGTCCCCACCAAGGGGGGAGGAAAGGGAATCGATCCACGGAAATCTTTTGCGGGAGTCCCTGCCAGAGAGGAGGAGCCCCGGGTTGCGGGAGTCCCCGTCAGAAAGGAGGAGCCCCAACCACACTCATACCCCGCGGAAGCCGCGGAAGTCCCCCCGAGGCTCAGAGGCCCATAGAGGTTTAGACGTTGATTTACAGTACCAGGGGGAGTTAGCGGAGTGGTCCCCCACCCGTCCTAGCGAAAAGAGGGGTTTCAGTTCAGCCCCTGGTACCTCCAGTCCCAGTAGCCCCTGTGAGTTAGAATGCAATATAGCGCCCATGTTCCGGAGACCGACACCTCCAAGACCAGAGGCATCAGCGAGTCCGCCCACCACCACAGTCTTAAGGTCCCCCGAGCAGGGATCAGAAGGTAGCCATTCCCCAAGGGCGACCTCATCGGTGCCGCGGTTCACACTAGGAGGGTCCCCGGGGTCCGAGGGCAATAGGCAGGGATTTACCTCCCAACTGTTCATCCCATTCCCTTCCCCAAGCGCAAGGCAGGCACGGACGCCCCACAGAGCCACTAACGAATCCCCGTTTCCCGTTGCAGGACAAGCGCCCGCGGAGTCAGGGATCACAGGCTCTCCAGAATTAGGGCAGGCGCAAGCACGCCCCAAGCGAACGTGCGGCAAGCCACAATGGTTGCGGGACTTCGTCCCATCCTAGGGGGGAGGGATGTTATGTATGTATGCATGTTCATTATACTGTAAGGCAAGATTGTAACCACTCCAGATACAAACGATATCAGCTATAAAGGAACGCGAGCAGACAGCCTATAGAGGGCAGCTGCGAGCGTTCACTCTCACATGGTTCACATTGCTCAATCACGGACAGCCGCGGGAAAACCTTCCCCGCATTCAGCAGCTGAAGAAAGACCTGCATTCAGCAGCTGAAGCAAGACCTGCATTCAGCAGCTGAAGAAAGACCTGCATTCAGCAGCTGAAGCAAGACCTGCATTCAGCAGCTGAAGAAAGAGGCGTGCCTGGGCGAGGCCACGCCGGTAGCAACCAATCAGCTACCGTGCTACAAGATTCAAATGTAGAGAGCTACTGTATATATTGAGATGTATCACCGCCATTACCTCATGCTTCACTGGAACCTCATGCAATGCAATAAACCTGTGTTAAACCAACCCTTCGGTTGTCCGGTCGTCTTTGGTCCCATACACTAAACTCTCTCTCTCACCAAATGGAGGCTACATCTGCCTGATTTTGGTTTTCTCGATTTATAAACAGAAGATTTTATGGAAGCTTAAATATTGGAAGAAGTAATCTACAGCAGAAGAGGGACCATAGTGACTTAGTGGCTAAGACACTGAGCTTGACAACCAGAAGGTTGACAGGTCAGCAGTTCTAGACCTGAGTGCTGTGCGATGGAGCGGGCTCCTGTCATCTGTCCCAGCTTCTGCCAAATTAGCAGTTTGAAAGCAAGAAATGTATTTATTTATTACATTTTTATACCACCCATCTGGGATAAAAATCTAATAAATAGGTACCACTTTGTTGGGAAAGATGACAGTGTCCAGTCATGCCTGTCACATGACCACAGAAACATCTGCAGACAGCACTGGCTCTTTGGTTGTAAATGGTGATGAACACCGCCCCCTAGAGTCAGATATGACTGGTTTTTGAGCAAGGGAGACCTTCACTTTTAATCTACAGCCATGGTTCCCCACAGGGCGTCAATTTAATTTTTAAGGGGGGCAATTTGACAATGAGTTATTAACACTCAATGATCTTTTAGACTTCCGCCACATGATTAAGAGTTTACTTTTTGAATAGTAAGAATTATATGTCAGGATTTTAGAGATGCTTAGGTGGGACATGGCCAAAAAAAGGTTGGGAACTGGTCTACAGCATCCCCAAAGTTGGAAAGCAGAACTTCTTCAACTGAGCCAGATTGCTAAAGGTCAACCACTTTTATGCTCCAGATGATGCGTTCTTCCTTATCACTCCATCTATCTACACTCCTTCTTTAATAGGTTTGTCCGCACTTTAATGTTGTACATGGCCATTCTGGGTTTGTTCTTGGTTGTTTTGTTGCAGACTTGAATAGATCATTCTGGGATTAGTGTCCACACATGGGAAAATGTTTGTTGCCTGGATGTATTGGGTTGGGTTGGTTCCTTCGGAGCTGTCCTTTACACACATATCTGGATTTTCTCCTGGAGGTTTGGAAGTGAAGCCCTTTTGCCTGTATCCTCTTCCCTCCTATTTGCATTCACTTCCTCCCCTTCTTGTTTTTTTCGCCGAGTATTCTCAAATCTCTACATTTTTGTGGTAATTATTTCTAATTTTATTTTCAGTTTTGTGCTTGGTGCAAAAATGACACTTTAGAAATTCATAATCACCCAACAATGGTGTAAATTAAAGAGGCTGGAAAGCAAGGGTTTTTTGTTCCTCTTTGATCCAGCCTTGTGTCGTGTGGATACTAGCATATCATGTATGAAAAGAAAGTTTAAATTGATGATGCAATCAGATGGGCATTGGTCCCACTGTTCAGTCTACCACAGAAATTGTCTTGTTTACCTCTTTCCCCAGAGATCACATGATGTAATCGCTGCAACCAATCAGCCTGTCCCCAGAGAATTTGTATGTACTGTATACCTTTCTGGGTTCCTGTCAGGAGTGTCAACTTTTTTGGTGAAGGTAGGATTGTTTCATTTTGATTCATTTCCAGCATGTGTGAACACTGGAAATGAATCAAAGAGAGCTTTGCCAATCTTTTTAAGTGGCTTAAGAAGAGAACTTAGCCAACAGTATTAAACACTTCCTTTGCTCTGTGGAGGGGCAAAGGAGGCAATTTGTTTTAAACCATCATGATAGCACTGATTTGCTGCATCACTGCGGTGGCTCAGTGTTAAGAAGCTTGCCTTGTAAGCTGGAAGGTTAGCAAGTCGGCAGTTCGAGACCCAGGTACTGCATGACAGATTGCGCACCCGTCTCTGTCTTGGGGACATGAAAAGAGCCTCATTTAGGTGTTCCCTGAGTAGAGTTTCTTCTGCAAAAATCTGTTCAACCCAGAATAATTTCTGACATGAAATTATTATCACTTTTAAAAAATATTACAATTTTTAAAAGTTCCTCCTGAAAGTGGAGGAGAAAAGAGCAGGATTTTTTACACAGCAATGTAACATACACTACTCTAAAGAAATTAAAAAATTCCTTCCTCTACTACTCCACAGAGTAGTATACCATTTGGATGCAAGCATTGTACCAAATGGCATACCAGCCCTCCACACAACCCAAGCTACCCTATTTAGACTGCATCTGTCCATTACAAACACTCCTGTGTTGGCAAACCCAAATGCTCAGTCTGTGCAAGCCCCATATGGCTAGGAAACAAAGCTTGTCAATAAACTAAGAGTGAAATCCATTTGTTAATCCTAGCTAGCAAAGTCCAAATGAATACATGGCACTTGTTAAGTCAATACTTATGTAAGCAAGTGGGGAAAGATATGAATAGGATTCTGCATAGGTTTTATTCATGGATCACATGGCTGACTTTGTTTATGGAACTACCGAGGATACCAAGAAACAACTGCCTGAACTGCATGGACTTTTTAATATCAGGACAGAAGCACTACAAATTGAACCACTAGGTCCGTGATGGCGAACCTTAGCACTCCAGATGTTCTTGGACTTCAATTCCCAGAAGCCCAAGCCCCCATGAATCCACACGAATGGGTTTGCTGCGATTCATCCGGCCCACGCTGCCTTCGTCGCTCCCGGAAGCAGAAGTAAAATGTGCCTGTACGGTTAAGGCTCTTCTGGGTTAACCCTTCCTCTGCACGGGCTCATATTACTAGAAGTAGTAATGATAATAATGATGGCTATGGGAATACTAGAGGAGGCATAGGCTTGCATCCATACACTCATTGGTTGGATTTAGGACAATTTCTATTTTTCATCCAAAATTATCTCATAGTCCTGTCTCCTGTGGTGTGAGAGAGGACGAAGAGGTAAGATGGGTTTGCATATCATCCTATGATTTTCAGACAAAAGGCAGGGTACAAATATATACTTGTACTTATACTGTACTTGACTTCTTTATTTAAAAAAAATATATCAGATTTTGTCATTGTCAGCATCAACAGTGCCCAGCTCCTTGATATCCAGAGCACACCCCAAAATTTATGGGTTGATTAACTACAGATAAAGAGCAGGGCAAACTGAATGTAATAGTTAGCTTGCTATATAACTTTATAGTTTCCCTTTCCTCCTGTAGCTGTCCTTCCCGCAACCTACTTGCTTTGCAAATCTGCTCCAGAGCTTTGGGGGAATATTCCACAGCACATTTGGAGAGTGCACACACAGAGGGGAAATCTGATTACAAAGCAGACAGCAGCTTGCATTGTGTTGGATTTTGTCTATCTCCTTTGGGGGATGGGGCTAGTGTTAGCTTTATGAAATACAATTGAACTGCACACATACCACTGATGTGATACACCCTGGTCTGTTTATCATTGTTTTCTATACATTGCAGTATGAATGGTACAAAGAGTGACAAATATCAGGATTTATACAAATTTCTTCAGTACAGGAGTTGGAAAAGATAATCAATTTTAACTCAGTACCCCATAAAAACACAAACTTCCCTGTCATAGTTTATATCATCAACTACTGGTACTCCTGGGATTCTATCCTTATAGATTCACAGCCAAGGATATGTAAAATTTCTGCACTGGCTGATCAACAAATGGATATAATATGTGCAAATCTCATTCAGCACTGCCTGTTTCGCTTTTACTGACTCTCTGAAATGGTATAGTTGAGACTTGTTCTTCCATCAATTTAGTACTCTCAGGTCTGAGCCCACACAAAATTACATTTTCAGGTTAATCACAGCTGATTCCATAAGACTGGGATTCTTTGGTTTCCCTTTGCAAAAACTCTGAACAAGAAGGCAAATCAAATGTCTGGTGCTGTTTGCAAACCAACACATACCTGGCCTGGAAACTGGACCTGATCTAAACAATTTTCTTACACTCAAAAGCAGCACAGAGACAGCAGCAGGCTAACCAGCTTCACCTACTACTTAAGGTAGTATGAGATAAAACTCTGCTCTATCCTTGGAAACCTTAATAATTCCATGTGATCATATAAGCTCTGATTTATGGAGAGTTTTCCAAAGTTTTCTATGTAAAGTATACACAGAAGTGGTTAGTATTTCCTTCTTCTGTACAGATTTGCCCACAGGTTGTGCAGTTTACTACACAAGCTAGTTCTTTTAGTGGGGGCTATAATGGGAAATTGTACTTCTAGCCTCTGGCTCTGCAGCCAGATATCGAAATCACTGAGATATTCAGCCAGATCACACCTCATCTATGAAGGCGGAAAGAAACATGGGAGAGCATGCTGGTGGAAGAGTGATGGGAAATTCAATGGCATGTTTCATGACAGGATCAGTTTATTTAGTCACCAGAGACTCATCCATCAACTGAGAAAATGACTTCCAGGAAAAATGTATGCTCAGATGCGAGTAGCTGCCACCGCCGCCACCAATGTGTGTGTATTCAAGTTTAAGGACTTCGTTGTCATGCCTACCATATTTTCCGGCGTATAAGACGACTGAGCGTATAAGACGACCCCCAACTTTTCCAGTTAAAATATAGAGTTTGGAATATACTTGTCAGCTGCAGTTAAGTACCTGTCCTATAAGACGACCCCCGACTTTGGCACAGATTTTTCGGGGTTAAAAAGTAGTCTTATACGCCAGAAAATACAGTACTTATTTTCTCAGTTAACATGTGGTATCACCACTTTTTGTGGTACCATAAAATACAGCCTGTCGCCACTCCCCCACTGCCAACTATACCCCAAACTGGGCTCCTTTCACTTCCTTTATTTGGGACAGCAGCAGGGCAACTAGGTGAAGAGGCCAAGGAACCAAGATCCACCCAATTTTGTATTGTTGAGACAGCTGGGTGGTGTATCAGGGCCCTCCCTTCAGACTGCCAAGCAATAGAATTTTACTCCCACAGTAGGCCTGTGAAAACTCTGCAGTCTGAGCTGCTTTCCTTTGATCTCCCCTTCGCCTGGGCGACTTTCAAGGTCTTACAATGGGAGTCCTGCAGTAGCAAAATTATCTCAACGCTTGAACCAATAATCCAGTTCACAAAACAAATGTCCTTTTTCGTCTTTTGTAGGAATTGAAACCAATCCTGGCCCTGTCTTCCTTTTTATTGTTGAAGTGATGAGAAGCAAAGCATAATCCAATAAAATATCCAAACAAAAAGCATAGCTAAACTAAAGCTAATAAACTCACAACACATTCTAGAAATAAAATTCCCCATTTCTGGGTTCCTAGTCTAAATCTAACCTAACATGCAACTTATAATTCAAAATAAGAAAACACACAGATTCTAAGTATCTTCCTGGACTGATCTCTCCCCAGAGTTAAAGTCCAGCCTTGCTGTAAATCCGGCTAAGTGTCAGCCTGGCAAGATTTCGTCTATCTTCCAGCCAGTGGCCTGGCTTGGCCCCATGGATCAAAGTTACATCTTCCCGATGTTCTCCTGATCTTATTTCCAGAAGCACAGGGCTTCGACCTCCTTTGAAGAAGCTCTTCTTTCCTCCTTTTTAACTTCACAAAATCCGAGGTTTTTATACACAATTTCCCCCTCTTACTCCCTCCTTAGGAATTTTCAGGTGGCCTTGGGCTCAGATCTTGAGATAATGCTTTTCTCCTCAAAATCTTTCAAGGTCAAGGCACGCTGGCAAAGTGCCAAGCTCTCATTTTGTCCCCCCTCCAAACTCTCTGGCAGGGTCATTGACCGATGGTTTGGAAGTGCAATGAACTTGGGTTAGAAAGTTCACTCCCGTACATTGAACTTTGAGAATCCCTCTCAGGTGTTTCTCTGTCCACTAGAGGCACTAATCCTAATGATGTAATGCTTCCAGGAATCTCTTTGAATCGCTGCGCTTTTAAAGCTCCGTTTCTCAACCCTGAGAAACGGTGACAAGTAACTTAAAACAAAGTAACTTTTCCAGGTTCACAACACAGCCCTCCTTAATGCAAATGGACAATTACATTTTCAGTTCTCCACCTTATGAAAATCCTGTTGCAGAAAACTATGAAGAGAGAATCTGGGTCTTTGATAATGTTTTCCTCTTAAATGCAAAATTCTGTGGGATATGAGACCTCCTTCCTAGGTTCTAGCTAGCTGGGTATCTCAGTGATTTAGGTATCTGGTTGCAGAGATACAGGTTGGACATTCAATTCCCCACTGTGCTCCCTGAATAGTCAGCTTGTGTGGCCTTGGGCAAGCTGCAGAGACACAGGATGCCTCAAGAAGGGAAGGGTAAACCACTTCTGAGTATTTTCTACCTAGAAAACCCTGGAAAGGGTTACTGTACATCAGAATTGACTTGACTCCAAACAATTACTATTCTTCTTCTGAAGTTCCAAAGTGTTACATGGCTGGTATACCATGTGAGTATGGAAAACAGAGAACATAAATAGGAGTGATTCCATGTCTGTTGTAATCTGAAAAGGCCTTGTTTTGCAAATCCCTCACTATTTACGTCTTTCTGGGCTTCAAAGTGTAGTCCAACAGTTGTTGACAGATCCCGTCACTCACTTCAGAAAAAGCCATGGGGACCAAGGAAACATTGGTTATAAATAGCTTAAAAACTATTTTGTAAGCCATGCTTGCTTCCAGTCACCACACAGCTAATCATTTCTATCCTTGTCATCAACAAGGATGACAATTACATTCTCATGGTAGTGATGTTTGTTAGTCGCGTGTCTAGCAGGCAGGTGAGTGCAATACATTCCAAACAGTGCTTCATAGGGTTGGAAAACTCATTTTATGAGGGTATCATCTTTCCAGATCTACAGTGAACCAGCTAGCCAGTTTGGAAAATGGCAGTTTTCAAAAATGTCACCTACTCATGCAGAGAACAACAAGCAGAATAAAGAATACAAGGCTCTAGTGTTTTGTTATTGATATTGGCCTTTGCGTATAGGAATGACACAAGAAAAGCAGAAGAACGTACAAAGGCAATGAATGACAACCTCTAGGAAAGCCTACCCTTCTGTGTTCTGGGGAGAAGCAGACTGGTATTGTCAAATCATAAGAAGAGCCATGCTGGTTCTAACCAAAGGCCTACGTAGTCCAGCATTCTGTTGCCACAGTGGTCTGCCAGATGCCTTTTGAAAAATCAAAAGCAGGACATGAGCACAGCAGTTCTTTCTTGCTTTTGTTACCCTACACCAGGCATCCAGAGGTATACTGCAAGTTGCTGTGTCTATTGTGAGTGCATTTATGGCAGAATCCTGCACATATCTGTACAAAAGTAAGTCCTATTGAGATCAGTAAAGTTTACTTCAAGGCCACAAAATATAAAATTGCAATCTTAGTGACTATTACCTCTGAATAATATTTTCTTGGATGTAGGATTTAACTAGGGGAATGACGGAGTGGTTTGGAATAGGAAAATGAATAAGACAAGGCAGCATTTTGTCACCCTGCTTATTTAACTTATACACAGAGCACATAATACGCAGTGCAGGGATTGATGAATCACAAGATGGAATAAAAATTGCTGGGAGAAACATCAACCATTTCAGATATGCAGATGACACTACCCTAATGGCAGAAAATGAAGAAAACATAAAGAAGCTCTTACTTACGTTGAAGGAGGAGAGTGCAAAAGTTGGCTTGAGACTCAACATAAAAAAACCCAAGATAATGGTTCCATAGGGCCTGAGCAGATACTGAGAAGGCCCTCTTTCTGGTTCTAGAGAGATGTGCCCTTCTAGCAGATGGAACAATGAGAGAGCCTCTCCAGGTCTGCTCTGGTGGGATGGGCAGATGTTCTTGGGGTGACGTGGTCTTTTAAGTATCCTGGCCCACTACTATGTAGGGCTTTAAAGGTAATTACCAGCAGCTTGAATTGCATCCGGAGACACACTGGCAACCAGTGCAGCTCCCGAAGCAGTGGCAAGGCACGGTGTGGTTGGAGAGTGAGAGGTCGAGTCCTAGGCCCCTAAAATATGGGGTGCCTCAGGGCTCGGTACTCTCTCCTCTCCTATTTAACATCTACACGAAGCCGCTGGTTGAGATCATCCGTTCCCACGGGGTGCGGTACCACCAGTATGCGGATGACACACAGTTGTACATCTCGGCCCGTGGGGACCCAAGTGATGCAGTCAAAGTCCTTTCCAGCTGTCTGGAGGCTGTTGGGGCCTGGATGGGGGCAAATGGGCTACAGCTGAATCCTAGCAAGACTGAGTGGCTATGGATAGGGGGTCCTGTGTTATCCCGGGAGCTACCATCTTTGGTTTTGGATGGGGCTGTTTTGCCCCAGAACTACCCGGTGCGCAATTTGGGGGTCCTCCTGGATTCGTGGCTGCTGCTAGAAGAACAGGTGGCAGCTGTGGCCAGGAGGGCCTTCGCCCAACTTCGGGTGATTCGCCAGTTGCGCCCGCTCCTGGACCGGGGCTCTTTGCTCATGGTCACTCACGCTCTGGTGACCTCCAGACTAAACTACTGTAATGCGCTCTACATGGGGCTGCCCTTGATGACCATTCGGAGGCTGCAGCTGGTCCAGAATGCCGCGGCCCGGGTGGTGATGGGGTGTGGACGTTATGCCCATGCCTCACCACTGCTTCGGGGGCTGCACTGGTTACCAGTTTGTCTCCGGGTGCAATTCAAGGTGCTGGTTTTGACCATTAAAGCCCTACATGGTAGTGGGCCAGGGTATCTTAGAGACCGCATCGCCCTAAGGACGTCTGTCCGTCCAACCAGAGCGGACCAGAGGGGCTCTCTAATTGTGCCATCAGCCAGGGGGGCTTGCCTCTCTGGCACAAGGAAGAGGGCCTTCTCCGTGTTCGCACCGGCCCTTTGGAACCTCCTGCCTGTGGAACTGCGTCTCCAGACGGAGTTGTTGCCCTTTAGGAAGGAACTAAAGACCTGGCTGGCAGGCCAAGTTTGGGGTGCGGGTGGGGATGGGGGTACCGTTGGGTGGTTGGTATAGAGAAGTGTGCCTTCCCCCAAGGTCCCTTCGGTTCTTGCGCACCTTTTAGGGGTGGGTTTTTTAACTTTTAACTTTGTTTTATCATGTGTCTTTTCTGTATTTACTGTCCGCTATGTAAACCGCCCTGAGTTGGGTTGTACCTGAGTGGGTGGTATATAAGCGTGAAAAATAAATAAACAAACAAACAAACAAACAAACAAACAAACAAACAAACAAACAAACAAACAAACAAACAAACAAACAAACAAACAAACAAACAAACAAACAAACAAACAAACAAACAAACAAACAAACAAACAAACAAACAAACAAACAAACAAACAAACAAACAAACAAACAAACAAACAAACAAACAAACAAACAAACAAACAAACAAACAAACAAACAAACAAACAAACAAACAAACAAACAAACAAACAAACAAACAAACAAACAAACAAACAAACAAACAAACAAACAAACAAATAACGCTCACACCCCATCACCACCCGAGCAGCTGCATTCTGGACCAGTTGCAGCCTCCAAATGGTCATCAAGGGCAACCCTATGTAGAGCGCATTACAATAGTCAAGTCTGGAGGTGACCAGAGCGTGCGTGACCATGAGCAAGGAGTCCCGATCTAGGAGCGGGTGTAACTGGCGTATAACACAAAGTTTTGCAAAAGCTCTCCTGGCCACAACTGCCACCTGCTCTTCAAGCAGGAGTTGTGAGTCCAGGAGGACCCCCAGATTACGCACTGGTTCTGTTTGCGGTAAAATATCCCCATCCAGCTCCAAAGATGGTAGCTCCCGAGATAACGCAGGGCCTCTAACCCACAGCCACTCAGTCTCACCAGGATTCAGTTGTAGCCCGTTGTCCCCCATCCAGACCCTAACAGCCTCCAGACACCTGTTGTACTGTATTTGTATTTCAGCAGATATTTGAAGGTATATAACCTTTCCATCTCGGTTTTAAGGATATTACTATGGAAATTTAGCAATCGACTAATGTTTGGGACATGATTTTTATAGTAGAAATCTTTAAGGAACTAGAAGAATTCAGAGGTATAGTACTTAATTATAGTACTGCAGTGGCTCAAGTCGCTAAGACGCTGACTGGGAAGCGGAAGGTCAGCAGTTCGATTCCCGAGTACTGCAGGACGGAAATGAGCTCCCGTCTTCATCCTAGCTCCTGCCAACCTAGCAGTTCGAAAGCAAGAAATTGCAAGTAGATAAATAGGGACCACTTCGGTGGGAAGGAAACAGCGTTCCGTGCGCTCCGGTGTCTAGTCATGCCTGCCACATGACCATGGAAACGTCTGCAGAAGCAGACAGCGCTGGCTCTTCGGCTTAGAAACAGAGATGAGCACTGCACCCTAGAGTCGGATACGACTGGCTTTCGAGCAAGGGAAACCTTTACCTAGTACTTAATTCTATCTAGTGATACCTGTAGATTCTGAAAGTAACTGGTACACCTACTTCCACAGTAGAAGATGCACTGTGGCTCCCCGGCTGACTTAGTGGTTAAGATGCTAGGCTTGGAGACTAGAAAGACAGGTTCAATTCCCGAGAGCTGCACAATGGGGGACATAAAAGGAGCCTTATTTGGGCACCCCCTGCAAAAATCCTTTTAATCCAGAATAATCTCTGGCATGAAAGTGAACGAACTGTGGATTCTAGATGTTGGCCAATTGATTTTGTTCTATACACAAACCTTTGTGTGAGTGTAACTTTATACTACAGTACAGTAATACTTTGGATAACGAATGCATCGGATAACGCTAAAATCGGATAACGATGCACATTTTTGGAGAAATATTTGCATCGTATAATGCTATTTTAGCATTATCTGATGCATCTGTGTTTGGCCCTCCAAGAAGGGAAGCAGCCAAGCACCTGGCTGCTTCCCTTCTTTGAGAGCCAGCGGGTGAAAGGCAGCCGGCGTACGGGCGCTCCGTTTGGCAGCTGCCTTCTGGAGAAGGCAAAGTGGATGTCCCGCTTTGCCTTCTCAGGAAGGCACCTGGCATACGGGAGCTCCATTTGGCCGCTGCCTTCTAGAGAAGGCAAGGCAAAAATTTGTGGAACCAAGTTTTAGCGTTATCCGAGGTATTACTGTACCTTAGAATTCTAAACAAAAAGTGAGTGGTTGCAAGGAAAAAGACAGCAAGCACTTTCACTTAAGGAGGCTCTATTGTAATTTCGAGTGGACGATACAGCCTTGTTGTAGTAGCCTCCTACAGGTGCTGAAGGTTAATAAAAGAATTTGCATTGAAACAACGAGTGATGTCAAAAACAAGATTTTTTAAAAAGCCAAAGCTAATGGGTTTTCTGTGGGTGGAGGGAGTGAAGACCTGGCTCTGCCAACAGGTGTGGGGCACATTTGGCTCCACATCTCAAACCTGTTGGCTAATTTAGCCTGCCTGTTGTGGGATTGAGCCCCCCCCCTTTCGTTCTCTGATAAGCCTGTTTTACTGTGGGTGGAGGGAGGGTTAGGGTAGCTTTTAATGATGATGATGTTGGTTTTGATGTGTTTTAATTTTGCTTTTAGATAAGGTTTGTATGTAATTGTTTTATTGGTAATGGTTTTATCATTCTTGTATTGTACATATATGTATATTTTTCTCTTGTTGCCGCCCTAAGTGGTGTGTTGCACTAGGAGGACGGGGTAGAAATCTAGAAAATAAATAAATAAATAATAAGATATCAAAGGCAGTGGATTTTTCAGAGGGAAAAGCAACCAGGCTGATCAGCTTGTTCTTGTTCAGTGGGTACTTTCTCTTCAACCAATTAAGGCTGGAATAAGCAAATGATGCTGTGTAAACATAGGCCCACAATCCTCTGGAGGTTAAATGAAATTCATCTATACATTATTTAGCATGCAAATGGAAAATAGGGGGTCTATGAACCTGCATTCAAAGGGTTTTCCATTTTAAGCCAGGCCCACTTCTATGGTGTTTGTTTAGATAGGAAGGCACTTGTGTAAAACAAAGGAAAACAAGATAGAGTTGTACAAAATTTAGAGCACTCAGCAGCAATGTGCAATGAAGTAAAAAGTATGTTATCGCAACTCTTTTATCTTGTTGTTTTTAATTATTATAAGCCGCCCTGAGTGGTCTTGTTATTGGAAGGGTGGGATAAAAATATGAAAAATAAAATACCTCTTACATACAAGGCAGAGCCATTGCTGTTTAAATAAGCAGACCAACCACTTGCCAATCATTCTAATCCAAAATATTGTGTATCTCAGTCAAGTAACAGTGCAAACAGTGTAAATTCTTCTGCTCCTTAAAAATTAGGCTTTTCCCCCCTGCTTCTTTGCCCTTGGTTGCTTTCTGGTGCATTTAAAGCCATGTTGAATCTTAGCTTGAAGCTCAGAGACTGTTTGATCCTAATAACGAATCGCTGAACCAAAGGAAACAAGTACCTAAGCTTCTAAGCACTGTTTCATTTTCTACATTCTCAATATACTTACTTTATATTTTCTAGTCTGGGTAGTTTTTAAAAAGTCTGTTGTTACAGTTTCTCTCCTTCATTAAACACAACCTATTTAATACATATTAATAAGTCTTAAGTATTCTTCTTGCATCAAAAGAAGTGAGGAGGAGTCCACAAAAGATTGTGCCTCAGAAAACATGCCAGTGGTTAAACTTACACCTGGCTGGAGGGGAAGAAGCAACAGCTGCAGAGGGCGGGTGGATGAAAAGGACCACGCAGCCGCCATGAGACCCCCGGCCATCTTCCACTTGGCCAGAGGGGCCCCACCAATGACCGGGAGGCATAAAGAGCCACCGTGGCCTCGCAGATGGCCGAAGATGCCGACGCCAACCCGGGCCCCCACCTGTGACCGGGGATGATAGGGGAGCCACTGTTGACCTCTGGGCCCCGCCAACGGTTTTGGTTGTGGTGCCGTGGTTGCAGTTCATGTAGGGATTGTTAAGTGTTATTTTTGCTATGGGACTTTTAAATGAATATTCTTTTTTTCCTTTTTTTGGTAATGTGGCTCAGACGCTGACTGGAAGGCGCGAGGTCAGCAGTCCGATTCACGAGTACTGCAGGATGGAATGAGCTCCCGTCTTTGTCCCAACTCCTGCCAACCTAGCAATTCGAAAGCAAGAAGTTGCAAGTAGATAAATAGGGACCATTTCGGTGGGAAGGTAAGCAGTGTTCTGTGTGCTCCAGTGTCTAGTCATGCCTACCACATGACCACAGAAACATCTGCAGTAGCAGACAGCACTGGCTCTTCGGCTTTGAAACAGAGATGGGCACTGACCCATAGAGTCGGATACGACTGGCTTTCAAGCAAGGGAAACCTTTATTTTATGTTGTTTTATGATGCTGTGATTTATATTGTGATTTATTTGATGTGATGCTTTGTTGTTTCTGTGAGCCGCCTGGAGTTGCATTGTCGAGTGGGCAGCATATAATAATAATAATAATAATAATAATAATAATAATAATAATAATAATAATAATAATAATAATAATAATAATAATAATAATAATAATAATAATAATGATAATAATAATAATAATAATAATAATAATAATAATAATAATAATAATAAACTGCTGTGCTGCAGCCAAAACTGTGCTCACAATCTGAGTTCGATTCTGAAGGAGATCAAGGTTGACTCAACCTTCCATCCTTCTGAAGTTGGTAAAATGAGTACCCAGTGTGTTGGGGGGGGGGAAATGCTAATTACCTTGTGAACCACCCAAAGAGTGCAATAAGCACTATGGGGTGATATGTAAGTGCAATTGGTATTGCTGTTGCTATAGGTTAATGATGGTGAAACTTTTAGAGACTGAGTGCCCAAGGAGGTGGAAGTGGCGTGTGGCAGGCACCGCAAGTGCCCACACAACCATATGACATTGCCGGTGAGCCTCTGGTTATGTCATATGGGTGCGTGCACATGCCCTGTGGGTGCACAGACCCTCATGGGTGCAATGCCTCCTCCTCCACCTCCTCCTAGGAAGGGTGGGTGGGAGTGTCTGGTCATCTCACCTTGTCCCCGTTGCCGCTGCCTCCTGGGCAAGATTTTAGCTTCTCTTCTTGCCTCCCCATTAGGAGAGGGAGGGGTGGGGAAGCAGTGCTGCCATTGGTGTAGGTTCGCCTACACTGCTATAGGTCTTTTGAATAATAATAATAATAATAAAAAATCCAAATCACTTTTCCAAGTGAGACTCAGTTTTACTTATCCTCCAACTTTATTTTTGCAATTTGGTAACCAAATGCTTTCAAAGAGGGGGTATATTGAGCAACGAAACATCCTGGAACTCAGAGCTAGAAAAAGTTATATTTGAAATAAATTTCAATAATCATTTAGTCAGCATGATCTGTGGCTTGGACAGTCAGCTAAGGCTCTATCAGGCCATACCTGTCAAGTATCCCAGATTGGCCAGGATTTCCCGTATTTCCGTGCTGCTTCCTCCACTTTCCTGCCACCATCCTGTAATTTGACCGGTCAGGAAAGTAGTTACTGTGCATGCTCAGAAGGGTTCTGCACAGAACCCTTCTGCGCAGGTCCCATATTTTCCAGAGCCACGCTTGATGGGTATTTATCAGGCCCAAAGTTATCTTCTTTCCTACAGTTGGGCACCTTGGTTTAGTAATGTTAATAGTTAAGCAATACCAAACTCATTGGTAAATAATAGCATTCAATTGAAGGTAGTAGCAGGTGGGCTTTGGCCAAATAACTAGATGCCTTTATTGAGGTGTGCTGTATTATTTTTCACCAGTTCCTATTGGTTTTAATTTAGTGAGTTTTAAAATATGATATGTTTAATTGTTTTTAAATGGTGTAATATAGTGTATTATTATATTACATTATAATATAGAATGTTATATTATAACCAGAACCAGCCGGCCTCCAAAACCAGGCGGCCCAGGCCTCCCAGCACCCTAGGGCAGGACAAAACGTATACTCAGATCAAGTTGCAGCCAACAATGATGATAATGTATTTCAGCAGTATTAGTCATTTAAATATTTTGCGAGTCTCTTTATTGAGAAAGATGAGATACAAACACATTGAATGAACGAACGAACAAACGAATGAATGAATTAACAAATGAGCGAGTGAATATAGGGAGCCACAACAGAATTTGTAGCTGGGCTGGGGAACTTTTGCATCTACAGGTGAAACTCGGAAAACTAGAATATCGTGCAAATGTTAATTCAGTTCAGTAATACAACTTAAAAGGTGAAACAAATATATGAGATAGACTCATTACATAAGAGAGATAGTTCAAGCCTAACTTTGTTATAATATTGATGCTTATGGCTTAGTTTATGAAAACCCCAACCCCCCCATCACATGTACCCCATAATCCTCACATAATCTCATGTATGACATGATCATCACAATTATAACGAATTAAGGCATGATATATCTCGCTTTGCATGTAGTGAGTCTATCTCAGATATTTGTTTCACCTTTTAAGTGAAATGAATGAACATTTGCACGATATTCTAATTTTCTGAGTTTCACCTGTAAACTAAACTTTCCTGCAGCAGTACCTGGTCCATTGTA
Source organism: Bradypodion pumilum (assembly GCA_035047305.1). Taxonomy (NCBI): domain Eukaryota; kingdom Metazoa; phylum Chordata; class Lepidosauria; order Squamata; family Chamaeleonidae; genus Bradypodion; species Bradypodion pumilum. The sequence continues at coordinate 377,896,336 of JAWDJD010000001.1, forward strand.
TCTATTCTTCCCTGCTCACCGTTGAACTGCGAAAAAAAATCTACCAATTGGGGTGTATTAATGCACTTTCCTAAGGAGGTCAACAGTTTGTGCAAATGTTTATTCATTTCACTTAAAAGGTGAAACAAATATATGAGATAGGCTCACTACATGCAAGCAAGAGATGTCATGCCTTAATTTGTTATAATTGTGATGATCATGGTGTACAGCGTACATGAGATTATGTGATGATTATGGGGTACATGATATTGGGGGATTGGGGTATTCATAAACTGTAAGCCATAAGCATCAATATTATAACAAAGTAAGGCTTGAACTATCTCACTTTGCATGTAATGAGTCTAGCTCATATATTTGTTTCACCTTTTATTCTAATTTTCTGAGTTTCACCTGTACAGCTTCCATTCATTTTAATAGTTAATTGCAGAAATTACCACCACCATGGTTAACAAATAGCTAATATTATTGTAAAAGTAGGCACAACAATCTTCCCAGTTTTCCAAAGAAAAGAAATGGCAATGTCAAACTTCTAGAGAGCATGACAGCAAAGGCTTCAGATTAGCCTTTGGCACTTGGAATTTAGAAGTTGTCACCAAGAGGGAAAATATTTAAGGCTGATTATAAACCACACACTTCAAATGATCTGACAAAGCTGTCTTTACAGATCACAGCAAGTGGGATACGAAGGGCTGATAGGCAGGGATTTCCAAACTCTCTGTTTGTGAAGGGTAAATGGAAGAGTCACCTCTTTCCAGGAGGGTTTGTCAGCTTTGCAATGATGTTATGAAAACCTCAATGCAAAGAAAGAAGGGGAAAATTTTTCTTTAAAGATTTTAAGCTGTTTTTCTTTTTGCTTAATAGACAATGTATTAGTTTATCCAGTAGACAAAGCTGGTTCAAATCCCTGCTCAGTCACAAGGCTCAAAGAATGGCCATGAGTTTGTCATTTGTAACTCCCAGCAGAAAATATGGAGATGAGATGTGATCACCCCCTGCCATATGCCTCATTGTTGCTCAGTTGATACAGAAATAAATCCTCCTTCGATAGAAGAATCTACCAACAGAACTGTGGACTGTTACAAATGAGAAGATATTAGAATATATCTAATCCAGCCCTTCTCCTTTGTGTTCTGAACAACACAACTCAGAAACCCTACATATCTGGACGGCAACTCCCAGAATCCCCAGACAGTGACCGTAGGGGCCATTCAACAATTATGTGATCCTTGAGGGGGGAATGGGGTCTGCCATCTGAATTACGGAAAATTACATGGGGTCAGGGGTCAGGTCAAAGATTACGCAATCCATTTGGACCTGTTATGGTTTCGAAACATGGCACTTTTTAAGGTTTAAAAATGATCTCTGGGAATTTTGATCCAATTTGAGATTATTGAATCCTCACCGATATGTTCTGCATTAGGCACCAATAGTGAAAAGCTGTAAAAATCAGAGTTTTGATACAAAAACTCTGGATTACGTAATTTTAAAAGGGGGAGGGTATTCCAAAGCAAAAATTACGGTCGGATTATATGTTTTCCCCCCTTCAATTTCTCCCCAAAAATGGATCACGTAATTGTTGAATGGCCCCATAGTGGCCCCAATTGTTGAATGGCCCCAACAGTATAGTCCAAATTAGTAACATTTCTAAGCTGTGCTCAAGATTTCAGTTAACATCATTCCAATTGCACTGTGCCTAACGTCAAGAGGGATTCAAGTCATGTCATGGTAAAAGGGATTTTGTGACAAGAAACACATTTTTTTAAAGCAGCAAGGACCGTTTTTGGAGAGGATAACAACCAAGGACTGTACATGTGGTTGTTACATAAAGAGTGAATAGCTAATGCTCTTGTAGCTGGAGAGTCTGCTGAATGTTATTAGAAAGCTGAGGAAACAAAGAAAATCAATGACTTGAATTATTCTAAGAAGAGCAGAATGAGAAAGATGAGTCCTTGTGGGGAGATAAGGGCAGGCTGTCTTAGAAAGTCCTCTCTCCTGATGTTAAACAATTAGGGGCTGGTACTGAAACAGGGGAATTTATACAATCTGGAGAAGACAAGTTTCTCTCCCCTTCAGGACAGGGACATAGTGTCATAGCTGCACAAACTGTTGACCTCTGTCATTGATAAGGCCTTGCCTGCATTACAACATTGCTTGCATTGTTGCCTTCAACGTTATGGACTGCCTGTCTCTGGACTGGACAGACATCAAACAGAGCAACGAAAACACGCAAGACACACAAAGAGAAGAAGAAAAAGAACAAGGAAACTTACAGGAAAGACTTCATGTCCAAGCCTCGGTTCCGAATCTGCCCCACCATGTGATCCCAGCTCCCAGGGTTGGAGCGGCTATGGCCACCGGCTGTACTTTGCTTGGAGTTAGCAGAGGTCCCTTGCCGTGACTGTCCGCTCCGACAGCCCCGGGGGTTGCCGCCGGTGGTGGAGGAGCTGGTGTGGGACTGCAGGTGCCCCAGGCTCTGGCTGGTGGTGGGCTGGCTGTGGTTGGTTTTCTGGTGCTGGCTGAGTGGCTGTTGGAGGCTCTGCTGGCGCAAGAGTGTGCGCGGGCGCTGGCATTTCGGGTCTCCCGCGGAGGTGGGGATATACTCAAGGGTAGTGGCTGTGGACATGGTGGAATCCTCAAAACTTAGGGAAGTGAAGGGCGAGGGGAAAGAAAAAAAGGAGAAGAAGGTAAAGGGGCAAAATTGGAAGGAGGAAAAGTAGATAGTTAGAGAGAGGATGCCCCAACACAGCACTCTCTCTGCCGAACACCTTTGGAAGCAGCAAACTGTCCTTTGAGGTCGCACCCCCACCTCTGCATCTCTACCAGCAGCACAGAGCCCCTGCCTTGTGGCCATTTTGTGGTGTCAGGGCGGCGCTGTTTTCTTGACAACTGATGGTTTCCAATTCTTGGCTTCAGCATGAAATCTCTTGCAAAGCAACCACTCCTTCTTCGGGTCCTTAGCTTGTACATTTATAAAGAGACTAAGAATGCCAGTCCTCTTTTCTGAACTAATTAGGCTGCATTCTGAAGGCAAATTCCCTTGACGCCTGTACTGCTGCTGCCTGTGACAAGTGACAGGCTCAACAACCACATCTCCCATTGGCTGAGTCTCAATCAGCATGTCCTGCCAAAAGTGATGTTGGGAATAGGAACTCTCACATGCCCTGGGAAGAGTGTCACAGAAGCTGATGGCCAAGCTGATGGCAGGCTCTAGGGCTCCGGTTCCCCAGCCAGCAGCCTTGCTGTCATATCAATCTGTATTTCTATTCTGACTTTAGATAGTATCCCCACAAAGAACATAATTGCACTCTATATAATTATACTTGCAATTTCTTATGGATAGTTTTCTGTACTGTTAGAAACTATGCAATAATCAGAAATGCAGATGCTGTTGCTTTTCCTGCCATTGTACTACAAGGGAGGCATCAGTTGTTGCATTTTTGGCAGCTGAGTAAAGTGAAAGGCAAAGGCATCTGTCTGTAAAAAAGAGTCAACTCTAGAATGTAGACCAATGCACAAATTACAGAAGCACTGCTGGCCCTAGAATTTGCTGGGTCAGGCATAGTTGGCCTCTATTCACATATCTCCTTAAGCTCTTTCCTCACCAAGAAAATCCAGTGAAATTTGGGAAACAGCTTGAGTGAGAAACTAAAGCTGGTACCCAACCTGTGTCTTCTCACATAGGTCACTACAAGAGCTCTCTCTCTCTCTCTCTCTCTCTCTGTGTGTGTGTGTGTGTGTGTGAAGGAAAGGCTAGGTGGGATGGAGGTGTTGCTTTCCCTCCATCCTTTGGTTGTTCCTCACCACACTCTATACTTTCTACTTCTTCACAAATACTTTTTCTACTGCCTGGACTTAATTCTAATCTCAGAACACCATTAGGAAAAATGCACATGTGTGTATCTAAAAGGCAGAGACATGATTCATGGTACTGCCACTGGATCAAATGTGCCTTCCCAGAAGCAAAGCACTTGGTATTTTTCTTGGATGTTCTTCTCATTTTATTTATTTATTTATTTATTTATTGTTCAAATGTATATATTGCCACCCAAATTGAACAAGCGTCTCTGGGCGGCATAACAACAGTGAAAAAATTACAATCATAAAAACCCAATCATATAAACCCTTAATAGACCTTAAAGATTACATTGAAAACACAGGTGTATTGCCATTATACCTTGTTTTGTCCTCAGAAACAGCATAGAAGCACATCATGTTGAGGGAAGGCCTAGAGCTGTGATGGCAAACCTTGGCACTCCAGGTGTTCTGGAACATCAATTCCCAGAAGCCTTTATCAACAGTAGTGCTGACTTGGGCTTCTGGTAATTGAAGTCCAAGAACACCTGGAGTGCCAAGGTTCGCCATCACGGGTTTAGAGCTTAGACTTAAAACCCATTTCTATCTTTCTGCTGGTTGCACCCTCAGACTTGTTTAACACAAAGAATGTCAACGTTTGAAGGTGCAGCTGTGTCTAGTGGCATAACATCCCAAAATGTTGATGCCTCTATGCCTCCATAAATTCAGAGGAGCTGTGATATGCTTTTACTATGACTATAATTTACTATAATTGCAATGTTTTTGAGTCCACTCCACAAACTTCACAAAAATGAACTCAGTTTTATTGATAGTTATAAAGTCAGTAGATCAATATGCCAAGCACCATTTCTCAGTGAGTGCATCTGATAATATTCATATCTGTAAACATTTTAGGGGTATACACCTAAACACCTAACACTGAACTGGCCATAAGGAGTTTTACTACATATGACACAGACATATATTTGTGTAAAGCTCAAGTATTAAATGTGTTATTTCGAATTACTACTTTAGAAAAGGAAACTGGAAATACAGTAGCATCAAGGGAGGGAGATACAAGTCTTTTACATCCATGTGATGTATAAAGGCTCACAGGAAAACATCCGGGGAGAGGAAATGGCGGGCAGAAGAAAGGTTAAGTGTCTCTTCCATGTTGTCCTTTGTATACTGCACTGTCAACTGCTTTTCTGAAGTGGCTTCTCTAGAAGCATGGGGCGCTTAAATCATATAGTGATTCCCTTCTACGTATGGTGGTCACACCTCTATACATGTGTGAGAGATCTTGCAGGCATGATCTGTAGCCTGTGGACATTGAGGCTCAGAACAGAACATTTGTGTCAGAAGACAATATTTGAAGTACAGACAACTGTCCAAAGACATAACGGAGCCTACAGCTAACCACACAAAGCGAGTGGTTGAGCACACATTCAGAAACACAAAGCAGAAAACAGTAGCTAACCAGTCAGCCAAAGTTAGAAAACAACAGACATGGCTGATCACATTGTCTGAGGAAAAGAAAGCAAAAAGCATGCAAGTATTAACAAGAAGAACCCTTTGGACAGAGCTGTTCAATTTTGGCAAAATTCTGTGGGAATCTGACACTCAGGGAAAGATTTAGATTCCAGAAAATATCTTACAACAGTGATGGCGAACCTTGGCACTCAAGGTGTTCTGGAACTTCAATTCCCAAAAGCCCTGATCAGCAAGAGTGCGGACTTTGGCTTCTGGTAATTGAAGTCCAAGAACACCTGGAGTGCCAAGGTTCATCATCACTGTCTTAGAAGTATGGGACTGCCTTATGCCAGCTCACCCAATTGACCCACCTAGTTCAGTCCTGTTTGCACTGGCAAATTTCAAACCAAAGGCTTTTCTTAGCTCTCATCTCAGATTTTCCTTAGTAGATGCGTTGAACTGAATTTGGGACCTCTTACCCATGTGTCCTGCACTGAGCTGCAACCTTCTGTTTTCTTTAACTTCAAAATGGGTTGCAAAAACTTATACGTGTAGAAGTATAATTGAAAACTCACAGGTCTTACTGGGACCAAAGCTTCTATATCTTACCCAGCTCACTATTTCTTTCTTAGGATCTTACCTTCCCATGCCCATTAAATGCTAGTATTTGTCAATTAACTGATGTGACATATGTTCTTCTGCAACTTAAGGCTGCAGAATCGTATATGTCAAATTCAACAACAGTGTAGTTGTACATACCACGCACTATTTTGCACAATTTCTTTGGAGTACAGAATCAGTTTCCACAGTACATAATTTGTTTTCCTTCCTTTTCATTTGTCGTTTTCTTTTAAGCGGGCCATGAATGAACAACCCTGCTTACAGTTAAAGCAAAGCCAGACATAGAGATGTAAAATTTGCACACAGGAAAGGAAATGGAAGACACATGGCAAAGCACACACAGGGAGACATGGCGGGACAACTGAGGGAGCAGGTGGCAACAGTTATACCACACGTGGTTGTTTTCACTGAACTTCTGAGGGACGTGGTTGACCATAGTCTTCACATAGTGATGTCCAATTACCCAAGCAGATGGATGTACATGTGACAGGAGAGAAGGACACAGTTGGCTGATTGCCTTGTCAATCTTACTGATTGACCGCTGCTTCTGCCCAAGGGAGGGGCACTTGAGAGCACTTTGAAGATCAGTCAGATGGGCCTGGTGGCTGTAAAATCTTCCACAGGGGCTGCTCTGGTAAAAAGTGAAACTGGCATGAGGCTTCACCAGGGAAGCACACACACACAAAAACCCAGAGCCTGATAGCAGAAGGGTTATAGCATCCCTTACTGACTGTCAGCCTGTTACCAGAAGCAGCACCCCAATTGAAATTATTTTTAAAAAAATGCTGATGCCAAGGTTGAAATGGCAAAGAAAATTGCATTTTTCTGTATAATGAAGAAAAGAGTAAAGGGTAAAGAGTAGAGAGAGAGAGAGAGAAAGAGAGAGAGAGAGAGAGAGGGATGTAAGAAACAATACCTGTATTAGCAAAGACTCCTGCCTTACTTTTCCTCCCAGCCTGGGAGTTATTCAGGCAATTCTGCATATATCACTTACTAAGGACCTAAGGAGCCAGCTTGCATCAGGGACTAAGATTTGGGGCCCAGCCCACCTGCTGTCAAGCAGCGCAAGGCAGAAATGGTCCTTTCCAGCCACTGCTTCCTTCACATGCAGTGACCTCGTTTCACTTTTCTATCAAATCCTAAATTAGCCCAATTTACAACCTCTCAGTCACAGGAAGCTAAAATTGGCTCCTTGGGGCCCAAAGCCAACAGCATATAAATTTCTACCAAGGGTAATTGCTGTGCGGGAAGCAGTCCCAGTGCTTTGGGGCCGTACAGACCACACCTGCCACTCTGATAGATCTGCGGTCCCGTATCCCATTTCCCATTCCTATCACAAGGCCATTGTGCAAGCAGATGGAAGGGCTATTTTGACTATACAGACAAAGCAAAGTAGTGCTCCATCACAACACACACACACACACACGCACACACACACACACGCTAGCTTGTACAGGGACCAGCCAGTCACAAGACTCTTTGTTATAAGAGACAACATATGACAGATCAGTTTACACCATCAAAAGCATCATTTAATCAAGAAACACATCAAATCCTAGGACTAATTTAAATGTCAGAAAAATAGGGAAATAATGCTATTATGTTTTGATTAAGTGCTCAAACAAATTAACAGCTATTATCTTTTTGCTTTCTCTGCACAACAGCAGCCACTGCTAGGGAACACACAGAAGGGGGCTCTGTTCTTAAATATGAAAATCCGATATTTCTGCAAGATATAATTGAAGGGCCAGTTTCAGAAAGGAGCAGGGTTAGGATACTGAGTACTTGTGCCTAGAAAATCCTATGAAGATGCAATTATTTGGAAACCACAACACCTAAATTCACTATTACGTGTACTCTGGAAGGAAGGAACCTTTGAATAGAAATTAATGGTACATCTCAGGGTGATTGATTCCCAGGTTAGGGCAAGTGAAATCTTAGGATAAATGTTTATTCTTGTTATGTAGGAAGAGAAAATAGTGTGCTGTATGAGTGTATAGAAATATTATTCCAGCTGAAATGTTGATTCAGGGAAACAAAAACATCCCTGTACTTTTCTAGATGTGACATTTAATCCTGGCAATACTGGTTCTTTCCAGATGCAATAGGATTCTTTGTATGCCCAAATGAGAGAGAAAGAGAGGTAAAGAGCAGAAGTATAGCACAGATGTGAAGATCATTGGCTCTGCTGACAGTGGGATTTTGGAATACAGCTCTTTCCTACCTCTGGGCTCCTTCCCAAACAATCATTAGCTGTATACAGGACTGCTCTTTTTGCACCTTCTTGTGAAACTGCATAGTTCAGAAGGCAAGATGGCTTCAGATATGCTGTCCGCTTATCATAAGAAAGGGCATGGCATAATGGTGCAGCCACCTTGTTGAAACTAAAATGGCTTGACTGTGGTCAGCAACTGTATGGAAAAATATGTGGAAGCCCACTATAAAACACTCCGAGTTCAGTAATGTATAAATGATCGTATATAAAGGTAAATTTTAAAGTTTTTTTTAAATAAAAAGACATTAGATTGCAGAACTTTAAAAGAATGTACTTTTCTTGGAAGTGGGAAGGATGCAAGTCGAGGAACTTTGTTTTGACACTCACATTCATAAATATTCTGCTGAATACTAGCAGCTTTTGTTTTGTTTTAAAGAAAAATATCAATGGTGGGTCACTGAGTATGCTCACATAAGAGGGGTGGATGGGAACTGGCAGGAACTACTGAGTCCTTAGCCCAGAAAGTTTGGGATGGTGGATCACTGAGAGGAGCCAGGTGTGGTCTAACAAGTTATAGTTCGAGCCTGGTGGGTCCAGGAACTGGGTCAGATTTGAGATTTTTGATCCTTCAATGCTGCTTCTTGGACAAACATAGTTTCACTCACTAGGCCAGTAAAATAAATTACGTTTCGCAGCCTGAAGCATCACAAAACACCTACTAAACACACTCCTTTATTATGTTAGCCTAGATTCCTCAGTCTTCTTTATCTCACAGATGTGGTAGATGGCAACTCCTGTCATCTCTACAGAGCATGGGCATCTGATGGCTAGAGACCATGACAATGTAATGGGACACAGTGGTTCTCTACAAGACATTGGGAGAGAACTACTTTAGCCCATCACTCTAAAGAAGTAGCTGAAGAAGAGCATTTTATCTGTTTTCATTTAAAAAAACAACACTTCGCAAGTCACCTTTGTAAGTGCTGTCTTTTGGTGGAAAGCTGGTGTAATAAATCAATAAATATCATTGCTGTTTTCACTAGAGTGACACCTGATTCCGCACAGACAAACTACTTCTGTAATGGAGCTGAAGCTTGCCTCTGAGAGACAGGACCTCCAGTGAAAGTCCTTACTCCATACACAATTTATTCTTGACACACTTGTTTGTAGTGAAGGCCGTTTCTTTTCTCTTTTTTTAGTTAGATCTTTGAGTAAAGGGCACTAGGTGAAGTTCTCTCACTGACTGGATCACTCCCTGTTAACATTGTTTCACAGCATCTTTTCTCTTGTCTCATATTTCTAGGCCCAATTTACACCATCGTACAGAAAATAATGAAAGTGGAGGCTGATCTTCCCCCTCCTGCTTGCTCTTGCCACTGCTTGCACCTTCACAGAGGGCAGGTGACAAAGCACTGGGCTGAAGTGGGGTCCATGTTGCAGGTCATTGATCTTTAGGCACATGGCTAAAAACAGAATACAAGAGGATTCAGCAGGAGGGTGCCTTCCATCTGAAGGACAAGGCTCTCAATTGAATAAAAGGGTTATTAGCCATTTTCTCAGTCCACAGAAGTGTTGAGAAGCTATAGGTCAGTAATGGTGAACCTTGGCACTCCAGATGTTCTTGGAATTCAATTCCCAGAATTCCAAGCCCCCATGAATCCACCCAAATGGGTTTACTGCGTTTCATCCGGCCCACGTCGCCCTCGTCGCTCCCAGAAGCGGAAGTAAAACGTGCCCATACGGTGAGTTTTACTTACGCTTCCGAGAGTAACAAGGATGGCGTGGGCTGGATGAATCGCAGTAAACCCATTCGTATGGATTCATGGGGGCTTGGGCTTCTGGGAATTGAAGTCCAAGAACATCTGGAGTGCCAAGGTTCACCATCACGGCTATAGGTGAATCTTTGTTCAGGTGAGGTCAAAAGTGAGAGCTAGTTTAAAACTAAATTTGAAACCTAATAGAAAATGGGAGCCAGTGTGGTATTGTGTATATATAGGTTGGCAGACTGAGACTCAGGAGACCTGGGTTCAAATCCCTGCTTGGCTATGGAAATTCACTGGTGGGTATGGGAACGCTGGTAAAACCATTCCTTAAATATCTTACTCACCATGAAAACCCTGTAAATCAGACGTGACCTGATGGCTCATAACAACCAGGAGCATGTTGGCTGTGCTAAAAGGGCACTGGACAGGTGGCACCTATGGGGCGGGGGGGGGTTATTGCATGACATCATGGATTGTAGCTGCCAGGTGACATATTTCTGCCCATCTCTGGGGCCGCCAGTCACTGGGGCACACTGGGACTTGTCCCTGTGTCCCAAATGGCCAGCACAGGTCTGATAACAACACTACATGGAAAATTAGTCCACTGGTAATGATATTTCCACTTAAGATTCTGAAAACTTCTTTGACTGTTAAAAAAAAGCTGGAATGAATCGTATCTTGGAATCACAAGTCCAGCACATGCTGTTTACATCTTCCCTGTACCTTCCATTATGTTTATCTGAAGCATCTAGCACTACAGACACTGGACCAAGCTATTATGGTTAGCTGGACCTATTGTGATCACATTAATCTGACATGTTCATGAATAATCCACACAAAAGCTACTATAAGACTTCTCCTTTCCTGATCTTTAACCACTGACACATAAACAGTACAATTAAACAATGGCCCTTCAAAAGTTTATTAAGTTTTAAGGAGGTATTGTAATGTTTAGTTTGTGTTTTTCTTTTTCTTATATATTAAAAATAACAATAATAACTGAGTTCTGCCTTTCCTCCTCCTTTCTGTTTGGTGTCTCTTTTCTTTTCACTGTGAAGATTTGCTGTGAATGAAATGCATCTCCTCACTGAGAACTCCTATATACTTTGATTAAGCTGCTCACACTCAGGATTATTCTGTACAAAACAGAGTGTCTGTCTCTTTGTGTTTAAAGTAGCCTTCTACTCAGCTCCTGAAGTCTTCTTATTGAACATCCTGTAGAGTTTTGTTTTTTGTTTTTAACAAGGGGTAGTTTTGGGGCTTACAACCCACCATGTTGCCTAAGGATCTGGGAACTATAATCCAAAATGAAGCTTTCCCAAGCAATATCCCTTCCACACGGCTCATCGCGTCATTGGATGTCAGGCGGTCAGTCTAACCTTTTCTCTGTCTTGCCTAACTCCGACACAAAGTTCACAGCAAGATTTGGGTTTCCACCCACTCACCCACGCTCCTTGAGCTGCAATGCCTCCTGGGCCATGAGGCGACATGGAGGCCAGGCCTGGGATGTACGCTCACTCACTTGGATAGGCTGAGCTTCCCTGCTGCTAGGTGGCTCTGCACCGTTTGCCATCGACCTCTCCCCGCCTTCCCAATGCTGGGCTCGCTGTGGGCAGACACGCTGCTCTTCATGCCGTCCGCTCGGAGCTGTGGCCTCTCCCCATGGCATCCTTCTCGCTCCCCTGCCAGCCCTGACGTGGCCGAAGCAGCCAATTTTGCACCTGAGAGCAATGAGCCGCTGGGGCACATCAGGAAAAAAGGAAAGTGGCAAGCGGCCGCGAGAAGGAGGTCAAGCAAAGAAGAGGAGAAGAGAAAGAGAGAGAAGTACAGAGAAAGGAGAGAGAGAGACAAAGGACGGACAGACAGACAGACACAGAGAAAGAAAGACATCAGCACTGCAAGAGAAAGGGCTGCAAAGAGCCTTTGTCCCAGGCAAAGACAGCAGGCAGCCCTTCCTGGGCTGTGAGGTTGTGACTGCAGCCCAAGTTACTTTATTCCATAGACAACGAAGGGTTGAACAATGGATAAGACTGTTAGGAGAGGCACTGTGCAGGCAAAGGAAGAAAGAAAGCCACGTTAGTAGAGAGCTTACCACTACCCATCACCACCACCACCACACAGTGCAGATGCAGAGAACACGCTGAGAGGGTAACCAAAACGGGCAACCCCGTCCTGTGCTGCAGAGAAGGGGAGGAATGAGAAAGGAAGGGATAGGAGAGCCAAAGGATCACTGGGGGGGGGGGGCAGGGTGGAAAGGGGGTGGCTTCTTTTGAAGGGTTGGTTAAGGCAGTGGTTCTCAATCCCCTGAAAGCAGTGGGACAACCTAGGTGGCATGAAGCTTATGTCCAAGGCCTTCCCAAGACAACTGGACTGTGCTGGCTACCAATCAAGCCCTAAGACTGTGCATGTGGCCGCCAGAGCCTGCCACTATTTGCTTGCATTTTGGCTGGCTGAAGTCTATGGATTTAAGCCAGAGACCAAATTCAAAAACTCTTTTCTCTCAGCATCTATGCCATATCTGAGCACAGGGAGCTCAGGGGATCAAGTACTTAGGTCTGATCTACCAAGTGATGCTGCATATGCCAGTAGCTGGGAACCACTGGATTAAAGGGCTGGAAGGGGAAAAGGGAAGACAGGAGGGGTTGCTCGTCTCCATGGATGGACATCCATGGGGAGGGGGTGGAGAGTGTGTGTAGGGAGGGAGAGGAGGAAGAAAGTGAATGGGGAAGAGGAAGGGGGATATAGAAGGAAGGTTTGCATATATTCACTATGTATGATCAAATCAGTTAAAGAGACTCACTTGAGGGAAAGTCGTGGATCACCATATGGGGCGTAAGGTGATATGTTTAGTATAAACTCCTTGGGAGGATAGGAGCTCCATTTCTGCTGCACTGTGTTGTCATTGTTATTCCAAAAGTCTCTGTCTAGATCACTAGATCAGCCGGTGATGAGGGAAGGGGAAAAAAAGGAAAATACAAGAGAGAGAATCTAAATTCCTGCAAGAGGAGGAAGAAGGAAAAAAAAAACCCAAATGAGAGACAGTGAAGTTAGACTTCTCCTGTGGAAGGTAAGCTTTGTGCCTCATACCCATGAGCTACACATGTGCACATATACATACACACATTCACACATGCACAAACACACACACAAACATGCTCACACAGAGAGACAGGTGGGAACAGGCATTAGAAATGGAGAAAAACAGGAGCAGACATCTCCAAAAGTTGGTGAAGAAAGATAGCAAGAGAGACAGAGCACAGATTAAAGAAATATCAGTTTGGTGGTCCTACGACTCTCCTTCTCATTACATCCACTTACACAGAAAGAGACTCCCTGAAGATCATGGTATTCTTGAACCATGATTGGGTGTACCCTGGTAACGGTAACCTTGTGTTGCTGGCTAATCTTTCTCACACTAGGTCAGGCAAAGGGAACTGCAGAATGAACTCACCAAAAGGTGGCTTCATTTTGGCAGTCTCATGTCTGGCCTAGACACAGAAGAAGAAGTGTCTTATTTAAAAAATATTTTGCATTTATATCTTGCCCATCTGAGATATTTTCCTACTTGAAATGGTCAGTGTTTGTTTTGCTTACATCATTGTGTTTTTTCTAATGGAGGTTTGCGTGTGTGTGTGTGTGTGTGTGTGTGTGTGTGTGTGTGTGTGTGTGTGTGTGTGTGTGTGTGTGTGTGTGTGTGTGTGTGTGTGTGAAATTACCTTTGGCCTCTCCTTCCATCCCTATTTTGTGCATCTACCATGGAGCTTGTTGGAAAAAAGACCTGCATATAGTACGAAGCACAACATCTGTACTATTTTTAAGATACTCTTCAGCTCCTGAACATTGTCAGGATCTACCACAGCTGTGGGGAGAACAGGATCTCTTCTAATTCCCCATGCAGAATTTGTACATCAGTCTAGAGGCAGTTGGAAAAACAGAGAAGCAAAAAATGAAACAGGGAGCTGGATTCAGCAAAATGTATTTTTTTGGTCAGCAGTTTTTAGAGATCCTCCAGCCACCAGCAAGACTAGTTACAGGAGTTCTGAGAGATGTCATTTTAAAAAGTTAACTGCCAAAATCTGGATTAGGAACAGATTTGCTGAACTACTTGAATAGATTATCACACAGATTCTCTCCATCAATTGAAAAACAGTGGTGAAAAAATGGCATCAAACTAGAATGACTGCCCAGTTGTCCATCTATTAGAAGAGGTCCAGTCCATACTTGCTGATCAAACTGAATCTAAACTGAAGAAAATTGTTGCAGGAGAGGGTTAAATGCAGAAATGGTTGCGCCTCTGACCCTTCTTCCAGTGTCTGTGAGGCAATTTATCTGGAATGGGGGAAGGTGGAATAAAGAAAACTCTGGATGCTTGCCCTTCAGAGAGGCCCTGCCCAGGCTGGAGAGATGCAGCATGTCTACTTCACATGGATCTTCTGCTTAGTTGTGCAGAAAGAGAACCAGGGAGGGGTGAGCTGCCTCAGGTTGGAGGTTGTGCCCTGACAGTGTTCTCTAAATAGGTCATACCAGTGCTCTGTAATCTGCTTGAGCCTGACCAAACCATCTCCTTCCGATTTTAGAAAGGCTTCAGTGGTTACCCGGCATTTGATTCCCCGGCAGCACATGAGCTCTGACAATGGCCTTTGAAGTCAAGTGCTTTGCCTGGCAAATTTATTAGAGACATCAAAGTTTCCCTTCTAGGCTGCATGCCTGCACTCAACCTCTTTACCGTTCATTAACTATCCTTGCCCTTCTCTGGCTTGGGGATGAAAATGTCTTCCTACTGGCTTCTTGAGATGCATACTGAGGAGAGATGAAAAGCCTGGGATAAAAGGCAGCTGTGTCTCACTCAAGACTCATTCACAGAGGATGGAGAGCATGAGCAGGAGGAAAAGTCTAGCAAGGAAGGTGAGAAGCCAGTTTCACCACCATGTAGTTCTACTTGCCCCTGTCCACCTATTTCACCTGTCCTAGGGATCAAAGGAATCACAGGAGCCTTTTGCAATAATAGTATGAGGCTGTGGAAGGGAACAGGTTTCCAGGTACAGAAGGCGCAGAACAGGTTAGATGCTTTTCATATCTTTTTCTGCAGATGTTCATATGTAGAAAATGGAGCAGATGAGTGGTGGTATTGATCTTCCTTCAGACATAACCATCCCTGGCCTCCAGTGAAAGCAAAATGTATGCAACTGCCAGGTTCAAAAGACACCATGGAGACCATAGTCAGTGTCACACATTTACGATCAACGAATATAACCTTGAAGTTTTGAATCCAATATCTCTTGCTCTGTTGAAGATGTGGTTAACACAAGGCAGGTACTAATTGAATGGCCTGTGGATCCTGGTACTCAATGCATGCATGTGCACAAACACACACACAAACACACACATGTAGAAGAACACCTAAACATTTACATAATATGCACACACATATATGAACAATTACATATAAACACATGCACAGACACAAATGCACACAGATATATCTGCCACCAATCCACCTGTCTAAGCATCCCCCCCCCCCGGGTGGGCTTCTTTGTACCCACAACAGGAGGAGGTGCAAGGCAGAATATGGTGGGTGTCCACACTTTTGAGGGGACGTTCCTTTTACGAGGCTGCTACTGCTTCATGGAATGTGATCAAGCTATCTTTGCCCAGCTTCACCACAGATCTTCACGGAACAACCTCCAGAAGATTCCTTACTTTAGGCAGATGGCAGACAGGAACTGAGAGTAAGCTTGTGTGATCATATCGGAAGGCAAAACATCAGCCATGTTATGAAACTGACACTTAATCATGTTCTCAAGAAGTGTGCGATTTTTAAAATCATTCCTGGAGATGAGATTAAATTTCAGTTTCACCATATGGGAGTGCCTCACTGAGAAACTGTAATCATGGGAACATGACAGAAAAATGTCACCTCATTGTGATACATTTGTATGCAGAGTAATCACATCAATTCAACACACCTAAGTTATTCTTAGCTGCATGAAAAAGAGGAACAGTTGAATTAAGACTCACCTTAAAGTATGGGTACAGTTGTGCGGATGTGTGACAAAAATATAACCTACTTACCTTTGAGGCTTGTGACACCTTTTGCTTGATGTGTATTATTGTCACACCTCTTTGTCATCACCATTCACAATGATGAGCTTGCTCTACTGTAACCAAGGCCTAAGAAAACCAAGGTCTTTAGCTGGTGTCCTCTAGATATCTCAGAATTCAGCTTCCATAAGTGCCAGCCTATATAGCCTGTGTCCGGAAATTCTGAGAATTGTAGTCTTAAACATCTGGAACACACCAGGCTAGGAAGGGCTGATATCTCCTGCCTTAAGACCTCTAGAGGTGGCCCTTCTCTCAGCCCCATTGCAATTGCAGACACGTTTGATGGGGACATGAGAAAGTGACTTCTCTGTTTTTGCTTCTAGATAGTGGAATGTTCTGCCTTGGAAGTTAGGTTGACCTTCCTTTCATCTTTCCACCAAGAGCTGAACACACATCTCTTCAGTCAGGTTTTAAATAACTATGACTGAGTCCCTGGATGCTGGGCTTTTTTATTTTATCTAAGTCTGTTAGAAAGTTTTAAATGTTTTAAATTAACTAATGGGATTTTAAAATACTTTTAAACTTGTAATTTGCTGTGCTTTTAGCCTTCATTGTTTTAGCACTGTGTGTTGCCTTGGATCCCCTAATCCGGAGGAAGGCGGCTACAAATTATACAAAATAAATATAATACATTTAAGAGAAAGTTCTATCATTGGGCAATTGAAATTGCAATCTAAAAAAAATAAAGTCAAAACAACATTATATTGGACACAGTGGGACTTACTTCCAAGTAAACCTGTATAGGTTTGTGCCACAAGGCTGTAATTCTGTGCCATGTATTTGGGAATCTGGTCCATTGAGACCAAGATAATCAGAACTAAACAGCACTTCAATCAAAGTTTTTCCCGGATCTGTTTGAGGAACACGGTTAATCACTAATGTATACATACATATACTGTACATACACATCAGGGTGACTAACAACAGAAGTATTTAAGCAAAATGGTTCAACTTCTATCTTCCTCAATTGCTCTGTATGTGTGTGTGCACTGGTATGTGAGATATACAGAGGCACCCCAAATGTCGTATGTGCATTTAAACACACACTCATTTGCACACTTCAGTTTCTCATTTGTTGTTGTATCTGCAGTATATGCAGATTATAGTAAAAAACACTATTCAGAAGAAAGGTAGCATCAACATGTAATATAATTAACAAATAGGAGGCACTGAAGTGAAGAAGAGGTGATCCTATGGGATAGGAGAATAGGATTATGCAGATGCTATTATACTTTATCTAAAGAATGAAGAAAAAGAGACTCAGAAATGTTTGTAGGCAAGGGCAATTTCTATAATATTATCCTGAAGGTGGTAAGAATAAAGCTAGACACACTTTGCTTCCAGGTCAGGTAAGTGAAGAACAACACATACTGCAAATGTGAAAAGTAAACTTTCCCCTCAGGTTTTGCCTAGGGAGGATTTTTAGGCAAAAGAGGAGTCAGATGGGTTCAAACAGAGCTCAGAGAAGGCTGCTTTTTAAAACTTACAAGCCATGAAGCAGGGGGATTCTGGGACATCTAATCAATAAAGTAACTTCTTCAAATTCTAGGTTTAGATCATACTCACATTGATATATGTGTATTTTAAATGTTGTTATGTAGCATATTATTCTTTTGCCTTCTTTACTAAGCAACTCCATGCCAACATAATTTTTTGTGTGAACATGCATAGCCACCATGGAACCAGGAAGAGGCCACAGTGACTTGGAACTGTTTCAGACCAAGAGATCGTAAACTAGCTGAAATGCAAATTGGGTAGTTGGCCATACATTTTGCCTGAAGCAGAGCAAACTGACTGATGCTGTTGGAAAATGTGAGGGCATGGTTTCAAGGATCAGGGGTCGGAAGACATAAAGTAAACCCAGATGGTTAATTATTGTTCATAAACGTCATATTATGATGTCCATAAACATTATATTCAGTCTGTAAGGGACTGGAAGCCAATTATCTTTGTCACTATGGCTAGACCCAAAGCTAGGTTCGACAGGAAGAAATCAGTTGTATCTAAGGCCAGGTATACAGTACTATACATTAAGCTTATTAGTTGCCTAGAGATAGAGAAATGTTTTGATCTTCTTCTGCTGATGTATACCAAGAGTGGATGATTTACATAGGCAGTTTGTGACTGATTACTTGGGCAGTGTGCATCTGTTGGTGTCATAAATATAGGAAAGGCGGGAACGTCTGAAATACAGTACAAGGAATGCACCCAAAAGAAATAATATCGCCATCTACATGTTGCCAAACTAGAGTGGATCCATTCCTTCCTCCCCCAAAAAGAGAACAAAATGTAGCACAGTTGGAACCTCATATAATGAATGCATCATACAACAAAAAGAATTGTACAACAAAGATAATTTTTTGGGGGGGAGTTGCATTGTACAACAAAAAATTTTGTTGTGCGATGCAATGCTTCCCTATGGGGAAAAAATAATACAACAAAATTCTCTATGGGAAAAATCGTACAACATTTTTTTCTTTCTACAATTTTTCCCATAGAGAAAAAAAAATCATATAACAAAGTGCCTTGTGGAATCAATTATTTTTGTTATATGAGGTTTTACTGTAATTCATATGGTTTAGAAAAATAATACAGCTTAACATGATAAAGAAAACTGTGACTCAGACCAGCTCAGATCAAGGAACCTGCTCCCACTTTTCAGGGCTACTGATATTTAAACCAGACTTGTATTGCACCCTTGAAAGAGAGGGTTGTCTGAGGTAGGACACAGGGCCAGTTAGGGGGAAATATTGCAGAAGGTACTATGTGCTGTGCAGTTCAAGGGGACAGTTGCTATGTAACATAGATGTTTGCTGTTGTTTTTAGGGTGAACTTTGGAATCCTGGACATTGTGCCTTGAATAATAGGCCTACTGTGGGGCAGTATAAGGAGCATAGAATTGTTCAGCCAAAGCAAAGTGTTGGGACAACAGAAGAAGCAGTAGTATTGTATGAATATTAGAACAAGAAACATTTGACGTGGGAGTTAGGAGTGAGAACATTTTACAGCAACTGTTTCGGTAGTGAACAGGTAAAAGAGCAGGGTGTTTATGAAACTGCTCTAAGGTTTATAGACACTGTATGCATATTCCTTCTCAATCCCTGAGGTGGGAGTGAGTATGAATGCCTAGATTTGGAAGTACTGTACAAGGCTGCCTGACAGCAAAACAGCCAATATATTCCCAAGGAGTGCCTTCACCCAGTGACTGCAGTCCAGGCATCTATGGCCTATTCATTCCTCAGACTTACTTAATGGCCTTCTTTTCACTTCGGCCTCGGCTGGAATCTGGTGTTCCCACATTCTCCAAGGAGTTTTTGTACCGTTTGCCCTGAAATAGAATGGAAAAGAGAAAATTAAGCTATGGGCTACCAGTGGAGAAGAAAGGGTCAATACCAGGAATCCTTAGGGATCAGTTTGCCACTTTATTATTCCACTCCTTCAATGGGACTACTTGCAACTGTTAAGGCCACTTTTTTCCAGTAGCCTATTTACAGACCAAACAAGTGCACATTGGGACTGTAAAAGTAATTTGGGGGTGACATCTATAGAAGTGTTTGGTAGGAGAAACAACAATAGCACATCGCTGCCAGTCCACCTGTGCTGTTAATTGAAGCAGAGTAATATCTCTGCTACAGCTAAATTGAAAACAGAGTACTTTATAAGGATGTTTTTTCTTAGTGCTCCAATTCTACATGCATTTTTCTAGATATGTTCTGAGTGATTTAGATGTTGATAGTCTTTTTAATGAGTGTTATTTTAAAATCAGCTTTACATTTCCTTGAACTTTTTCACACTCCTGTCACCCTCACACCATACTCAAATATTGTGAAATATCCTTCTCTCACTATCACAAATGCCAAACTCTCTCAAACATCCTTCTCTGACTCAGCCGGAATAGAACTGTCAGTCTGCACTTTTTAATCCTCTCTTTGTAACTCTCCACAGGCTGTGACTGGCAGAGACAAAAGGCCAGAGAGAGGGTGGGCACTATAAGTGTTTGTCACAAGAGCTACTGTTGATTTCATTTTGGTGCCAATTTAAAACATGACTGTGATCCAGTGGTGTGAGATTTAAGGATGGTGGCTTGTGGAGTCCTCTGTAATGGTTTATTTCAGGGGTGGACAACCTTGGTGCCCCAGGTGTTCTTGGACTTCAATTCCCAGAAGCCCAAGTAAACACACTTACTGATCAGGGCTTCTGGGAATTGAAGTCCAAGAGCACCTGGTTTAGTTGGTTTTGAATGACCATCCCACTGCCTCACATTTTGACCTGAAATCTCAAGGAACTGGATGCTGCTAACCTGGCAACTCTACATAGAATAGGGGTAATGTGGGCCAGGGCATTGACCTGGGTAATTATCTCAAGATATTTCTGCCATTTCTCTTTTCTTCGTGAAGTGCTTAGCTAGTTCATTTAAAAATAATGAAACATGAAAAGTTACCACCAAGAAATATGCACAGAATACTCACAGTAGTTATACTTTGTATGCTTTGTGTATTCATAATCTATCTAGTTGCTTTATTTTGTGGTGTATAGTGGTACTTCGGATAAAGTCCGATTCGGATAAAGTTGCGGTTTTCATGCACACGTGATGCATCACATAAAGTCCAAAACCGCTAAAAATGGACGTTATCTGAGGTATTTGGTATAAGAACCTCAGATAAAGTCCATTTTTGGACGTTATCCGATGCATTCCCCAATTGATTCGGATAAAGTCCAAAATCGGATAAAGTCCAAACTTGTGGAACGGAGTTTGGACTTTATCCAAGGTTCTACTGTATTTATATATTTTTTTCTGCAACTTGGATAGGGGACAGAGTGGCCAGGTCACAGGGTACCAGTTGAATTCAGGGAATTGTCATGCTTTCACAGCTGTCCAAGTGAGAAGACAAATTTCAGTGTGAGAGGTGCCGGAGGAGCAGATGTTTTATATTTACTGTATATGAGAGAGAGCTTTATCTTTGGGCACCGATCTCCATCTTGCTCCTCGGTTCAAAGGCTCAGTATGAAGGTGAGTGTGTGTCTGTTGCAGATACACCACACTGGCACACCGAAAGGTCATGAGTGAGGAGATGAGACTGAGGAGACAGCTGGTGAGGACATTTATTTAAATTATCATAACACTGGGAACAAAACAGGAAATGGAACAGAAGCATCATGACACCTGAGCCTTCTTGTTGTCTAAGACTAGTAGGAACAGTCATGGGGTGGGGAAAAATCCTAAGATGAGATAGTGAGGAATCATTTAAAAACTTTAGCAGCACAGTGCCTGGAAAATTCTTCATCTCTTGTGTGTTAGAAATAAGGTTGCATGGAACGTGAGTCCTAACAGGGTGGGAGTGACCAGTGGCTGGCTCCAAAAATTTTTACTGGCACACTGTGCATGTGGCTAACTGTGGGCATGGCTAACTGTGGGTGTAGCCAGGTGGCCAGTAGCGGCGGAGATTGAGGTGGCGGTGGCGGCGGAGACTGAGGCAGGAGCGACTGAGACGCCAGCGACTGAGGCGGCAGAGACTGAGGTGGCAGGAGCAGCGGCGGCAATTGAGGTGGCGGCAGCAGCAAGGTCCCACCACCACTGCAAGGTCCCTGCTGCCGCAAGGTCCCCTCAATCTCTGCCGCCACTGCTCCTGCTGCCTCCTTCGCCACTGCTCTGCCCGCCGCTGCTCTGCCCACTGCTGCTCTGCCCACTGCTGCTCTGCCCACTGTTGCTTCGCCCACTGCCGCCACTGCCTCGACCGCCACTGCCACAAGGTCCCGGTGGACACTGCTTCCCTCAGTCTCTGCCTCCTCCTCAGTCTCCACCGCCATTTCTCCCACCGCCTCAGTCTCTGCCGCCTCAGAAAACGGCAGCTTGGCATAGCTTTTAGCATGTATGCGCTACTTCATAGCTTAGTACATGCGCGCTAAAAGCTAAGCCAAGTGGCCATTTTCTGAGGTGGCGGAAACTGAGGTGACGGCAACGGCGGTGGCAGCTGAGGCAGTGGAGACTGAGCTCCCGAGTAGGGAAGTGGGCGTTTCAAGGGGGATTTTTGCTACCGGTATGCCTGTACTGGGGTGCACCGGGAACAGCACACTACTGGGAGTGACCAATGCAGCCCCTTGGCACATATTTCTATCTTTCTATGGGTCTGGCTTGCCATATTTAAATGGTTCTCCACAGTTTACCTGGATTCTGGGCCCTCGTGGCACTATTTCTCTTAAGTGTGTATCTACAATCAATGGGGCAAGAAACAATTCTTGTCATTCTTACTTCTGTAGCATTACAAATGCCCCTTTCTTGGCTATCACATGGCCTACTATGATTATAGTGCCCCCTTCTACTATTCAGGAATTTGCTATGAAATCTTGGGGAACGGGTAGCTGCTGATTTGGCAATTTGAGCAGAAGATGACCAGAAACTTCTATGACTATTCACCTGACTAGAGTTGGGATTGTATAGGTTAAATGAGAGTAATCTGTGTAGACTGCCAGATCTGGTGATTCTTAACTCCATTCCATTCCAAACAAAAGTCCCTGCACTACACCAGTATCAACTAGGCCTCTGCAATTAGCTAATACAAAGCCATGTGTGGGATTAAATTTAGAAGTAGGCTGTCTTTCTATGGAAATTACTAATCATGGCTCATAATGAACTCAGTGTGAACTATTAACAGCTTCTGAAAGCCAGGGGACTGCAATTTAATTATCTGCCCACCTAGAAGGAACATGTTCTCTGTAGTTTTTATTATTATAATTTCCCCCAAACCCTATGCTATAATTGTCACTACCGGTTTTTCTTTATTGGAAGGTTCCTGTAAAGTGATATTTATTAGCTAAGGAAAGTTAAGGGCTCCAAGCAGATTAAAAAGTTCTTTTTGATCTTTCGATTTGTAAAATAAAATAAAACTTAAAACAACAACAACAATGAGATGCAAACAAGATCTTAGTCATTGATTCTCTGACTTCAATTTACAATATTATTTATAAATGTATGAGTTATGAAAACATTTGCTGTTTCTAAAAACAGGATAGTACTATTTCACAAACAACCTAATCAACTAGAGCAAGGTCAGAAATGTTGGTTTTAACCCCCACCCCATCAGCTCAATTAGTAAAGGTAAAGGTTTTCCTTGCTCGAAAGCCAGTTGTATCCGACTCTAGGGTTCAATGCTCATCTCTGTTTCAAAGCCGAAGAGCCAGTGCTGTCTGCTTCAGCAGATGTTTCTGTGGTCATGTGGCAGGCATGACTACACACTGGAGCTCACGGAACGCTGTTTACCTTCCCACCGAAGTGGTCCCTATTTATCTACTTGCAATTTCTTGCTTTCGAACTGCTAGGTTGGTAGGATTATCTAAACGTCCATTGAGGCTGAAATCCATTTACATAGCTATGCTGGGCATAATTCAACGTTATGCTCATGGTAGCTACAGTTGTGCCAAGGCAGAAGTGTCATCCATTAAGTACTTCCACCTGAGCATGCACAATTGGTCCAACACAAACCATGCCATAAATTCTGCAGTCATCTTGCGTAGTCCTTGTTGCCAGGGTAAAACACCAGGCACGTTGAAAATGGTATAACTTTTTCATTATGCCTAGATGAACTGGATTCCTGCCAGATTTTCAAGAGAGATAACTGTTAAAATTCCATTTGAAGAATATTTGAAGAAGCAGACTATAATCCATGAAATAAATTTGTTTGTTTTAAAGGTGCCAGAAATGGAAAGGAAAAATCACTGCTGCCCATGCCTAGCCTACTGTTTGGGAGGCCATCTGAAGGCACTGGGGAAATCTCTGTATTGGGCACATCCATGCATTGCCCATTTGCACTGAATGAATCATAATAATCACATACTGTAAAGTTGATTCTGACTTGTGGTGACTCTTTGCAGAGTTTTCCAGTTACAAAATACTCAGAAGTGGTTTACTCTTCTTCTGGGAGCACCCTGAGACCATGTAGTTTGGCTAGGGTCAGAAAGGCTCTCCTCCTACAGGGCACCATGAAGGCTCAAACTCCCTATCCCTGGGATACTGAACTCCCAACCCTTGGCTCCACTGCCAGAGTTATCCAGACAGCTGCACTGAATGAAAGTACATGATTTCCCCCAAAAAACCAGTGGAACCCTTCATGGGAATACTGATCAGAATTCTCTTTCCCATTCATCCAGGACCGCCATCAGGGCAGTACTACCAGTACTGCTGTATAGGGCCCAGAGCTGACAGGGGTCCTGCAACTGGCAGCCATAATTGTGACATTACTGTGAGACAGTATTGTGTGTGTGTGTGTGTGTGTGTGTGGGGGAAATAGGATTGATTGCTCATTATGGGACCCAGAAATTTCTGATGGCAGCCCTGCTTTCATCTACCCAACCATAGCATAACAAATCTTAGAAACCAAGTACAGCTTCCTTCCCGACTTGCAGGTCATCCATGTGTGTTCGATCATAACTTCTATCATCAGCCACCCATCATATCTATTGAAGGCGATCCAGGGAGCACCAGGTTGGAGAAGGTAAGTCTAGGATCTTATTTGTGTGTGATACCCCTACTTTTCAAGTCAAACGAAAGTAAGCCTCTGAGGCCAAGCTTTCCTCTCTATTATCACATCAATTGTGGGAAAAGAGGGGCAGGGTCATTTTCAAATTAACTGAACTACAATTAATTAAGTTCATGGTAACAAAAAAGTCACAAGATAATGAAGTGTGCCATTTTTCTTAATTGGATCTTGATTATAAGGCCACTTGCTAGTGATTTCTGATGGCAGATTCACCATAGTTCATGGTTTCTAAGGCAGACAAGTGGCAATGTTAATTAGTGAACAATTAGCAAATAAAAGCACAGGTGCTAAAGCAAGGCAGCTTTCTCCTACTCCTAGTGCAAGTCTACTAGTGCACAGTGAGCATCTCAGTTGAGCCTAGGTTATCTCTGTGTGTTACACTATCACACCCATGTTTCCTTGGACTACAGAGGAGATGTGAAGGGACAATACTTACAACCTCAAAAGACAACAGCATGATCACAGATAAGTGTATGTGCAACAAAATCAAATTATGTAATGTGTGAAAGGGTGGGCCACAGGTTGGTGTAGGTGAGATCTCCTCAAGAGAAAAGTGGTTTCAAGTACCATAAAGCAGATTAGGATATGTGATGGGCCTTGGACAGTATTCTGTTTACATTTGGAAGGAAGTACTCAGAAGACAGTAAATGTAGCATTCAATTCCATTTATACATACTGAATGCAAAACAAAACAAAACTTGTGTTAACTGTAAGACAAAGTACAAAATCCAAAATCCACATTAGACTAATACTATATATATATTGTGCTTTGGGTGGTGTGAATTGTGGAGTTCATTTGATAAAGCTGTTTCCTATTATACACTGTGCAGTATGCAGCTATACCCTCCCCCACCCTTCACTTTTTGGCTATAGATACAGGAGGGGGCACAATCCTTATATTAAAGATAGCATATGGAAAAGGAGAGGCTTATCTCATTTCTCCCCAGCCCTGATCAAAATGGAAATGACCTCTCCCACATAGCTAGGAGCTTTAGAAAAAGTAATTCCTCTTGGTACCTTGGAAAGAGTTTATTTCTTCTCCCCCCCCCCACTCCAAAGTTAGCTGTACAAGACAGATAAATTTTATTCTATTTTGGGTCTGGGGAGGGAAGTCCCCTCTCTGCTGTGGTCTAGATTTAAGGTAGCAGTTACACACCCACAAGCACACACCCACATGTATACAAACATCCACACACCCACACCACACATCAAAACTGCAGTTACATTCTACATCATAGATATAACATTGGACTGTCAATTATCAAGCATAAACAGAAGTCCACAGTATAGAAATGAGGTATACACTGGAAAATCTAATGCAGTAATTTCACTTGGGGAAAAAAACCCCTCAAGCAATGACCTTAAGGAATGGGTTTTGAGGACTCCAGGGCAAGAAATGGAAATTTTTAATATCTGAAGCTGGAGCCCATACTACTAGGTTACAATGAACATTTTGCTTAGGTCTCAAAACTTCAGGTATGAAAGGGAAGAGGAACACATAGCTTGTTCCAATTATAATGCATCTCCTATGACAGTGATGACGGACCTTGGCTCTCTAGGTGATCTAGAACTTCAATTCCCAGAAGCCCTGATCAGCAGGGGTGCTGACTTGGGTTTCTGGTAATTGAAGTCTAAGAACACCTAGAGTGCTAAGGTTCGCCATCACTATCCAATGATTACAGGGCCTCGGCCTTTGAAACCCTTGGAATCAGTGATGCACTGCAGTAGGTTCTGTCAGGTTCTGCAGAACCAGTAGTGCCAGCGGAAATTTCCCCAGGCCACACCCACTTGGTTGGCCCCACCCACCTCCATAGCCCATATTGCAGGATGTTTGGCCCCACCCACAGATTTGGCCAGCCCACAGAGTAGGTAGTAAAAATTTTTTGCAATGCATCCCCAATCTCGTTGTTCTGTGCAGGACAATCACAATAAAGATTTATCTATCTATCTATCACTGCTTGGATGGCATCCTAAATAACAGGAGTTTAGTGTTTTGTATTAGCTTGGTCAGCAGCAGTTCTTGTTTGCTTATGTGTTAGCTCAGGCTACTGCTTCAAAGATGCCACTGAGATTGAGAATATTCTTCTGGTCTAGTTTCAAGAAGAATGGTCCACAAACTCATGCTGGACCTACAAAACCACCAGTTCGAGTCCTTGGCATCAAACTGAAATCACTCCTGCCTAGCGCTCCCTGCTGGCTGCAACTTGGCAGTCCATCCATCACAGGGCTCCTCCTGAAGCTCAATTATGCATCCTGTGCTCAGGATCAGTGCGTTTACTGACAATGTAACTTTCTATCATATTGGCTTCTCTGCCCTCTTGACTCTTTTACTGCCATCCTGAACATGTTTTCTACACATTTGCATAAGCTTGTACTGTTTTCATTTCCTTGTCATATCTTTCAGCATACTTCACAAGCTTGACTTAACATTGTTTATTCATCAGTTATATTTACATTTCACCTTTCCTTCAATAATCTAGGGTGGCCCAGGTGGCTTCCCTCCTCCCCATTTAATCCTCAAAGCAAGCCTATAAAATTAGGCTAGGCCAACTGAGAAAATGACTGGCCCAACAAGCTTTGTGGCTGAGTGCAGATCAAAATCTAGATCTCCCAAGTCTCTGCTGTACTATATATTTTCAAATAATACGCAAAGAGTAAAATTAAAAGAGATATAAGAGAACGTGTTGCTTGTGATTATGGTGGTGGGAGAGAAAGAGGCGGAGGGATAGCTTCTTTTTAACTGATGTGTTTCCTCTTCCACCCTTTTTTATTTTTTTTCCTCTTGGACAGAGTCGATGTTTTCAGAAGCCATCAAGACTGAATCCAGTGTTTAGAAATAAAATAGCCTCCTCTTATCTTCTGAAGAATTATTATGAACATTATTGCCCAGAAATAACTGGGCCAGCTGACCCTGAAATGATACATACGGTAGTACAGAGGCTGCCTAAGTGGAACATTTCATTCAGTAATCCTCAACAGGACTATACAGGAGGCAAGTGCCATTAGATCCATACAGTGGATGGGAAACTTAATTTGATTGAATTGCAGTTTATTTAAGACCACCACAGGAGTCTATAGTTCAGATGCAGTTTGAACCAGCATTTTGCTAGCTTATTGCACACATTCCTAATCCAACTAAGAATAATAAATGAAGGGTTGTATAAGTACATTTTCTTTAGCAGGCACATTGACTGGGAAGATACTGCATGTCAGATCCACTACTTGATCCATGGCAGAAATATAATACAACATAGATACTTAAAAATAGCAGTTAGTGGGAAAAGCAACACAGGAAATGGCACCCAACCCCCATTAAGTGTTTTAGAACATAAGAACATAAGAACAACCTTGCTGGAACAGGCCACAGGAGCCCATCCAGTCCAGCATTCTGTCTCACACAGTGGCTCATCATTTCCTTCAGGGTATTCCCAAGGAGATGCCTTCACCTGCTTAGGATTCCCTGGAAATGGCATTGAGAGATATCCTGCCTATGTCTCCACCCCCAAGGTTGTCCTTAAGAATCCATCATTATAGCCATTGATACCCTTGTCCTCCATGAACTTGTCTAATCCTTTCTTAAAGCTGTCAAGACTGACAGCTGTCACCACTTCTTCTGGCAGGGAGTTCCATAGACCAGTAGTCCTCTGGGTGAAAAAGTACTTTCTCTTATTTGTTTGAGAACTAGTACCCAAAAGTTTCATGGAGTGTCCCCTAGTTCTAGTGTTGTGCGACAGGGAAAACAGTTTTCCCTTATCTACTTTGTCCACACCGTGCATGATTTTATAAACTTCAATCAGGTCACCTCTTAGACGCCGTCGTTCAAGAGTGAAAAGGCCCAACCGTTGCAGCCTCGGATGGTAAGGAAGGTGTTCCAGTTCCCTAATCATTTTGGTTGCAGTCCTCTGCACTTTTTCCAACTTCATAATATCCTTCTGGAGGTATGGCGACCAGAACTGTACACAGTATTCCAGATGGGGCCTCACCATCTGGTGTGGCTTCAAAACGCCAGCGCCAACCACCTCCCCCAGACTGCTCTTCTACCCACCGGTTCGCGTCCCAGCCCAGTCGGGGCTTGAGGGAGCCAGGGAAAACCTGGGGGTGGCTGGAATGGCTTCAAAATGCCGAACTTTCTCTTTCCCCCGCCCCGCCCGCCAGGAGGATTGCTGGAGCAACACAGAAATGCCAAGGCCAGGCTTTCCCTGACTCCGCCGAAGACATCTGAACTATGGGGCTCCGTCGCGGTCGTAGAGTATGGGTCATGGACATTAGGTGGCCGTGGTCATTGCAGTACTTATATTTTTATTTGTTATTTATTTATTTGGTGTTTCATTGCATAATTTGTATTGTACTTTTTGCAGCTATTATAATTGTTTGATATATTGTACCGCAGAATTTGTATCTATTTGTGATAGCATTTTGAATATTGTATTTATTACTGTATTTTGAATTTTGTATTTCGTATGTAAACCCCTTGGGTTACCTTGGGATTATTTATATGTTGTTAGCCGCCCTGAGTCAGCCATGTGCTGAATAGGGTGGGGTATAAATCGAATAAACATAACAACAAACAACAACACCATAGATTTATAAAGAGGCAAAATGACACTTGCTGACTTATTTTCTATACCCTTCCTAATGATCCCTAGCATTGAGTTTGCTTTTTTCACTGCTGAGGCACACTGGGTTGACACCTTCATTGAGCTGTCCACCAGGACACCAAGGTCCCTTTCCTGGTTTGTTGCAGAGAGTTCAGAACCCATCAGTTTATAAATGTAATTGGGGTTTTTTGCCCCAACATGCATCACTCTGCACTTACTAATGTTGAAGCTCATTTGCCACTGCTTTGCCCACTCCCCCAGTGTCAAGAGATCCTTCTGGAGCTCCTCACAATCTCTCACAGTTTTCACTACCCTGTATAATTTAGTGTCATCAGCAAATTTGGCTACCTTGCTTTTTACTCCTACCTCTAGATCATTTATGAAGAGGTTGAAAAGCAGGGGTCCCAGTACTGAACCTTGGGGGACCCCACTCTTTACTTCCCTCCACTTGGAGAAGTGTCCATTTAGTGCTACCCTCTGTTTCCTGTCCCTTAGCCAGTTGCTGATCAAGGACAAGACCTGTCCCTTTTTTCCATGACTGGTAAGTTTATTCAAGAGCCTTTGGTGTGGGACCTTGTCAAAAGCCTTCTGAAAGTCCAGATAAACAATGCCAACTGAATCCCCCTTATCCACAGACACTCTCAAAAAATTCCAACAGATTAGTGAGGCATGATTTGCCCTTGCAAAAGCCATGTTGGCTCTCCTTTAGCAGTGCCTCCTCTTCTATGTGCCTATTAATTCTATCTTTTAGGATGGTTTCCATCACTTTACCTGGGACACATGTCAAACTGACAGGTCGGTAATTTCCTGGATCACCCCTGGATCCTTTTTTGAAAATTGGTGTTACATTCGTTACCTTCCAGTCATCAGGCACAAAGCCTGATTTGAGGGAAATATTATATATTTTGGCTAGGATCAGCAATTTCATCTTTAAGTTCCCTGAGAACTCGTGGATGGATGCCATCTGGTCCTGGTGATTTGTTAGTGTTTATTTTAACAAGACATGCAAGGACCTCCTCCCTGGTTATTTCTATCTGGCTTAATTCTTCGGTTTCCCTCCCTACGAAGATAGGCTCTGTTTTGGGCATGTGGCCTCTGTCTTCTTCAGTGAATACTGAAGCAAAGAATTCATTGAGTCTCTCTGCAATCTCTGTTTCCTCTTTAATAACCCCTTGCCTTCCATTGCAGGCGCACCCCCCAATAAAGGACTCAGACACTGGTAAAAGTGGATAACGGCATTGGGCCACATTTATTGATTCATGCCCTAGTCCGAATTATAAATTTCTATTGGTAATTGACCAGTTATAATTCTTAAGGCAAGCAGGCCGAAGTAACACTGGTAAGGTACCACCCAAAATTGCCAACGGCAATTGTTACAATGTATCTATTTGTATCCATTTGTTTGTTGACAACAAACAAATTGTTGACCGTAGTCAATATCTAACTAATGACCCCACCCTCTGATGCGTATCCGTGAAATCACGGGGTGATGCATGCTGTCTAGCTGTAGCCATCACCCCGTCGCCTGGTTCGTCGTTGACCGGACAACATTTAACCAACTTATGCCTGTCTAGTGTTGTCCAGTCAATTGCGAACCTGCCGGATACCTGTGGGTCATAAATGTTTACCTTACCAGTGCTACCCGCCACACGGGGAGGCTTCCCAAAAAGGCTCACTCACCCCCCCCAAGACCGTCAGCTCGGTCGACAGGCCTGCTCGCCAGTCCGCTAACCAGAGGTCCATACCTCCCTGCGACAGATGGGCCCCATCCCCTGAGTAAAGCTCTTAATTTTGCAGACTGATGGTGGGGAGGCGAATGACGCGTCCCCCACCCTATTCAAAAAGGAACCGGGCAATAGCCCTGTTCACGGAGCGTCGGCTCAGTCAAGAGCCTCGAGGCCGAACGCTCCCCAGTAAGCATACCGCGACATCATGTCCGACCACTTGAGGGTTGTGGCAGGCCACACATAATGTGAGTAGGGCAGGTCACTGCAAATCGCAAGCTTCCGCGATAGGCCAGTGACCCGCCCCAAGCCATCGCCCCCAAAGTACATAACCAGGACATCAGGCGAGTCAGCATCCCTGATGTAGAAAAGGAATGGCAACAGTTCCCACCATAACATGCCGCGCTTACCACACCACCTGAGACGTGCGGGTGCACCCAGTCCCAGTCGGGGTCCCACTCTGTCGCCGCAGCGTAACGCGCTGCCCTGTGCAGCGTAACGCGCTGCCCTATGCAGCGTAACGCGCTGCCCTGTGCAGCGTAACGCGCTGCCCTGTGCACGCGGCTATGGCCCACCAGCCATACTGTCACCGGTGTAATACGACACCCAGGGTCTGTCAAGGAAAAAAAAAAGGGGGGGGGAGAAACAGTGCAGTGACTAAACTGGTACTCAGGTTGAAGAGGGCGAACACAAATGGAAAACATTGTGATCCCCACCCTCCCATGCGGCGTATTTCAGCCCCGGAGCACCCAAAACAGCTGCAGTAGAAGCCGCCCCCCTTCTGAACGAATGGGTGCCGCAACGAGCCCCTGAGAGGCCAACACTGTCTAGTGCCTTCGCGGCACCCTCCAAAATTGAAATTTAGTAAGGGAAGACCCACCTTGGTGACAGAAAAACGGGCCATGGTGCGTGCCACGCAGTGCAAGGAAATCCTGTAGGGCACCAACCGGACAGATGTCTGCCAAAGAACACCGTAGCAGTCTTACATCACTGCCTACGCCATGCTGATCTGTCTTAGAGGAGCGTATCCTCGACTGAGCCCAGTCTTTGGCAACATAGACATCCTCGAGTTCCAGTGCCCTACGACTTGCATCCGCCTTAGACAGCATCACAAGCTCGCTGATGCGGAGCGCTCCAAAAAAGGCCACCGTTGTGGCTGCATGAAATGGGCTGCCTCATATCTATCAAACAGAGGCCAGGCCAGCCCCGGGCCAATTGGGTAAGAACCCCTGGAGAAATCGGGTGGCGGTCGTCCGGGCAACGCCCACGCTACCGCACCCATCCCTCCAAAACATGTCTCACACGGAAGTCAGCGGTACTATCCACATGACCTCCCACCTTGGCCATAAAAGCCAACGCTGACAGCCTAGATGCCATGGTGCGAGGTGCAAGGCCCTGGGCATACAGGTAAACCATGAACCGAAGTACATGGGTCACTGGGATCGGCCAGGATTCTGGCAGCCGGAATTGGGTACAGAAGGCTCTGAAAGAATTGAATGCATAATGATACGCCTTACGCGTGCGTGGCGCCAGTGACAAGCCAATCGCCCGGTTCACCTCTCCTTGCCAATGGTCCATATCTCGTACGGGGGTGGCGAGGGAAATCCCTCCGCATCTGGGGCCAAGGCACGGAACCGGGAGATCTGCAGGCGGGACAAAGCATCAGCGATATCATTATTGACCCCCGGGACATGCCTGGCCCCGAAGAGGACGTAGGGGCGCAGGCTGCGCAACACAAACTGGCGCATTAGGTCCATGACCCTGGGCGATTTGGAAGTCTGTGAGTTGACAATGTGGACAACGGCCGCATTGTCACACCAGAAATGGACGACCGAGTCGGCCCACTCCTTGCCCCATAGCATCAAAGCCCCCAGGATAGGGAAAAATTCCAAATACGTGAGATCACGCAGGCGACCCGTGCCTGCCCAGGCTGGTGGCCACCCACCATAGGCCCACTTCCCATTGAAGTACATCCCATAACCCAGGGACCCCGAGGCAGCAGACTTGATCTGAAAGCGAGGGGAAGCCAGGAGGTCAGACCTCCAAAATGATACTCCATCGAACTCCCTCAGGAACTGGAGCCAGATAAGCATATCTGCCCTGATACCCCGGGTGAGTCTAACCCTATGGTGGGGCCTAGATAAGCCAGTCATGGCATCGCACAAGCGCCGAGCAAATGCCCTGCCCGGTGCGACCACCCTGCAAGCGAAATTGAGGTGACCATGTAGCACCTGCAGTTCCCTCAGGGATGCCTTGTGTTTAGCAAGCAAATCCGAGATAAGGGCCACTATCCTTGACCCCTTATCCCCCGGTAACCTAGAAGCCTACGCTACCGAGTCAATCTCCACCCCCAGGAATACTAGCTTAGTAGATGGGCCCTCGGTCTTTTCGGGCGCTAAAGGGACACCGAGTTCCTCCATTAGCGTCTGAAATGTGTTGAGGAGACGTGTGTACGTGTCCCAGCCCCGTTCACCCCGAACAAAATTCATCCTGGTAATGGGCTACAGACCGGGACCCTGACCTGCGGACGAAAGTCCACTGCAGGAATGTGCTGAAACACTCAAAGACCGAGCATGATAGGACAAGTGATGGATCAGGCGAAACTCGCCCGGTAACTCCTTGGGCACCAAGCCCAAGGGTGACACCTTAAGGTCAGCGAACGGGGGTGCAGTGAAAGGGCCAGCGACCCTGCCCGCATGAACCTCCTTGTTAATGCTGGCAGCAGCCACCTCCTCCCTCCCCTTAAGGGACAAAAGGTTGGGAGCATCCTGAAGGGACCTATCACCCACAAAAGGAATACGGAACCCCAGTCGAAAACCCTGAAGCAGGTAAACCGCCTCCTCCTCCTTCGGGTATAATGCGAGCCAACGCTCCAACATGTCCACGTTAATTGGGGAGGGGGCCATTCGGTGAACCAGCTCCCCCTGCAGCAGTCTTGCCAACCCCTTGTCCGCCCCGCCCACGTCCCGCATCCCTCCAGGCCTGGGACAGGCGGAGGCAGCATGGGGGCCGGCACAAGAGGGACACTCATGCCTGTACCGGCAATTCTTCCCATTGCAGGAACCATTGGACAAGAAAGTCCAGCACAGCAGGCGGGCTGGAACCCCCTGCCCCGCCACCTGGCGGGGTGCCTGCGCTGGGGCCGCTCGCTGGACCGCATGTCCACAATGGTATCTCTCTCCAGGCGCAGGGCGCGTGGGAGTCATGTACAGAAGCCACAGCGTCCGGCAGGGCTCATCCCACCTCATCTCGGGGTGCAGGGGAATCCGCATACGGAATTCCACATCATAAGCCAACCACGACGGGCCCGGGAAGTCGACCATCGCCCGGTAAACGTGGTCCAACTACTGGACCATCGGAATCGCCAAATCCGGCCGGGCCCTGAGGTAGACCGCCACGTATGAGGTAGGCCGGCAACCGGTTGGCCCACGTACGTGGCTGCTTGCGACGGCGTGCCTGCTCCTTATCCTTCTCATCTTGCCCCTCCCTCTCCTCTATGGTGGGTTCTCTGGTAAGGAGGGAGAAGATGTCCACATACTTCCCACGCCAGACCTTTTCCTTGGTGGCTTGGGCCAAATGGTCCCCCAGGGGCAACACAGGAACGGCGGGAACTGCGGGCATCTGAAAAGGAGCCTGGACCAACCCGGTCACCCCTAAAACATTCCCAACTGCGCAAGTAGTACCCCCCACACCGGGACCCTGGGTGAGAGCTGGAGTCACCGGGTGGGCCGTCGGCGGCCGAACCGCTGCACCACCCGTGCGAGGCCAAGGCCATTGAAACCCCCCCCAACATTGCCATGTGTGTGGGTGCGCTAGATTGAACCACATACTCACATGCTGCACCCCCATGGGCCGCCCCCACCGGGGGTTCCAACCCACTGGGGGCGTCGGAGCTCACGACCGCATCTGAGCTCGCTGACGGGGCCTGACCAGCACCGGCCTGTCGATCGGGGAGCTGCGAGGCAGTGGCCGATGCCGGGCCACGCGCCTCAGTCAGCTCGACCCGTCCCGCCGCCTGCTGCTGCCCAGCAGACGATGGACGAATCTGCACCCCAAAAGGGGTCCCCTGGGTGGTGACCCTGGCCAGTGAAGCCTCGAGGGCCGCAACGTGGGCCAGAAGGGCCTCCACACTGACGTAGCCCCCCAAGCCAAGAGGGGGCAAAGGGCCGGCCGGCCCACTAACTGCAGGCGCGGGTCCAGATCCCTGGACCCCTGGGCCCATATAGGGCCATGATCCCAAGCCCGGCCCCAGGGCCGGGGAGAACCCTGCCAGGGGAGAGAGCTGAAACCCCCCGCAGGCAGCTGCGCACCAACGGGGGAAGGCCCCGCAGAATGGGCCACGCCAGAGGCAGTGGCCACTGCTTGCGGGCCGAGGGCCGCGGCCCCTACAGGGCCGGTACGCAGACCTCCAGCCCCAGGCTAAGGGGGAATCAACCCCATACCACCGGTCCCGGTGAGCTCGGGCAAAGGAGGCTGCTGGGTAGGCGCGGCCGCGGTCCTCCGACCCGGCTGGCGCATCCGCGCAGAACGAGCCGCGTTCGCAGCCGCCTTCTTCTTAGAGGGTATCGCAGCTAACCGATGGGAAGCCGAAAAGGAGAAAATTCAGCAGCCAAGAGGCTTCCCGGTGAAGGTAAAAGCGACGGAGGTAAGAGGGAAAAACTTCTCTGCTCCGTCGCTTCGTGCGGATTCCCCATGCCCCGTGGGGCATGGAACGGCCCGCCAGAGGCCACCGGGGTGAGAGAAGCTCCCAGCCCGTGGGTTCTGCGGCCGCCAAATTAAGGGGGGTGAATAAAATATAGGGTTTGATTCACCCAATTACCGTGACCTGACCTACGGCTCTGCCAAGTAAGCAGATAGCTGACTCCTGTGAAACATTAAGTGTGTAACTCATCTCCCGGCTCGGGGGAAAATCCCTGGCGCAAATAAGCCATGTTTGCCCCTGCCTAAGCCCTACACAATGGTCTTCCTCGCCCCGTGTTTGTCCAAGTTAATTAACTTCCCTTTGAGAAGTTCCCTATTAACCCGGGTACGTGGGTGAGGTAATTTTCCTGTCCGACGACAGTTTTGCCACCGTTGCGCTTTCTTCCCTATAAATGATGTTGCCTTTTTCCAATAAAGGACTGATCTGATCTCGCTCCTTTTGCCTCGTGTCGTCACTTGATCAGTCTCCTCCGGGACATTAAGGCCACGCCAGTGGCCCCAATTCCTACAGCTTCGCAAAATGGCAGCTCGGCTGCCTCGTGGCCACCCCTTTTATAGAGGAGCTGGCCACGCCCCCTAACTACCCGGATGCCTTCGTCCGATGGGGGGGGGGCCCGCAAAGAGCGCGGCGGCCATTTTGGCGCCGCGCTTGCATTGTCATCTAATGGTCCAATGGCCTTCCTAGTTGGGTTCTTACTTCTAATGTACTTAAAGAAGTCTTTGTTATTTCTCTGAGTATTTTTAACTATACGCTCCTCAAAGTCTTGCTTTGCTTTCCTGATTGTTGCCTTGCATTTGTTCTGCCAGAATTTATGTTGCTGCCTGCTGACCTCATTCGGACAAGCCTTCCATCTTCTAAATGAGCTTTTCTTGCTCTTGATCAGTTCCCGAACAGCTCCTGTAAACCACATCGGAGTCCTCTTGGACCTGGCAGTGCCCTTTTTCCTTTTGGGTATGCATTCCAATTGGGCCTCTGTTATTGTTTTTGTAAACAGCCTCCATGCCTCTTGGAGTGTTTGGACTCTCTCAATTTTCCCTTTTAGCTTCTTTTTTACTAGTTTCCTCAACTTTGGGAAATTTCTTTTTTGAAAATTTAAGGTCTCTGTGTTAGATTTTTTCAGTGACTTGCAGTCTATGGTCAGGTTAAACATAATTGAGTTGTGGTCACTGTTCCCTATTGGACCAGTCACATTAACATCTTGCGCCAGATCCTGAGTATTACTCAGGATCAAGTCAAGGATTCTTGTACCTCTAGTTGGGTCTTCAACCATCTGTCCCAGGGAACAATCATTTAGCATATCTAGGAACGTTATATCTTTATCATGTGCTGAACAACAGTTCACCCAGTCTATGTGAGGGTAATTGAAGTCCCCCATTATAACCAGGCTTCCCTTCTTGGATGCCTCCTTTACAACATTCTCCAACTGCCAGTCTCCCTCAAGAGTTTGAGTTGGAGGCCGATAGTATATGCCTACTGTTAGATCATCCTTGTGGCCTGGTACTCTTACCCACAGAGCTTCTAATGGTGACTCCAAATCACCTAGATATTCCAATTCATACGATTTTATCACTTCTTTGACATACAAGGCTACACCACCTCCCGTTTGCCCCTTCCTATCCTTCCTGTACAGTTTGTAGCCTGGGATAACTGTATCCCATTGGTTATCATCCGTCCACCAGGTTTCAGTGATACCAATAATATCAATATTCTTATCTATTGCTAAGTATTCCAGCTCCCCTATTTTGTTCCGGAGGCTTCTGGCATTTGTATACAAGCTTTCCTGATACAGTCTTTTGAGTCCAGTTGCATTGTTAGACTGCCTCTTGCATCCTTCTGCTAGAGTGCTGGTGACTAGCTCCTTGCTCTGCTCAGTAATTTTTGCATCCTCCTCACTACTCAAGTACACACTTACCCGAACCAGATGCTGCCCAGCTCCTGTCGGCTTTCCCCCAGTTATCAGTTTAAAAGCTGCTCTGCAGCCTTTTTGATGTTGAGTGCCAGCAATCTGGTCCCATCCCTCCTGAACAGATTTGGCTTGTCCCAAAATGTTGTCCAGTTCCTGACAAATCTGAAGTCCTCCTCTCGACACCACCGCCTCATCCACGCATTGAGGCTTCTGAGCTCTGCCTGCCTGGTAGGTCCTGCGCGAGGGACAGGCAGTACTTCTGAAAATGCTACCTTGGAAGTTCGGGACTTCAATCTTCTTCCTAACAACCCGAATTTGGCTTCCAGGACAGACCGCTTGGCCTTCCCAACATCATTGGTACCAACATGTACCATGACCACTGGCTCCTTCCCAGTTCTCTCTAACAATCTATCTAGATTTCTTGTGATGTCTGCAACTTTTGCACCTGGAAGGCAAGTCACCATACGGTTATCATGTGCATCACAAATCCATTTCTCTGTATTTCTAATTATTGAATCGCCTAGTACAAGGAGCCTCTCTCCTGCAATCTGTTCATCTACATGCACCTCATCAACCATATTAAGGGAGAAAACCTCAGTTTGTTCCTGTTGTTTATCTTCCTGTTTTGCATGTTTTGAGTACCAATGGAGCATATTCATATATTTTTTTAGCTGCAAGTCTGCATTGGTAGAAAAAATGTCACAAATCCTGTATAATCTAGTACATTTAGATATCTAGGAAAGTCAGATTTCTGATATTTGCCCTGTTTGGTAGCTGAAGAGCCCACTATATGTTTTACCCCTTCAAGATTGTCCAGAGTTCCAAAATTTACACAATCACTCTACACGGTTGTGAGAATCTACAGTATTACAGAATTCAGTAGATAATTAGTGAGTTAAGCAATGACTTAGAGCTTTCAGAAATGTAGAAATTCTAACAGTCTACTTAAAAGGCTTAGCACTAGAAATATATTGTTCTGCATATTGTGGGAATGCATAGGGTTTGTGCTCATAGTAGCCAGGCACCACACTCCCTTATCTACATGTGCACATTCACTAGGACATCTGCATGCACTTACATTATATGCACATGCTACGTGCAAAATATTCTGCACATCTAGGCTGCACCCTACTTGCTTCATGTTTTCTCTAACTGCAGAAGTACACTCTGTACACACATTCAATTGGTTGCATAGGCTTTTCTCATGTTAGGTAACGTTAAGTGCCTAGCCAACCTAGGGCCTTTGAAATAATCTGAGTCAGCCATGGTTAGGCTCTGTGATGCCCTGAGTGCATGGAAGCACATGCACATACTGCAGTCATTATGTCCAACTGCATATCAGTCCATCTTGGACTGAATTGCAGTAAGCTGTTGTCATTTTTATTAAAAGACCTAAGAAACAAAGTTTGGAAAGTTACATTTAAAAACAAGTAGTTGCTGCTACAGACTCAAGGCTCAAACAAATTAATTAACGTTATAATTACAATTTTAGAAGAAACATTTTACTTGATCAGTTCTTGGCAGTAAATAAAACTAACAGAACTCAGTTAATTCAAAACTGCATATATTTAAATACTATAAGTTGCTAGCCTTGGGTACAAGCCATGACATTAGTTTTCTACAGAAACAGAACACTGGGAACCCTTCTTGAAGAGATTTTAGTGGATGGCTAGGGGCTGCAGTGGCTCAGTGGTTAAGAAGCTCACCTTGTTAGCTGGAAGGCTGGCAAGTCAGCAGTTCGAGACCCGGGTACTGCATGACAGATGGATTGAGCACCCGTCTCTGTCCCAGCTCTTGGGGACATGAAAGGAGCTTCCTTAAGCGGAGTTTCTTCCACAAAAATCCTTTCAATCCAGAATAATTTATGACAAGAAATTATTATTAGTGGATGGCTATAAATAAAAGCACAACCTGAGCAGTATCAAAAGAGTTATCATAGTCTGGTGAAGAAAAGAACTGGCCCTAAAGAGTGAACTGAAGTTGTACAACAGCAGGCATTGTGTGTTGGGCCATCACTTCCTCTGTGGCTGCTTCCCATGGCCAGTGGCTATGCTGGGTGGTGTGGCGAGAGTTAGAGAAAGCTTATCTAGATATTAATGAGATTTGGCAATGGAAGTGACAGGACTGGAAAAGGCGACACTGTCAAAGCTGTCTCTGCACTCATATGCAACATATACGTAAGTCTTCAACTGCCGTAGGTGTTCCTAGTTTTGGACCTAGACCTAGTTTGGGCTACCATGAGGAGATTACATGAGACATAACAATAGAACAAAACAAAAATCCTTCTGCTCCTTCGAAAATACAAATAGCAGTTTAGAGGAGGGAATTTTTGACAAGTATGATAAGTGAAACTTTTTTCTAGTCTTTTCAAGGCTCCTAAGATTTCTCAACAGCTGCTACTTACATGAGAAAAATGTGCAATTGACTCCATGTCCAGTTTGTATCTTTATGTAAGAAATGGGGCAACTTACTGAGATCTTGGGTCTGCGCTGGAAAGTCCTTCAGACTCTTCAGGGTCTTCACCACTGCTGGATGTTCAACCATTGAATTTGCCACTTGGCACCAGAGTCTGGCAGCAGGGTTTGATGGTTCAGAAGAATTCTGCACCATAGAGTGCTATGAGACTGCAAGATAGAGTGTCCTTGTTCCCTTCCCAAAAGAAAAGAAGGGAATGAAGAGGAAGGAAGTAGGTGTGGAGTGTGGCGATGTCTGCTAACACCAGTTCTTCAGCAATGGGGCCAGAAACAGGGGTTATATGAGCCACATAATGCAGGTTGTGGGCCAGAAGTTGCCTGCTTTTGCTTGAGGTGCTGATTGTTGCTCTCACGGCTAATGAAAATACAAGCGCGGTTTCCAAAATGGCCACCGCGCTCTTTGCGGCCCCCCCCCCACCGGACGAAGACATCCGGGTAGTTAGGGGCGTGGCCAGCTCCCTTATAAAAGGGGTGGCCACGAGGCAGCCGAGCTGCCATTTTGCGAAGCGACGGAGCGGAGAGGTTTTTCCCTCTTACCTCCGTCGCTCTTGCCTTGACTGGGAAGCCTTTTGGCTGCTGATTTTCTTCTTTCGGCTTCCCATAGGTTGGACTGAGATGCCTTCGAAGAAGAAGGCGGCCGCGCGCGCAGCTCGTGCGGTTCGCGCGGTTCGGAGGCGCAATCCGGGTCGGAGGACCGCGGCTGCGCCTCCCCAGCTACCGCCTTTGCCTGCACCCACCGGGATCGGTGGGATGGGGTCTATTCCCCCTTGGCCGGAGGCGGGGGACCCAGGCGTGGGTCCAGCAAGGGCTGCGGCCCGCGGCCCGCAAGCGGTGGACACCGCTCCTGGCCATTCTACTGGGCCTTCCTCTATAGGGGCGCAGCTCACCCCGGGGCCTTCCAGCCTTGGGGGGTGGTGTGGTCCCCTTCCCTGGCAGATGCCTACATCGGCCCTACCGGGCCTGGGTGTGGGGTCATGGCCCTATTCGGGCCCCGGGGTACAAGGACCTGTACCCACGCCTGTAGCAGGCAGGCCGGCTGGCCCTGGGCCCCTCGTCAGTGTGGAGGACTTACTGGCCCGCGTTGCGGCCCTTGAGGCTTCCCTGGCTCGGGCCAGCCACGCTGGGGCTCCCTTTGGGGTTCAATTTGACGCGTCGTCTGCTGGGCAGCGGCAGGCGACGGGACGGGTCGAGCTGCTTGAGGCGCGTGGCTCGACTTTGGCCACTGCCTCGCAGCTCCCCAACCAGCAGGCCAGTGCGGGTCAGGCCCCAGCGATGAGCTCTACGGCGGTCGTGAGCTCCGACGCCCCCAGTGGGCCGGAACCCCCGGTGGGGGCGGCCCGCGGCATGTGAGTATGCGGTCCAAACTAGTGCACCTACACACGTGGCCACGTTGGGGGGGGGCTTTCCAATGGCCTTGGCCTCGCGCGGGTGGTGCGGCGGTACAGCCGCTGACGCCCCACCCGGCGACGACAACTACCACCCAGGGCCCCGGGGTGGGGGGTGTTTCCTACCCTGTGGGGAATGTTTTGGGGGTGGCTGGGCTAGTCCAAGCCCCTTTCCAGATGCCCGCAGTTTCTGCGGTGCCTGTCTCGGCCTTGCCGACAGCGGGGTATTCCTTACCACTGGGTGACCACTTGGCACAGGCCACCAAAGAGAAAATATGGCGGGGGGAGTATGTAGATATCTTCTCACTCCTAAACAGGGAGCCCACCAAGGAAGAGAGGGAGGGGCAGGATGAGAAGGATAAGGAGCAGGCACGTCGTCGCAAGCCACCACGTACGTGGGCCAACTGGCTGCCGGCTTACCTCATCTACATGGCGGTGTACCTGAGGGCCCGGCCGGATTTGGCAATTCCGATGGTCCAGTATTTAGACAACATCTATCGGGCGATGGTTGACTTTCCGGGCCCGTCATGGTTGGCTTATGACGAGGAATTCCGTATGCGGATTCCCCTGCACCCTGAGATGAGGTGGGATGAGCCATGCCAGAGGCTTTGGCTTCTGTACATGACGCCCACGCGCCCCGCGCCAGGGGAAAGATACCATTGTGGACATGCGGTCCAGCGAGCGGCTCCAGCACAGGTTCCCCGCCAGGTGGCGGGGCAGGGGGTTCCAGCCCGCCTGCTGTGCTGGACTTTCTCATCCTATGGTTCCTGCAATAGGAAGAATTGCAAGTACAGACATGAGTGTCCCACCTGTGCGGGCCCCCACGCAGCCTCTGCCTGTCCCAGGCCTGGAGGGACGCGGGGCAGAGGGAGGGGCGGACAGTGGGCTGGCAAGACTGCCGCAGATGGAGTTGGTTCACCGAAAGGCTCCCTCCCCAATTAATGTGGACATGTTGGAGCGTTGGCTCACATTGTACCCGAAAGGGGAGGATGCGGATTATCTCCTTCAGGGCTTTAGGCAGGGGTTCTGTATCCCTTTCATGGGTGATAGGTCCCCTCAGGATGCCCCCAACCTTTTGTCCCTTAGGGGGAGGGAGGAGGTTGCTGCTGCCAGCATTAGTAAGGAGGTCGATGCGGGCAGGGTCGCTGGCCCTTTCCCTGCACCCCCGTTTCCCAACCTTAAGGTATCGCCCCTGGGCTTGGTTCCCAAAAAGTCTCTAGGCGAGTTTCGCCTTATCCATCACTTGTCCTACCCAGCCGGACGATCGGTCAATGATGCTATCCCTGATGACCTTTGCTCAGTCAGGTATACATCTTTTGACCACGCGCTGCGCATGGTGCGCTCATGTGGCCCGGGTGCGCTGCTGGCTAAGTGCGACATTAAGTCGGCTTTTCGCCTCTTGCCGGTGCACCCGGGCGACTTTGAATTGCTGGGTTTCAAATTTCGGGGCGAATATTACTTTGATAAGGCCATGCCTTTTGGCTGTCCCATATCATGCTCGGCTTTCGAGCGTTTCAGTACCTTCCTAGAGTGGGCTTTCGTCCGCAGGTCAGGGTCACGGTCTGTAGCCCATTACCTGGATGACTTTTTATTCGGGGGTGAACGGGGCTGGGACACGTGTACACGTCTCCTCAACACATTTCAGACGCTAATGGAGGAACTCGGTGTCCCTTTAGCGCCCGAAAAGACCGAGGGCCCATCTACCCAGATAGTCTTCCTGGGGGTGGAGATTGACACGATAGCGCAGGCTTCTAGGTGCTGTCTAAGGCGGATGCAAGTCGTAGGGCACTGGAACTCGAGGATGTCTGTGTTGCCAAAGACTGGGCTCAGTTGAGGATATGCTCCTCTAAGACGGATCAGCATGGCGTAGGCAGTGGTGTGCGACTGCTACGGTGTTCTTTGGCAGACATCTGTCCGGTTGGTGCCCTACAGGAGTTCCTTGCACTGCGTGGCACGCACCATGGCCCGTTTTTCTGTCACCAAGATGGGTCTCCCCTTACTAAATTTCAATTTTGGAAGGTGACGGGCAAAGCGCTGGCCAGTGTGGGCCTCCCAGGTGCCCGCTATGGCACCCATTCATTCTGTATAGGGGCGGCCTCAACCGCAGCTGCTTTTGGGTACTCCGGGGCTGACATACGCAGCATGGGAAGGTGGGTTCGCAATGTTTTCAGTTTTATGTGCGCCCACTTCCGCCGTGAGTACCAATCCAGTCACCTTACCTTCTTTTCCTCAATTTTCTTTACAGACCCTGGGTGTCGTATTACACCGGTGACAGTATGGCTGGTGGGCCATAGCTACGTGCACAGGGCAGCGCGTTACGCTGCGGCGACAGAGTGGGGACCCCGACTGGGACTGGGTGCATACGCAAGTCTCACATGGCATGGTAAGCCCGGGATGTTATGGCGGGAGCTGCTGCCTTTCCTTTTTTCAGGCCAGAATGCTGACCCGCCTGACATTCTGATCATACACCTGGGGGGCAATGATTTGGGCCAGGTCACCGGCTTATCGCTGAAGCATGCGATTTGCGAGGACCTCGCCTACCTGCATTACGTCTGGCCCGCCACAACCCTTGTTTGGTT
Organism: Bradypodion pumilum; assembly: GCA_035047305.1. Taxonomy (NCBI): domain Eukaryota; kingdom Metazoa; phylum Chordata; class Lepidosauria; order Squamata; family Chamaeleonidae; genus Bradypodion; species Bradypodion pumilum. The sequence goes on from JAWDJD010000001.1 coordinate 377,940,204, forward strand.
GGACATGGTCCCGCGCCATTCCTACAGAGGGGGTGTTGACATCCTGGCCCTTGACCGCACTAGACGCATGGTGAATAGGGCAGTGGCGCGGTTCCTTGTCGACAGGGAATGGGGGAGGGTCAGTCGTCACCCCGCTATTAGCCTACAAAATTATGACTTGTATGCAGGGGATGGGGCCCATCTGTCGCGAGGAGGTATGGACCTCCTGTTGGGTGATTGGCGAGCAGGCCTGTTGACCGAGCTGACGGTCTGGGGGGGGGGGGCGTCGAGCCTTCTTTGAAGCCCCTCCGTGTGGCGGGTAGCACTGGTAAGGTAAACATTATGACCCACAGGTATCCGGCAAGTTCGCAATTGACTGGACAACACTAGACAGGCATAAGTTGGTTAAACGTTGTCCGGTCAACGACGAACTAGGCGACGGGGTGATGGCTATAGCTAGACAGCATGCATCACCCCGTGATTTTACGGATACGCGTCAGAGGGTGGGGTCATTAGTTAGATATTGACTACGGTCAACAATTTGTTTGTTGTCAACAAACAAATTGATACAAATGGATACATTGTAGCAATTGTCGTTGGCAATTTTGGGTGGTACCTTACCAGTGTTACTTCGGCCTGCTTGCCTTAAGAATTATGATTGGTCAATTACCAATGGAAATTTATAATTCGGACTAGGGCATGAATCAATAAATGTGGCCCAATGCCGTTATCCACTTTTATCAGTGTCTGAGTCCTTTATTGGGGAGTGCGCCTGCAATGCAAGCGCGGCGCCAAAATGGCCACCGCGCTCTTTGCGGGGGCCCCCCCACCGGACGAACACATCCGGGTAGTTATAAGCTCCCTTATAAAAGGGGTGGCCACGAGGCAGCCGAGCTGCCATTTTGCGAAGCGACGGAGCGGAGAAGTTTTTCCCCTCCACCCCCTCCCTAGTTAACAGTGTGATGTTTTGGTCGCTTCGGGGCCGGGTGGGAATTTTTGGCTGGGACCCATATTGGCTTCCCGGTCCTGGTTTTTTCGCCCATCCCACACTGTTGCTATGGTTTGACATAGGGGTTTTTCTGTTGCTGCTGTTGACTTTGGTCACATGGGCGGGTAGCACTGGTAAGGTAAACATTATGACCCACAGGTATCCGGCAAGTTCGCAATTGACTGGACAACACTAGACAGGCATAAGTTGGTTAAACGTTGTCCGGTCAACGACAAACTAGGCGACGGGGTGATGGCTATAGCTAGACAGCATGCATCACCCCGTGATTTTACGGATACGCGTCACAGGGTGGGGTCATTAGTTAGATATTGACTACGGTCAACAATTTGTTTGTTGTCAACAAACAAATTGATACAAATGGATACATTGTAGCAATTGCCGTTGGCAATTTTGGGTGGTACCTTACCAGTGTTACTTCGGCCTGCTTGCCTTAAGAATTATGATTGGTCAATTACCAATGGAAATTTATAATTCGGACTAGGGCATGAATCAATAAATGTGGCCCAATGCCGTTATCCACTTTTATCAGTGTCTGAGTCCTTTATTGGGGGGTGCGCCTGCAATGAGAACTGACATAGCAATAGCAGTCTGCTAGGAGGGCAAAAACGCTGAGTTACTCACACAAAGCTTTTTGGCCTCGGAGGGACATCAAAGATGCTTACCAGAACAATGGGTTTCTGTTGTGTCATGTATAATAATATCAGTTCAGTGTTGTGCTGTTCTCTCTGAATAGTATGCATATATTACTTTGATCTATTCCTCAAGCTCTTATGTGCTCATCAACCAGCTAGGGAGCAAGGGAGAATGATACCTAGTTGATTAATTTAAGAAGACATGGCTTTGCCCTGATCAACCTTAGAAGGAGAATGTGAAAAGATCCCTGATGAAAGAATTGTCTCTTTTTTGTAGTCCATCGCATCATGCTAGCTCAAGACGTACAGCCAGTGCACATGAAATGGATGTAGTAGAACCAGCCACTCACTTCCAGCCAAGAGGCATCAGCCAGAAAAACATGGCAAAGAGAGGTGGATTGTCCATTGTTCAAAGCACCCTTGGCTGCTGTTGTGTCCTAAAGCCTGTGCCTTTAAACAATGTACCTATCCATGTGTATCCAATGTAACCTTTTCTATGTGCAACATTGTAACCTCCAGCTGCATCACTGTAACCTTAATAGGACGCGAGCTAGTGACCACTAGATGGCAATAGCGAGCGTCCAAGCTCATTGGTCCAAGACTCACCTTGAACAACAGCGCGGGAAGATTCCCGCCACTACCTTCACCTGGACAAGAAGGGCGTGACCTGCAATGACGTCACGCAGCCTGTAGCCAATAGGCTATCAAGGAGCCACATTCAAATGTATAGCCACTGTATATATTGAGCTGTTCGTCCGCCATTACCACATGTTCCCTCTGACCAGCATGTAATAAAGTTGTGTTAAGCCAGCTCTTCGGCTGTCCTGGTGTCTTTGGTCCAATACACTAAATTGGCGACGAAGGTGGGATAATGGCTGCCCACGGGACCAAGACATACGCCGGTTTCGACATCAAGAAACCGCAAGATTGGGAACTCTTCGAAATGGACTTCCAAGGTGCGCTGGTGGAGTTCGAGGTTACGGACGACGCAAAGAAGAGAGCCATCCTCACCAGAATGCTCGGGCACGAGGGAAAGAGGGTACTGATTGACCTCATCGCACCCAAAAAGGCGGCTGAATTCAAGGCAAAAGAGCTCCTGACGGTGCTGAGAGACCATTTCCGGCCCTCGGTAGCGATGTTTCCCGCTCGGAGCGCATTTTGGAGGCGAGTCCAAGCGCCTGATGAGTCGGTCGCCGCTTTTGTAGCGGCCCTGCGCCTGGCTGCCGGCCCGTGCAAATGGGAGAATTTGGAAGTCACCCTCAGGGACTGCGTGCTATGCGGCCTGAAGGACGCCGAGATTCAGCGAACGCTAATGAATCAGGAGCCGCCCCCCACGTTGCAGGAGGTCCTGAAAGCGGCACAGGCCGCGGAAGCCACGAAGGCAGGGGTGCAAGAGCTCCAGGACTGGCGGCCGAAGGCCGACAAAGCAGAGAGTTCGGTGCACGCAGCCCGGCGAATTTCGAAATCGTCCGCCGAAAGCAGCGACGACGAGGACGTCCGGAGGGTCCGAAAGGAGGGCCGGCGTTGCGACGGCTGCGGGGCGGCTCACGACCGTGCCAGGTGCCCGTTCAGAAAGGCCGAGTGCCACAACTGCGGGCGACGCGGGCACATAGCCAAAGTCTGCAGACAACGGCGCAAGGACCGGAGGAGCTCGCCCGACCGCCCAGCGAGGGACCGGAGGAGCTCGCCTGACCGCCCAACGAGGCCAGACCGCTCGACGAGACTAAAGGATGGCGCCCGGCCCGCGAGGAAGCAGGACGGCGTGGGCCGCATCTCCGACGACAGCGACGACGACGCCCCGGTTTTCAGCGTGTCCATGGGACACCCCCGTTACTTTGTTGAGGTACTGGTGCAAGGGGCCCCTGTTAGGATGGAGATTGACTCTGGCTCCTCTTACTCCATTATTTCCCAGAGGGAGTTTTTGAGAATTGCCTCCCGCGTACGGCCCAAGCTCAAAGCGTTGAGGTCCACGCTTCGGGACGTGCAAGGGAACAGTATCCCGGTGTTGGGGGTTGGGAATTTCCAGGTTCAGTACAAGCGGCACGCCGCGAAACTCCCCCTAGTCGTTCTTAAGGGAGGTAATTGCAGCCTCCTCGGGACTCAATGGTTTCAGCCCCTGGGTCTGTTCATTGGGGGGGGTGCACGCCGTTGGGTCTGACCCGATACAGGAGGTGTGCGACGCGCACCCCGAAGTCTTCAAGAAGGGACTTGGGAAATTCAATGGACCCCCAGTAACGTTCGACCTGGACCTGGAGGTCCGCCCAATCAGACTTAAACCGCGCAGGGTGCCCTTTGCACTCAAGGACAAAATAGAGGCGGAACTGGACAAATTAGTGGGCCAGGGGATTCTTGTTCCTGTTGATTCCACGGAGTGGGAAACTCCAATTGTCACAGCATTGAAGGCCAATGGGGAGGTTCGCATTTGCGCCGATTATAAGTGCACCATTAATAAGGCAATCCGCCCTAATGCGTACCCGGTGCCGGTGGTCAGCCATTTGCTAGCCAGGTTACATGGGGGGAAGTGTTTCGCTAAGCTCGACCTGGCACAGGCCTATCAGCAACTCATGGTAACCCCTGCCGCAGCTGCTTCACAGACCATAATCACGCATAAGGGGGCGTTCCAGGTGACGCGCCTCCAATTCGGCGTGAACTCGGCGCCTGGAATTTTCCAGTCGCTCGTGGAACGTCTCCTCAAAGGGCTGGACGGCGTTTTACCATATTTTGATGACGTATTGATAACGGGGGGGAGTGAGGTTGAGTTGGCTAAAAGGCTAGACAAGGTCCTGGCGGCGTTCGAACGGGCGGGGTTGAGGTTGCGAAAAGACAAATGCGTCTTCTTCGCGAAGGAGGTTGAGTTCTTAGGGTTCCGAGTAACGCCCGAGGGGATCAAACCGTCCAAATCCAAGGTGGCCGCCATCAAGAAGGCCCCTCGACCCACATCCAAGCCCGAGTTGCAGTCGTTCCTAGGGCTCTTAAATTTCTACCACTCCTTCCTTCCACGGAAGACGGCGGTGGCTGAGCCGCTTCACAAGTTGCTCAAGAAGGATGCGGCATGGATGTGGGGCGATGACCAGGAGAGGGCATTCACGGAACTGAAACAACTCCTGGCGTCTGACGCCATTCTGACCCATTTCGACCCCAAACGGCCGGTGGTACTGGTCTGTGATGCATCCCTGGTGGGGGTGGGGGCAGTGTTATGCCACGTGTTGGAAAACGGGAGGGAGGCCCCAATAGCGTTTTACTCCAGGTCCCTGTCCCAAGCGGAGAGAAACTACGCCCAGACAGACAGGGAGGCGCTGGCGATAGTTGCGGGGACCAAAAAATTTCACGATTTTCTGTATGGCCGCCCCTTCACCATCGTGACCGACCACAAGCCCCTACTAGGCATTTTTACCGCAGACAAGCCCACGCCACAGATCCTGTCCCCGAGAATGCTTAGGTGGGCCATTTTTCTCAACGCCTACCAGCACGCGTTGGTGTACCGGCCCGGGAAAGAGATCAGCCATGTGGACGCCCTGTCGAGGTCCCCCCTCCCCCTGACGCCCAGCCAGGTGAGCAAGGGGGAGCGGGACCATCAGGTTCTCATGATAGAGGTACTGGATTCGCCCCCCCGTAGTGCCCGCCGACATTGCCACAGCGACAAGGAAGGACAAGACGTTGGCGGCGGTTTGCTCCTGGGTACAGAAGGGGTGGCCGGCGTCTTCCCCAGCAGAGGAATTCGCCCCATTTTTTAGGAAGAAGCTGGAACTGTCCCTAGAGAGGGGATGCCTCTTGTGGGGGCAGCGGGTGGTGGTCCCCACTTCCCTTCGACCGCGGGTGCTTAAACTGCTGCACGTCAGCCACCCCGGAATTGTGCGCTCCAAAGCGCTGGCCCTAAGTTACTTCTGGTGGCCCCAGTTAGATGCCGACATCGAGCACATGGTCGGCACTTGCGAGAGCTGCCAATGCTCCAGACCGGAGGAGGCCCGCCTTCCCCACAGGGAATGGGACGCGGCTAAGGGGCCGTGGTCCCGGGTGCACATAGATTTCGCGGGCCCGTTCCGAGGAACCCTGTTTCTCCTTGTTGTGGACGCTTTCTCCAAGTGGTTGGAGGTCATCCCAGTCACGAGCACCTCCTCGGCCGCGACAATTAAGCATTTGCGGAGGATTTTTTCCACGTTCGGCATACCCGACACTCTAATTAGCGATAACGCTAGTTGCTTCACGTCCGCTGAGTTCAGGGCATTCACAGAGATCAACGCCATCCGGCATATCACCTCCGCCCCTTTCCATCCGGCCACCAATGGCCAAGTGGAGCGCCTCGTACGCACCACGAAGGACGCGCTGCGGCGCATGGGCCCCGGGGACCTCAACCTGCAAGTGTGTCAGTTTCTGTTAGGGTACAGGGTGACCCACTAGCGTCAGGCTACTCCCCTGCGGAGCTTTTAATGCACAGGAAGCTGACCACCTTACTCACTAGACTAGATCCCACGAGAGTTGAGGACAAGGGGAGGAACATAGGGTTAGAAGCCACCAAGAGTTTCAGCGTGGGTGCCCCAGTACATTGCAGGAACTACGCCAGCGCGGGGCCTGCCTGGGTGCCGGGGGTGGTTGTGGAACAGACCAGTCCCGTATCGTACCGCGTGGAGACCAACACAGGTCTACTGTGGCGGCGGCACGCGGACCAGCTCCGGAGCCGGGTCCCAGGAAATCAGGGCGCCGATAAAACGGATACAAATTCAGCGTTAGGGTTCTCCCCCACCCGTTTAGCCCAAGGGGGAGGGGAGGGGGGTCCAGAGTCCCCACCAAGGGGGGAGGAGAAGGAATTTGTCCTCGTAGATATCCCGCGGGATCCCCCAACAGAGTTTGATTTTGATTTTCAGAACCGGGGGGGGGGGGTTTCGGAGTGGTCCCCTACCCATCCAAGTGAGAAGAGGGGTTTTACGTTAGCCCCTGGTGCCCCCGGTTCAACCACAACGGAATCTACCTTTTCCCCTAAAGCTGCAAAACCGCAGCAAGCCTCTAACAAGTCTCCCTCTCCCATTACAGGACAAGGGTCCAGGGAACAAGGAAGCGGGAGCGGCCCCCGGGGGGGGGCAACCCACATCGCTGCCCAAACGCGAGTGCAATAAACCATCTTGGCTAAGAGACTTCGTCTCATCCTAGGGGGGAGGGGTGTTGTGTCCTAAAGCCTGTGCCTTTAAACAATGTACCTATCCATGTGTATCCAATGTAACCTTTTCTATGTGCAACATTGTAACCTCCAGCTGCATCACTGTAACCTTAATAGGACGCGAGCTAGTGACCACTAGATGGCAATAGCGAGCGTCCAAGCTCATTGGTCCAAGACTCACCTTGAACAACAGCGCGGGAAGATTCCCGCCACTACCTTCACCTGGACAAGAAGGGCGTGACCTGCAATGACGTCACGCAGCCTGTAGCCAATAGGCTATCAAGGAGCCACATTCAAATGTATAGCCACTGTATATATTGAGCTGTTCGTCCGCCATTACCACATGTTCCCTCTGACCAGCATGTAATAAAGTTGTGTTAAGCCAGCTCTTCGGCTGTCCTGGTGTCTTTGGTCCCATACACTAAAGCTGCTTTTTAGGAAAGTGGTCCAGAGATCAGCACAACCCACCCACATCGGAAAAGCCTTTTGGTACTGAACATGCTGGTAGGGATAGTCTGGAAGCTAGAGCCCCCCAAAGAAAATGCATGCATCTTTGGTTATGATGAACCTTTACATGTTACATTTTTGGCAAATAACTTCACAGGATGCTTAGTAGTATATTGTGTGAAGCAGAAAGAATAGGTTACTCTGTCTTAGACTAAGTATTTGTTCCTTTCTAGTATGTTTCCGCAGATGACAGAGGTCCCTGGCATGCTGTGGTCCATGGGGACACAAAGAGTACGACTTGACTGTGCAACTGAACAACAACAAGTATGTTTCTATTACCTTCTATTGATGTTGTCAGAAGAAAAGATTGTCCTGAGGTAACAAAGAGGTTTATTCCATAGGATGAGCTAAACCCAATTTATCTGATTACATTTTTGGCATTGGAATACTCCTACAGCCTTTGATGAGTTTGTTCATTAATTGCACAGAAATTGTGTTTGTCCATTCAAGATGTATTGTTCTTACAGAGAATAACGTGTAACATTTATTTGCCCTTGGAGACAATATTGTGATCAAATTTGCTGTGTGATCCTTGGTTGGGAGCATGAGCAATGTAGGAAAGACAAAGAAGTCTTAGCCAGGAGCCACAGCACCAAAACAGCAACAGATATAGGAAACAAAGCTAATAACTGGGCTATTTCAAAAGGTGAATAACCACAAAATTAAAGTATTGTACTTTGGGACTGCAGTGGCTCAAGTGACTAACATGCTGACTGGGAGGCGGAAGGTCAGCAGTTCGATTCCCGAGTACTGCAGGACAGAATGAGCTCCCGTCTCTGTCCCAGCTCCTGCCAACCTAGCAGTTCAAAAGCAAGAAATTGCAAGTAGATAAATAGGGGCCACTTCAGTGGGAAGGTAACAGCGTTCCGTGCGCTCTGGTGTCTAGTCATGCCTGCCACATGACCACAGAAACGTCTGCAGCAGACAACACTGGCTCTTCAGCTTTGAAACAGAGATGAGCACTGCACCCTAGAGTCGGATACGACTGACTTTCGAGCAAGGGAACCCTTTACCTTTACCTTACTGTACTTTTGGGGAACAACTTCTGTTTTTTCCTACATTTTTGAAAGAGTGGTTTGGGAAAGACAACCCATTTCTAAAATTGATTAGCAATGGATTAAATCTCTCTTGGAAAGGGCTCAGACTAGATGCTTCAAATGTAAGTGCTAAAAAAAAATCCACTACAGAAGACCATTTCAAAATCATTTGTTCAAGCGTTCTGAAATATGTTTGAAGCATTTCCTTAGAAGATACTTGTTTCTTAAAGAAAAACAAAACTGTATGTTTGGAATAAGTGCAGAGAGAAACCCCAGTAAGATCCATGCTTGCTCAGCCCCAAGTGGCACCAGTTGACCCAAAAGGGGGTGGGGGTGGAGAAGAGATGGATGAGCACTTCCTCCTGACCATCCTGTGATATGGCAGAACTCTATGGCAGCCTGGAACAAAATGGGCAGGGGCAACTAGAGAAATGGTTTTCAATGAGCCACTCAGTGCCCTTCTTCCAAAGTTAGTGTGATGGCCATATGGGAAGAACTAATGCCGCTGTTTGCATACATATGTATATTCTAGTTTACATGTTGTGGCCCACTCATTCACAGGTGAACAAGTGCAAAGCTAGAAATGATTTTAAAAAATAAATTAAAGATATTTACAGTGAGTCTTACTTGAGGGGAGAGAAAAGGAGTCAGATTCCTTATGTGCCTGCTAACCATACAAGGAAGAAGCTAATTGTGAATGGGTAACTTCCCCATCCTTATCTTCCTCCTTTTGATTTTTTTATCTTCGAATCAGTTTGGGACAGTGTGGCCTTTTACATGGGGGATGGGCTTTCCTAAAGGAGGACATGTGGCAGCCTAAACTCATTTGAACACTTCTATTTTCACCTAACATAAACACACAGCCATCAGATGATTATTATATAAAAAGATATGGAAGTTCTATCCAATCCTCATGAGTTCCCATGGGTCAATTCAGCTAATAATCTCATTTCTTTTTTTTTTTAAAAAAACCTGTTTGTTATAGTGCAATGAGGACATAGGTTTCTAGATTTAATAATTATAGAAATAGGCTTATTAAATGGATTTCCAAGACTGAAAACATTGGCCTAAATCCATTTACTAGTCCCCCAAAAGTATGCCTGCTGAATTAAAAGGATTTACACAACACATTTGTGTATATTTGTGTGTAATGTAAAAAGGCAAAGGTCTCCCTTGCTTGAAAGCCAGTCACATCTGATTCTAAGGAGCAGTGTTCAACTCTATTTACTATCAAAGAACCACCACCGCATTCTGCTTCTACAGACATTTCCATGGTCATGTGGCAGGCATGGCTAGACGCTGGAGTGCATGGAATGTTGATATCTTTCCTGCCAAAGCAGTACCTATTTATCTACTTGCAAATTCTTGCTTTAAAATTGTTAGGTTGGCAGGAGCTGGGACAGACAACAAGAACTCACTCTGTCATACAGCACTTGGGTCTTGTACCCTTCTGTGTACTGCCATAATAATTCCAGTTTATGGTGACACCTAGTAAGATTTATGATATATGTGAGATTTTCAAGAAGTATTTTACCATTACCACCCTTACCCCCTTTGAGTTTCAATGGCCATGTAGAGATTTGAATCCAAGTTTCACTATGCCACTCTGAGTCTCTACACAGGGTAATAGATTCAGTGGGCCTACTCTAGTTGGAATAGCTATTGAATTTAGCCTGTTAATTTCTAAGATAAACTGTCTGGGGCTTATTAAAACAAGCAAACATGCAAAATGATTCTGATCTACCTTTGAGGTAAATGAAGCAAACAGCTGCAAAATAAATTACTGTTAAGCCTCTTTTCATGACTGATTGAAATAAAATGATATGAAGTGGTTAATTAAATAGTAGGGGGATGCTGAAGCATAAAGAAAAAACACCACTCAGTCACAGACGAGCATAAGGTGGGTGTTTGTATTATTTCACATGATATGGCTGGGACAAATCTGTGAAAACAATCACATTTCCCAGTGATAATATTTAACGGTACCAAATTCAGGACTAACAAAAAGCAAGACTGCTTCAATGGAGGTGGCACCCCCAAGAGAAGATGTCTAGACAGCACATATAATAGCGGTATATTTGTTGTGTTCAGAAAGACTGCTTGAGTTGGCTGTATGTGTGTATGGGTGCATGTACGTGTACTGCAGAATGAAAACGGACAGCACTCAGGACGAGCTATGAGAGGTAAAGTAAGAAGGGTGAACAAAGGACAAGTTTTAGAAGAAATTTGGCCGACAGGCTTCAGAAGTGACATATGATTATCTGTTAAGGTAACAGCTGCATGTCTTGTGCAATCTAGTCAGCTCCACAGGAGACTGGAGGGATTCAGGGGAGGGCTATGGAAGGGAAGGCAGAAACCCTTGGATCCTCCAGACTGATTCAGTCTTTTCTAGAAATGCTGACTCAAAACACAAGCACACACACAGATTACTTTGAACAAAGGAGGCGTCTGACAGATTCCCTCCAATTTGGTCAGTAAACCAACTCCATATTGGTATCAGGCCAGCATGACTCAGGGAGCAAAGAAGCACAGCAGCTATTAGAGACCTCCTGTGTTAGTCACTGCTAGATAAGGGAGAATTAGCTGGGAACGTCCCTACCCGACAAATGAATTAGACTTATGTGAGAGCACTGAGGATTTGTGTCTGGCATGGGGATTCTTCAATGTGCAATTTCACCAGGCAGGCAGCACATAGGTCAGTTATGGCAAACCTTGGCACTCCAGATGTTCTTGGACTTCAATTCCCAGAAGCCCAAGTCAGCACTCCTGTTGATCAGGGCTTCTGGGAACAGAAGTTCAAAAACACCTGGAGTGCCAAGGTTCACCATCACTGACATAGGTGAAGGTCAGCTCTTATCTTCCCTCATTGTTTCCCAAACATTGCCACATATAACAATGAGTTTTGGGAAGAGGAGAGCTTTGAACATAAGAACATAAGAACATAAGAACAGCCTTGCTGGAACAGGCCACAGCCCATCCAGTCCAGCATTCTGTCTCACACAGTGGCTCACCATTTCCTTCAGGGTATTCCCAAGGAGATGCCTTCACCTGCTTAGGATTCCCTGGAAATGGCATTGAGAGATATCCTGCCTATCTCTCCAATCCGGAGGTTGTCCTTAGGTAGCCATAATTATAGCCATTGATACACTTGTCCTCCATGAACTTGTCTAATCCTTTCTTAAAGCTGTCAAGACTGACAGCTGTCACCACTTCTTCTGGCAGGGATTCACCAGTAATCCTCTGGGTGAAAAAGTACTTTCTCTTATTTGTTTGAGAACTGGTACCCAAAAGTTTCATGGAGTGTCCCCTAGTTCTAGTGTTGTGCGATAGGGAAAACAGTTTTTCCTTATCTACTTTGTCCACACCGTGCATGATTTTATAAACTTCAATCAGGTCACCTCTTAGACGGCGTCGTTCAAGAGTGAAAAGGCCCAACTGTTGCAGCCTCAGATGGTAAGGAAGGTGTTCCAGTCCCCTAATCATTCTGGTTGCCCTCCTCTGTACTTTCTCCAACTCCATAATATCCTTCTGGAGGTATGGCGACCAGAACTGTACACAATATTCCAGATGGGGCCTCACCATAGATTTATAAAGAGGCAAAATGACACTTGCTGACTTATTTTCTATACCCTTCCTAATGATCCCTAACATTGAGTTTGCTTTTTTCACTGCTGAGGCACACTGGGTTGACATCTTCATTGAGCTGTCCACCAAGACACCAAGGTCCCTTTCCTGGTTTGTCGCAGAGAGTTCAGACCCCATCAGTTTATAAATGTAATTGGGGTTTTTTGCCCCAACATGCATCACTCTGCACTTACTAGTGTTGAAGCTCATTTGCCACTGTTTTGCCCACTCCCCCAGTGTCAAGAGATCCCTCTGGAGCTCCTCACAATCTCTCACAGTTTTCACTACCCTGTATAATTTAGTGTCGTCAGCAAATTTGGCTACCTTGCTTTTTACTCCTACCTCTAGATCATTTATGAAGAGGTTGAAAAGCAGGGGTCCCAGTACTGAACCTTGGGGGACCCCACTCTTTACTTCCCTCCACTTGGAGAAGTGTCCATTTAGTGCTACCCTCTGTTTCCTGTCCCTTAGCCAGTTGCTGATCCAGGACAAGACCTGTCCCTTTATTCCATGACTGGTAAGTTTATTCAAGAGCCTTTGGTGTGGGACCTTGTCAAAAGCCTTCTGAAAGTCCAGATAAACAATGTCAACTGGATCCCCCTTATCCACATGCTTGTTGACACTCTCAAAAAATTCCAACAGATTAGTGAGGCATGATTTGCCCTTGTAAAAGCCATGTTGGCTCTCCTTTAGCAGCGCCTTCTCTTCTATGTACCTATTAATTCTATCTTTTAGGATGGTTTCCATCACTTTACCTGGCACACATGTCAAACTGACAGGTCGGTAATTTCCTGGATCACCCCTGGATCCTTTTTTGAAGATTGGTGTTACATTCGCTACCTTCCAGTCATCAGGTACAAAGCCTGATTTGAGGGAAAGATTATATATTTTGGCTAGGAGATCAGCAATTTCATCTTTACGTTCCCTGAGAACTCGTGGATGGATGCCATCTGGTCCTAGTGATTTGTTAGTGTTTAGCTTAACAAGACATGCAAGGACCTCCTCCCTGGTTATTTTTATCTTGCTTAATTCTTCGGTTTCCCTCCCTACGAAGATAGGCTCTGTTTTGGGCATGTGGTCTCTGTCTTCTTCAGTGAATACTGAAGCAAAGAATTCATTGAGTTTCTCTGCAATCTCTGTTTCCTCTTTAATAACCCCTTGCCTTCCATTGTCATCTAATGGTCCAATGGCCTTCCTAGTTGGGTTCTTACTTCTAATGTACTTAAATAAGTCTTTGTTATTTCTCTGAGTATTTTTAGCTATACGCTCCTCAAAGTCTTGCTTTGCTGTCCTGATTGTTGCCTTGCATTTGTTCTGCCATAATTTATGTTTCTGCCTGCTGTCCTCATTCGGACAAGCCTTCCATCTTCTAAATGAGCTTTTCTTGCTCTTGATCACTTCCCGAACAGCTCCTGTAAGCCACATCGGAGTCCTCTTGGACCTGGCAGTGCCCTTTTTCCTTTTGGGTATGCATTCCAATTGGGCCTCTGTTATTGTTTTTATAAACAACCTCCATGCCTCTTGGAGTGTTTGGACTCTCTCAATTTTCCCTTTCAGTTTCTTTTTTACTAGTTTCCTCATCTTAGGGAAATTTCCTTTTTGAAAATTTAAGGTCTCTGTGTTAGATTTTATCAGTGACTTGCGGTCTATGATCAAGTTAAACATAATTGAGTTGTGGTCACTGTTCCCTATTGGATCAGTCACATTAACATCTTGCACCAGATCCTGAGTATTACTCAGGATCAAGTCAAGGATTTTTGTACCTCTAGTTGGGTCTTCAACCATCTGTCCCAGGGAACAATCATTTAGCATATTTAGGAACTTTATCTCTTTATCATGTGCTGAACAACAGTTCACCCAGTCTATGTGAGGGTAATTGAAGTCCCCCATTATAACCAGGCTTCCCTTCCTGGATGCCTCCTTTACAACATTCTCCAACTGCCAGTCTCCCTCAAGAGTTTGGGTCGGAGGCCGATAGTATATGCCTACTGTTAGACCATCCTTGTGGCCTGGTACTCTTATCCACAGAGCTTCTAATGGTGACTCTAAATCACCTAGATATTCCAATTCATACGATTTTATCACTTCTTTGACATACAAGGCTACACCACCTCCTGTTTGCCCCTTCCTATCCTTCCTGTACAGTTTGTAGCCTGGGATAACTGTATCCCATTGGTTATCATCCGTCCACCAGGTTTCAGTGATACCAATAATATCAATATTCTTATCTATTGCTAAGTATTCCAGCTCCCCTATTTTGTTCCGGAGGCTTCTGGCATTTGTATACAAGCATTTATATATGCTTTCCTGATACAGTCTTTTGAGTCCAGTTGCATTGTTAGACTGCCTCTTGCATCCTTCTGCTAGAGTGCTGGTGACTAGCTCCTTGCTCTGATCAGTAATTTTTGCATCCTCCTCACTACTCAAGTACACACTTTCCCGAACCGGATGCTGCCCAGCTCCTGTCGGCTTTCCCCCAGTTATCAGTTTAAAAGCTGCTCTGCAGCCCTTTTGATGTTGAGTGCCAGCAATCTGGTCCCATCATGGTTTAAATGCAACCCATCCCTCCTGAACAGATTTGGCTTGTCCCAAAATGTTCTCCAGTTCCTGACAAATCTGAAGCCCTCCTCTCGACACCACCGCCTCATCCACGCATTGAGGCTTCTGAGCTCTGCCTGCCTGGTAGGTCCTGCGCGAGGGACAGGCAGCACTTCTGAAAATGCTACCTTGGAAGTCCGGGACTTCATTCTTCTTCTTAACAACCTAAATTTGGCTTTCATTCATACAAACCTGTGCTTTTTCTGCTAAGCTTAACTGCTAGATAGAGTGTACTGTTGAGAAGAGGAAGGCACAGATCAGATCCTAAAGAACCATGGCCTTCCATGGACCTGATCTAGTTTCACCGGTACTTAACATTTCTTTATTAATATCAATGCCCCCCAAGCTTCCTCCTTCTTTGCTGATTGTTGATTTAGCCTTTCCTTCTAGAGGCAAAAATGGTGAGATGTACTCACTTTGGGTACATCATGAGAAAGTGGGATTTTCGGGAAAAGATTGCAATGCTGGAAAAGATGGAATATGGCAGGAAAGAGAAGGACCAAATGAGAGGTGGATTTATTCCCTAAGGGAGAGGTGGTTAACCTTTGCGCTCTAGCTGTTCTTGGACTTCAGTTCCCAGAAGCCCTGATCAGTACTGACTTGGGCTTCTAGTAATTGAAGTCCAAGAACAGCTGGAGTGCCAAGGTTAGCCACCACTGCCCTAAGGAAAGCCATAGGCTATAGCTTGTAGAGATCAGTTGGAGCTGTTGTGGACAGGATTTTTGGAGATTTCTCATTCATGGGGTCACCATAGATTGGAGATGAGTTGATGGCAAGTAACAGCAACAACATTGTATTGCTACACAATGGGAGCTCCATAAATGTAATGAAGTCATAGAAAAGAGTAATGGCAATTCACATGAACCACAGTTGTTACACCTCTTTAGTGGTGAGGAGCTTTGTCAACAAGATCTTCCTGGAAATCTAAGTGAATGGTTTATGTCAGATGTGGTTGTGTGCTAATGCACAGTTTAAGAAGGGTTGGAGAGATTCTCGTGATTATTGGCTGAGAAAGAATAGGACGGATTATTGATTGTTAGATTGTTAGGATTATACAGTTTCAGCTCTTCAAACACTCTGTTCCCCTTGTAGTGGGACTAAGAGATCTCATCAGAAGCCATCACTTGCTATTTTTTACTTCTTGTTTTTACTCTTTGTCTTACTGTGTAAACACAGTACACAAAAACACTCAAAGTACCCCACTCTCTGTGCAAAATGCATCTCCAAAATGCCTCTCCTCCGCTCTTTGTCTCAAACATTCTTTTTAGATGGGAATAGAGATGATCATAGGTCATGTACTGAAATCAAAATTTAGTTTGTGGTACAGAGAAAGGACTTTCTGCCTGTCCTGAGGAAAAAGCAGCAGCAGCCGGTCTGCAGGACAGACAGACAGAAGCTATGGAGAGCACTCCGCACCTCTAGTTCTAGTCTGCCTAGTATGCCTGTAATGCAGAAGACGGAATATCAGTGAGATGGAATCTGACTGGGAACAGGATGCTCATGATTCATCCACATTTTGGCAGAAGGTAAGAGGGTTTCACCTTCTTCATTCTGCTTCTATATTTAGCTGGATGGAAGAACATAATCGTCTATTAAAATTCCATGCTGCCAGCACTCCATTTTGTGTGCATACCAATGGGCTGCCGTGTCTGCAACCTATCTGCTGCTTCGCCTGCTTCTCCTGACCCCGCTGGGAAGCTCCAAGCAGGTGGCATATGGACTAGTTTTAATTCTCAGCTTGGAAGAAATCCTTTGATGCATTGGAAGGGATATGATAATGAATGTATTAAGGTAGGGGGCAGGGATTGGTAAGAAGGAAACAAGATACTCAGAGCTTGAAAAGTTCCTTGAAAATAATTAGTTAGGTTACAGCTCCAAAATTTGGAAACAATTGCTAGTTAATGTTACAGTTGCAATTTTTTTTTTAAAAAAGCTGCTCTACTTTCTCAGTTTTTTAAACTAATTAAAATATGATACTGTTTAGTTGTGTTCAAGTATTGCAATGTTTTTCATATAGCAGCACAAGCCAAAGCAATATCTTTTCTAGAACTGACTGAGAAGATTTGATTTCTTTTTTTTAAAATTGAAGAGATGAACATGAACCCTATTTGAAGAGGAGGGGAAGCCCTTAAGAGACAAGCCACTGCTGTGGGTTTCAGCACCTCCAACCATTTGTAAAATGGATATACACTGCCTTACAAGGCTACTGTTATAAATAACTAAATTGTAATAGCATGGCTAAAAACTCACATAGGAAGTGTTCTAAATGAGACAAATGGCAGAGAGCATTGAATCAGTTTGGTGCATGGTACCCTATACTAAAACCACAATCTGTGGGTTTCCGCTTTGCTATTGGGCTCCCTAATATAAGTGCTCTGTCATCACCTGTCATCACTGCATAGCTATGAGTGTGACTGGGGGAAATCACACACGTCAAAATAGTACCACAAGCAAAAAAGAAGAGATACAATCGGTATATATATTCTGTTGTAATTCTTTCCACCCTTTCTGTGACCCTGAAGAGAAATCTTCTTTCTTTCATCTTCTGCTTCCCTGATACAGTCCACACATAGATGAAAAAGACAGAAAAGGAACTATTAAGCAATATATTTAGGATGTTGGCAGAGGGAGGCTATGCATTCAGCAAGAGCAAATTGTCAGTGTGTCTGTGAGTGAGAATGGCAAGAGGCTGCATTCTCTTACAGAGACACATGCATGAGCATTTTTAAACATCTGACAATGGTAAGACCCATGAATCTACCACTCTAGGTCCACTGTGGAATAACAGAGCTCAGCCCAGCTCAGAAAAATAGTGTGCCAGAGGAAGACCGCATGAGAGTCCCAGGTTCATGTCCACAGATTTCTATGAAGCTCGTTGTGTCGCTGTGAGCCCATCATTATCCTGCAGATTCACTTACCCCACAGATCTCTTGTCACAAAATAAAATGGGGGTGAGGTGGAGAGAGGTACACTGCCTTGTGCTTCATGGAGAAACGGTAGCGTATTAACGTAACGTATCACAAACACACACAGAGCAAGCTGAAATGGGACACCTTGTCACAGCATAAATGGCTGACAGCAGCCAAAACAGTCTTTTAGCAAGAATGAAGACACCAGGGAGAATTTTGGGAAAGATGGTTGCCTCATAGCTTCCCTACCTGTCAAGCAAATCACTCAGACAACTGGCAACTATTCCCACCCTGAGCCACTTACCATTATCTACTCCATCTGATGGAAGCAGAAGAGCATGTTGTCTTCCCTGACAGTGTGAAGGCTGGGGTGGTGGTGGTGGTGGTGGTGCATGCCATACATGAATGAAACTGAACTAGACAAGGCTCTAGCCCAAATATCTCTGATCAGCGAGATTCTCCCATTCATCTCACTCACTCTGTGGCAATCACTTTTATTAATTTACTTCCCAGATGAGAGCCTTCACTTATTAATGCAGTGATACCACAGCTTAACTCGTGAATGTATGTGTGTGTGTGTGTGTGTGTGTGTGTGTGTGTGTGTGTGTGTGTGTGTGTAAGCAAGGCTAAAAGCTGGTTCATATTTGCTTGGAGATGAGATAACTGACTCAACTTTTATGCCAGCTTTATTGGTTCATTATTATGATTAGCATTATTACTAATGCTGGTTCAATGAGTCTCATTTCTCCGCTCAGGGAGAAGAAGCCCTTTGAAAACAGAAGGCTGTATTTTTATCACTGTGTTTTCCATGTTGACGAAGACAAGGGTGGGGGGAATACATCCTTCTCTGGAGTACTTGACCCAGTTTTGAATCCCTAGACAAGCTGAGCAAGGTTTCTTTTTGAGAAGGGAAAAAACCCAAAGAGAAACCACACAGCATGAACCTGAGCACCAGACACAGGCACTAGAGAACAGGCTTGGCATCTGGATCATCGCAGGGCCTTTCCTTTTGATTTTTAAGATAACCTGGATTTGATTATTAGCACCAGAATAGCCCTGCTGGTTCTGGTGCAACACCTCCGGCCTGGCATCTGGTCTGATAAGATTTATCGCAAAGATGGATGGGTATGGTAACTGTGGGGAATAATAAACAGTAATAGTAATACTGACTTTTTAAAAAAAAATCAAGATAGTGTTGAGCTTTCAGGCTGGAAAGCACACCAATGTCACAAAAGAGGCTGGTGAAATAGTGTAATATTACAACAGAAAGAAGACCAGCTTCTCTGCAACTGCATGACATCTAAGCATGTCACCATAACCAATTCTTTCAGATATGTGTCTGTATGTGGGGTGCAGAGCATTGTGCAAAGAAAATACACTCACTAAAACATGTTCAAAGCCATTCTGAAAGATATCACTGAGAAATACAATGGACATAGAGGTACATACAGTAAAACCCCGACTTACATATGCCCCAAGTTACATAAAATTTTAATTACATAATGATTTTGTGTTAAAACCATGTCCCGATTTACATAAATGTCCTGATTTACGTACATTTACATAACACGATTTCCTATGGGTTTGCTTCGAGTTACATAAAAATTCATTTTTCCTATGGGTTTGCTTTGTGTTACATAAAAATAATTTTTCCTATGGGTTTGCTTCAAGTTACATAAAAACCGATTTAAGCAAAAGCCTACGGAACGGACTTTTTGCATAAGTAGGGGTTTTTACTGTATATTAAATATATACAATCTAGGTGTGCAGTGGCTTATTACCAGCTAACTGGCTGGATAAATCAGTGAGTTAGTTGTCTGGCTACAGAGCCAGAGGTGTGGAGTTCAGTTCCCCACTGTGCATTGCAGAAGAGCCAGTCTGTGTGGCCCTGGGCAAGCCACAGAGTCTCAGGATGCCTTCAGAGGAAGGGAATGATCAACCACGTCTGAGTGTATTGGAAAATCCAGAAAAAGGTTGCCATAAGTCAGAACTGACTAGATCAGTGATGGTGAACCTTTTAGAGATCGAGTGCTGAAACAGAGGGGCGGGACAAACTCTTTGCTGGGGGAGGGAGGAAGCGCTCCCATTTGGCTGTTGGGCATAGGGGTGGGGTGAACTCTGTGCTGGGGGAAGGAGGAAGCACTTCCACTGGGCTGCTGGGCAGAGGGATGGGTGAACTCTGTGCTGGGGAAGGAGGAAGCACTTCTACTGGGCTGCTGGGCAGAGGGGTGGGTGAACTCTGTGCTTAGGGAGGGAGGAAGCACTCCCATTGGGCTGCCGGGTGGAGGGGCAGGCAAACTCTGTGCTAGGGTGAAGGCACGCATGCCAACAGAAAGGCCTGGGAGTGCCAAATCTGGCATGCGTGCCATAGGTTTGCCACCACTGGACTAGATAATACACATATATTATTATAACCAGTTACTTTTCCTGGACTAAATCTATAGAAGCTTGACTGTATGGAAAAGCATCTCAAAATGAATTAGTAAGGTGAAATGTTAGCAACAGAGCAATAGCCAAGCTGTTGAGCAATATTTAGTGGGGGAGAAAAGCAGCTGAGATAAGGCAGTTTATAAAGAGGTAGCTGTGTTAATCTGTGCAGGAATGTCAGACAAGAAACAAAACAAAACAAATGCAAAAACAAACAAACAAGAAGAAGATAAAACGTGGTGGCATCTTAAAGACCAATCGCTATATTTTAATGTGAGCTTTTATGGATCTACTCCACTTCCTTAGACATAAGAATGAGGCTATACAGTAATCATTTGTCATGTGGTCCCACTCTAATGTATAAATGATTTGCCAGGTATACATGATTGCAATGCACTTACACAAAAGCTCACATTACAACATAGCAGTTAGTTTTTAAGATGCCTCAATGTTTTTGTCTTTTTGTTTTGTTTTCACTTTTGTTTTGAGATAATGTCGGAAGGCCTAATCACTCAGTTGTAAGTGGACATTGAGCTCTAGTGGTGGTTAAAACTGCTGTACTGAAGCCAATACTGCTGACATTGTGAGTTTGATCCTGATGGGGATCAAAGTTGACTCAGCCTTCCATCCTTCCGAGGTTGGTAGGACCCTGCATGTTTGGGGCAAAATGTTAATTACCTTGTGAACTACCCAGAGACTGTACTAAGTGCTATGGGGTGGTATATAAGTATAAGTGCTATTGCTATAGATAGCACAGGGCTATGTTGGAAGAAAGGTTCTGAGATAGGACTCCGAGAAGTGGGAAAATGAGGCACTCCCAAGGCACAGATGAGGAATGAGTCACCCTCCAGATGTTGTTGGACTAAAATTCTCTTCAGTCCTACCTATGCTGATCATTGTTGGAGAATGATGGAACTAATAATTCCTCCATAGGTATCCCAGCCCTGCAGTCAGGAGACTCAACAAGACATAGCAAAACAGGAATAATACTGACATGTTACTGTCTATATCTATATCTATATATATATATTGAGCAGAATAAAAGCAGAATACATTGTATGGGTATGAAATGGACCCCCAGAAAGAACAAGCAGAGTGGGGATGGGAAGGCAGCCTGTCAGGTATGCTGTAAAAATAATTCATTCTGACGGTGATGGCGCTTGGTGGCTTAAGAAACCCCAAAGAGAAATGGGGAAAATTTGAGCATAGTTATATAAAACCTGAAATGTATTTTACAGTTAAAAATAGGACATCCTGGCAACATATAAAAACAACAGCAGTAAAAAAATGGAGTGAAATATTGAAACAAGGATGCTTCCCCACCACCCTTTCACTCACTTGTAAATTACAGTATTCTGAAAACTTCTCTTCATGCTGAACAAATATTTCCACCAAAACATTCAATTATCACATCATCTAACAAGAGAAATAATAAAAGCATCGGCAGAATCCACGGTGAAACCTCACCCAGCAAAAGACTTTCCCTGGTTGTCACATTTTCATTCATAAACCAGGACTCCCCTGTTAGTTAACTCCGGCTGTGCTAAAAAATGCAAGAATGTTATGTCCATCTCAAATCCCCATGCAAGAGAGACACCGCTTTTACTTCTTTGCACTATGCCCACATTTCCTTTTGTGACACTATATGTAAAGCACAGCCAGTGGAGTCTATCTTTATATTCTCTTTTTAATCTACCCTGTTTTTATGATCCTCTATAGCTTACCGTGCCTTTCATAGAGTTGGCTTATTTTCCTTATGAAGAAGCAGAGTTAATAAAGAGACTGCAATCAGAGCTAGCTCTAGATTATATGTCATCCAAAGCTTTTTAGCATGCTTTCTCAATTTGCATACTTTGCACGTCAGAAAAAAAACTGCATTTGCTAGGATTATAAATTTATTCATGCTATATCTATTAACACCATTTAAATTTTATGCTGGATAAACCACCACATTCCAAAAAATATGGTAAAAGATGAAAGTAATTTCTATACTGAAACCAGGTGAATAATTACAGACCAGTCTCCCTAACGTGCCACTTGTACAAAGCGTGTGAATAAATGATATTGAATTGTCTAGAAACAATTCTAATTCAGAACAGGCAGGCTTTAAACCTGGCAAGAGCTATACGGCTCAGGCCTTAAATCTAACCCATCATATATAGAAGATGTTTTCTGAAACACATAAAATAACTAGAGCAGCCATTGTCAACTTTACAGCAACGTATGACATGGTCCACCATCAACTGCTGCTCAGAAAGCTCTCTACATGCTAAAGATAATAGAATAACAGAAATAGATGCTGTTTACGTCAAAACCAATGATTTTTTGGTTAAATTTCAAGGGAAGGGAGGCACAGTTGCTGGAGAAATCACAGGAACGTATTCCCACAGGGGAGGATCCTGACACCATTACGTCTTCATAAATGGTGAACCAATGTTTCCATATGGCAGAAGTTTCATCCATACTGATGATTTTACCTTGACAAGCCAGGATGAAACTTTGAGTCTATCAAGCATCAGCTAATCTCCTCCCTCTCCCGGCCCAAATTTAATGAAAAATTATATTCATTTTTGTACACATTTCTACCACTACATACATTTTGATGCAAGAATGTCATTGCAGGATTTGGAGACGAATGAAGCATAGCTGAGTTTCAAATTTTAAAAATATGAATTAGATGCACTTGCATTAAATTGTGAACCAAATGAATTTCTCCTGTTCCCCACTGCAGCATAATACATCTGGAGAGCAGCAGGATAGGGTTCTGTACCTTGCATCATCAAATACTGTACAAGTATATGCTAGTGCCTTATAATAGGAAGTTCAAAGAATAATACGGTAAAATGAGACGACTTGGGTATAGGACAAATTTCCTGTGAATGTTGAGAAAGGTGATCCATGCAGCATTTATGTGCATATAATTTTATGATTATTGTGAGCCGCCCTGAGTCAGCGTAAGCTGAGTGGGCGACATACAAATTGAATAAATTGAATTGAATTGAATCTAGAAAAATGCCGAGATAATGCTATTGAAGTAGCCCACTTCTGGTCAAAAGCAATCTATCAATTATAACATTATACAATTATATGTTTAGACTTTTACCTATACAGTATTTCATATCCATCCACTTTGATATGAAGGACAAAAAAAAAGTGCTTGTTAACATATTATAGTTGCACAGTGGCACCCAGCCCCATTGATTTCTTTAACAAGTAACAAAATACTACCTGTTTTGCAGCAGCATTAAAGTGACTATTCATGCTTGAATTAATTAATCGTTGCATTTCCTTCCTTTGTAGCATTTGTCTGCGGCCTTTTTTTTTTTTACCCAAACTTCACATCAGCCAGATTTTTCTGGCACAGAGTTATACTTACACACTTTGCTATTAAGCATGAAAAGCTTTCTGCAAAATGTATTAGCATTATTGTTACCGCTTAGCATTCTAACCAGTAAGAGCTGTGCCAACAGAGCAAGCTCATGATTAGTTTTTGATTCCTTATTCCTTGCTAACTCATTAAAAAATGTTCCTAATGAGCTTATCCCTCACTCTCATGATGAGAGGGGAAAAAATATTTAGCACACAGAGCTGGTGGTTTGTGAACTAAGCTGGAAGAGGGCCTCCTTCGCCATTTGTTTGGTCACAGGCTGTCAAGTGTATGGAACTTGGAAAAGTTACTTGTTTGTAACATAGTTCCCAGTATCCATTAGCACAGACTAGATCTGCTGGGGATTTGAAGCATTGTAATCAGTCTGTGGGCGTGGTCTGGTGGCCGTGGCCAGGGGAAACCCCTGCGTTGCACCCAAATAAGGACTATTTTATTTCAAAACTTGGATGGGTGGGCGGAGCCAGATGGAATTTCTGCTACCGGTTCTGACGAATGGTGGCGAACATGCTGAATCCTACCACTGAAATTTGTAATAAAAAAGGTAACATATTCAATATGTTTTGCTTATATATTTCTTAAGAATATTACACAAGACAGGTGGCTGACTCACTTAGCCCATTATATTTTATCCTGACCGGCTGGATCTCCAGAATCTTGAGGGAAAGGATCTTTCATCTTAAATTGGTATCTGATCATTTTAACTAGAGGATCTGAACCTACAGAGTATATGCTATATGTATGCCATGGGGTTACAACCCTTTCTGTCATCCCAAGAGGGCTATTGGAGTATTTAAACTTGCATCTGTTGAAGTCTTATCTATCTATCTATATCTATAAAAGAGAGATGTCCCCTTGTGGGTTCTGTATATGAATCCGCACCCCTGTAGTGTCCATGACCACACTGCACACAGAGTTACCTGGCGCTCCAGAGAGGGTCAATGTCGGGGTCCGGACTGCCACGGGGGGCCCTGTGCCCCACAAAGTTGCAAAAAAACCCTACAACCCCCACTGGCCCCTGCGGCCCACACCAGCCAATCAGTGAGGCCGGCATGAGCACAGGAGGGGTGGGGCCTTGGCCGCATGCACAACACAACAATGGATGCCGGTCGTCCAAGTGCCCTTCACCGCTGCTGCTGCTGGCCAGACCCTTGCACTTGACTCCTGGGCAAACTGGCAACCAACACTTCCCTGAAAATGCAAGGACAGGTATTTTGTGGCCTACCCTTCCCCCATCCTTCCATCCACACTCCCCCACTGCCGCTGCCGCCCAGACCCAAAATCAACAGGGCCCACACTCGCCGCCATGCAGCCCAGGAAGAGGGTGTGGGGACTGCTGCTTCTTGGCCTGGCCGACAGCGGTGGCAGGGGGAAGGCAAAGGGAAGAAGGGGGGAAGCAGGCAAGCGCCGCGGGTGCTGCTTTCTCTGTCGCTGCTTTCTTTGAAACTGCTGCAGCCAGGGTGGATTAGTCTGCCATGGCCATTAGCGCAGTCCATGCCACAGCAGCGATGGAGAAAGCAGTGCCTCTGCAACGTGGAGGGTGGCCAGAGGTGTGCTGGAGGGGGGAAGTCGCACCACTGCTCCCCTCACCGGTGATCACCTCTGCCTGTGGGATCTTTCCTGCACTTACCTAGGCAGTGGTGTTCCATTTCCCCCTCTGCCTGAACCAGCTGGGAAGCCTCTGAGCCGTCTCTCCTCACCCTCACACCTCCAGCTGCCCCCATGCTCCTGAACTGAGTGGCGTGGGGGTTGGCCCGGTGGGGCCCACTCCCGCCTCCATGCCACTGCCAGCTCATTTTCCGCAGCAGAGGTGGGGCGACCGGTGGTAGCTGTGACAGCGTTTGAGGGCTTTGCAAATAGCCACTGGCTGTCCCTGGTGCTGGCGGCAGTCACGGGGCATCTCTCCTCACCCCAAACTGGGGGTCGGAAATGACCCAGGGGGTGGGCTACACCCTGATGCCCCCTGGGCAAAGCCGGGTGATCAGCTAGTTAAAATATAAAGTAGAATCCTGTATAATGAGAAAACTCTGTCCCACGGAGGTCTTCGCGATACATTTTTTTTGTTATGGGTGATGTACCGTATAACAAAAAGAGAATATTTCATTATGCAGATCACTATTGCCGATACCTCATACAACGAATCTTCGCCCCCTCGCTGTATGGGGTATCGCCAATAGCGATCTGTATAATGAACATTTTCTTTTCATTATATGGTACATCACCCATAGCACAAAAATGCTTCATTGTACAGATTTTTCATTATATAAAGTGTGCATTATATGGGGTACCACTGTACTGCATATACTCAAGTATAAGCCTAGTTTTTCAGCCCTAAAATGAGGTCAAAAAAGTGGATTTGACTTTTACTTGGGTTACAGAGTGCAAGGGAAGAAGGCGGTGGCTAATAGCCTTTGCTGCCTGTTTCTCCCATTGTGTCTTCAGTGCAAGAGGTCACCGCTGCCAGGCAGCCATTTTCTCTCTCTCCCTGCCAAGCTTGACAGGGAAGGCCTTGCTCGCTCACAGCGAGAGAAAGATGCTGGAACTATGTTTCCCATGTTCTGCCTCGGCGCTATTGGCCTGCTCACCCCCCTACCCCAGCAGCACGAGTGCTGGTTGTGTGGCGCCAATTCAAATCCAGTAAAAAAAATAGTACTGCAAACATTCAAAAACATAACCCCATGGATGTCTCAATTACTGTAATTAATTTTATTTTCATGTACCGTATCGATTATTTAAACTCACTAGCAGCTGCTGTATTTTCCACCCTCAGCTTATACTCGGGGTCAATTTATTTTCCTGGTTTCCCAAGTCAAAATTAGGTACCTTGGATTATATTTGGGTCAGCTTGTACTTGAGTATTTACGGGTAAGTGTGGAGGAGTCCACATTTGCAAAGCAAAAGCAGTATGACACATTGGGATATGGAGTTCTCTTCCAGCCTACTGTGTACTTTCCTCCGTTTGGTTTTTGCTCAGCCAAACTCTCTTCCAGTATCAGAGCCTGAAAAAGGAAGACACAGAAGCAAAAACTGTGTGAACTCAGATGTGCTTTTGTCCTGCAGTTTGTTCCACTTTGGGAAAAGACTGGTTCACTACTTTTCCTGGCAATCACAGAATGTATGGGCAATCACTAACTGGTGTGTGCCTTATCTTTACCCATACATGCCTTTTGGGTCCCTGTCAGGGATTATTGCTTTTTATTTTTGGTGCAGGCAGAATCGCTTCTTTTTGGTTTGGCTCCAACACATGTGATCACATGGATCAAAGGCAAAGCAGAAGTCTGGGGAGCAACAATTCCTAATAAATTGAACACCACCACCCCGAAGAGAAAATAGAAGAAGGTGCAAATATTTTTAAAAGGTTTCTTTAAAAAGGCCTTTGAATCCACTGCTGAATTGATTGTTCAGCAAGCCAAATTCAACAATACATTACTTGGAAACATTTTTTTAAAATTGAAACCTTCTTACCCCAGCCCATGGAGAGGGAGACTAAAGGGAGTAAGGAAAGGAATCTCTCTATCTTTTGTTGTTGTTGCTGCTATTTTTTCTTCTCTCTTAAAGGAAAGAATGGATTAAATAGGGTAGTTGAGGTATGGTATGTTAGGGCCGGATTTAAGCATAGGCTACCTAGGCTGCAGCCTATGGGCCTGAACCACAAAGGGGCCCCCGTACCACGTGATTCTTTTTTAAAGGTTTTTTAAAAGGTTTTTGTAGGTTAATTGTTTTAAAAAAATACTTTCCCTGGTAAGGGCCCGCACCACAGGTTCAGCCAAGGGGCCCACAGATCCTAAATATGGCACTGGGTATGGTATGGTTTCCTGCCCTGAAACCACCTGGTCCTTGCATGTGGATTTCTCCAAATGGCATACTGCATCTCTAGGCAACCTTAAACAACCCTATTTAGCCTAATCCAGGCTGATCCAGTTTGATTGTCTAATTGTACCCACTGTAAGAAAGGTAAGTTGTAGGTGCAGGAAGAGTTTAACATTCATCATTCACAGACTGCTTGTGCTTTCCAAAAGAGCTATCCATCCACTGTAGTCCCTTTCTGTGTGACTGGAAACATCTGTGTTTAATTAAACAGAAAAAACTGCCATCCAGATCAGTCTGGTTTTTCTCAGAGTCTCCGCACTAATGATATAATAGCACATGGAAAATCAGCATTTCCACTGTGAAAGAAACAGGTAAACAATACCATCAGGCAAATGGGGGATTCTGGGGCTGTAGTTTATAAAGCAATGCTTTCTGGCTCTGGTGGATTCATACACATCGAGCCTTCTTGGTGCCTCTTGTAAAATGGCATGAGCTGTAACAACCATGTCAAGCCTTATACTTAAGCACTAGCTTTTCATTTCTCATCCATGTAGAGCAGTGATGGCCAACCTTGGCATTCCAGGTGTTCTTGAACTTCAATTCCCAGAAGCCCTGATAAGCAGGTGTGTTGGCTGGGGCTTCTGGGAACTGAAGTCCAAGAACACCTGGGATGGCCAAGGTTAGCCATCACTGATGTAGAGGAACGGTGGGAAGGGGAATCACTTGACTCATGGACATTAGCTTGGCTCCAGATGAAGAACAAGACAAAATTCTTACTACAACATTTAAAACTTTAATCAAAACATGGGGAAATTGTGCTCTGCTAAAACAAGGAGTGTCTTGATACATTGTTTTAACAAACTGCCCATTTTTAAAAGAAAAAAAGACTCAACAGAAGCAATGTCTTTTTTAAAAACAGGATGTAAATGTCATAATCTTTCTGGTTGTATTTGAAGATGCTGGTGAGGCCCGTAGATAGATGCCAGGCAAAAAAGCTTACCTGGGCACCCTCAGAGTCTGCCTTGCTCTAATATAAAGACACAGTAATAAAAATCATCTCATCACAAATTCTAGGACTTAAAACCAGCTGGATCCTCTACAGGAAAATGTGTCACCTGCTTCACTTGACTGGAAGGCGGGGAAAACATATGTCTTTTTTTTAGAAGCCTTACTCTACTGAATATCTTACAGGTCGCTGATCCTGAAATAATTAAGCAGGGAAATAATCTGAAGTAGAACGTTAAAATGACCAGATGTGATGGTGAAAACCTCAGCTAAATAGCATCTGAAAAGCTGATGGCTACCTATAAAATTGGCATTGCAAGGACCTCTCTTGATGAGCTACTGAATAGCTTGTGAAAAGAAATGAGATCAGTTACTTTATTCTTGGCTGTTCTGGCTAGGTCAGGATATTCAGAGTTCTAGTTCAAAAAATAACTTTTCTGGTTTTGGCTTATATATGTGTGCATATCTGTACATATATGTACAATTTAGACTAACATTTCATGTGTCTAATGAAGTGAACCTTTATGAAAGCTTGTCATATTAAATGTATTTAATTTGCCGCAAGACATTTATGAGAGGGCACACACCTGTTAACATACCTTTTTCTCAGCATGATGGTATAGGTGAGCCTATACTTTTATGACCTCAGTAGATGGTACACAATCTCAACTTTATTCTCAGTGCAAGTATAGAAGCATAGAATAAATGAGTTGGATGGGCCCTTTTATATCATTGAGTCCACACACACACGCTCAATGCAAGAGTCTGAATAAAAGCACATCTGTCACATGGTTGTCCGATTCTCTCTTGAATGCTTCCAATGTAGGAGCGTTCACCACATCTGAAGGCAGTGGGTTCCACTGTTGTACTGCTCTAACCGATAAGAGTTTCCCCCTAATATTCAACCTATATGTGGCTTCCGGTAGTTTTAGCCTGCTATTACGCATCCTGCCCTCTGGGATGATGGAGAACAGATCCCTTCTTTCCTCTTTATGATTATCTTTCACAAATTTGATGATTGCTATCCTATCCCCTCTCTGTCTCCTTTTCTCAAGGCTAAACATGTCCAGTTCCTTCAGCCTTTCCTCACATGACTTGGTTTCCAGTCCTCTGATCATCCTTGTCGCCCTTCTCTGTACCTGCTCTAATTTGTTTGCATGTGTCTTAAAGTGCGGTGCCCAGAATTGGACACAGTACTCTAGATATGGTCTAACTAGTGCTAAATAGAGGGGGACTAGTACCTCACAGGTTTGGAGACTATACTTCTGTTAATCCAGCCTAAAACAATGTTGGCCTTTTTTTTTTTTGCAGCCTCATCACATAGTTGACTCATTTAGTCTGTGATCTACAACAATTCCAAGATCCTTCTCAGTTGTAATATTACTGAGACAAGTCTCCACCATCTTGTAACTGTGCATCTGTTCCCCAGCCTCAACTCATTTTCAGTTTTTGCTTTCCTAATACTATACAGTAATACCCCGCATAACATGTGCACCACACAATGTTAAAACCGCACAGCGTTAAGAAATCTGAAGAAAAATTTGCACCACACAATGTTAATGTTGTGCGATACATTACGTTTCCTCCCAGATTTCTCTGCCCCAAAGCCTGCAGGGCTGCTCTCTGCCTGGGAAGTGCCTTCCCAGGCGGAGACCAGCCCTGCGAGCTTTGGGGCTGGGTCTACGGAGCACCCCCTTGCTGTTCCAAGGCTTGCCTCGGAACAGCAAGGGTACAGTACCTCCAGAGATTTCTGCCCCAAAGCCCGCAGGACTGTTCTCCGCTTGAAAAGTGCTTTCCCAGGTGGAGACCAGCCCTACAGACTTTGGGGCTTGGGTCTACCAAGCTCCCCCCCCCGGTTGTTCCGAGGCTTGCCTCGAAACAGCAAGGACAACACTGTAGATCTTTTGCCCTCCACCAGCTGCTTTGACTTGGGAAGGGCCAGGGAGAGCACCTAGAAGCTGCCCTGGCTGGTGTTGGGTTCCCCTGGCCCTTCCCAAGTCAAAGCAGCTGGAGGAGGGCTTTCGTTGTGCGTTACATCCCATAGGGTTTAACCTTGTACGATATATGTATCGCACAACGTTAAGGATCATGGAACAAACCTTTAACGTTATGCGGGGTATTACTCTACCTGCAATTCTTTGCTACTTAACTATACTCCTCCTTTGTAGTCTGGCTTTTCTTCCACTTCTTATATGTCTCCTGTTTAGTTTTGGTAGGTTTGAAGTGCCATGATTTCACTTTGAATTGCAATTATTTTATTTATCTTTCCTTTCTAAATAGCACTGAATTTGATTCCCACAAATGTTCAGGGATCTTACTAAAAGTTATTTGCATCTATGGATCTCAGAAAAGGCAGATATTCACTGTATTGATTATTTTGACCTCTGCTGCTTTGATTTCTTCACTAGTATTGGAGTGGCTTTTATGCTGGCCCTGGGCCTTAAGGGACTGCGGTGACTCAGGTGGCTAAGACACTGACTGGAAGGTGGGAGGTCAGCAGTTCGATTTCTGAGTACTGCAGGATGGAATGAGCTCCCGTCTTTGTCCCAGCTCCTGACAACCTAGCAGTTTGAAAGCAAGAAATTGCAAGTAGATAAATAGGGACCACTTCGGTGGGAAGGTAAACAGCGTTCCGTGCACTCTGGTGTCTAGTCATGCCTGCCACATGACCACGTAAACATCTGCAGAAGTAGAAAGCGTTGGCTCTTCGGCTTTGAAACAGAGATGAACACTGAACCCTAGAGTCAGATATGACTGGCTTTCAAGCAAGAGAAACCTTTACCTTTACCTAAGAAATTCCAAGATGCTAAAGATGGATTTGTTTAGAACATAGGTGAACATCTGCCACAATATTTGTATGTGTTGTAGTGGAAAAAGGAAAGGATGTGAACAGGAGACACCTAGATTCATATCTCCATGAGCTACAATGTTCACTGACTGGCATAGCCTACTGTACAGGATTGTTGTGTCTTAACTCGAGTCCTTTTGGGAAACAGCTCAAAACAAATGTGAGAATTAAATAACTTAAAGCCTTTGCCCATTAACACCCTTTAAAGAAACCTAAAAAACCCTAGCATGCAGCTCATTATTCAATAAATTGCAGTATGTGTGTACATATAAATACTGTATGTGTGAGAGAAAGACACACGCATAAGTGAGTGAAATTGCAATCCTCCTATTTTTAATTAAAAATAAATGAAGTTAGACATGTGTTTCAGTTTTCTTAGCTGTTTGAACAATGCTTTTGGTCCTATAAAAATGTTACATTTATGAAAATTAATAAAAAGTTAATAAAGATGAATAAAAATGAAAGGTTTATAAAAACTTGGAGGATCTGCTAATTCAGTATTTCCATACCAAAATAATGCGGCAGGATTTCCCCTACAAAAGGTCACAAAACTGAGTAAGTGTATAGTGTCACTCATAACGATCTATATTATAGCATGTGAGTATCCATTATCTGTCACCAAACGCATACAAAAAAACAAAAACCTTATGGATGCTGGAGACACACATGCTTTCTTATCACTGTGGTGCCCAGGAATATAATCCTGTTTAGTTAGATATAGGATGCTGTGGTTGGACCATGGCAAAATACTGCATAACAAGAGGAAGCAATCAAATTGGGATAAAATAGGAGCACAACAGTTAAAATTAACACAGTAAAATTAATACATATCGAGTTTGCATGCATAATAGATAAAACTTTACATATAAAATAAATTAGTATTACTAAAATATAGATAAAACTATTAAGACGTGACATTGGTGAGTCTTATCAGCTTACAGTTGTGTTGTTAGAACTCCAACACTCCATGCTAATCTATAGATATAGAGACCACATATTTCTCCCTATATCAGGGAGCCTATACTGCAAATAAAGCTACATTTTTGTCATATATTTGTTTGTCTTTAGAGCAGGAAACGCATTTTCTGTTTTGCTTCCCAATGCTACCTTCTCTTTAGAAAATGGACTATATAACATTCCCTAAAGCAAGAAATTGCAAGTAGATAAATAGGGACCACTTCAGTGGGAAGGTAACAGCGTTCTGTGCGCTCTGGTGTCTAGTCATGCCTGCCACATGACCACGGAAATGTCTGCAGAAGCAGACAGCACTGGCTGTTCGGCTTTGAAACAGAGATGAGCACTGAATCCTAGAGTCGGATACGACTGGCTTTTGAGCACGGGAAATCTTAAAGTCAGTATATAACTGACAATAGGGAGGGAATGTGTTAAGTCTTAGTGAGTTAGTGACCCAGAAATAAATGCACAATCTATCTTGGACTGAGATGCCATGGAATCTCCCCAGTTTCATCACTGATTCGGTTTCTTCAAAGCACAATCTGGTAAAGGCTTTTTGGTAGGAGAGGACTGATGAGACAGGCAATTCAAAATCTTCCTCCCTCCCTTCCTGTTGAGCTTCTTTCTCTTTCTCTCCACTTGCGTGCAGAAGGTAAGGGGAAATAAGTGAAATTTACCTTCCTTTGAAAGAAACTGAAGGAGGGAAGAAAGAAAACTGCCTCCAGTAAGAACTTTATAGCTCAAATTATATCAGTCTTCTAAAGCTAAACGTGATTTCCATAGCATTCCTGTTGATATGCAAATGCATGGATGCTAGCGTGTGAATCTTACTTTGCTGGATTGTTGTATCCATTGGCAGTTGACAGCCTGTGAAATTCAGAAATGTTCCAGCTTGTTGTGATCTATAACTGGAAGAGTCGGAAAGCATCCCTGGGACTTAAGCTTGTGACAGAAGAAAATATGAGTGTCTAATGTCTAATGTTAACCTTCAAGGAGAGAAAAAGAAAGTCTTTTTCACAATGGAGATGGTGGCCTTACGTGGCTCTCAAATGACATTTCATGCAACGTTCTATGTTTCTTTCCTCAACATTTACCCCCAAAACTAAATTCAATCTGGAGCTTCATTCCATTGTTATGACTAAATATATGTAGGGCTGTAATTGTGGTAGGACCGAAGCCCACTTTCTCACACCCCAACCTCACCTGGCAGCTATTGAGACCTTCATGTTCTTAGCATGAAGATCTGCAGAACAGCCTAGAAACATATTCAACTGCATGTGCTCACAGAGCCCCTGTGTTAGGGAAACTGATAAGGCTAGAAGCTGATTGAAATTACAGTAAAACCTTAACTTACGTATGCCTCAAGTTACATAAAATTCGACTTGCATAAGGATTTTTCGCTAAAATGGTGTCCCAATTTACGTAAATGTTCCAATTTATGTAGCGATTTCTAATAGGTTTGCTTTGATTTACACAAACAGTTAATTTTTCCCTATGGGTTTGCTTTGATTTACGTAAATATTCATTTTCCTATGGGTTTGCTTCGATTTACATAAAAAACCAATTTATATAAAAGGCTATGGAACAGACTTTTTACGTAAGTTGGGGTTTTACTGTACAGTGATACCTCATACAATGTCCAAACTTGGTTCCACAAGTTTGGACTTTATACGGATTTGGACTTTGTATGAGGCATGCAAAATCCTAGCCGTGATGCCTCATACAACATCCAAATCCTTGCCGCGATGCCTCATACAACGTTGTTTCCATAGAAATACATTGTACTGTAACAGCACAGACTTCAGGGCAAAGTCAAGGAAACAGACAGGAAACTGACAGAACTTTAAGAAATCATTGTCTAAAGGATAAAAACATTACAAAAACTTGTCAAACAACCCTGATTGTCCAAGAACCTCAAGAATGCTGCAAAAATCCCAGGAATGCTTCTAAAAATTCTGATGAAAAAATCAAAAAAAAATTCCAAAGTCGCGCTCAAAACCACTCCTAAACACTCTTTGCCTCATGCAAAACCCACAAGAGCAATGCATGCATGTGTCCTGCATTTTATACTGCCCAGGCACAATGCAACCTGGGAAAACCCCAATGCCTCATACAAAGTCGCATGACTTTGTATGAGGCAACTTTTTTCAAGGAATTAGGCGATGTTGTATGAATCCAATGTTGTATGAAGCAGACTTTGTATGAGGTATTACTGTACAGGTTTCTCTCTGTAGACCTTTGTGTGTTTACTCTCTGTGATTACAGATGGGGTGAAGTATGAGGGCTTTTGTGTGTTGCCCATGTCTCTCACCATGATTACAGCCACACCATCGCTCGGGGGATCGAGCCCACCTGCGCCCGCCACTGCCGCCGCCCCCTCCGAGCCACGCCTGGCTGGAGGGGTGAAAAGCCGCTGCCGCTGCCGCCGCCGCCGCAGAGAGGCCCGCGCTCACCCCGCAGCCACACTATCGCTCGGGGGATCGAGCCCACCTGCGCCCGCCGCTGCCGCTGCCCCCCTCCGAGCCACGCCTGGCTGGAGGGGTGAAAAGCCGCCGCCGCCGCCACCACCGCCGCCGCCGCTGCCGCCGCCGCCGCCGCAGAGAGGCCCGCGCTCACCCCGCAGCCACACCATCGCTCGGGGGATCGAGCCCACCTGCACCCGCCGCTGCCGCCGCCCCCCTCCGAGCCACGCCTGGCTGGAGGGGTGAAAAGCCGCCGCCGCCGCCGCAGAGAGGCCCGCGCTCACCCCGCAGCCACACCATCGCTCGGGGGATCGAGCCCACTTGCGCCCGCCGCTGCCGCCGCCCCCCTCCGAGCCACGCCTGGCTGGAGGGGTGAAAAGCCGCCGCCGCCGCTGCCGCAGAGAGGCCCACGCTCACCCTGCAGCCACACCATCGCTCGGGGGATCGAACCCACCTGCGCCCGCCGCTGCCGCCGCCCCCCTCCGAACCACGCCTGGCTGGAGGGGTGAAAAGCTGCCACCGCCGCCGCAGAGAGGCCCGCGCTCACCCCGCAGCCACACCATCACTCGGGGGATCGAGCCCACCTGCGCCCGCCGCTGCCGCCGCCCCCCTCCGAGCCACGCCTGGCTGGAGGGGTGAAAAGCCGCCGCCGCCACCGCAGAGAGGCCCGCGCTCACCCCGCAGCCACACCATTGCTCGGGGGACTCGTTCTGCACGAGGGGAGTGACAGGTGAGAACCACTGCTGTTGACGCAGCTGCCCTTATGGTCTTTTGAACCATTGGGCACTTTTGTGACTGCTGGGTGGTTGAGATTAATTCTGTAGTTTTTATAATGTATGTGTTATTATTATTATTTCTATGTGACTTTTCCCTCCCCCTTCCCCCTTATTGTCATTTTATTCATGATATTATGCTTATATGTATTGTATTCCTATTATACAGTATTGTATACTGTTTATTTTGTATTGTATTTTTTGCATAATTTGATGTTTTGATTGTATTAATTGTGTATTGCCTTTTGAATTCTATTGTATATTTTGCTCTGTTTATTGTATCTATATATGTTGTAAGCCGCTTTGAGTGGCACTTGTGTCAGGAAAGCGGGATAGAAATAAAACTTTATTATTATTATTATTATTATGTTCAGCTATAATATCTGAAGAGGGCTTTGGTAGATTGCCATTCTGAATTAAAGAAGGGTGCATAGAGATAGACCACATAGCCATTTGTGGAGAATATATTTAGAAGAACCCTATATTCTCTCCCCCTCTATCCCTGTACATACAAAGGGGAAAGTATTTCTGAGCTAGGACTGATGAGATAGCAGTTAAACATCCTAACTGTGAACAGCATTTTCCCATTCAGACTGATTGTCAACTCAGGCTAATGTTCTATAATTTAATAGTAAACAACACAACATTTTCTGTGTTCTATAGCTTCAACCTAAGCATGACACACTTTGCTATTGCTAGTAAGTTTCATATGGAAGTAATCTTAAGGAAAGGTATCTCCTTCTATGTCTCATTGCACAGTATAGGGCAGCTTACATAATGCAGAACCTTCTTCTTAGTCTTCATGTAAATTTGCAAAGATGGTGAGGGAATCTGACAGATTTCTATGTGTATCATGACTCAATTCCCTGTTAATTCCCTTTCCACCCCATTTTTTGAGATCAGTGATTTTGCCCTGCTCTCCACTTGTTCCCTCCTTTCTCTTGATTCTCCTTCTCAGTCCATTGCTTGGCTTGGCTTCTCTCTATGTAGCTCCTGAGCCTTAATTATTGTTGCTAGCATAGAGCTATAGCCATATTTTATGCTTTATGCTTCAAAACAGCAGGCTTGCCTAGAAAACATAAACCAGAAAAACACAGACCTCTCCTTTCATCTGTTCTGGGTTTCAGTGCATAATGTTATAACTCTCCAGGATGCTTGCTAGCTTTATGGCCACTATCTCTCTGCTAGATCCCTGCCCATCCTGGCTAGTTAAAGTGCCAGTGAGGGTTTACTGGAATGGGTCCAGGAGATCACCAATACTTCTCTGTGGGATGTTCTACCAGCTCATGAAGGAAGTGATCATCCAGCCCATCCCTAAAGGTTTCCCTTGCTTGAAAGCCAGTCGTATCCGACTCTAGGGTGCAGTGCTCATCTCTGTTTCTAAGCTGAAGAGCCAGCGCTGTCTGCTTCTGCAGACGTTTCCGTGGTCATGTGGCAGGCATGACTAGACACCGGAGCGCACGGAACGCTGTTACCTTCCCACCAAAGTGGTCCCTATTTATCTACTTGCAATTTCTTGCTTTCGAACTGCTAGGTTGGCAGGAGTTTAACAACTATTGTCCAGTCGTCAACATCACCTTTTGGGGACAAGCTGGTAAAGAAGGTGGCCGCAGATCAGCTGGGGGGCATTTCTGGAGAGTACTGAATGCCTCGATCTATTCCATTCTGCATTCAGGCCTCAACATGGGACTGAAACAGCATTGGTCACCCTGCTGGATAACCTTCTCAGAGAGGCTGATCAGGGTAAGATCCAATTGTTGATCCTATTGGCTCTCTCAGTGGTCATTGTTACTGTCAACTATAGTACCCTCCTGAACAGGCTTTCAAAGTTAGGCATTGGTGGCAAGGCTTTGGCTTGGCCCTAGCCCTTCCTTGAAGAGCATATCTTGAGAGTTCAGCTGGGGGAAGACTTGCCAGATCCTTGGGTACAACAATATGGGATACCTCAAGTGTTGGTAATCTCTCTGATGCAGTTTAATATCTCCGTAAGGCTGCTGGGTGAGGTCATCAGGAGATCTGGAGTTTGATTTCATCAGTACACTGATGATATGAAAGTCTATCTTCTTTTCTACCTCAGCAGTGGATGCTGTTCGCACCCTGGAGAGATACTTGAAATGGATGCAATGGATGGAAGCTGAAGCTGAATCCGAATAAGACAAAGGTTATGCTAGTTGGGGATAATTGGTCTCCGGTAGGGAGAATCTTCCTCACTCTGAGGGGTGTGACTCTTCCTCTTAGGGAGAGTACATAATTTGGACGTACAACTTAATCAGACTCTAACTTTGGAGCATCAAATATCACCTGTAGTCAAGTCTGCCTTTCATTATTTGTGGTGCATTGCCCAGCTTTGCCCCACTCCTGGACAGAAAATCCCTGACAATGCTCATCTAGTGCACAAGTAGTCTCCAAGTTCGATTAATGCTTTCTACATGGGTTGCCTTTGAGACTGGAACAGAGGCTTCAGTGAGTACAAAAAACAGCTGCAACACTCATTTTGACCATATTACCCCCATCTTAGCCAGCTTGTATTGGTTACCTGTAGCATTCCATGCCAGGTTCAAGGTACTGATGTTTAACATATAAAACCCTTAATGGTTTAGAACCACGCTATCTGTGGAAGCACCTTTTCATAAGAAACTGTACACGGGGCACTCAAGTTCTTTCATTACATATTGTCACACCTAAAGAAGTTTAAAAGTTTGTGACTAGAGCAACATCTTTCTCAGCTGTGGCTCCTTCACTATGGAATGAGTTGCCAGTGGAAATTAGATCTGCTTCCACTCTAATGGCTTTTTGTAATCAACTAAAACGTTCCTATTTCATCAAGCATTTTCCTTGTTAGTAAGCTGATTTTATATCTGCAGTATACCCCTTATTTGTTTTGGTTTAAATTTAGATCAAGTGAGCTATGAATAAGAGAAGTAGGTTATGAATTATTGGTAGGTGACTGGGAGGCAGAACGTCAACAGTTCGATTCCTGAGTACTGCAGGATGGAATGAGCTCCCGTCTTTGTCCCAGCTCCTGCCAACCTAGCAGTTCGGAAGCAAGAAATTGCAAGTAGATAAATAGGGATCTCTTCTTCAGTGGGAAGGTAACAGCGTTTCATGCGCTCCGGTGTCTAGTCATGCCTGCCACATGACCACGGAAATGTTTGCAGAAGCAGACAGTGCTGGCTCTTCGGCTTTGAAACAGAGATGAGCACTGAACCCTAGAGTCGGATATGACTGGCTTTCGAGCAAGGGAAAGCTTTACCTTTACTTACCAATCTACTTAGGGATGCCATCTAGGTAGATATTCTATTTTGTTTATATGATTGTTACAGAAATGATTGTTTGATGTTATATCTTTTTCTTTAGTTAATATTTGTGAGCCACCCAGAGTGGTGTTTGCACCAATTGAGCAGGATACAAGTCAAATAAACAAATAAATAAATACATAACATACCAATTTGCGCTGACACCA
The DNA here is from genome assembly GCA_035047305.1 of Bradypodion pumilum. NCBI lineage: Eukaryota > Metazoa > Chordata > Lepidosauria > Squamata > Chamaeleonidae > Bradypodion > Bradypodion pumilum. The sequence goes on from JAWDJD010000001.1 coordinate 377,978,778, forward strand.
CTGGCAGATCCCGCATAGGACGATGGTGACACTAAGGCTGATGGTGATGATGGCTGAGACCAGAAGGACATCACGGGAGGGTGCCCCTGAGAAGAGATTAGAGAAACCTACATGTTAGTGGCATCAGTGTAAAATAACTCCTCAGCTAGGTTATGTCCTAGTCTTTTGATCTCCCCTTATTTCTTTTGCCTCCCACTTTCCAATGGCACCTGTAAAAAGAAGAAATTATTAGATGTTAGGCTGCTTAGCACTTCTTTGGCTCCACTGTAGGAATCTAGGAAGCTGCATTACATCAGACAGTTGATCAATTTAGCTTATTAAGGCGGACTTTCCAAGGTTGCAGACAGAATTCATTCCTGGCCCTATTTGAATATCCTTAATAATAGCTAGCATTCCCGAGAATCACCCCAGTTTAGCAGCCAAAACTAGTGAAGATCTGTGTGTTCAAGGTGGCATGACAGTATACCAGTAGCATTCTTGTTTGCCAAGGTTCTTACTTTCTCCTGATTCTTGCTTGACCTACTGAATCCATACACCATTTCTGACCTGGATTTCTCTCCTAACCTAACTTTCTCTCCTACCCCACCCTATAGGATTGGGGGGGGGGGAATCAAAGTAAGATAGGGCCCACTTTTCAGGAGGAGCTTGCTAAATAATCTTCCAGAGTGTTTAGCTGCAATTCATGTTTAGAGAAAGGATAGAAAAGAATTGAAACAACTATCCATTTTTGGCAATTTCAGTAACAGGCAAGACCTCAGAGAGAAATTAGATCAGTTCTGCTGTCTCAGCTGGTGATATAGAGATTCAGCATGTGCCCCTGACTTGCACAGGGCAAGCCTTATTGTGGAGCAGCCCAGAGTATCATACAACATAATTAGTGTGCTTTATGATTTCATAACACTCCAGCTGCACAGTTCTCCATAGGACAATTATCACAGCACCAGAATGTTGTCTAGTTTTTGAAATTATTGATCCAGCCATTGTTAAGAATTTCCCACTTGCAGAAGCCAAACAAAATGAAATAAATTTAAAACAAAACACAGAACAAGGATTTTAAAATCTGAGGTTTATTTACAAGGTAGAAATCTGCAACCAGCAGTCATTTTGCAAAGGGTAATTCCCTTCCTTGATGCACACCTTAATGTGGTGAAGGTGTTTGCATCTGTTAGTGAGAGCAACACCACCAGGAGGCCAGACTCCATTACAAGCCTGGACCAGGCGCACCCAAGGTGGAATAGTGGTAGCTTAGACACCAGATTAAGCTGCATCCATCCTCCTCATGGTATTGATTACATCAGCAGAAGACTAAGGATAGTCCCAAAAGTGATAGGGGCAGCAGCTATAGGGCAATATTGGTAGCTGAAAAAGAGGCAACAGCAGTAATACTCAAGCTAACTTTTGTTAGTACAGTACTACGCAGAAGGTAGCAATGGTAAACCGCTGCTGAATGTTTCTTACCTTGAAAACTTTAGAATGAGACAGTTCAAAACTGCAATAGCAATTACACTTATATACCAACCCACAGCATTTAGTGGACTTTCTGTGCTGTTCACAAGTTAATTAGCAAATAAAACAAGATATTTCATTTTCATTTCTTGGGGCCATAAATGAAGCAGGAGAAAGACTAATAGAGTTTTGTGAAGCCAACAATCTCTTTATTGCAAACGTGCTTCCAGCAACTGACCAGATGACTCTGTACATGTGACTTTTGCCAGGTAGTCAGTACAGAAATCAGACTACAAAATTGGAAACAGGAGGTGGAGAAGCTGCATTCCCTTGGCCAAAGCAAGACAAGGAGCAGGTTGTGCTCTTGATCATGAACTGTTAACATCCAATACAGTATTAGAGTAAAGCTGGAAAAGAACATTAAAAGAATCATAGTGCCAAAACAGTTTTAACATTATGGATGAATTTAAAGTCTACATAAGGTACAGATTTGCATTACTAGTCTATTTGTCATCAACCAGAAAAACAGTGGATTGAAACCAGATATCATTACAGGAAAAACAAAATAAAAACTATTTGTTATGTTAGCCATTCTGAACCTCTGTACCTGATGTGTATACATTTTTGCCATGAAGTCTCACTCCCTTGTCTGATGAAGTGGACCTGATCCACGAAAGCTAACATTAAAATACAGCAGCTAGTCTTTAAAGTGCCACAACATTCTTTATTTTGTTTTGTTTACTCTCTGATATGCTTGAAACACAGACTAACAAAGCTACTATTCCAAAAAAATCAATTATGAAATAAATTGGTGTAATTAAGCATTTGATTATCCTATTGCATAACCTGTATTATGGTCAATAAGCTATTGTTAGAACAGAACATGGACAAATAAAATGGTTTCTTATAAGCAATGGTGTCAGACAATGGTATATTTTACTCCTTATCTGTTTAACCTGTATAGAGAATTTATCATACAAAAAGCCATTCAGATGAAGCAGGACTAGAAATTGGCGAAAGAAACACCAATAATTTAAGATAAGCAGATGAAACAACTTTTAGTTAAAGTGAAAGAAAAAATGCCAAAGCAGGACTGCAGGTGAATATTAAGAAGACAAAAGTCATGACTGCAAAGGAACTATATAACTTAAATGTTGACAATGAAAAACTAAAATAGTGATATATTTTTTTGTATACCTAGGCTGAATCAGCAATCCAAATGGAGACAGCAGCCAAGAAATAAGAAGACGGCTGAGACTTGAAAGGGCAGCAGTGAAGAAATTAGAATAGATGAAGTCTAATGATGTTTCACTGGAGACTAAGATCAAGATCATTCACAATCTTGTATTCCCAGTCACCATATATGAACACGAAAGTTGGACAGTAAAGAAAGCTAGTAGGATAAAAAAGACTCGTTTGAAATATGGTATTGCAGAAGAGCCTTGTATATACCCTAGACTGCCATGAAATCAAACAAGTAGATCCTTGAATTAATTAAGCCTGAACTATCTCTGGAGACAAAACAAATAATGAAATCGAGACTGTCTTGCTTTGGGTACATCATGAGAAGGAAAGATTTTTCTTGAAAAGATAATAATGCTTGCAAATGTTGAAGGAAGCAGGGAAAGAGGAAGACCAAATACAAGACTCCCTAAAGGAAGCTGCAGGCTTAAGTTTATAAAGTTGAGCAAGGTTGTTGAAGACAGAACATTTTGGAAATTGCTTATTCATAAGGTTGCCTCATATTGGGGTGACTTTGACAGCATGTAAGGACAAAAATCTAGAGCATGGTTAGGCAATATGTGGAGCCCTATCCCTGATGATGTTGAGCTATAACTCCCATTAGCCCTAGCCAGCACAGCTTGTGAAGAGTAATAGTAGGAACACCGGGATCTAGAAAGATACCTTAATGTAAGACATGTTGGATTGCAGCCTTTCTTTGGAGTAAAGTGTTCCTTAACAGATGTTAATGTCCTCCATTTTCCTTTTCTTAATCTAAAGAATGGCCAGAAACAAAAGCAGACAGAAGCTGTAAGAGCTTTTGATATGTATAAGTGTAGAAGAGGCAATTTCAGCAGGAACATCTTTTCTCACTATTGCAGGATAAGCAACGCTTGTCAAAATTAGCTATCTTCTACTATGAAAGATGATAATATGAGAGATGATGGTATTCTAGTTGAATTATTCAAAGCCCTAAAAGAAGATTCAATTAAAGTTTTGCACTCAATATGCCAGCAGATTTGGAAAACGCAGCAGTGGCCACAGGATTGGAAAAGGTCAGTCTATGTTCCAATCCCAAAGAAGGGCAATGCCAAAGAATGTTCAAATTATCGAACAATTGCGCTCATCTCACATGCTAGCAAGGTCATGCTCAAGATATTACAGGCTAGGCTTCAACAGTATGCAGCTTGAGAACTTCCAGAACTGCAGGCTGGGTTCTGAAGAGGCAGGGGAACTAGAGGCCAGAAATGTCTCTGATGGATGATTAAATAGTGTAGATTGGATTTAGGACACAAAATACCCCTCCATGTAAGAAAAGGATTGAAGTAAATAAAAAAGAAAAAAATGCAATTTAAAAGCATAAAAATTCTGAAATGAATGCAAGCAAGTTTCTCCAAAGCAAAGATAGACATCAGGAAAAGTTTCGGCATGGCAAAAAATCCACACTAAACTAACCAAGTCTAATCCAGTGGTTCCCAACATGCTCCACAGGGGGGCAATTTGATTTTTAAGGGAGGCAATTTGAGAATTAACAGTGAATGGTCTTTCAGGCTTTCTCCACATGAATAGGAGTTCACTTTTTGAATAATAAGAATTATATGTCACAGGGGGTGGGCATCAGGATTTAAGAGATGCTTAGGTGGGGTATGGCCCCAAAAAGGTTGGGAACCACTGGTCTAACCTCTTGCCTAGACTTTTAACCCTAACAAAATAGCTGTGCACAGACTGGTCTACTTGTAAACATGATCCTAGCCATCGGAATCTAGCATTACTGCTCCTCCTGCGGTGTCACTAAAATGTTAAGCTCCTTGACTCTAAAACTATAACACCTAATCTTTGTGATTTGTCATTCCTTTTTAAACATTGCCACACTGGTTGCTCTTTCTGTCTGGCTATTAGACATCATGCTATATTAGCATATTTTTCAGGGCAAACAACCAAATATTCACTTGTAAGAGTCCTTTGAAATGACAAAAGTAATTTGGTCAAAGAAAGGAGATGCAACAAGGTGTGAAAGTTCTTACATCACAAGGTAACTGTAACAATTCTGATCAGATTAATTACATTCTACATCGGTTTACAGCACATGCACTCCCACTTCAAGGCTATTTTTGTCCAACTCTTTTAAAATCCTAACAAGAATATGCCAATAAAAATTGAAACATGTAACAGTGGGTAGCAGAACAGAAACATTTAATACACATTTCAATCTCAAAGAAAGAATATGCCAAAGACTACTGTAATAACAGAACCATTGCATTAATTTCCCATGCAAGGAAAGTGCTGCTCAAGATTTTACAGCCAAGAGTTCTGTCATTATGGAGCAATATAAATTTGAACTAATAAATTTCAATATAAAGTATAATATAAATTTGAACTAATCTATACCTATAAATCCAAGGGTTAACCATTGGAACTTGCTATACGTTTCTGCACCTGTCCATCCTATCCCATACCGAGCCTCCTGCACACGCCTGAACCCGGGCCACAGGTTACTGCAGGGTTGCTGAAGGCGCCAGTGGGGCAAGAGCCCTACAAATGCGAAAAACGGAAAAGAACTTCAATTCCCAATGTCCTTTGCGCCGCACCTCAGCCAATCAGGCTGAGAGGTGCGAGCAAAAAAAATGTTGAGAAATGCAGCGCGGCCAATTAAAATCAAGCCGCAGGAAAAAAAAACCGCACGAATGCAAACCAAAAATGCAAAACTCAAAGTCCCAGTGTCCTACGCGCAGTGAGCACGCAGAACGCTGAGAAAGCTGGCATGCAAAAAATAAAATTAAAAAATGCAACGAGAGCGCAAGTCCGCTGCAGGCGGATGCAGCGCTTCACAGCCTCACAAAACAAACACCCACAAAAAAACCATGGCGAGATACCCACCGGCCTTCTTTCCGGGAGCAGCGGGGAGAAGAGGGACTCCCTCTCTTCCCACTACCCTGCCGAAGACACGGAGAGACCACCACCAGCCTCAAGGTACCTTGAGCCGGGGTGGAAAAAAACCCAGCAGCAGGCAGCAGTTCGTCAGGGGAAGCACCCTCCCTGGCGGATGACTGGCTGCTGCCTTTGTACTTCCGACACCACTGTTTCGAGAACTAACACGAAACAGCAGTGGAGGTAATACAAAAGCAACAGCCAGCAATTCGCAAGGAAGAGCACCACCCCTTACGGATTGCTGCCTGCTGAGAGGAGACAGAGAGGAGAGAACCATCATCAGGCAGATAGCTCTTCTCTGCCTCCTTCTCCCCCGACCTACCTAACGAACCTTACCAGGGGAACAACAGGCTGACTGCCGGCTCCTCCTTTCCCCCATTGCTGCATCGAAACCAAAATTTGAAGCAGCAATGGGGAAAAGAGGAACCAACAGGCAGCCCGTTCTTCATGCAAAAGTACACACCAACAACAACAAACACCAAAATTAATAAAAATTAATAAAACAAAAATAAATAAATAAATTTTAAAAAACCATTAATAAACAAAAAAGTAAACCATAAAATCCAAACAAAAACATCCATAATACCACAAAAGCACAGACAAAACACCTAACTACAACACGAAAATACCTAACTCTAACAACACAACTGCCACAAATTACACAAATGAACACCAACGAAATCACAAAAATAAACCAAACCAGAAATAAACAAACCAATTACACACATCTAAAGCCCAACCAATACAAAAAATAACAAACAGAAACACCTCCCAGCCCACCACCACCAAATCAAAACAAAGGAAAATCCCACTATAAATAAAACCAGAGAACTCACCAGCACATCCTCCCTCCATGAGACCGGAACAGAAATGAAGAAACAAACACTACTTACCGGAAGATGCCCTACCCAGAGGCCAGGAGAGAAAAAACACATAAAATGAAAACAAAACCAACAGCCCCACCTGCAAGCCGGAATATTAAAAACAAGTCAAAAACAAAACAGCACGACCTACATGCCACAAGAGTAAAAACAAGTAAAAAATAACAAAAAATCAAAAGTTTACACAAATAACAAACATATGTTAAATAAATATGGAGGACAACCCAAGAAAGGATTAGACAAGTTCATGGAGGACAAGGGTATCAATGGCTATAATTATGGATACCTAAGAACAACCTCTGGGTTGGAAAGATAGGCAGGATATCTCTCAATGCCATTTCCAGGGAATCCTAAGCAGGTGAAGGCATCTCCTTGGGAATAACCTGAAGGAAATGGTGAGCCACTGTGTGAGACAGAATGCTGGACTGGATGGGCTGTGGCCTATTCCAGCAAGGCTGTTCTTATGTTCTTATGTTAAATAAAATAAAAAGATTTATAGCATCCTCTGTTGATTTTTAACTTAAAAAAAACACCCAAAAAAGCAAGACACAATTTATAACAGCCCAGCAATGCCGGGCAACCTATGCTAGTAAATAAATAAATAAATAAGAAATGGCAGATATTCGAGACTTCTCAAGAGTTCTGTAACTTCTGAGCATAGTTTGAGAGTAATTTGTTTTCTTTTGTAAAAACTATTTTCTGTATAATCACTGTAACTTGGCTATTTATTTGGAGGACTTACTTTTTTTTAAAGGAGAACTTGCTTTTAATACAAAAGGCTGACTGCCCCACTTTTGCTGTGCAACTACCATATTATCATAACTACCCAGTAGGATGTAGCCAACTCCAGGGCTGCCATCAGGGCAGTACTACAAGTAGTACTACAAGTATAGGGCCCAGAGCTGAGAGGGGCCCTGCCGCCGCCGCCCATAACTGTGGCATTACTCTGTGTGTGTGTGTGTGTGTGTGTGTGTGTGTGTGTGTGTGTGTGTGTGTGTGTGTGTGTGTGTGTGTGTGTGTGTGTATGTGTGTGTGTGTGTGTGTGTGTGTGTGTGTGTGTAGCTACACCACAGTAGCTTTACTACTGCATGGTTAGAATTAACCAAGATCACAAATGGCATTTGCAATCTTTTTAGTGAATTTTAAATCACTACACAGATGAGAGTCCGCATTCAGGAATTCCACTGCCCAAATTAGCTTGTTGTCCTGCTCTTGAGCAACAGATTGATGCGTAAAGGGCAGTGCTGTTTGTTCTGCAAGGGAGACAAACACCTGCCCATTTGTTTCAAAGGAAAGAAGGGAAGATGTATGCTGGAGTGATGGATAAGAGAGGAATTAAAAATTAAGTGGGAGGAGAGAAAAAGACAATTAGAATGACGGTAATAGTCAAAAGGGCAAAGGCAATATTGTAGAGATTCACTATTCTCTTTCTGTTTTAAAAGCTTAGTGAACTTTCTCATGCCTGAAAGCTATAGACGGGAAACACAAAGTATGCAAATTAATGACAAACCATCCGTGTATAATGTTTCACACAACTTCCCTTATTAACTGTTCTTCCTCACCCCCACTGGGAAACCCTACACAATGGTGACAATTCCTTACAACAGGGAATTTGCTCCAACCATATTATCTTTTTTGGTTACACTTTTCAAGGTCTTTTTCAAGGTCTTCAGCAACAACCCCACTGGCAATTTTAATGCTGGGGAAATGTGAGTTCACTACAACCTCAACAGCTGTACTAGCTTTGGATGAGACATCTGGATTCCCCCAAACAATAGAGCTATTGCACAATAAAACAATCACTTGGAAAGGCCCTTGGGTAGACTTGCAAAAAGCTTTTTGGAATGAATGAATCATCTTTGCTTACTCAAGAGCCTGTGTTTCCTAAAGCCTTCTATTTATCTTCCAGATTGCTCAGCCTTAAAAGCATTTGACATACAACAAATGGAAGAAATGCAAAACAAAAGTGAGATTTTACATTCATGTTATTGTTCTTCAGGTTGAAACAATCACAATATTAATATGAAGCTTAATGGTGGTTCAATTGCTTGGAAAGATAGGTTAGCAAGCTGAGAAAATACTGACATCCATCGGAGAGATATTTTGAAATTTAAATTAAATGCTAAGGTAACACAGAGCACTTATGTGTGGATTGTATAATAAATTATGCTTTCTTTACATAATAGGGGTGAAAAGGGTAACACTGTCACTTATGAAATGGCAGTTTTCATTTCACTGGTATGCACACAGTTTAGAAAATTCTTTCATATGGAATTAAAGCAGAAATTCCTTGCTTAGATGCTTTGGTCAAAAATCTTTGGCAAATGGGCACACATTCTGCTGTTGATTACATTGTGTTGTAATATACTTCCTAAGGCCTTTGCATATTGACTCTCTATTTTAACTATCTGAGAATTATCTGCACAGAGGTTTGCGTATTCCTCTCTGTGTATTGTAATGATTAATATGTGCTGTCAAGTCAATTCTGACTTATGGTGACCCCTATCAGAGTTTCCTAAGTACTTAGAAGTGGCTTGCCATTCCCTTCTTCTAGGGGTGTTTTGGGACGATGCGGCTTGCAAATGATTACACAGGCTGGCCCTCCTCCTAGGAGGCACAGTAGAGAATAAAACTCTCTTTATCCAAGTGGCTAAGATGCTGACTGGGAGGCAGAAGGTCAGCAGTTCGATTCATGAGTACTGCAGGATGGAATGAGCTCCCGTCTTTGTCCCAGCTCCTGCCAACCTAGTAGTTCGAAAGTAAGACATTGCAAGTAGTTAAATAGGGACCACTTTGGTGGGAAGGTAACAGCGTTCCATGCACTCCGGTGTCTAGTCATGTCTGCCACATGACCACAGATGGAAACATCTGCAGCAGCAGACAGCGCTGGCTCTTCGGCTTTGAAACAGAGATGAGCACTGAACCCTAGAGTCGGATACGACTGGCTTCCGAGCAAGGGAAACCTTACCTTATCTCTATATAAATCCTTTCACAAGCTATCAGTAATATTCACTTGTCACACTACACAAGTAACTCTGAATGTGCATTAATAATTAATCCGTATAATAATTGTGTATTAATAATTAACAATGATATATTTCACTTTGAGCTGTCATATCCTCTCCAGTCTTGTCTCTTTGAACAATTCTCCACATACTTCTAAAGCCACATCACAGCATAAGCAAAAATGTTAGACTTTGTATAGGGCTACTAAGACTGGTCAGTTGCGCCATAAACACTTCTCACCCTCAAACCCAGCCCTTGAATGTTTTTTTAACATTCAAGAGAAATAACTTAAGACATGCCATTGCTGTGTGCACACAGATAAACATACACAGCTGATGTAAAAAGCAGCAATAGGAATAGCACCATGTTGAGTAAAAACAAATGGACTCATAATTAAACAACAATGTGATGTCACCACAAGCAATAGCCAGGAATGGACACAATGATGTCATGTTTCACACTATTTCATTATTTAGTACAAGAGGGAAATGAAGAGGAGGAGGAGGGCTTCAGAAAATCAAAGGCTGGGCACGTCCAGCATTTCATTTTTCTGGGAAACCCCCAGGTACAAGACATGATTGCTAGAGCTTTTTTCCCTACTGTTGATCCACAGTAACTGGCACTCAAAGGCAGGGAACCTCTAAGCCAGGGGTCCCCAACTTAAGGTCCATGGGCCAGATCTGGCTCGTACCACCATTTTATGTGCCCTCCACCCCTTCAAGGGCATTCAAGAAACAAAATGGACCCCCCTTTGAAGCTGTTGGGACAAAATGACTGTCCCATCGTGCAGGCAGAGCAAAATGGCCATTGGCCCTCGAAGCTGACTGAGAGGATGTGACCCAGCCCCCGGTCACATGCAGTACAAAACAATCAGACAGGAAGGAAAATTCACACTTTCCCTGCTCCTTCACAGAGAAGTAGGGGAAGTGTTGAATTTCAATATCTGATATACTGAAGGAGCTCATTAACCCCTTCAGTCTACTAGGTGCTTACAGTAGAAGCAGCCTTTGATGGATGCAAAGGTCCCATATATACTGTACTGGAAGAAGCACATATGAAAGAGTGCTAAAGGAGCTGAACCCTGTGACAGGGGTTCAAAAAGCACACCTTGGGGGTGATGGGACTGCTTCTGCATTTGATGTGTCTGGACACCAATAAAAGCAGACCAATCTGCCCCAGTACCCCCTAGAGAATGGACTTAAAGGTCTTCCTGGGCAGTTTATTGGTTCTACTCAGAGCTTGGAAGCAACTAGTTATTTTCTAACAGCATGTTATTTGCAATTCCCTTTCCCCACCACCAACAAAGGTATAACTACAATACATTATAATTTTAACTTAACGAGGATGAAAGCCTGTGATTTTTAAATTTTTCTTATAGTTGCCGACAGACTGTAGCCTCATAGAGCTGGAATGTCATGTAGGTAAGTATTGTGCTCATAAAAGCTCTTGCACTCTCTTTCCCGTGGCTGCTGAAATGACAGGGGAGTGTGATGGGAGCAGACTACATGTTATATCCAATGCCAACAACTTGTAGCATTCATATTTTCAACACTTATTTTTAATTACATGGAAGAGTTATTTTTCTAAGCTGGTGAAGAGTGCTGCAGGAATTGGAATTTCACATGTTTATGATGCTCTAATGGTCCAATAAAGGTATCACCTCCCCATAGTTTTGGTTTGTAAACACAAACCACATAGCTTATTTTTGTTTTCCTTTCTTCTTTTGTAATTGCAACTATTAGACTCAGTACTTAGGGGGATTATAAATGTAACTAATTACTTGAAGAAATAATTGAAATAGTCCGAGCTTGGCAAAATGCGCAAGGACTTGCTTTTCAAAGATGAGTGGATAGGATATGGGTAATAGCACTAATGGTAAAATGGATTACTTGTGTTAGACTGCTTAGAAGAGAAATAAAAGTAGATACTTTTTCTAAACTTGGAACTTTTTGTTGGTTTTTCATTTGGAATTAAATGGAGAGAATGCAAGCGCGGCGCCAAAATGGCCGCCGCGCTCTTTGCGGGAGCCCCCCCACAGGACGAAGGCATCCGGGTAGTTAGGGGCGTGGCCAGCTCCCTTATAAAAGGGGTGGCCACGAGGCAGCCGAGCTGCCATTTTGCGAAGCGACGGAGTGGAGAAGTTTTTCCTCTTACTCCGTCGCTTTTTTACCTTGAGCGGGAAGCCTTTTGGCTGCTTACTTTCCTCTTTTCGGCTTCCCTTAGGTCCGACTGAGATGCCTTCGAAGAAGAAGGCGGCCGCGAGCGCGGCTCGGGCGGTGCGGAGGCGCAATCCGGGTCGGAGGACCGCGGCTGCGCCTTCCCACCAGCCGCCTTTGCCGGCTCCCACCGGGACCGGTGGGATGGGGTCTATTACCCCCTGGACGGAGGCTGGGGACCCGAGCAGGGGTCCAGTATGGGCTGCGGCCCACGGCCCGCAAGCGGCGGATGCCGCTCCTGGTGCTCATTCCACCGGGCCTTCCTCCATCGGGGCCCAGCTCACTCCGGGGCCTTCCAGCCTTGGGGGGTGGTGCGGTCCCCTCCCTTGGCAGGTGCCCACGCCGGCCCTGCCGGGCCTGGGTGTGGGGTCATGGCCATATTCGGGCCCCGGGGTGCAAGGGCCTGTACCCACGCCCGTAACGGGCGGGCCGGCTGGCCCGTGGCCCCAGGCCAGTGTGGAGGCCTTGCTGGCCCGCGTGGCGGCACTCGAGGCTTCCCTTGCTCGGGCCAGCCACGCTGGGGCTCCTTTTGGGGTGCACTTGGACGCGTCGTCTGCTGGGCAGCGGCAGGCGACGGGACGGGTCGAGCAGCTTGAGGCGCGTGGTGCGACTTCGGCCACTGCCTCGCAGCTCCCCGACCAACAGGCCAGCGCGGGTCAAGCCCCGGCGGCGAGCTCTACGGCGGTCGTGAGCTCCGACGCCCCCAGTGGGCCGGAACCCCCGGTGGGGGCGGCCCGCGGGGGTGCAGCATGTGAGTATGCGGTACAAACTAGTGCACCTACACATGTGGCTACGTTGGGGGGGGCTTTCCAATGGCCTTGGCCTCGCATGGGTGGTGCGGCGGTACAGCCGCTGACGCACCAACAGGCGACGTCAACCACCACCCAGGGCCCCGGGGTGGGGAGCATTTCCTACCCTGTGGGGAATGTTTTAGGGGTGGCTGGGCTAGTCCAAGCCCCTTTCCAGATGCCCGCAGTTTCTGCTGTGCCTGTCTCGGCCTTGCCGACAGCGGGCTATTCCTTGCCACTGGGTGACCATTTGGCACAGGCCACCAGAGAGAAAATATGGCGAGGGAGTATGTTGATATCTTCTCACTCCTAAACAGGGAGCCCACCAAGGAAGAGAGGGAGGGGCAGGATGAGAAGGATAAGGAACAGGCACGTCGTCGCAAGCCACCACGGACGTGGGCCAACTGGCTGCCGGCTTACCTCATCTACATGGCGGTGTACCTGAGGGCCCGGCCGGATCTGGCAATTCCGATGGTCCAGTATTTGGACAATATCTATCGGGCGATGGTTGATTTTCCCGGCCCGTCGTGGTTGGCTTATGACGAGGAATTCCGTATGCGAATTCCCCTGCACCCTGAGATGAGGTGGGATGAGCCATGCCAGAGGCTTTGGCTTCTGTACATGACCCCCACGCGCCCCGCACCAGGGGAAAGATACCATTGTGGACATGCGGTCCAGCGAGTGGCTCCAGCACAGGTTCCCCGCCAAGTGGCGGGGCAGGGGGTTCCAGCCCGCCTGCTGTGCTGGACTTTCTCGTCTAATGGTTCATGCAATAAGAAGAATTGCAAGTACAGACATGAGTGTCCCACTTGTGCGGGCCCCCATGCAGCCTCTGCCTGTCCCAGGCCTGGAGGGACGCGGGGCAGAGGGAGGGGCGGACAGTGGGCTGGCAAGACTGCCGCAGATGGAGCTGGTTCACCTAAAGGCTCCCTCCCCAATTAATGTGGACATGCTGGACCGTTGGCTCGCATTGTACCCGAAGGGGGAGGATGCAGATTATCTCCTTCAGGGCTTTAGACAGGGGTTCCGTATTCCTTTCATGGGTGATAGGTCCCCTCAGGATGCCCCCAACCTTTTGTCCCTTAGGGGGAGGGAGGAGGTGGCTGCCGCCAGCATTAATAAGGAGGTCAATGCGGGCAGGGTCGCTGGCCCTTTCCCTGCACCCCCGTTCACTAACCTCAAGGTATCGCCCCTGGGCTTGGTTCCCAAGAAGTCACCAGGCGAGTTTCGCCTTATCCATCACTTGTCCTACCCAGCCGGCCGATCGGTCAACGATGCTATCCCTGACGACCTTTGCTCAGTCAGGTATACATCTTTTGACCACGCGCTGCGCATGGTGCGCTCATGTGGCCCGGGTGCGCTGCTGGCTAAGTGCGACATTAAGTCGGATTTTCGCCTCTTGCCAGTGCACCCGGGCGACTTTGAATTGCTGGGTTTCAAATTTAGGGGCGAATATTATTTTGATAAGGCCATGCCTTTTGGCTGTTCCATATCATGCTCGGCTTTCGAGCGTTTCAGTACCTTCCTAGAGTGGGCTTTCGTCCGCAGGTCAGGGTCCCGGTCTGTAGCCCATTACCTGGATGACTTTTTATTCGGGGGTGAACGGGGCTGGGACACGTGTACACGTCTCCTCAACACATTTCAGACGCTAATGGAGGAACTCGGTGTCCCTTTAGCACCCGAAAAGACCGAGGGCCCATCTACACAGTTAGTCTTCCTGGGGGTGGAGATTGACACGATAGCGCAGGCGTCTAGGTTACCATGGGATAAGGTGTCAAGGATAGTGCCCCTTATCTCGGATTTGTTGGCCAAGCGCAAGGCATCACTGAGGGAACTGCAGGTGCTGCATGGTCACCTTAATTTCGCCTGCAGAGTGGTCGCACCGGGCAGGGCTTTTGCCCGGCGCTTGTGCGACGCTATGGCAGGATTATCCAGGCCTCACCATAGGGTTAGGCTTACCCGGGGTATCAGGGCAGACATGCTTGTCTGGTTACAGTTCCTGAGGGACTTCAATGGGGTCTCATTTTGGAGGCATGACCTCCTGGCTTCCCCTCAATTTCAGATTCAGTCTGATGCCTCGGGATCCCTGGGTTATGGGATGTACTTCAATGGGAAGTGGGCCTATGGTGGGTGGCCACCGGCCTGGTCAGGCACGGGTCGCCTGCGTGATCTCACGTATCTGGAATTTTTCCCTATCCTGGGTGCTTTGATGCTATGGGGCCAGGAGTGGTCCAACTCGGTCGTGCATTTCTGGTGTGACAATGCGGCCGTGGTCCACATTGTAAATGCACAGACTTCTAAATCGCCCAGGGTTATGGATCTAGTGCGCCAACTTGTGTTGCGCAGCCTGCGCCTCAACGTACTGTTCAGGGCCAAGCATGTCCCAGGGGTTAATAATGATATTGCTGACGCTTTGTCCCGCCTACAGATCTCCCGGTTCCGTGCCTTGGCCCCGGATGCGGAGGAATTTCCCTCGCCACTCCCGGAGGAGATATGGACCATTGGCAAGGAGAGGTGAACCGGGCGATTGGCCTGTCACTAGCCCCACGCACCCGTAAGGCGTATCACCACGCAATTAATTCTTTCAGGGCATTCTGTACTCAATTTCAATTGCCAGGAACCTGGCCGATCCCGGTAACCCATGTTCTGCGGTTCATGGTTTACCTGCATTCTCAGGGCCTTGCACCTCGCACCATAGCATCTAAGCTTTCAGCGTTGGCTTTTATGGCCAAGGTGGGGGGCCATGTGGACAGCACCTCTGACTTCTGTGTGAGACATGTTTTGGAGGGGTGGGTGCGCGAGCGCGGGCATTGCCCGGACGACCGCCACCCGATTTCCCCAGGGGTCCTTACCCAGTTGGCCCGGGGCTGGCCTTGCCTCTGTTTTGATGCATATGAGGCAGCCCTGTTCCATGCAGCCACAACGGTGGCATTTTTTGGAGCGCTCCGCATCAGCGAGCTTGTGATGCTGTCTAAGGCGGATGCAAGTCGTAGGGCACTGGAACTCGAGGATGTCTGTGTAGCCAAAGACTGGGCTCAGTTGAGGATATGTTCCTCTAAGACCGATCAGCATGGCGTCGGCAGTGGTGTGCGACTGCTACGGTGTTCTTTGGCAGACATCTATCCGGTTGGTGCCCTACAGGAATTCCTGGCACTGCGTGGCACGCACCATGGCCCGTTTTTCTGTCACCAAGATGGGTCTCCCCTTACTAAATTTCAATTTTGGAAGGTGACGGGCAAAGCGCTGGCCAGTGTGGGCCTCCCAGGCGCCCGCTATGGCACTCATTCATTCCGTATAGGGGCGGCCTCGACCGCTGCGGCTTTTGGGTACTCAGGGGCTGACATACGTAGCATGGGACGGTGGGGATCGCAATGTTTTCAATTTTATGTGCGCCCATTCCCCCCGTGAGTACCAACCCGGTCACCTTACCTACTTTCCCTCATTTTTTCCTTTACAGACCCGGGGTGTCGTATTACACCGGTGACAGTATGGCTGGTGGGCCATAGCTACGTGCACAGGGCAGCGCGTTATGCTGCGGCGACAGAGTGGGGACCCCAACTGGGACTGGGTGCATACGCAAGTCTCACATGGCATGGTAAGCCTGGGATGTTATGGCGGGAGCTGCTGCCTTTCCTTTTTTCAGGCCAGAATGCTGACCCGCCTGACATTCTGATCATACACCTGGGGGGCAATGATTTGGGCCAGGTCACCGGCTTGTCGCTGAAGCATGCGATTTGTGAGGACCTCGCCTACCTGCATTACGTCTGGCCTGCCACAACCCTTGTTTGGTCGGACATGGTCCCGCGCCATTCCTACAGAGG
This sequence comes from Bradypodion pumilum, assembly GCA_035047305.1. Taxonomy (NCBI): domain Eukaryota; kingdom Metazoa; phylum Chordata; class Lepidosauria; order Squamata; family Chamaeleonidae; genus Bradypodion; species Bradypodion pumilum. Next base: position 377,995,085 of record JAWDJD010000001.1, read on the forward strand.
GGGCGTTGACCTCCTGGCCCTTGACCGCGCTAGATGCATGGTGAATAGGGCAGTGGCGCGTTTCCTTGTCGATAGGGCTTGGGGGAGGGTCAGTCATCACCCCGCTATTAGCCTCCAAAGTTATGACTTGTATGCAGGGGATGGGGTCCATCTGTCGCGAGGAGGTATGGACCTCCTGTTGGGTGATTGGCGAGCAGGCCTGTTGACCGAGCTGACGGTCTGGGGGGGGGGCGTCGAGCCTTCTTTGAAGCCCCTCCGTGTGGCGGGTAGCACTGGTAAGGTAAACATTATGACCCACAGGTATCCGGCAAGTTCGCAATTGACTGGACAACACTAGACAGGCATAAGTTGGTTAAACGTTGTCCGGTCAACGACGAACTAGGCGACGGGGTGATGGCTATAGCTAGACAGCATGCATCACCCCGTGATTTTACGGATTAGCGTCAGAGGGTGGGGTCATTAGTTAGATATTGACTACGGTCAACAATTTGTTTGTTGTCAACAAACAAATTAATACAAATGGATACATTGTAGCAATTGCCGTTGGCAATTTTGGGTGGTACCTTACCAGTGTTACTTCGGCCTGCTTGCCTTAAGAATTATGATTGGTCAATTACCAATAGAAATTTATAATTCGGACTAGGGCATGAATCAATAAATGTGGCCCAATGCCGTTATCCACTTTCATTGGTGTCTGAGTCCTTTATTGGGGGGTGCGCCTGCAATGACAGTTTGAGAAGTCACCTAGAGTATTAGTCTGCTATTTCTAAGCTTAATAGAATGCGTTTATTAATGGACTATAGGCATGGATTGTATCATACAGATAAATTTATTATGTGTATGTGATTGTATAGTTCATGATACTTCCAAGAATTATCAATACAATTTTGTATTAAGAAAAAAAACCTTAAGAAATAATTTCTAAGATGCTGGTCCTACCCATACCTGTCAAGTTTCAGGAAATTTCTGTCAAATAAGGGAAATTTCCCGGCCAAAACAGGAAACTGGACAGCTATGCTTATCCTGTGCTGGCCTCCAGTCTAACTCCAGTCTAATTGCAGTCTAACTAATATGGGATGACGGCGGGAAAGAGTGTAAAATACGGGTTTTTTACAGAAATTTCCCGAAACTTGACAGGTATGCCTACCAGGATTTGCTGGTGATTGAACTTGAGAACATTTGTTCTGTCTCTGAATTACAGTCCCTTCCCATATTTTGGGCAAAAATCTACTTAGTGGCTATAATCCTGTCACTTAGTTTAATAAATTACACTATAGTAGGCCCACTAAATCAGTGGGGATTGGGCAAATCAATTCCCCCATAGGTTCCATTCATTAAGTGTTGTTCAGTCACACCCTTTCCTATCCCCATAGACCACCATATACCAAACTGCTCTGTCATCTGCCATCCTCCACAGTCTGCCCAGATTTACGCCCACTGTGTCAACAATGTTGTCTAGCCATCTCATTCTCTGCTGCCCCCTTCTCCTTTTGCCTTGAATCTTTCCTAGCATCAGGGCTTTCTCTAGTGAGCCCTCTCTTCTCATTTGGTGGCCAAGGTACTTGAGCTACAGTTTCAATATTTGTCCCTCCAAGGAGCAGTCAGGGTTGATTTACTTCATGATGGACTGATTTGATCTCCTTGCAGTCTCTCAAAAGGCTTCTCCAGCACCACAGCTCAAAGATGTCTATCTTTCTGCTCTCAGCCCAGTGGTGGGCAGCTCCCGGTCTGCACCGGTCCGCGGGGGGAAGTAAAAATTTCTGGTGGCCACGCCCCTCCATGCCCTGCCCCACCCATCCTCCTCCTACAAGTCTGGGTAGGTACATAACACCACACGCACGCATCGAGTTGATGGCCCGGGGTGGCAGCCTGGCCATGGTGTGGCTGCTGCCTCCCCTGGGGTTCCACTCCCCCTGTGCACTGCATCGCCTTGGTGCTGCTACTGCTGCTAGAAATGGTGGCAGCTGTGGCACGGCTGCTCTGGGCAGCACAAGCTCTTCCCACCCCTTCGCCCAGCTGCTTGAGTGTGACTGCAGCAGCAGCTTGAGGAAGAGGAAGAGGAGGAGGAAGGTAAATAGAATTCTGTGGGGGTGGTAGTGGGGGAGCAAGCACAGGGGCATTTCGTGGGAAGGTATAGAGAGTTGGGGGGGGGGGGAGAAGAAAGCACATGGGCCATTTTGCTGGGAAGGTAATCAGAGTTCCCTGTTGTGGGGAGGCTTGGAGCCTTGGGCAGGGTCTGGGGGGCAGGCTAAGGGGGGTTTCCAGTAAGGGGGGAATGAGGGCCGTAGAGTTCCCTGGACCAGTTAGTCTTTAAGGTGCCACAACATTTTTGTCTTTTTGTTTTTTCCTGATATGCTTGAAACACAGACTACTAACACAGCTGCAATTTCAAAAGTTTTATTCTGTGCAAGCATATCAGAGAGTAAACAAAAAAAAGACAAAAATGTTGTGGCACCTTAAAGACTAATTGCTGTATTTTAATGTGAGCTTTTGTGGATCAAGTCCACTGGCTCTTTAGCTGTAATCAGAGATGGGCACTGAACCCTAGAGTTGGATACAACTGGCTTTAGAGCAAATACAACCATTACATTTACGACTTTACCTAGTAACAGAAGATCCCTGATTGGTATTCAAATTGGCTGTGAGGTTTTGGCCCTGTTTAGTTAAAGGCCGTCCTTGCTCAAAAGCCAGTCATATCTGACTCTAGGGCTGCAGTGCTCATCTCCATTTACAGCCAAAGAACCAGTGCTGTCTGTGTTTGCAGATGTTTTCATGGCCATGTGGCAGGCATGACTAGATCACTCACCCACCCAGTCACATGGCTCGGCCCACAACATAGGCTCGGCCCACGGTGTGGTAGCAAAAAAAATTGATGCCTACCACTGTCTCAGCCTTACATATGGTCCAGCTCTCACAGCCATACATTACTACTGGGAAGACCATTGCTTCCTAAGTGGGCCTACTTTAGTACAACTTACTATGCTAAGCAACAGGATTTCAGCTGATGAGTGGAAAGGTCACTGATTCAGAAGAGGCTTCTGTGGAAGATGTGATCTTGGGGAAAATTCCCTTTGAAGCCCTCCATGACACCTGTCATGCTGTTCAAAAGGGTCCACAACATTTTGGAGTGGCTGGGGGCAGGGGGAAATAGGAGGCTAGGGAAGAGATGGAGAACCAGCAAACAAACACCCTTCTATCCACTGAACCTTCCAGGTGATCCAGAAGCCTTTCACCAGTGGAGGGGAAATATCTGAGTACAGCCCTTTATTAGCATACTTATTGTGTATGCTGTTTATGCATTTGCAAGCCTGAAAGCCTTCCTCTCCAGGAAACAAAACATGAACATCTCCTCACCACTTCTGATTGTCTCCCAAGGAGAGATAACAGCTGTTTGCGGAAATAAACCTTCATTTCCAAGTGTCCGTGGGAGCAAATCTGTTGACGAAGATCCCACCATCAAAAGAATTTTCAATTACCCTTTGAAACTATTAAAAGAGGATGGCATCACAGCCACAGAAAGGGAAAGAGAGCACTGCAGCCATTTCCCAAGGTATCCTACCTATAAGTGGCTGGCACAGAGTCTGTATCTATTCATCACCCATGTGAGGAATGCAACCCCTGGCAAACAAATTATGTGACTTTGGAAGGTTTGTGCTCAGATGTGGCTTCAGAACAACAGATAATGTGGCCTTGCTGCTCTTAAGAGGAATATCAAGGCTAGGAAACAAAATGAAATACAGCTTCCACAAGTTGGAACGGCATTATGGAGAATGTTCTGATGTAGGAAAAGTTTTGTTTTAGAAAGAGGTGGTTGCTGAAGGCTTCTTCTCAGGCTGCTGAAAGGTTCTAGAACAGGGGTTCTCAACCTACAGCCCATGGCACCAAATAATCCGGCCCCTGCCCTTGCTCTAGCTGTTGCTGCAACCAGAATTAGTGGTGGACCAGTGGTAGGATTCAATTTTTTTACTACCTACCCTGTGGGCGTGGTATGGTGGGCATGGCCAAGGGAAAAGCCCTGCGTTGCACCCAAATTAGGACTACTTTATTTCAAAACTTGGATGGACAGGGCCAGCCAGAATTTCTGCTACCGGTTCTTGCGAACTGGGGCGAACCTGCTGAATCCTACCACTGCAGTGGACTCATTTACAGCTGTCGTAAATGCATTTATGACAGCTGCAGACTCATTTATGGCTGTTGTAAGCACGTTTACAACAGCCGTAAATGAGTCCGCGGCTGATTTCGGTGGCAGCAGCTGGACCATCAGTCCGGCCCACCAACTGTTTGAGGGAGCATGACCCATCCCCGACTTGAAAAGGTTGAGAACCCCTGTTCCAGAATGTGTGTCTCCAGTCTCCAACTTGCCCAGTATTATTTCCACCTCTCTTTTCAGGAATCGTGAAATGCCATTTTCCCTCAAGATGAAAATTACAGGCTTTAGCTCAGAGAGGGAGTAGAATTAGGGGCAATGTAGCTGGAGGCGGCTGTGTAATTCAACTGCCAAAGAGATGGCATGCTTATTACACTCTGTGGGGGCAGTGGGGACAAAGAAGGAATCACTTTCACATCCTGGGGCCAAGTGCAAGTAGGATGAGATGTGGAGCAGTGACTAGTAGGATGCAAAAACTCATAACAAAGAGAGCTCCGTGGAGTTATTTAAAGGGAGGGTTTTGCCCAACCAGGTACTTTTTGCTCTTTATCATAGAGTTAGTGAAGACATATAATTTTTTAAACACACACCAATAAATGGAAAATGTGGAGGAATGATTAAAGGCTTTGTAGGAGAGAGAATTTGGGAGCTAAGAAACAAAACATTTCACCTTTTAGGGCCAAAATACTTTTTCCGTATATAGGCCAGAAGTGAAACTGCCAAAATGAAGGCACCTTTTGGTGAGTTCATTTTGCAGGTCTTTTCGCCTGATCTAGTGTGAGAAAGATTAGCTGGCAACACAAGGTTGCCATTCCTAGGGTACACCTGATTGTGGTACAAAAATACCACAGTCTTTGAGGAGGCTCTTTCTGTGTACCCCAGGGCCGCAGTAGGTCTGAAATCCCACCTCAGCCATGGAACCTGGGAGGCAAGGCAGTAATTTCATGTGTAGGGACACAGATGACAAGCAGCTTCATGCTGGAGTTCACAGGATGGTCTTATCTCTTAAAATGGGGTTTAAACTGTTTTATATTGTATTAAGACTGAAGTTGCTGAGAAATTCGACTGTATCAAGTGGTAGACAAAGACAAAAAGAGACATTAGTGAAGGAACAAATGCTAACATCTAACAATGCTATAACAAATGCAAAGCAACAGCATCACAGTAGACAGGAGGGAGGTGTGCAGCTTCATAGGTGCAGCCTTTACTGAATTCTACAAATATTAGTGATCTAATGTGACTTGTTGTAATGTAGGGATGGGTGACATGAAGCCTGTGGATTATATATTGGGTCGAAATAAATTTCCTTGGGACAGAAGTCCAGTGCCAGCACTCTTGGTATCCTAGCTGTCCAAACCCCATCCTATGTTTTCTTTAAAATTGGGGGAGGGGAGCTTTCCTTTAAAGGTCCCCTTATAAGGGGGCATGGGGGCAATTTTGTCATGTTTTGAAGGCACCTCAAAGCCAACATTAAAAAGACCTTTTCTGGCCACTAGATGAAGCAAGGAGGCATTTTCAGTTCTTAAAAACATTTTTGGAAAAAAAGAAGGTAGATAGGATGATAGAAGTGGGTGAGATCCTCTAAGGTTCAGGAGCAGATGCAGGTGTCCCCTAGTGACCTCTGGAAATTAGCCACCCCATCTTTCAAAATAGTTAATGAGATGTGTTTTATAGACATCTTGAGGAGACTGTCATCAACATTTAATGTCATACCACCCTAAAGGTGTATGAACTCACCTGATCTTGGAACCTAAATAAGTTCTATTTGGTTAACATTTGGGTGGGAGGCTGTCTGGGTATACTAGGTGCAGATACTAATTTTTTATTACAAAGAAAGGGCTGCCATTTGATGTTAGAGAGCACATATTTTATCACACATTCACAGTCTATGCCATCTTCAGGTAGCCCGAAGCCTTAACAGCAGTTGACATTCATTGGTGTCATTTCTTGATTCAATGGACTTATAAAAGTGCTTCTTGTCTTCAAATGACACCTGCAAAAGAAGAAACTGCAAACCCAAAGGGCACCTTCACCTTTTACGTGGCAAGCATGCTACAAATAAGTTCACAAAAGCTACTGGTGCACAAATATTTTTGGTCACCTGCCTGATCATCTACAGCTTACTCATGTGCATCACATTTACTGTTGCTAGTATGTGTAGTCCACCTGGAGACAATACTTATTTATCCCAGGTGAACTGGTAAACCTGCAGTAAGTCTGTAGCAGACCACTCTTTCTTGAGTGCTTTCCCTGATATACACAGTTTAGTCCTGCAGTATTAAATGAGCAAGGAGCCAAGAATAAGTGGCAGTTACCATAGAACTGAAAAGGCTTTCAGCTGCAAAATTAGCAAGGTGACTTAACAAATATGTAGTACTCACTGCTCAACATTTCCAGGGCATGAATTTTATTTTTCAACAAAAAATAGACTTCAGAATTCTGATTGTCCCTAACTTAATGATGTGGATGTAAAGGAAAGGTAAAAAGGGTCTCTGTTGCTTGAAAGCCGGTCATGTCTGACTCTAGAAGGGCAGTGCTCATCTGCAGACAGACCTTTCCCATATTTTGGGCAAAAATCTACTTAGTGGCTATAATCCTGTCATTTAGTGTAATTGGGTAAATGTCTGCAGAAATGTCTGCATTTCCATAGTCATGTGGCAAGCAAGATTAGATGCTGGAGCGCATGGAACACAAGTAACTAAATAGGTAACCTTTCCCTCCATTTTCTTGCTTTTGAACTGCTAGGTGGGCAGGAGTTGGTACAGACGGCAGGCGCTCACTTCGTTGTGCAGCACTCAGATCCCAAACTGCTGACCTGCTGACCTTCCAGTCATCATGCTCAGTGTCTTAACCACTAAACCATTGCAGGTTCACTCAAAGATGTACAAACCCAATATTCAGCCCGAATCAGTTCAATGGATTTATATCTTTGCACATTTAGGTGGTACTAAATCAAGGGGCCTTTTATCTCAGTGAAGTTTCATGGGATCAGGCTACAACGACCGAAACTGGCATGGCCACTTCAGAAGATGGCTATCATGTGATGAGCTATCTATGTCCACGTTTTCCTTGAGGAACTGTGGGGAGTCTTAATTCACATCTGTGCTGTGCTGAGATGTTTCCGGCAAATGGTGTTATGTTGGTTGCTATTTTTGTTCAGCACTATTATAATAAAGACTAAAAGTTAAAATTAGTAGAAGACAGCAGGGAGCACATGTGCTGTTCTCTTTTCCAACTGATTAGAAATTACATTACACAACAACCATTCAGTTGGATTCTTCTGTGGCAAATGGAAAGTCCCACAGCTGATTTCTAAGACTGGTTTTCTGCACTCTAAAAAAACCTTATGCTTCTATCATGCACTAGAGATCCCCAAACTCTCTGCTAACCAATGAGATTGCCACCAGTCATCCAAAAGACTCTTAACTGCCACTACTCTTTGCCTTGGAGTTATCTGAATACAGATCACATTTGCTTTGCTCGCGTCTGCAAGCTACATAATGGAGTGCTATGCAACCCAAGCCAGCCTTTTTGTATGTGTATGCATGTGTTAGAAGAGGTTTTATCTTTTATTTTATCCTTGTCCTTATTATCAGGCAGCAGTGGGGAATTTAGAAATACTGTATATTCAAAGAAGCAGTTGGCAGGCAGTTTATCTAGGAGAAGAAAACATATAAAATACATTAGCAAAATTTATGGTGCGGTGTGACCAATTTTAATATCCTCTTGAAGCTCCATTTGTAAATCTCCATTTCTTTAGCTGAATTGGTTTGATATACATCTGTAGCACAGAAAAGTGATGGAATCTATTCTGAGTCAGAAAACCAGCTTTAGATAAAGGGAGAAAGAAGTAATGGCTTGTTTTCCCACTTCCAAGGCTACCTTTTTAGACCTGTGACCTGATTTCATTTTAAGAGGCCACAAGTACCTGCTGCTCTGAATGCCTTCAGCTTGCACATTTTTGAATGCCAGTCCTATCTAGCTGCCTCTTACAAAGTGAGACATTATAAATAAAAATCAGCCTGATTGTTCTGAACCTGACGAAAAAGACTGTTGATGGCTGTTGGAATAATACCAATTATGCATGCACTAACATTACATATCTGAGGAAGGGAGGCTTTATAGACTAATGTGATTATCCGTTGCCACTAACTTGAGTGGTAAAGTTCTTTCCCTTCCTCTGACACAAGCTCCACGCCCTTATTTGCTTTTGCTTCCATTATTTTGCTGATTGTCCCCCTTCTTCCTCTGACCTCCAGCCAAACAGAAAGCATGGCATTTTCCTATTTTTGATTCTGACTGTAACTGCAAATGGTAACTGTGAGTGAAAAAACCTTTTTCTACTTTAAATACCCCTATGTTATGATCATACAAAGTGCTATTTGGTGAGGAATAGGAACCAATGCTCAAATTACCGAACAATTGCACTCATCCCACATGCCAGCAAGGTGATGCTCAAGATAATACAGGATAGACTTCAGCAACATGTGGAGAGAGAACTACCAGAGGTGCAGGCCGGTTTCAGAAGAGGCAGGGGGACTAGAGACCACATTGCCAACATACGTTGGATCATGGAGAAAACAAAAGAATACCAGAAACAAGTCTACTTTTGTTTTATTCACTACACCAAGGCTTTTGACTGTGTGGACCACAACAAAATGTGGCAAGTAATTAAAGAGATGGGAATATCAGAACACCTTATATGCCTCATGAGAAATCTGTACACGAACCAAGAAGCAACAGTTAGGACAGAACACGGAATGACGGAGTGGTTTGGAATAGGAAAAGGAGTAAGACAAGGCTGCATTTTATCACCCTGCTTATTCAATCTATACACAGAGCACATAATGTGCAATGCAGGGATGGAGGAATCACAATATGGGATCAAAATTGCTGGGAGAAACATCAACAATTTGAGATATGCAGACGATACCACCCTAATGGCAGAAAGTGAGGAAGACCTAAAGAACCTTTTGATTGGATCGAAGGAGGAGAGTGCAAAAGCTGGCTTGAGACTTAATATCAAGAAAACCAAGATAATGGCAACAGGTCCGATCAGCCCCTGGAAAATAGATGGGGAAGAAGTAGAAGCAGTGACAGATTTTACTTTCCTAGGTTCTAGGATCACTGCAGATGGCGACTGTAGCCATGAAATAAAAAGACGACTGAAATAAAAAGACGACTGATTATGGGAAGACAAGCTATGAGAAACCTGGGGAATATAGTGAAAAGCAGAGACATCACCTTGAAAACAAAAATTCGCATAGTCAAAGCAATGGTATTCCCAGTGGTAATGTATGGGTGTGAGAGCTGGACCATTAGGAAGGCTGAGCGCAGAAGAATAGATGCCTTTGAGATGTGGTGTTGGAGGAGAGTCCTGAGAGTCCCTTGGACAGCAAAGAGAACAAATAGGTCAATATTAGAAGAAATCAACCCTGACTGTTCATTGGAGGGACAAATAGTGAAGATGAAGCTAAAGTACTTTGGACATCAAATGAGAAGGGAGGACTCACTTGAGAAGGCCTTGATGCTGGGGAAGGTGGAGGGTAAGAGAAGAAGGGGGCGTCCAAAGATGAGATGGATAGATGGTATTGTGGATGCAATGGGCACAGAGCTTGGAGGGCTGAGGAGAATGGTGGAGGACAGAGGGGCTTGGAGGAAAATGGTCCATGGGGTCGCAAAGGGTTGGAATCGACTGTGCGACTGAAGAACAACAAAGGAACCAAAGGGGCAGAGAGGGGCTGAGACTGAACTGATCCTTCCACATTTCTGTGTTGCTGGTTTTTTCTGTCTTATCCTCTGCTAAGAGGAATACAGTAATACCTCATACAAAGTCCGCTTCATACAACATTAGATTCATACAACATCGCCTAATTCCTTGAAAAAAGTTGCCTCATACTAAGTCGTGCGATGGTGTATGAGGCATTGGGGTTTTCCCAGATTGCATTGTGCCTGGGCAGTATAAAAGGCAGGACACATGTGTGCATTGCTCTTGTGGGTTTTGCATGAGGCAAAGAGTGTTTAGGAGTGGTTTTGAGCACGATTTTGGATTTTTTTTGAATTTTTTCATCAGAATTTTTAGAAGAATTCCTGGGATTTTTGCAGCATTCTTCAGGTTCTTGGACAATCAGGGTTGTTTGACATGCTTTTGTAATGTATTTAGCCTTTAGACAATGATTTCTTAAAGTTCTTTTATTTTGCTGATTATTGTATTGTTATTGCTATTTGTTCTGATATTGTAATGCTGTATTTTGTTTTAGTGTTTTACTGTTGTGAACTGCCTTGAGTTGCCTATTGGAGAAGAAAGTCGGTATAGAAATAAACATAATAAACATAAACATAAACATAAACATAAACATAAACATAAACATAAACATAAACAATAATAATAATAATAATAATAATAATAATAATAATAATAATAATAATAATAATAATAATAATAATAATAATAATAATAATAATAATAATAATAATAATAATAATGCTGTTACAGTACAATGTATCTCTATGGAAACAACGTTGTACGAGGCATCACAGCAAGGATTTGGACGTTGTATGAGGCATCGCGGCTAGGATTTTGCATGCCTCATACAAAGTCCAAATCCGTATAAAGACCAAACTTGTGGAACCAAGTTTGGACATTGTATGAGGTATCACTGTAACTACAAATCCCCAGTAATGGGAGTGGCAAAGTGGCTGTGGCAATTATGGCAGCTTCAGGGAGGAGGGGAAGGAAAAATTGTATCTCTTTTCCCTCTCCAGTATTGAATGTATTGAAACAGTCAAACAGAACTTTCTCGGGCTTTGCACATGTCATAGGCATGTTAGCAACTAGCTGCTGCTCTTATGGCAAATTGGAGAGGCTTCTACCCTAAGGGTTATTCTCCTGAAGGGAGCTGCCTTTCCAGCCATGAGCTTTGTGTCTTGTTTGTAAATTAACAAGGCCAAAGGGTATTTATCATAGGAATTCAGAAGGTGTTCAGAAGCAAAGCACTTAAAACAGCCATTTCACCAGTTGCATGGGAAGGCAGCTCATTTGTATGCCCTGCTGTTTTAAAAAAGATGCTGTGGGTAAAGCTGGCCTTTATAGATCAAAGGCATTTTCCCATCTGAGCTAGGAAGAGGACAGAAAGGAGAAGGAGACAAGAGTCATTGCCATTAGAGCTGGAGTTAAATCTCACCACAATTTATTCAGATTAGCAATCAGGAAGAGGTAGCAAAGGCTTAAATGCCTGTTTTTAGAAAACAAAGGTGTTTTATTTAAGGTGTCCTCATTCAATCTAAAAGCTTACTTGAAGGACATTAAAATATAGCAGTTATTTTTTTATACTGCCACAATGTTTGTCTTTATTATTATTATTATTATTATTATTATTATTATTATTATTATTATTATTATTATTATTATTATTATTATTATTATTATTATTATTATTATATTTTTACTTTTGTTTCTTGTCTGAAGGCCAATTATCAGTTCTCAGGTGAACTTTAGAGAAGTATGGTGAAGACAAATGGGGGCAGACTATCTATGCTTCCTGGAGCTCCATGGGGGAGGTTGTGGGGGAGGGGGGAGGAAAGGATATAAATTTAATAAATGATTAAAAAGAAAAGAAAAGGAAGTAAGTAGGATGCTCCTTGTGTTTGGTGGTACTGCTCTGCAGTTATTATTTCATCTGCTGCTGACTATTCATTTTAATTAACTTCATCTCATAAACCTGATAACACAACCAAGAGATCATCTGTTTTAGTTTCCTTTGGAACTGTGATCCAACATGATAACACCTCTGACTACAACCAGTGGAATAATCATTTGGCAGCAGTAATACAAAACCATATTCTGCACAATGTCAGTGCCACATGATTTAGGTTTGAGTTTTCTTTTTCAACTTTTCTCTTCTTTCTCCCTTTTTGTCATGCCAATGCGCACAGGTGAGAACAACCCTGGAGTTTGTTTTCCGTACATGCACTAAGGAAAAAATGGAGAGCAAAATAGGAAGGTTTGGGAGTGATGGTAAATGACTGATTCATAGAATGCCTTCTTCAGAGAGGGGAGAGCAATGGCACACATGAGAAGCAGGGGAGATCTTATTTTAACTTAGGTAAAGGTCGCCCTTGCTTGAAAGCCAGTGATATCAGACTCTAGGGTTCAGTGCTCATCTCTATTACATCACTCCTGCCTCCCTTCCCTTTCCTGTGTGTGGGAAACACACACATTGTATAGATCAACTGGGATGCAATTGGGGGGGATATGTCCCCTATGGGGCTTGTGACCCCCACAGTGCTGATCTCACCGGCCCAAGGTACGTATGTGCCAAATTTCAGAAGGATCTGTCCAGGGGTGTGGGAGCCTTTGAAGCACATACAAACATAGATTTCTGTTTTATTGATATAGATGAGCCAGTGCTGTCTGTGTCTGCAGATTTTTCCATGGACATGAGGCAGACATGCCTAGACACTGGAGTGCACGGAACACTGTTTAACTTAGAATAGAATTAATGCTTGTGTGAGAGAAAGACAGGCAGGGAGACAAAAATGTTTCCCTTTTTTAAGACTATGTTAGGGCTGAAAATAGATACAAAATCAGCATGAAGGTGTTTTTTTTAAAAAAAAAATACAGACAGATGCAGAAATTCAGTCAAAGAGACATTTGAGGAATATACATGAAATTGGCATAACAAAAACTGACACAGAAAGTAGACAGGTTTGTCTATCCTCAGCACATCAACTGGGAATAAGACACATACATCACAGCATTGTTTCTTCAGCCTAATAGTGGGATTCAGGAGGTTCTCCCCGGTAGCAGGAATTCTGGCTGGCCCTGCCCATCCAAGTTTGGAAACAAAGTACAGTAGTACTATTTCGGGTGGAACGCAGGGCTTTCCCCCTGGCCACGCCTACCATACAACACCCACAGAATAGGTAGTAAAAAAAATTTGAATCCCACCACTGCCTCAGCCCCCCTACACACACACACACTCCCTGCAGCAGAACTGAGTGCAAGCATATGCATGGACTCTACTGGTGACTGATTTGCTGTTTCTCCACCTTGTCGCCTCACTTCCCCAATGACAGAGGACTTATCTCAGTGTGGAAGAGAGGGAAGAAGCACATCATTCGTAGAGCCACCTGCAGAGTGGATGGGTGTTGAGGAAACACGGAGTGATGCTCTCACTAGCAGCCTACTTCCTTTTACAGAGCAAATGTTAGGGGCAAGGGGAGGCTCCTGGCCTCCAGATCATGAATGTAGCAGATTATGTTATACCCTTAGCTTAGTGGTCCTTGCAGAATAAAGCTCCCAGTCTCTCTGCACGTATAGACCACTGCAGTGTTTGTGTCAACTGGCAGTAGAATTCCCAGCAGCCCAGCAACAGACATGGAGGCCTCCTGGGACCTTGTGTTTGTCCCATTGTAACAGGTGCCTGGCACCAGGCCTATGAACAACTATGCATCAGTCTAAACTTGGGGAGTTTGATCCCAGTGGGACCAAGGTTGACTCAACCTTCCATCTTTCCAAGGTTGGTAAAATGAGTACCCAGCATAGGTCCCCCTTGCTCAAAAACCAGTCATACCTGACTCTAGGGGATAGTGCTCATCTCCGTCTACAGTCAAAGAGACATTGCTCTCTGCATGTACAGATGTTTCCATGGTCATGTGGCAGGAATGACCAGACACCAGACTGTATGGAATGCTGTTGCCTTCCCACTGGAGTGGTACCTATTTTTATCTACTTGCAATTTCTTGCTTTCAAACTGCTAGGTTGGTAGGAACTGGGACAGAGATAGGAGCTCACTCCATCTCGCAGCACTTGGGTCTTAAACTGCTGACCTGCTGACCTTCCAGTTGTCAAGTTCAGCATCTTTACCACTAAGCCACTGCAGTAGATAGCATGTTGGGTGTAATGTTAATTACATTGTAAAGCACCCAGAGAATGTGCTATGGGTCAGTATATAAGTATAGTTGCTAATGTTAATTATGTCTTTCATTAACAGGTTGTCCCTGAAATCAATGGCCTGAGGTGCAGAAATCACAGCCCAAAGAGCAACAGATAGAAACTTACTAGATCAGCAATTGCCTATAGCTTTTGATTTTAGGCTCCAAACCTGAGATCAGGAGGAAGGTTCATGTGCTGTCATGGGGAGTAGGTCCTTGTGTTGTGACGGTGGTGGGGCATTCTTTGCTCCTCACTCCTGGCTTTTGTGTATGCCAGTGTTGCACAAGCACATCATATGTACGGCATTCACATTAAGTCCATGAGGACTGACACCAACTGGGGGGAAGAGAGATACCCAGACTTTGAATTAGTGGAGAGGTATGCCCAGATTTTGAAGCTGCCTTCTGAACAAAAAGGAAACTTTCTCCTCCTGCAGCACTTTTCATCTTCAGATTTGTCATCCCACCTAGAATCTGAGAGAGGGAAATCAATTCCCTGAGCTGGTGTCCTGAAACCTGCCACCCTCGGAGCCCAGTGAAGACCAGAAGTCTGGCTTCAACCAATCTAGGCCCAAGCTATCCAAATGGTTACCGCTGCCTGCTTATTTCATGAGCCTTCTTTCTTCTGGCTTGACACTCTGAGATCTAAACACCAGGTCCCCAGCCTCAGAATACACTATCATGTCAAGCCCCAGAGACACTGATAACTGTTCAGAACAACATTCAAATATTCAAGCTCTTGTTCCGGAGCAAGGTATTAACCTGCAAGGGAAGCAAAAGCTAGCTGGACTAAGAAAGATGGGCCAACAATTACAAAGGAGAGCAGATAGATAGTAGGAATAACCAAGAGCTAACTTATTTGTTATAAAGAATCTGTTATTAGAAGCGGGAACTCCTTAAATGCTAAGAATGTTTGATTATCACAGTAGGAATTTTTCACATCTACCATATTAGTTTGCTTTACTTTCTGGCAAACCAATAGGAGATAAACAAGAGGTTTGTCTGCATTGCTCAGATGTGAAGGCCTACTGAAAATATGCATCTGGAACACACATGTAATTTCAGCTTCTAATAATGTGTAACTTGTGACATATAATTTGACCCACAGGGTTCAGCATTGAACAGACCATGCTTCTGTCTAGGGCAGGAAAGAGAGTAAGGAAAAGATGTTTGACCCGAGAAGCAAGCATCCAACAAGAATTAAAGTCAATTAGCTAAAGTCCACTGAAAGAGATAGTTTATACTTTCTAGTCTACAGCTATCAAAACACTGCAGTCCTAAGAACTGGAGTCTCTCCCAGAAAGTCCATTGGCATTGGTTCAAGACTCACTTGGGCCTCCAAGCCTGGCTCCCACTCCTAGCCAGTTCCAAGGTATGCATTCTACGAATTCACTTGCATTTAGTCTTATGAAATCCCTTGAAAGAAAAGACATATATTTTGTCACACTTTCTGTACTTGAGCATTTTGGCAAAGAATCTGCCTATTGAAGCATTTGAGAGAGTAAAGGATACTTGGGGGCTTGGAAAATATGCCTTAGAGTAAGCATTTTATTTATTCCAAGTAAAATAGAAGGCTGGCTTCAATGAGGTCACCAGGTCTGGTTATGAACTCTGGCTTCAGTACAATAGAATAAACACATGTCAATATAAAAAGTGCCTAGTGACTCTCTGCGTATTACAAAAGCCTGTGAACTTGTATTGAATAGACGGACTCTTAAATTTGGAGGGAGAGGTATACATTTTCTAAAATGGAGAATCGAAAGTTATTGCTTTCTATTGCCTGATCTTTTCCAAGCTAGCTCTAGACCTACTCAGGACAAATTCTAACACCTGATTCACTTGGTTTGAAATTTTCAGACTCTGTCCTGCCATTGCATCTTAAGGTAACATGCAGATGACAGGACTTTAAGATCATACCATCCATCCCTCTCCCTCCCTCCCATTGCCTGAAGAAGAGATCTGTAGGATTTGAAAGCTTGCACAGATTATTGTGAATTTGGTTTTATCTAATAAGAATATTAGGATAACATACTGGGAATGTTGAACTGATCAATTACTCCTCAAACATTTTACTTTGAAAGCCCTGTTAGGGTCACTGTAAGATGGTTCTGACATGAAAGCACATAACAACGGCAAAAATATTAGGCCAACAAGGATTTTGAAAGTTGTCTTGTGGCCCTTTTTTCTGCTTCAGATATTAGTATTTCTTGAAAGCAGAACCCATCATTTTATTACTTTGGGTGTAATAAACTGCTTAGAAGGGGTTTGTGTGTGTGTGTGTGTGTGTGTGTGTGTGTGTGTGTGTGTGTGTGTGTGTGTGTGTGTGTGTGTGTTTGACCTAACAGTAGACAAAAAGGTTTAGAAATGTAACAGCCATTTTCTAGATCAAAATTTCCCTGACCCCAGTCAGCCACAACCATGTATACTGTGCACACATATATGAAGCTTAGTTATTATACTCCATGTATCTGAGAAAGTGAATTGTCATCCATAAAGCTCATGCTAAAATAAATGGCCCAGAAGACTCATCATCAGTATGCTGTTTAGTAAAGGTCTGCCTTTCTATGAATGGGTAAGTAATATAGGAGAAAAGCATGGAATAGGAAACTTCATATCAGAAGTTTAAATTGGACTAAATTCTATCCAATCCTGAATAAGCAATTAAGAACTGCTGCTGATAAGGTCTAAACTGCCAGGATTGGTGTCTTGACCTGATAAGAAAGCATCTCTCCTTGGGAAAAGAATTCTTGGATACATATTGACCTAGTATTGCTGGGGACATATGGTGACCATCTTTTTCTCTTTCTCTGCAGGGTCTCTCCAGCCCAAGCCCAGTTTGCTAACTGTTATGTATGTATGTATGCATGTTCATTATACTGTAAAGGCAAGAATGTAACCATTCCAGATACAAACGATCTCAGCTGTAATGGAACGCGAGCAGACAGCCCATAGAGGGCAGCTGCGAGCGTTCAGTCTCACATGGTTCACATTGCTCAATCACGGACAGCCGCGGGAAAACCTTCCCTGCATTCAGCAGCAGGAAAGGAGGCGTGCCTGGGCGAGGCCACGCCGGTAGCAGCCAATCAGCTACCGTGCTACAAGATTCAAATGTAGAGAGCTACTGTATATATTGAGATGTATCACCGCCATTACCTCATGCTTCACTGGAACCTCATGCAATAAACCTGTGTTAAACCAACCCTTCGGTTGTCCGGTTGTCTTTGGTCCCATACACTAAATTGGCGACGAAGGTGGGATATGGCTGCCCACGGGACCAAGACATGCGCCGGCTACGAGATCAGGAAGCCGGGAGACTTGGAGCTGTTTGAGATAGACTTCAACGCAGCGCTGGTGGAGCTCGAAGTCTCAGATGAGGCCAAAAAGAGGGCCATTTTCGTCCGCATGCTCGGACACGAGACCAAGAGGACCTTGGTGGACCTGATCGCGCCGAGGAAGGTGAGCGACCTCAAAGCTACAGAGCTCCTGGCGGCGCTGCGCGCCCATCTCCGGCCAGCAATAGCGATGTTCCCCGCTCGGAGCGCGTTCTGGAGGCGAGTCCAGGCGCCCGGGGAATCGGTCGATGAGTTCGCCGCGGCCCTGCGGTTGGCCGCCGGCCCATGCAAGTGGGAGCTCCCCGACGTCACCCTCCGGGACTGCCTGCTCTGTGGTCTGAGGGACACAGAGACTCAGCGCGCGCTGATGAAAAGGGAGCCGCCGCCCACGTGGCAACAAGTCCTCGACACGGCACAGGCCGCGGAGGCCACGACTGCCGGGGTGCATGAGCTTCAGGACTGGCGCCCGAAGCCCGCCAAGGCAGAGAGCTCGGTGCGCGCGGCCCGGCGAGTTTCGAACTCGTCTGCGGAGAGCAGCGACGACGAGGACGTCCGGAGGGTCCAGAGAGAGGGCCGGCGCTGCGACGGCTGCGGCGCCGCCCATGCCCGCGCCAAATGCCCATTCCGCAAGGCCGAGTGCCACAACTGCGGCCGGCGCGGGCACATCGCCAAGGTCTGCCGGAAACGGCGCGAGGCCACCAGGAGTTCTCCAGACCGCTCGGCGAGGCAGGACTGCACCACGAGGCAGGACCGCACCACGAGGCCAAAGGACGGCACCCGGACCACGAGGACGCGGGACGGAGTAGGGCGCATCTCCGACGACAGCGAGGACGACGCGCCGGTTTGCAGCGTTTCCACGGAGCACCCCCGTTACTTCGTTGAGGTAGTAATACAAGGGGCCCCTGTTAGAATGGAGGTGGACTCGGGTTCTTCATACTCCATTATTTCCCAGG
Organism: Bradypodion pumilum; assembly: GCA_035047305.1. Classification (NCBI taxonomy): domain Eukaryota; kingdom Metazoa; phylum Chordata; class Lepidosauria; order Squamata; family Chamaeleonidae; genus Bradypodion; species Bradypodion pumilum. Next base: position 378,013,453 of record JAWDJD010000001.1, read on the forward strand.
GGGAGTTTATGAAAATCGCCCCCCGCGTGCGGCCCAAGCTCAAGGCGTTGAGGGCCACACTGAAGGACGTGCAAGGGAACCGCATCCCAGTGTTGGGGGTTGGGAAGTTCCGGGTTCAGTTTAAAAAGCACACCGCAACGCTTCCCCTAGTCGTCCTCAAGGGAGGTAAATGCAGCCTCCTCGGGACTCAATGGTTCCAGCCCCTGGGGTTGTTCATTGGGGGGGGTGCACGCCGTGGGAGCACACGCCGCCCGGACTGATCCAATACAGAGCGTGTGCGACGCGCACCCCGAGGTTTTTAAAAGGGGGCTCGGAAAATTCAAGGGCCCCCCAGTGACTTTCAACCTGGACCCTGGAGTACGTCCAATCAGACTTAAACCGCGCAGAGTGCCTTTTGCACTAAAGGACAAAATAGAGGCGGAGTTGGACAAATTGGTGGGCCAGGGGATTCTTGTTCCTGTTGATTCTGCGGAGTGGGAAACTCCAATTGTAACAGCGCTCAAGGCCAACGGGGAGGTCCGCATATGCGCTGATTACAAGTGCACCATCAATAAGGCGATCCGCCCTAATGCGTATCCGGTGCCGGTAGTCAGCCACTTGTTGGCCAGGTTACACGGGGGGAGGTGTTTCGCTAAACTCGACCTGGCCCAAGCCTACCAGCAACTCCCAGTGACCCCCGCCGCAGCTGCTGCGCAGACCATAGTCACCCACAAAGGGGCGTTCCAGGTATCGCGCCTCCAATTCGGCGTGAATTCGGCGCCCGGGATCTTCCAGTCACTTGTGGAACGCCTCCTGAAGGGGTTAGAGGGGGTGTTACCCTACTTTGATGATGTATTGATTACAGGGGGGAGCCGGGCCGAATTAGCAACAAGGTTGGGAAAGGTCCTGACAATATTCGAAAAGGCGGGGTTGCGGTTGCGGAAAGACAAATGCGTCTTCTTCGCTACAGAGGTTGAGTTCCTAGGGTTCCGCGTCACTCCCGAGGGAATAAGGCCAGCCCAATCCAAGGTAGCCGCCATCAAGAAGGCCCCTCGCCCCACCTCCAAGCCCGAGTTGCAGTCGTTCCTCGGACTGCTCAACTTCTACCACTCCTTCCTCCCGCGGAAGGCAGCCGTGGCAGAACCGCTACACAAATTGTTAAAAAAGGACGAGGCATGGAAGTGGGGCGACGACCAGGAGAAGGCTTTCAATGACCTGAAGCGACTCCTGGCATCAGATGCTGTACTGACCCACTTCAATCCCAAACGCCCAGTGGTCCTGATATGCGATGCATCCCCGGTGGGGGTGGGGGCGGTGTTATGCCACGTGTTGGAGAACGGTAGGGAGGCCCCGATAGCTTTCTACTCTAGGTCCTTGTCCCAAGCGGAGAGAAACTATGCTCAGACAGACAGGGAAGCACTAGCAATAATTGCGGGGACCAAGAAATTTCATGATTTTGTGTACGGCCGCCCCTTCACCATAGTGACTGACCATAAGCCTTTGTTAGGCATTTTCACCGCCGATAAGCCCACACCCCAAATCCTGTCCCCGAGAATGCTCAGGTGGGCCATTTTTCTCAACGCGTATCAGCACGCGTTGGTATACCGGCCAGGGAAGGAGATCAGCCATGCCGACGCCCTGTCGAGGTCCCCCATTCCCCGGGATGGCTGCCACGTGGGCGAAGTAGAGAGGGACCACCAGGTCTTAATGATAGAGGTTCTAGACTCCCCTCCAGTAGTACCGGCCGACATCGCCAAGGCGACAGGCAAGGACAAAACGCTGGCCACAGTTTGCTCCTGGGTACAGAAAGGGTGGCCCGTGTCTTCCCCAGCAGCAGAATTCGACACATTTTTCAAAAAGAAACTAGAGTTGTCCCTAGAGAGGGGTTGCCTTTTGTGGGGACAGCGGGTAGTGATCCCCACGTCTCTCCGGCCGAGGGTGCTTAAACTGCTGCACGTCAGCCACCCGGGGATCGTCCGCTCTAAGGCGCTAGCCCGCAGTTATTTCTGGTGGCCCCAGCTAGACGCCGACATCGAACACATGGTCGGCACTTGCGAAGCGTGCCAAAGCTCAAGGCCAGAAGAGGCTCGCTCGCCACCTAGGGAGTGGGACGCAGCAAGGGGGCCCTGGTCCCGGGTACACGTAGACTTTGCTGGCCCGTTCAGGGGAACGCTTTTCCTCCTCGTGGTGGACGCGTTCTCCAAGTGGTTGGAGGTCATTCCGGTCTCGAGCACCTCCTCGGCCACAACAATTAAACAGTTAAGGAGGGTCTTTTCCACGTTCGGTTTACCCGACACCCTCGTCAGCGATAACGCTAGCTGTTTCACGTCCGCCGAGTTCGGGGCATTCATGGAGCGCAACGCCATTCGGCACGTCACCTCTGCCCCCTTTCACCCGGCCACCAACGGCCAAGTAGAGCGCCTCGTGCGCACCATGAAAGACGCGCTGCTGCGCATGGGCCCCGGAGACCTCGACCTGAAATTGTGCCAATTTCTGCTAAGATACAGGGTCACCCCATTAGCGTCAGGGTACTCCCCCGCAGAGCTGTTGATGCGCAGGAAGCTGGCCACGGGAATCTCCAAGCTAGACCCCACGAGAGTAGAGGACAAAGGGCGGAACATAGGGGTGGAACCCACAAAGAGTTTCAGCGTAGGCGCCCCGGTGCATTGCAGGAACTACGCCAGCGCAGGGCCAGCCTGGGTGCCGGGCACCGTAGTAGAACAAACCGGCCCCGTCTCATACCGCGTAGAGACCAGTACAGGCTTCCTGTGGAGGCGACACGTGGACCAACTCAGGCGCAGGGTCCCCGGAGAGCAGGACGGAGACGAGAATAGCATCGAATCAGCGTTAGGGTACTCCCCCACCCGCTTAGCCCAAGGGGGAGGAAAAGGGGAGCATGGGTCCCCACCAAGGGGGGAGGAAAGGGAATCGATCCACAGAAATCTTTTGCGGGAGTCCCCGACAGAAAGGAAGAGCCCCGACCACACACATACCCCGCGGGAGTTTCCCCGAAACACAGAAGCCCATAGAAGTTTAGACGTTGATTTACAGTACCAGGGGGAGTTAGCGGAGTGGTCCCCCACCCGTCCTAGCGAAAAGAGGGGTTTCAGTTCAGCCCCTGGTACCTCCAGTCCCAGTAGCCCCTGTGAGTTAGAATGCAATATAGCGCCATTTTCCCGGAGACCGACACCCCCAAGACGGGAGGCATCAGCGAGTCCGCCCACCACAGTCTCAAGGTCCCCCGAGCAGGGATCAGAAGGTAGCCGAACCACAAGGGCGACCTCATCGGTTCCGCGGTTCACAATAGGAGGGTCCCCGGGGTCCGAGAGCAACAGGCAGGGGTTCACCTCCCAACTATTCATTCCCTTCCCATCCCCGGGCGCGAGGCAGGCACGGACGCCCCACAGAGCCACTAACGAATCCCCGTTTCCCGTTGCAGGACAAGCACCCGCGGAGTCAGGGATCACAGGCTCTCCAGTACTAGGTCAGACGCAAGCGCGTCCCAAGCGCACGTGCGGCAAGCCACAATGGTTGCGGGACTTCGTCCCATCCTAGGGGGGAGGGATGTTATGTATGTATGTATGCATGTTCATTATACTGTAAAGGCAAGAATGTAACCATTCCAGATACAAACGATCTCAGCTGTAATGGAACGCGAGCAGACAGCCCATAGAGGGCAGCTGCGAGCGTTCAGTCTCACATGGTTCACATTGCTCAATCACGGACAGCCGCGGGAAAACCTTCCCCGCATTCAGCAGCAGGAAAGGAGGCGTGCCTGGGCGAGGCCACGCCGGTAGCAGCCAATCAGCTACCGTGCTACAAGATTCAAATGTAGAGAGCTACTGTATATATTGAGATGTATCACCGCCATTACCTCATGCTTCACTGGAACCTCATGCAATAAACCTGTGTTAAACCAACCCTTCGGTTGTCCGGTTGTCTTTGGTCCCATACACTAAACTAACTACTTCCTCAAAAGCTTATTGTTCTAAGGCTGTGTATTTCTCCTGATAGTTTTGGCATTATTCAGTGCAACACAGCTCTTTATGGGGCAGTGCGTAAGCACAAGTACACACAGAAAGGTGGCAGGCAATAAAATTGCCCAGGTTTCATTATTTCACCATTTAATTGCAAGAACTTACCATTTTCCAGTTGCCTATCAACAAAGATAGTGCTGGAGCATGTGTCCAAGGGTAACTCAGAGGACACCGTCTCTACAACATGCATGCCTCAGATTCCTCAGGAATTTACTCTTTCTTTAGCTAAAGAGTTAAGGTGGAAATTACTGTATCTCTGTGTAGAAACTTGGAAGACCATTGCTCTAGAATAAAGTCATTTTGTCCATTGAAGGAGGATGGCTGAAACAGTTGCCTTTTTAGCTGACCTTTGTGGTACACATACCCATCCTTGTCAGTACAGTATAAGTAATTGCTATCTATAATAGGTACACACATTATGTGTACAAGGTCCTTCTTGTAATAATCAGGAAAAAAGGTGTCTCACGCTTTTAAAGTGTATGTGTCTTGTTCATGCTGAAAAACAATGTCAAGGATATTTATTAATAGTCTGGGAGAGGTGTGAGCAATGAGGTGGCAAATACCTGCCAATGACCCAATGATCTAGGCTAGCAGAACTAGAACAAAACACAGATTGGATAAAGCAACAGCAAGTGACACCTGAGGCGAGAGAACACAAAGAAATTTACACTGAAGTGTTCAGTTTAAGCTATTTAGGGAAATCAGTCTAGACTCTAGACCAGTGTGTTTCCAAACTTTTTGTTTTTGGACTTGAGTTCCCAGAAGCCTAAGTCAAAGCCCCAAAGTCCCCCTGCAGGGGTGTGGGACCCATTTGGGAACCATTGCTCTAGAGCCATGATGGCGAACCTTGGCACTCCAGATGTTCTTGGACTTCAATTCCCAGAAGCCCCCCCCCTGAATCCACTCAAATGGGTTTACTGCGATTCATCCATCCCACGTCGCCCTCATCGTTCCTGGAAGCGGAAGTAAAACGTGCCTGTCCAGGCATGTTTTACTTCCGCTTCCAGGAGCAACGAGGGCGGCATGGGCCGGCTGAATCGCAGTAAACCGATTTGTGTGGATTCACAGGGGGGGGGGCTTCTGGGAATTGAAGTCCAAGAACATCTGGAGTGCCAAGGTTCTCACCATCAGGGCTCTAGAGTATAACTGGGGATTATTATTATTTTTTAAAATGGGGGGGGGGAGCAGGGAGTGGAAATGGCAGTTATAAAACATAGGACATCCAGCTCCTGGGCTGGAAAACAGTTTTTTATGTTTCTTGTCTCTTCTAAATTTGTGATTTCAAAGACAAAAAGAGCATACAAAAGCAATGGCACATTCAACAGGGCCCTGAAGGATTCTGATATAAGATTAAGGGTCTTCCTCAACCTTCCTCAGTTCTCAGAAAAGCCAAATGTATTATTTTAACCATTTAATTGTTTACAATGTTTAAGCTGTTTACAGGGTTGACCTTTAAGGATAGAATAGTAAGAATCTAAATATTCTAAATCAGGCATTCTCAACCTATGGCCCATGGGCCAGCCCTAATACACTTGCCGCTCCCGGAAGTGGAAGAAAAATACGCTCCATGCATGCGCAGAACTGCGTTCTATGTATGGACGGGATGCGTTTTACTTACACTTCCGGGTGGGAGGAACCACATGACCAGCCCGCTCAGCTGTCCAGGGGATTGTGGTCTGGCCCACGGCGTGAAAACATTGAGAAAGCCTGCTCTAAACAAACATATTTTATTACTTTTATTTCAGTTTGTATTCTGCTATGCAGAAGTACTTAAAATGCAAAGGAGATAGGGGGAAAAGGGAGAAGGCAGTGGACTCAAACAATAGAAAGAGATTTTCAGTGGCTGGTAACACTTGCTAGCCTATGGCAGCAAAAAGAACAAACAGATTTGTGGCACTTCAAAGCCTAACTATTTGGCATAGTTTTTGTGTGGACTTATTCTGAAGGAGTGGACTAAACATTTGACTCTGTTCTGGTTTAAGAACAGGAGATAAACTAATTTCCCATTACTAGATCTGACCAACATTTTTCTAAAAATACTATCTCCAGAAGTGTTTTTCAGATTTTGTCAAGCTGTGTGGCAGAGTGTTTTAATGTTTTATAAGATTCCCTCAAAGCAGAAATGATGTTTCTTCAAAATGCATTAAGCAAGTCTAATAAATATATAGAAAGTTGCTCAAAATGTAGAGGTCAGTATCAGCATAGAAGAGATGTGGGGAGATAAATTACCCATTATGTCCACTTTGCATTAATAATATTTTTGTTAGGCTGCACTTTTGGTTTTTGAGGATCCCTGATACTGTATATTTGGGAGTACGGTAAAAACCCAACTTACATATGCCTCAAGTTACATAAAATTCGACTTACATAATGATTTTGTTCTAAAACCATGTCCTGATTTACACAATTTCCTATGGGTTTGTTTCGAGTTACGTATAAAAATAATTTTTCCTATGGGTTTGCTTCGAGTTACATAAAAAACTGATTTAAGCAAAAGCCTATGGAACACACTTTTCCCCATAAGTAGGGGTTTTACTGTAGTTCTTGGAAATTCAGCTTATTGACTGTCTTCCCTTCCTTAGAGTCTTTATAATCACACAATTACATTTATAACATGACAACCTGGCTGTCAATCTGACTGTGGCGATAGCTGTGGCCAAACCAATACACCCATGAGACTCCCAATGTCTCACACTACCTTGGGTGAGTGGCTGGAGAAAAGGTTCCATTTATATGCCTTGGCGTGTAGGGAGTGTGAATATTGAAACTTGCAGAATAGGGGCTAAAGCAGAGGTGCCCAAACTACAGCCCGGGGGCTGTATCTAGCCCCCGACACCAAATCATCCGGCCCTTGCTGCCCCTGGAAGTGGACGTAAAATGCGCCTGGGCTGTAGTTTGGGCACCCCTGGTTTAAGTAGAGAAAATGGAAGCCTGATAATCTATCTCATCCTGTTGCAAAACAGATTGCAAGGCACATTTTACTTGTGCTTCCAGTGGGACAAACCACGTGACTGGCCCGCAGCCAGAAAGTTTGGGCACCCCTGGGCTAGAGGGAATGACACGGCTACAAGGTTGCCACTAAAGAGTGGTTCCCCACTAAAGAGGAGAACCTAACAAACCTCCCTAAGTCCATTCATCTGAATAGTAGTGGTGAAAATGTTAATGATAACTAATCCCTCTCTCTCCCACTCCTGCTAAGTTTTTTATGCAGCAGTAAAGCGGGACAGTTTTTACATGTCAGGTGACCCTAGAGGTAGGAAGATAGAAGACTTTCCTATTGGTTAGATAAAGGTCACCCTTACTCGAAAGCCAGTCATATCTGACTCTAGGGTTCAGTGCTCATCTCCGTTTACAGCCAAAGAGCCAGCGCTGTCTGCATCTGGCAGTAGAAATGTGAGTAAAATAAATAAAATTTCCATGGATATGTGGTAGGTATACCTAGACACCGGAGTGCACGGAATGCTATTTACCTTCCCACCGTAGTGGTCCCTATTTATCTACTTGCAATTTCTTGCTTTCAAATTGCTAGGTTGGCAGGAGCTGGGACAGAAATGGGAGCTCATTCTGTAATGCAGAACTTGGGTCTCTAACTGCTGACCTGCTGACCTTCCAGTCACCACTTGACCCTCACAGTCCCTCCTATTGGTTAGTCAAGGATAAATTAACACTAACAACCCGTTGCATGCTGGGGTTGCTCTAAAATACTCAACACTAACCAGTATGGCAGCCACTCTATCATTCGTTTTCTGGGTGTTCCCAAGAAACATCCCCCCCCCCATTTCCAAGGGTGCCCACTGGCTACAAAAGGTTGGAAACACTTTGTGGTCAGCTACTTTCTAAGGAGCTCTGGGGCTATAAATCTTTTTCTTTCTCTGATTAAAGCAGCACACTGTGTTTATCCTCCTGAACCGGCAGGCAATATCATCCCAGTTACCCTTTGCCTGTATCCTCCTCCTTTTTCCACTTCACAAAAGCTGTTATAGTTTGTATTTGAAAGTGATTTATTGTACTGTGGAAAAAACACTTAATGCTCCAGTGGCAGCAGCGAAGATACTATATATAAATGATCATTATTATTTTTAAATTATTATTAATTGAAGAGGGTGTACAGAGTATCATGCCTATAAAAACGCAGATGGTGTGACATATATTAAATACATGCATAGAGCCATAATTAATATAACAAGGAAGTTCATTATTTCTTTTTCTGCCATCAAAAGCAGACAGAGACTAGTGCTGTCTTCTGCATGTGCCGTGGCAATAGATTTTCACCACAGGAAACTTCCAGTGAAGCAAAAGGCACCATTCTTTCTGGAAAATCAAGTGTACTGCCCAATATTACATACCACAAAGGGTCCAAGAAATAGAATTTTGATATAATTGGAGGCTCACTAACTTGTTCAGATCATCAACCAGAAGTCACCACAACTTGTTTTGCTCTCTCTCTTTTTTCAAATACAAAACACTGCAAACATCTTGGCCGTCCATCCAAAAAGCAACCCTAAACAGGCCAGTGAAATGGTGGACTTTTTTTTACCCAATTCTACTCTATCTGAGGAGATGCTATGTTAATAAGAATAGCTGCAGCAGCAGCAGCAGCAATATGAAAAGGTAAATTTGGAAAATATGGCGAAATTGGTCCATTTGACATACAAATGTAGTCTGATGTTGTGCCTTTTGCGATAGTTAGGAGGCAGTATAATAGTGAGCAATAGATTCTATGTGAAGTGGAATCCATGACTCAGTTTCCAATACTGTGTCAAAAGATGGCCCATCCTAAATAGCTATAGTGTATATGTTTGAGTATGACACGACCCGAATATTAGCCGAGGTACCTAATTTTGACCTGAAAACCCAGAAAAATAGATTGACCCAAGTATAAGCCGAGGGTGGGAAATGCAGCAGCTGCTAGTGAGTTTCAATAATCAAAATACATGAAAATATGGTAAAATTAAATTGTCAGAGCGTCTCAGTCCGGTACAGTCTTGGGGCCATCGTGGTGGTTGACCTGAGTATAAGCCGTGTCCCCTTTTTGGGGCTCATTTTTGGGCAAAAAAGGTTAGTATATATTAGAGTATATATGGTATATAGTGGCTAGCTTTGTTCTGCTTTCCCTTGAGTTCTGACTTAATCCTCATTTAAATCTCCACTGCAAGAGAAATCTTGCTTTTATCTCAACTCACTGACTGGAGATAGCAGGGGTCCTCTTTTTAGTAACCAAGGGGAGGGGGTACTTTAGGAAGGAGTTGAGGACTCTAATTCTCCATGGTCTGGAAATAGATCTGCAAAACAGATGTTCCTCTGTAGCAGTGATGATGAAACTTGGCACTCCAGATGTTCTTGGACTTCAATTCCCAGAAGCCCTGATCAGCAGGAGTGCTGACTTGGGCTTCTGGGAATTGCAGTCTAAGAACATCTGGAGTGCCAAGGTTTGTCATCACTGTTTTATAGGTTCAAAATAAACCAGAGTAAGCTCTTGGTATGAGATGAAATACCTAGAGTCTATTGGAGCACCTTATTTCCAATCAGCATTGTTGAAACTTGTCATTCACTGGTTCACCCAGATTTCAGCAAGCCAGAGTGAATGGTTACACTTTCTGCTGTCTCTTGCAGACCCTAAACACTATTGCAATTTAAATATTAAATAATGAGAGTTAATTTTTAATTCACTCACAGGCTTTCTTAAGGAGGCAAAACTGTTTAATGAAATTCAAAAAAGGGTCAGACATTTATGTGACTCTGCACAGCATTAGCAATGACAGCTGCTGCCTCTGAATAAAAATTATTAGTTTAAAGCTAGAAACTTCTCCCTAAGGACAGTGCAATACATGGACAATCAATATATTATAAGGCTTCTCACACTCGGGGGCCCCTCCCTGAGCTTATGAGAGAAGGATTTACATGGAACAACTACCTGGAGAGAGTTACAAATAGATGGCCCTTGTATATTTGATTATTTTAAAACCATGAACTGTATCTACAGTATTTTCAAATGGTTTTGTATTGTACCACACCCCTTTTAGAATGCAAGTGTTGGTTGGCAGCTTCTGAAATGTTAAATCTATTTTCTTTTACTTTCTTACATATCTTATTTGTTTTCTATTAAAAACAATGTATGTATCATTTTGCTAATCATCTCATCTTCCCACCTAAGAATCCTCGACTCTGTAAATGACCAAAGAACTGGTCAACTTTCTTCCCTTCTTCTTACTTCATCCTCTCTAAATCCCAGAACCTGAGACAAATCTTACAGAACCTTATTACAAGACATTGAAACTGGCCATGCATGACAAGCCTGCATCCCACATTGTTGATGTGTCGACAACAGTACTTAGGTCAGTGTCTTATTAGCAGAAGATTATTTCCCAGCCATTGATAACGTAGGAGCCCTGGATCCAGAAGTGATCCTGTACTCATCACCTGCCCCCAGGAATGGATGGCATAGTCCTGAATGGATAGGGAAAGAGGCAAAAGCCCTGTTTCTGATTGTCTGAATGCTTTCCAAGGAGTGAAAGTACTAGAGTAGACAATCCAGATGTACTCATAAAAGCAAGGCCAAGAGAAAAGGACAGTACAGTATGAGAATTTTTTTCTACAGCAAGATAGGCATTAAATGAGTTACTGATGGCTTGACTGATAATTATACAAAAGGGAAGGCACAGTAAGGAGCTGAACTATTTTCTTGAGGGTTTACACAAGGGGCGAACAAACTACGGCCTGGGGGCCGGATGTGGCCACCGATGCCAATTCATCCAGCCCATGAAGCCCTTGTTGCTCCTGGAAGTGGAAGGAAAACGCGCCCCAGGCCATAGTGACTGGCTCCCTGAACCACATGACTGGCCCGCGGCCTGAAAAGTTTGGGCAACCCTGGTTTACACCTTTAGGCAGCTGTAAAGCAACAGTACTCTGAGATGTTCCTCTTAAGCCATATTCCTTTTACGTCACCACAACACAGTAATTAAGTTCTTGGCTAATGTTGCATAATCTACTAGAGTGATCCAGGAAATGGTAATTTCTTGGTAGGCAAAAAACTTTTGTGAACTTCCAGAGTTTCAGTAACATTTTCCTGAAAGGAACTGATCTTGTTTCAATTCTTTACTTTCCATGATTTCCAGGAACCCTACAATATATCACACAAAGTTTGCTGTCCAGGTTTCCTGCTATGGTAATAGAGTAGACCTTTAATTATGAACCTTGGCACTCCAGTTGTTCTTGGACTTCAGTTACCAGAAGTCAAAGTAAGCACTCCTGCTGATGGTCTACAACTGGAGTAGACCATACTGTCAGCAACTCAATGCTGAGTGTCAGGTGGTGGTTAAATAACCTGACAACCCTGAGGACTAACAGCCTTAGGTGTCGAAGTCCACAGGGGAGTAGGATGGACCCCAAGTGGGCTAAATCCCACCTGAATCCATCTTGATGGAAGTCAGCAGCTTCATCCATACTGGCCTGGGGGCTGATGAGGACATTGTGTGCCGAAAGAGCTCAGGACCAGAAAGTGACTTGCGGAACTGTATCAGTAGTACGAGTGTCACACTGCGATGCAGAAGGCGAACGTTAAGGCCACTGCATTATATATTGTTCCCAGGGATAATTTTCATTGCTGATCACCATGATGATAGCCAATATTCAGAATTGGATATGGCACTTGAAGAAGAAAGAAGTACATGCTGTATCAATTCTTTCCAAATGCCCCTTATACATCAAAACTGAAAGATACCTAAGGATGAAAGAGAGCATACTCGCAAGTGTGTTTATCCTTTGAGCTTCAGTGCAGTGGCTTACAGGGTTATCTACTTTGAATCTCATGTAGATTCAATATGCATTCTGTTTTGACAATTAGCCCCATATGAGTAGTTTTCACTGTCACTACACAAGCTAGCCTCCATTCTCTAGTTTGCTACCCTGTGAAATATTTAAAGATGTCAGCTGCCTACTTTCATCTCTGGATATTATACAGTCATATGATTTCCAACTAAATGTTTTGCTCCAGGGTGAGTTATGGTTGTCACTTTAGAGGAAGGGGTGGGTGGAGAGGAAGGCACTGTGAGTCTTCCCACAAAGCCATCTGGGGCACCCTTCCTTCTTGAAACCTGTCATGGTTAGGCTTGTAAACATTTTGCTGCTCAGAGTGGAATGTCACCTTCTGAACATTATCTCATTCAAGAGCCCTCCAGGGTCATTGGGAACACAAGTGCTGATTGGCCGTGACACGAGGAGTGCTGCCGATGGCCATCCGCCTCTCCCTGCAGCTTTCTGCAGACTCCATTCATCTTCAACATTAAATGATATGTCAACATATCTCCAGCTACTGTCCTGAGGAACGAGGCCTCCCAAAGGCTTTCTGTTACACTACTGACCCCTCTAACCATGTCCAAAAATAGAGATGAGCTGTTCCTAGGCTGCAGATGCAGTGTTTCCTTCGTTGCTGTGTGCGTGTGGAGCAAAACAGCACTTCTCCGCATTACTATCTTTTTTGGGGGTGGTTCTTCCATTTTCTTTTCCTGGGTTGGGAGACCTTCTGGGAAGGTTGTAAGATAACCATAGCCTCATTGTCATTCATGTAGTCATGGTAGTGAACCAACCCACTTAATATAAAAATCCATCATAATTCAGTTCATGATTATAACTATTTACATGATTTCTGCACTATTAGTCTCATGTTCCTCAGCAACTAGTATTGAGAGACATAATTTGTCTGGTGCAAATGACTGAAATCACAGCCAGATCTACTGCAGGTATTAATAGCCTTTTCTTCTGAGCCCAGCCTGAGAAAACATTTGTAATAGCATTGGTAGAAAGCCATGGCCATTGCTTTTCACAAGTGCATGTAAGCAACATTCTGTTTGAGTTTCTGTGCAACTATTTACATAGATCTTGCCACAATATCTTTCCTCAGAAAGGCACTGGTAAGATTAGGCAACCACTATGAATACTCTCAGCTGATGTATAATTCAGTCAAAAAAATTTATATCCAACTGATCATCAGGAGTTATCTATTATGGAAAGAACGTAGTGCTGTATCTGTCTGGATGCATTAAAGGTAAAGGTAAAGGTTTCCCTTGCTCGTATCCGACTCTAGGGTGCAGTGCTCATCTCTGTTTCTAAGCCGAAGAGCCAGCGCTGTCTGCTATTGCAGACATTTCCGTGGTCATGTGGCAGGCATGACTAGACACCGGAGCGCACGGAACGCTGTTACCTTCCCACCGAAGTGGTCCCTATTTATCTACTTGCAATTTCTTGCTTTCGAACTGCTAGGTTGGCAGGAGCTGGGATGAAGACGGGAGCTCATTTCCGTCCTGCAGTACTCGGGAATCGAACTGCTGACCTTCCGCTTCCCAGTCAGCGTCTTAGCGACTTGAGCCACTGCATTAAGTATGTATAATTGCCATCCTTGAATATACACCTAGGAGAATCATACCTACATTTAGTGTTGTTATCAGAACTGGTAATATCAAAGCTGAGTCTGGCCTAAACCAGACTAGAACAGCCACATAGACCAGCCTTGGGCAGGAAGTTTGGTTCTTATCTACAGTTTTACACAGATAGCTGAGTCAACAAAGGTAGGTGGGGCATATAGATTTTACTGCATCCAACATGAGAGAACTCTGTGGTATCCTCTGAGACTAAAGAAGCTTTGCTCTGGTCTGATAGGCAGCAGTCATAGCTTTCAGTGGCTGGGCAGAAGAGAAGCAGATGGCTGCCCAGCCGCCCAAGTGGAGGGTGGCAGGGAGGAAGGAACTGTTAAGAGTCGCTATTTCATTCTGTCAAACAGGGAAAGTGACTATTTAATGAAGCTTTTTTGACAAGCAGCACATCATTTAAATAAATGAAGTCATCCAAGAAGGCTGAAAACATCAAAAAGAGGATGGTCTCACTTTGTAAGTGCAAGGGATTGCTCTCTGTGGACAGCACAGGGTCAGCTTAATGGGATGTTCCTTTACTGATGCACACTTTCAGAATTTGAGGATAGGGTGGGGGAATGGGACATCCATACAGACATTGAATAGAACCAACACACACATGGGTGCTCCTAGATTATGTGGAACATAATACGGTATAAGTGTGTGTGACAGAGAGAGAGAGTTTGTGTTTCTTTATGCATGTGTTTATGGGGTCGTGGTGGCTTTGTGGTTAAGACATGAGCTTGACAACTGGAAGGTCGGCAGATCAGCAGTTCGAGACCCAAGTGCTGCATGACAGAGTGAGCTCCCATCATCTGTGTCAGCTCCTGCCAACCTAGGAGCTCAAAAACAAGAAATTGCAAGCAGATAAACCTCCTCAGTGGGAAAGGTCACAGTGTTCTGTGTGCTCCAGAGTTTAGTCATGCCTGCCACATGTCCATGGAAATGCCTCCAGACACAGACTGCTCTTTGGCTGTAAATGGAGATGAGTATCACCCCCAAGAGTTGGACACAACTGCCTTTCGAGCAAGGGAGACCTAAGTATGTGTTTGTGTATGTGAAAGAGAAAGAGAGTAGATATGATCTTTGACTCATTTTTTAAAAACCATCAAGAGCTTTTAACCCTTTTCAGACAATCTTTAGAAAAAATTCTTGCACAAAGATATGGGTGAACTATCTCTGATGAACTTCCACGTCACATTTAAATTAAGTGAATTGACTAGATCTGGTTTTACAGCTTTGGGCTCTAGAACCTGAACTGTTTACAAGAGCATTATAATCCGGGTAAACAATGCACCTCCCAATTTCTATTGAATGGCATGGAATCATGGCTTTTAAAACAGGATGCTATAGTACTGAAGTGAGTGAAGACTTTCCTTTTGAGCTCTACCCACTGACAAGGACAAACCATCCCATAAAGAAGCAGGACCTGCACCTCCCAGCCCTTAATAGTTGCAAGCTGTCAATTTAGTTCTGACTTTCTGCTGACACTTTTCAGAGCTCTCTAAGTAAGCTGCAGAGGGACTGCAGTGGCTTAGTGGTTAAAGCGCTGAACTTGGTGACTGGAAGGTCAGTAGTTCGAGACCCAAGTGCTGCATGACGGAGTGAGCTCCCATCTCTGTCCCAGTTCCTCCCAACCTAGCTCAAGCCTTACTTTGTTATAATATTGATGCTTATGGCTTACAGCTTATGAAAACCCCAACCCCCCAATCTCATGTACCCTATAAGCATCACATTATCTCATGTATGCTGTACGCCATGATCATCACAACTATAACGAATTAAGGCATGACATCTCTCGCTTTGCATGTAGTGAGTCTATCTTATATATTTGTTTCACCTTTTAAGTGAAATGAATGGACATTTGCACGATATTATAATTTTCTGAGTTTCACCTATAGATAAATAGGGACCACTTTGGTGGAAAGGTAAACAGCATTCCGCGCCTAGGCATGCCTGCCACATGTCCACAGAAATGTCTGCAGACACAGACAGCACTGGCTCTTTGGCTACAAACACAGATGAGCACTGAACCCTAAAGTTGGATATGACTGGTTTTCAAGCAAGGGTGACCTTTTCTTTAGTATTGAGTTCTCAGAGGTGGCTTACAATTTCCCTCCTTCTGGAGGCATCCTGGGACTGTGTGCAGCTTACCTAAGGTTGCCTCTTCTGGGATGCAACAGTAGGCACCTGAATTAGATTCCTACCTCACTGAGCTATCCAGTCTTAATCCTTTTATACTGAGAAAGATCTTGGTGGGAGCTAGTTTCTCTCTGTGCTCCTACTTTACTGTATTATTCATCAGTTAAGCTGGTGTTAATTATCAGCCAAATTCTCCCCATGAAGCTATATGTAAACATCCAGAGGGGAGGCAAGGCATATAATCCCTAAAACCACTTATCAACAAAACCACAGAAGAGGGGCTTAGCCTTTCTTCTGCTCATTCTTGGTGTGGGAAGCAGAGGAGAAGAAGCATACACAAGGCTCCTGGGGATAAAAGAAAGAAGGAGCCACTTCATCTCCTTGCTTTCAGGCGGCAGAGCAACAGAACTGTAACTTGCATCTCAAACAGAAGAAAGCCCTTGAAGAGTAGATATCAGACCTGTTGCTATTCAAAGCCTCGGCTGGCATGATTGGCTTCTCAGTACCCAGCAGCAGACTGACCCCTGCTGGTAACCACCATTATGAAGCTACTTTATCCTCTGGGCAGCCCAAGTTCTTTTACTTACTCTTCTGCGTATTCCAGTTGTGCATTATGGAAAGGTACTGGGGATTGTTTAAATACAAATACAATAAAACCTTGCATAAAGAGTGCCTCACTTAGAGACTAACTCGCTTAAAGAGCAGAATTTTCTCTGCGTGGTCGCCTCGCTTAACAACTAAAACCAACCAAAAACTTGATTAATAATTAAATTGGGGTTTGCAATCCCCCCCCCCCCCGGGCCAGAAGTCACAATTGGTCACTTACAATGGTGTTTTGCTTAAAGAGCAAATTCGCTTAAAGAGCAATCCCATGGAACACATTATGCTCTTTAAGCGAGGTACCACTGTAAATAAATGAATGCCAAAAGTAGCTAGATAACTGAGTTAAGTATCTGGTTGTGGAGCCAAAGAATGGAAGTTTGATTCTCTAGTGTGCCTTCAGGGAGAAGAGCCAACCTGAGTAGCCTTGAGCAAGCTGCATAGTCCTAGGTTGCCCCCAGAAGAGGAGAATGGTAGCAATAGCAACAGCAATTACACTTACATGCTGCCCCATATCAATTAGAGCACTCTCTGGGTGGTTTACAAGGGGTGAACCTGTTGAATCCCACCACTGTTTAGCCCAGACCTCACGGAGTCTGGGAGTGCCAAAAATACCTGAGTTAAGGGGCGGGTGGCACAGGGGAGAGCCAAGGGCGAGAGGAGGGGGCTATTAACCAAGCTGACATACTGATCTTGGAAGGATGGAAGGCTGAGTCAACCTTGAACCAGTCAGCTTTAAAAAAGGCCATCTGTGGGAAGGCAATACAGTAAACAGATACTGTACTGTACTGTACCTGGTTTCCTGTGTTTGTTGAATGGGGGATGATAAAAGATTCCGCTTGCTGTGTCCCCCTTCCCAACTCACATCTAAGAGACAGCACCTGGCAGAACATCTTGTTATGAACTTTTGAGGCTTTCATTTATAATTTTCCTACCCTATCCACAAGAAATTGATGCATGTCTGAAGAAGTGATCTTGAATCCCAAAAGCTTGTGCAAAGTTTAATGTTTTAAAAGTGATCCAATAAAAGGTATCACTTTCCCCCTGCGTTTGACATGTATACATGTATGTCTACAGGTGCAACCGCCCCCCCCCCCCCCATCACTTATTGTTGCATCCAGCTCTCTGGGACAAAATTAGCCCACTGTTAATGTAGACCTTTTGCTGAAAAGGTCACCAGAACACTGTACAGATTAATTTTAAAAATAACAACAAAACTTGTACATTTGAAAAGAAGGGGAAAAGTCACCATATTGTCACTTGCTTTTGCCGACAATAGTCGCAAGGGTGTGTATGCCATCCTTGGATACCATCAATCGTTATTTTGTGTATATTTCTGGTTTTAACTTTTGTACACTCTCCAGAGTGAGAAAACATCCTAGATAGGTAGTATAGAAATTTAATAAATAAATAAAATAAATTGCCTGACCTTGTTGTTGTTGGATCTAAAAAAGCAAGCTACAGAACAATAGAACATAGTGGGACTGTGCAGAGATTTGCACAATATATGGATATAAACAGATAATAATTTCTGTGAGGCAATTCAGATTGATTGCTCTATTAGCATTATCACTGATAAAGCATTTTTAGTTTGATTACTAAACATACAGAACAGGATAAAGGAACTTGTAGGATGGGTGATGCAAGGGACAGGGCTTATTTACTCCTACTCTCAGTAATTAACCAAAATCCCACACAAGTCAATGCAGTGGTAAGATTGACTAGTCCAGCCCACAAACAATTTATGGGTTAGTCATATGTGAAACTTCAAAATAAAATAAACTTTACTAAATTAAACTAAAATAAATGTTCTTCAGTGTAATGGAGACTGAGGTAGAGCTCATGCTGCTCATAGAAATATTGATTTTAAAAAGTAAAAAGATGTTTCTGAAAATGGTAGGTCATTATCATGGGGGACTGAATAACCTTGCATTACATTATTATTATTATTATTATTATTATTATTATTATTATTATTATTATTATTATTATTATTATTATTATTATTATTATTATTATTATTATTATTATTATTATTATTATTATTATTATTATTATTATTATTATTATTATTATTATTATTATTATTATTGTTGTTGTTGTTGTTGTTGTTGTTGTTGTTGTTGTTGTTGTTGTTGTTGTTGTTGTTACTCTCTTTCTAGTTAATAGTTAGACCGCATCTAGAGTACTGTGTCCAATTCTGGGCACCACAGTTTAAGAAAGAAGCAAACAAACTAGAGGAGGTATAGAGAAGGGCAACAAGAATGATCAGAGGACAAGCCATATGAGGAAACTGAGTATGTTTAACCTTGAGAAAAGAGAACTGAGAGGGGATATGATAGGTTTCCCTTGCTCAAAAGCCAGTCGTATTTAACTCTAGGGTTCAGTGCTCATCTCTGTTTCAAAGCCGAAGAGCCAGCGCTGTCTGCTTCTGCAGACATTTCCATGGTCATGTGGCAGGAATGACTAGACACCGGAGCACACAGAACGCTGTTACCTTCCCACCCAAGTGGCCCCTATTTATCTACTTGCAATTTCTTGCTTTTGAACTGCTAGGTTGGCAGGAGCTGGGACAAAAATGGGAGCTCATTCCATCCTGCAGTACTCGGGAATCAAACTGCTGACCTTCCACCTCCCAGTCAATGTCTTAGCCACTTGAGCCACTGCAGATATGATAGCACTCTTGAAATACCTGAAAGATAATCATTAAGAGGAAGGGTAAGATCTGTTCTAAATTATCCCAGAGTGCAGGATGCGTAATAACAGGCTTAAACTAGAGGAAGCCAGATGTACCTAGTCTGAATAACAGTTGGAGCAGCACAATGGTGGAACCAACTGCTTCAAGAAGCGATGAGTGCTACAACACTGGAAACATTCAAGAGAGAATTAGAGAACAACCATCTGTCAGATCTTTTTGGGATGCCTGCATTGAGCAGGGCGATGGACTCGATGACCACCCCCTTTTCTGAGCAAACTTACTAAAAGAGTGATGAAAATCAGGTAGGAGAAGAAAAGTAGTGAATATGCACAATAAATAAGAAAGCAAACTGTGAATCAGCAAAACTGATATACCTAAATCTTACAAAGCAAGGAGACCGTCTAGATCTATATGATCACCAACTTCTCCTGAATACTCTTCTATCTTTTTTCTGTCAAGATGTCAGGGAAGGACAACTTGGAAAATGCATTTTGCTATGTTTTGCTTGAGGTGATTTTGACTGATAGTAGATACCTCCTCTACCAATAGTAGAATGTCATAGAGGAAAAGGGAGGGGTGGGGGTGTCCAAGGAAGAGAGTAAAGGGTCCCATTACCTTGGAAAGATGAGATGTTGGCATGAAAGAGCTCATCCTTTCCCACCTGCTGAACTTTGTTTCAAGCCAAGTTCAGATTCCAACTCAGCCATGGAGATTACAAAGTGACCTTTGCTCAATCGCTTTTTCAGTCTCATTAAATTCAGGAGTGTCCCCCCACCTCACCCCCTAGGCAAGGCAGCAAGCAGTGCATTCAAAATAGGAGTCTAAGACAGAAATCAAGACCATCGCTTGTTGGGAATCAAAGCCATGTCTATGAGAAATAATGATACTTCGGCAACACTGTTTTCAAATCTCCAAGACAGTATCTGTATATAGTCTAAATGACCTTCACAACTTGACCTTAAAGCACATGGAACAGTGATTCTCTAAATTCTGCATAACAGTTGTCAAAGTATGTTATTCATCCTGGATTAAATGATCCCAACTGAACTGGCATACTTTTGTGATCCCAATCCCCTAACACAAACTGTCTTGTTGTCTCTTTTACGGAGGTTTTTCTTTTAAAATATATCCCTTTTGACAAACACATTCTCATTGAAAAACACAACACAGAGTGCTATGGCAACCTAAAGGCTAACAAATTCCTCATTATATTATATGCTAAGTACAAAAACAGTGCATGTATATCTGACGCAGTAGACCAGAGTTTAGGGACCCTTGTGCTACAATGAGTCTCACAGACTTTCAGGTGACATTGAACACTGTTTTACTGCAGCAGACTGACACAGTGACCCCTTTGGAGATTCTGTCTGAAGAATCACCTTCCCAGTAACTCTGGCCACCTAGAAAGTGCTTCAATTGCTCCTAATGGGACAATTACACTCTCAGCATTGTCATTGCCATATTCCCCAGCCCCTGCATACCCAGCTAAGCTTCCTGCCTTCTTCTGGTATGAGATGTCCTCCAGCCCACTCTCCCTTTGGTGCTGAGGCCTGGAACAGCATTTTCCATCTGCATGCTTGGCTGCTATTAATGAACATAATGGCTTGGTAGTTTTGGAAATGGAAATGTCAGTCTGGGTGGCAGATGCCAGAGCCCGCTCGCTCTCACTATCGTACCATACGGCAGGCAGTGGAGTGGACAATGGCAGAAAGAACCTCTTGCAAAGTTCCCTGGCTTGGAGCACTTTGGAAAAAGGGTGTGTTGGTTTGTGTATGTGTGTATGCACATGCATGTACTTCTGAAGAGGTGTTGTTCACCAAAGGCAAAATGCTCCCAAATGGATTTTTAAAAATATCTTCATGTGGGTTTCTAAGAGGCAGGAGAATTGAAAAGAAAAAAAAAAGGTAGGGGGGGGGGCAATAAAAGGCAAGCCTTTCTCTGACATTTTAAAATACGGCTCAAATTATTGCAACCAAATGGAGACAATGGCCCGTGCCTGTTCTTCTGTTGCCTTTGGCTCAGTCACAATGGCAACCACACTGCATCCTCCCCATTTAGCCTTTAGCACCAGGACTTTACTGTTAACATGTGGAAAATAAAATATAGTGGGGATGGAAAGAACAAGCAGATCTGGGTTTGGTTTCACTCTCTTTCTATCTTACTTTTCTCCTAAAAGACAAACCTCTCCAGCTTCTCCAGTTCATTACACTTGTTTTCAGTGGAAAGGGACATAAAGGCTGGAAAGGCAAGTCAATGCATTGAAGAAGAGAATGAGATAATCAAGGAGGAGTTATGAACAGCAGATCTAAAAGGGTCACATCTCGCTTGCCCTTGTGATTATAATTAATGTTAGGAGGTAACCTGATGGCAGAACCATATGTCTCAAGAGCCAAATGGATACATCAGTCTTCATATATGTTTACAGTGGCATGTATTAGTACTGTACCTAGATTTCACATGTCCAATGAGAATGAAGCTATTCCAAAAGCTAGAGGTCTTGATTAACAGCCGAAAATGTATGAGTTTTTAGAACTGAAGGTGGAGATGAAACCTACTCGAGTCTGCAAAGGTTTTGAGTGCTGTAAGTCACTGTCAACATGCGTTGTCTGTTCATGAAACCTTTGTTAATTACTGTGCTTTCTACCAGAGCCCAAAGTATGACAGGTGAGGGAGCCTCATTCCATGTTGGCAAGATGATTTTCAGTTCAATGTCACCTTCTGACAACAACAAAAAAGAAGTAATTCTCATAGAATGGAATTGTCTTGTTTTTTGTCCCAGTATTATTTCAGTAAGACATTACATGAATATGGGTCTAAATTTTTGTAAAACCTAGAATAAGTGAATTTCTAAGTGTTGCATGGCAAAAGACAAAAGGCCTAAATCCAACTGGTTATTCTAGTTAGCAAAGAACCACTAAGTAAGTAGAATCTGGGTACATGTTTTCTTACTATTTATCTGATTCAAAGCATCTAGTCAAGTTGGAGCTAGCAATTGGATTCAGGCCAAAATCTTTGGAA
Organism: Bradypodion pumilum; assembly: GCA_035047305.1. Taxonomy (NCBI): domain Eukaryota; kingdom Metazoa; phylum Chordata; class Lepidosauria; order Squamata; family Chamaeleonidae; genus Bradypodion; species Bradypodion pumilum. The sequence continues at coordinate 378,035,331 of JAWDJD010000001.1, forward strand.
TCTGACAAAATCTTTAGCTACAGATTTTATCAATATTCCACTATTTTAGATATTTTAACTGAGTTGGCAGTATCAAAGGAATGGCAAGACAACACATTTGATACCGTCAACTCAGTTAAAAGAATGATCATAAATATTTTGTGTGTCTGTATGTTTACTTCAGGAACTGCAGTGGCTTAGTGGTTAAGACGCTGAACTTGATGACTGGAAGGTCAGCAGATCAATAGTTCGAGACCCAAATGCTACATGATGGAGTGAGCTCCCAGCTCCATCCCAGCTCTTGTCAACCTAGCAGTTCAAAAGCAAGAAATTGCAAGTAGATAAATAGGTACCACTTTGGTTGGAAGGTAACAGCATTCTGTGCGCTCTGGTATTTAATACTGCCACTTGTCCATGGAAACACCTGCAGACACAGACAGCACCGGCTCTTTGGCTATAAACAAACATGAGCACTGAACCCTAGAGTCGGATATGATTGGCTTTTGAGCAAGGGTGACCTTTATATATGTTTACTTCATTTCCACACTGCGTCATGTACTTTGAGGTTTAAAGGGTACATAAATACCCTACCTCAGTGTGCTACAATACATTGTAAGTCAATACATTGGCTGATCAGTGCTTTGGGTAATTGACTTAGGTTTCGGGGAATTGAAGTCCAGAACCCAAAGGTTGGGAAACACTACCCTACCTACTGCTGCTATCGTACCATTTTCTTTCTAAACAAATAAGAAACCAATTCTTATTTTCCCCCTAAATTACTATGCCCCTAGAAATCCAGGAAGCAGAGTAAATGACATATGACATGATGACTTTGTAGCCAGATTTGGCTATTTGCTACCACTGCCGTAAAATCCATTTAAAGGGCTATATTCATTTATCAGTGTAACGATTTTCTTCCTACTTTCTATTGACCTAATGCTAATTTAAAATAATTCATAAAGAAAGAAAATAAAAACACAGCATCATGTGCTTTTTTTTTAGCATTTAGCACTTTCAGAACAGTTACATGGATAGTATGTTGCTTTCTCACACTTAAATTTTTAATGAAATTGCAAAATTAGTCTTAACTGGAGAGTGTCAATATGTCTTTACTTTAAATTTTGGGGACTTGAGACTAGCACGAGACAACCTGTGTAATTGATAGATAGAGTGACAGACTAGGACTCAGGTAGATCTCAATTTGAACCGCTGCTTGCTTATAGAAACTGATTTGGGGATGGAAGTGGGACTAATAAAGTGGGATTGGTAAAACTACTATTTAAATACCCCACTTATTTTGAAAACTTTACAAGCCTTGCTCTAAGTTGCTTCCAATGTGATGGCATATTCACACACAAAGAAACTTGTGTGTTTTTAGAGAGTAAAAATAAATCCTAACATTCTTAGAATTCAGCACAAGAAGTTAAGCTAAAGTCCCAGAGCACAAAATTCAACACAAGAGGTGAGTGAATTATGCTTTTGCCTGAGGCATGATTTATAACTATGCATCTTATTAATTCCCCACCCATAAAATTTAGCCAAGATTCCTCAGTTCGTTTTTGGACTTCCACAACTTTTCCATAAGCCCTGAGGAAACACAGTCCTTCTTTGGAGCTGTACATTCTTTTTTTTTCTTCACATAAAGGCCTAAATTCCTGTAGTAATCATGCTAAAGGCTGATGCCAGACACGACTTTATAATACTCTATATAGCTCTTGCTCGAGTCGCAGAGACTTCTCAGTCATATCCCTATGATCTATTATTCTTTTGCAAGGCTTGATTCGGGTGCAATGATTTATATATTATCAGAAAAGAATAAAGAAGCAAACAGTGCATTGGACTCATAGAACTACACAGCTGAGAGGGACACCCCCCCCCCCCGCAAGTCACCAAGTCCAACAATTTCCAGGAAGTTTCCAAAGTCTAGCAGAAGTGGTTTTATCTATTAAAGGAGAAGTCTGGGGCTCAACCCAACCCAGAATCCACAGACTCTCTGCCAGTGATGGCAAACCTATGGCATGCGTGCCAGAGGAGGCACTCAGAGTCCTCTCTGTGGGCATGCACAACATCACCCCAGCACAGAGTTCACCCCGCCTCTCTGTCCAGCAGCCCAATGGGAGCACTTCCTCCCTCCCCCAGCACAGATTGCCCTGCCTCTCTGCCCAGCAGCCCAATGGGAACATTTCCTCCCCCCAGCACAGAGTTCACCCCACCCCTCTGCAATGCGGACAGCAGCCTCTTGAGTTTGGGCACTCAGTCTCTCAAACGTTCCACATCACTGCTCTATGCCAATTCCAAACTAAGTGGTGATTGGCTACCATTATTTTATGAATTCTATTTTATTTTACAAATGTCAAGGTTCATCCCCAGCACAAGAAACATAATTCAGATCTGAAACTTGATTAAAACTAATCACTTTTTTGGGGTGGGGATGGGGAGAGACACAGACACAGTTATGTTCAGCTTCCCTAGAATAAACCATGTGAGCTTTGTGCTCATTGCCTGGGCTTTGTGAGTCACAAGCCATGGGATGCATTTCTTTCATTATCAACCTTCTCATCTGCTTCAGTGCATTCATATTCTAAGGGTTCTATTTCCACGGTTTGTCTTTTAATTAGCAGGTCTAAAAATCTATATTAAGCCATACTGATAATGCCCTCTTTTTCTTCCTCTCCATCTCTATCAAGTTGCATTTTTAAATATATCACTATCTAATCCACATGCTGCCTTTCACTTGACTCTCCATTGCATAGCTACCCCCACCCCCCAATAATTCATCTCTGCATCACTGCCTTCTCAATGGACAGGAAAATGACCACCTTTGTGAACCAAGCATAAATCAGAAGCAAAAAAGTGCTGCATATAATTGAAAAAGAAAAGTATTTTAAAGGTGATAAATAGAGGACATAAATGGATTTGCCAGCTGTCTCATTGCTTGTTGGAAGAGTTGGACAAGAAGAGTGATCACTAAAAGAAAAGCAGTGTTAAGATTAATCTCTGGAGGAGAGCTGTGATGAGGATGCTACCCAGAATGGGTCACAACTGTTGTTTAAAAACAGCAGGGGGGAAAAACAAAATGAAAGAAACAAACAGTGCAGACAACTCTACAAGAGTTAGAGACAGACGTAAAATGGGACTGCAATACATATGGACCAACCTGTTATGCTCATCCCTGCATTTGAGTTTTTAGGAGGATGGGAGAATCAATGAATATAATATAATGGCATGCGTTTGTTGATGGTGAAGGTGGGAGAGGGGGGGGGGATACTTGATTTGTCAGAAAGAATGAGGCAAAGAAGAAAAAGAAGACAAATGCCTTGTTAAGTGTTCAAATGCTTCAACATCATTGTTGACTAGCTACAAGATGCACCTCAATAGATTCGCCCCACCAAAATAAATAAATAAATTACAGTGCAGTGGTAGAAATAATTGCCTGAGGAAGGAACACAGGGAACCACCCCACCACAATAATTGTATCTCAAGCTGATTTAATGACTGACACCCAAGGCATAGGTGTCTCTCATTTGTCTTTCAAAAGAAACAGAAGAAAGGGAAAAAACCACACCAAAACCCGCTACAGAAGCCTTGTGTAAAATACACTTAGCAACTGTTGCCTAGAAGGGAATTGGGAACAACAGTTAATTTTAAACATTTATAACCCCAAACAAGATAAGCTGCTACAAGGACAGGTTCACTAGAATTCTGTTTGTGTGAACAGGAGAGGCAATAAAAGCTGTATAGCAGGGGTGCCCAAACTTTGTAAAAGTCACATGGTTCAGCGGGCCAGTCACACGCCTCCCACCAGAAGGAGAAGTAAAACGCGCCTTGCAATCTGTTTTGCAACAGATATGTTTCGCAACAGGATGAGATAGATTTTAGGCTGCCCTTTTCTCTGCTTAAACCAGGGGTGCCCAAACTATGGCCCGTGGGCTGGATCCAGTCCATGATGCCAATTCATCTGGCCCACGCCGCCCTCGTCACTCCCGGAAGTGGAAGAAAAAGTGCCCACACCGGCGCATTTTACTTCTGCTTCCGGGAGCAATGGGGATGCTGCAGGCCAGATGAATTGACGTTGGGGGCCAGATCTGGCTCATGGGCCGTAGTTTGGACACCCCTGCTGTATTGGGGAACAGCCAGACCACCCACCCCATGGTGCTGATCTGAGAATGGTTTCCAAATTAGTCAGGACGGTGGCAACAAGCACCCTCTGTTAAATAAAAGCCACACTGAGCGCTATCCATGGTCCTGAATCTCTCTCTCTTTCTCTCTCTCTCACACACACACAAGGTGGGGAAATCTTTTCCCTTCTTCACAGAAAGCATAGCATGGGAGAGATCTTTTCTAACTAAAATGCCAAGCTGAGAGCAGAAGCAGGTCTGCCTTCTCTTCTCTGTAACACCCTCCGCACCACTGGGTCCCTAGATTTTGATCAGCCTCAAGAAATCCTGTGACCTCAGCAGCCTCTTTCCTTTCCCTGCAGGTGGTTTTCATTACATGGTCACGTGACGACGGCTGATTGATACACAGAGCACAATTACTAGTTATGTAACAATGCTTCAGCAGCAACTTAAAGTCAAGATCAGAACCGGCAATGTACACATATTGTAATAGTTAAGCAGCAAACAGACAAAATCCATCCCAGCAATACATACACACTATACACCCTGCATCCCAAAAAGCTTGGTATGAAATATCTAAAGTAGGAAACTGAGACCAGGAGATCTGAAAAGTGCTAGAAAATTACAAGCTGACAACCAGAAGCAGGACACAGGTTTTATCCAGAAACTCCATTCTATCATCTACCTACTGCCATCCCTTTTGCCTCTAAGGAACCACTGAAACAGGAAAGAGGGTGCCATCTAACATATTTTCATGGCAGGGGATGTGAAAATACACACATCATATGCAGTTCCTTTCAAAAGATTACACTGTATTATTGGGAGCTTGCTATCTTATCAAATCCTGCCATGAGGCACATATTCTTCAAAACTCATTAGCACTAAGAATTGGTATTTTATTGACATTACAGTATTTACAGACGCTGCTGGGACCCTAGTTCAATGTAGATCAGCAAGGTATTGCAATCACAAAATGATATATAAGGGGCCATTCAACAATTATGTGATCCTTGAAGGGGGGAGGGGGCCTGCCATCTGAATTACGGAAAAATTACATGGAGGCAGGGGGGACAGGTCAAATATTATATAATCCATTTGGAGCTGTTGTGCATTAGGCACCAATAGTGAAAAGCTCTAAAAATTCAATATAAAAGGTCTGGATTATGTAATTTTAAAGGGAAAGGGGGTTGAAGCTAAAATTACGGTCGGATTACATAGGGGGGAGGGAGTCAATTTCCCCAAAAAACAGATCACATAATTGAATGGCCTCTAATCCGCATAAACAATATGGACAGAAAACAGGATGGGAAAAGCAAGGAATAGGAAAAAGTACAAAATGAGCAGGTTACCCTGAGTATAACACATGAACCCCCTAATTTCTGGGATCCTAAATTTTTAAGGTCACTCAGAGGTCATAGTCTACCACCCTGGCTTATGGTAGGGACAGTAAAGTTTTATAGAGAGCAAGCTGGAGGAGTGCAGCATGTAAGGTGCCTAGAGGATAAAGATCAAGATCTTTCTGATGTTCCTAGGTGGACAGTGATGTGAGTGTGAAAATCAACTTGCATCTTATTCATTTAATCATCCACAAAATGTACCTAGCTTGAATTATACAAGTAAATGTAGCAATTTTAGTATAAGTGGGTACAAGTTTGGTACAAGTTAAACAAACATATAACTCTTTTTAAAATCTGTGATACCAACCTGCACTGGGTTTTAGAAGAGGTATAAAGAATTCATAAATCAAAAGAGTTGACAGTGGATACTCTGAATATTCACTGCAATTGCACATAGGTCATGCTAATTTTTTTTGTAATGAAAATATGGCCTTCTGCTGTGATGGTGAACCTTGGCACTCCAGATGTTCTTGAACATCAATTCCCAGAAGTCCAAGCACCCACAAATGGATTTACTGCGATTCATCTGACCCGCACTGCCCCCAATGCTCCCGGAAACAGAAGTAAAACACGCCGGTATGGGTGTATTTTACTTCCGCTTCTGGGAGCAACGAGAACAGTGCAGGCCGGATGAATCACAGTAAACCCATTTGTGTGTATTCACAGGGTGCTTGGGCTTCTGGGAATTGAAGTCCAAGAACATCTGGAGTGCCAAGGTTCACCATCATGGGCCTAGTAAGTCATGGCGAACCTTGGCACTCTAGCTGTTCTTGGATTTCAGTTCCTGCATACTCACAGTAAACCCATTCATGTGGATTCACAGAGACTTGGGCTTCTGGGAATTGAAGTCCAAGAACAGCTGGAGTGCCAAGGTTCACCATCACAGGCCTAGTGCTTTCCTAATGCATAGTAGCTAGTTCTACTTTTGCTACTTTTTGAAGGAGAATATACATACTGTAGCAACTTGTCTAAAACATTTTAAATGTCAATACTTCATGTCGTCAGGGAGAACGTTTTCCCGTTTATTTTTGGCAATATAGTGGGGACATCTCCTCTGGCTAGACAGCAAGCTAGGGGAAAAGTCATCTCAGAAAGTTAATTGTTTTGGAAAACTGTCAGCTGCTAAAAGCAGAAAAGTTCAAAAAAAGAAGTGTCATGTCAGCAAATAACTGTGAAAGTAAAGATTCCAGTTAACAATAAGAGACTTGTGAGCATCAATTTTTAAAAATATGTTCTGGCATATGTGTGCTTGTGTGAGAGAGAAAAGAGCCTTTCTAAGATCTATTGACTGCAGAAAGGTAGTCAAGCAGCAAAACCAAAAGGAAGGATTATCCCTGCTAAAAAGAAATCTGCTGCCAGAAGACAGCAAACCTTTGCTACTAAACTTCTACTCTCTTAAATACTCATAATGTGACCTTAAGGAACTCATCCCTTCCTGCCAATGATGGCCAAGTGGGAAGAGGAATACTTAGGTGAACCCTGCCATGTTGGTGCAACAGCATAGCATATGGGCCAAATATCAATTTTAATTCTATCTAGAACAGATAGAACCCATTGAGGTGAATGGAACTAGTTAAACAATGCTAATATAAGCCATATTTTGTTCAATAAATCTACTCGGTGGATTCACCCAAGTGCTTACAAACATGGAACCAGCAGACAGGAAGGTGAAAATTCTATGGAAAAAACCTGTGCCACACAGACCATTCATACACACACACACCTGGGGCCAGGCTATTTAAATTTGAGTCTTTCTATGCAGGAATCCCTTGGAGAAAATCGCCTGCCATGTAAGGTAGCATTTAAAGGATTCCTACCTTTCAAAGCTAAGGACATTGAAGACTCCTCAGCAATAGGCCCATCTGGATTTACAGGTGAAACTCAGAAAATTAGAATACTGTATCATGCAAATGTTCATTCAGTTCAGTAATGCAACTTAAAAGGTGAAACAAATATATGAGATGGACTCATTACATGCAAAGCAAGATAGTTCAAGCCTTACTTTGTTATAATATTGATGCTTAAGGCTTACAGTTTATGAAAACCCCAGCCCCCCAATCTCATGTACCCCATAATTATCACATAATCTCATGTATGCTGTACACCATGACCATCACAATTATAATGAATTAAGGCATGAAATCTCTCCGAGTTTCACCTGTATAAGTAGTCCAGTTGTAAATGAGAAGATAAACTGTTACATCTCTAGGAAAGGACCACCTTCACTCCCAGGTACCCATGCCCATGTTGGCTTTCAAACTCGTATAAAAATGATAGAGTTAAATACTAAGTACTCCTTCAGACTCCTGAGCAACAGCTCTGACTCTTCCATGATAATTTCCTACTAATCTCTTCATGTGTTCAATCCTGTTTCTCTAATGAATGTTCTTCCTGGTATGCTTGCTGCAACCAGTGGATAGTTCTTGGAATGTGGCCTTCTTCCCATCTATCTGTGTTGACTAGTGATGGCTGCCTTAGGGTTTCAGGTAACAGTCTTTCCCTGAGTTGCCTTGAGAGCCCAGGGAGGGACTGGCCTTCAACTTGCAAAGTATGTGCTCTGCCACTGAGTGATAGCCCTTCCCTAAAAGCCAGCTTTTCTGTCTGGCTTATTTTCCAAGCTTGTTGTAGGATACAACCAGACTGTATTTGAAGGCAAATGTCACTCAGCACCTGGCATAATTTGCACCTGCATTTTTTTACATTTTATCTCTTTAAAAAAGGTATGTGAAATTCTGTTTTATCAGAAGAGAATGTTAAATGTGTCCAAAAAACAATGGATGCCTCATTGCCTGTCTTACTGTTTTATTTGAAAGGCCATATTCTGCCATTCAAACCCTTTGGGAGATGTCCTTTCATCTGCCAACCCTGCCAATGCAAATAAGGGCATTCCTTGTGACTGTATCCAGACTATGCAGCCCTCTTCAGAGGGAGGCTAGGCTGGACTATTCCTTGTTTTCCTCACACCAGCAAGCAAATACTTGTGTTTTCTTAAATTTAGGAAGTCTTTTGATTAGTGAGTGGCTGTCAAGGAATAGGCTTTTAATCATTATTATTATTTATTATTATTACTTTAAATTTATATACCGCTTACCTTATCATTTGACAACTCAAAGCGGTTTACAACAGAGTACAGAGATACAATAAACAATGCAAAAATATAACATAAACTATACAATAAAGTATCTAATACAATATCCCCCAATACAGACAGAGGAGCACAAAAATAAATTCAATACAAAATCAATAACCTCGAATGAATAACAATATATAAAATAATTAAATTAAACTACACTAACTATAGCAGATTATCATGAAAACACAGGAGACAGAATACTGCACTTTTCATCCACCTGCTTTTAAATATGTTTTCATTTAATTGTGTTTTAATATGGCCAATTGTTTAAATGTATTTTAATGTTATAACTTTCTCCCATTTTATTGTTCCCCATTTTTAATCTCTTTATGAGCCACCTTGAGTCCCAGTTCTGGGAGAAATGTAGGATACAAAGCAAAGCAAAAAATTAATGCTGTCCACTGGTTGAACAATGCTCAGTATCAAAGTGCAGTGATTCTCAAACTTTGGCCCGCCAGATCTTGCAGAAGAATCTAGTCAGCAGTACAGCATGCTTATAGTTCTGTGATGGCGAACCTTGGCACTCCAGATGTTCTTGGACTTCAATTCCCAGAGGCCCAAGCCCCCTGTGAATCTGCATGAATGGGTTTAGTGCGATTCATCCGGCCCGCACTGCCCTCGTTGCTCCCGGAAGCGGAAATAAAACGCGCCCGTACGGAGGAATGTTTAGCCCGGAAGAGCCTTAACCGTATGGGTGTGTTTTACTTCCACTTCTAGGAGTGGCAAGGACAGTGCAGGCCAGATGAATCACAGTAAACCCATTCATGTGGATTCACACAGGGCTTGGGCTTCTGGGAATTGAAGTCCAAGAACATCTGGAGTGCCAAGGTTCACCATCATGGTTATAGTTGGTCCAAAAGTTAAGAAACAACTCTGGTACCAAGCACTGCAAAAAAAAAGTCTTGATACTCTTATGTATAATTTCCTGTACCTGTGGGAAGCGCAACACAAAATACATGAGTTTACCACGATCACTAGGTGAAGAAAAATGCTGAACTGCCTCCAAGTTCCAGAAACTTTCTAAATCTTCAGCCTAGGTCTGCTTCCTCAGGCCCTACAGTACATAGGACTGCATAGAAGACACAGTGACGACTAGTGGCACAACTGCACAACTTTGCCAACGGCTAACATCATTGTGACTCAAATATTCTATCACTTCTGCTTCTGAATTTAGGTTTGGTGTTCATTAACACACTTGTTTGGCAGTCTTTCACCTCTTTCTCTTCTTTTTTGTTGACAATTGTGGAACAAGGATGTTATTAATCCCTGCAACATATCAGTACGTCTGTAACAAACGTTCTCAGAGTAGCTTTCAAAATAAAACGAACAACTTAAACAGCAACAAACAGCAATACAGTAGAAATATGGTGTAGCATTGAAATAAATTCCTATTCAATATCTAAAACAAAGATCAGAGAAAAAAATATAAGTGCAAAGCTAATTTTAAAGCAATAGCTTAGGTTTAAAGGTCTGGTGCTGAATGGACATTAAAAAAGGTACCAGGCAAACTTCTTCAAGGAGAGCATTCCAAAATCAGGTGCCAGCATTTCCAAGACTCCCTTTCATTTATTGTTACCTACTGCCACTCAGTGGGTAGACATTTTTAAAAGGGGGTTTGTGTCCAAATTTTGAGGAATGCTGGTTTACTGCTATGAGCTGTCACTTTCAGTTTCATCATTTTTGCCAACAGAAATGGTTCAGGTTTGACTTCTCCTAGAACCCACAGGTTCATCTTTCTTCTGGCCCAGGTTATCCATAAAGCACTCCTCCAGCACCATATTATAAATGAGATGATTTATTTTGTCACCTGTACATTGTGATCTGGAATACAACAGAATGGATGATCTTGCTCTTCATCTTCAATGACACTTCCTTATGCTTGATGATTTTTTTTGAAAAATATTTCACTGCTGTCCTTCCAAGTTTGATTTCATGACTGCATTTGGACTGATGATTGTACCAAGGTATACAAAGTATTTCACTATTTCAATTTTTAATTGTCAACATTAAAGTTTGTATTATCTGCACATCTTAGGTTACTGATGTTTCTTCTATCAGTTTCATTCCTCCCTCATCTGAATCTAGTCTGGCTTTCTGTACTAGATGTTCAGCATACAGGTATAAAATGCATCCTTGGCTGACAACTTTGCTTCTAGGAAACCATTCTTTCTCTACATATTCTGTCCTAACTTTAGCTTCTTGACCACAATTCAGCTTATGCATCAGGACAATCAAGTGCTGAGGTAAACCCATTTCTTTCATAACTATGATCCAACAGTCATAACTATGATCCAACAGGCAGTTACAGTATTTGCAATACGATCTCCAGTGCCTCTTCCTTTTCAGCTCTAGCTTGAACATAAGGCAATTCTCGCTCAACACAAGGTAAAATTCTCTCTTGCAGCATCTTCAGCATCACTTTATTTGCATGGAAAATTAAAGCAATAGTTCTATAGTTACTGCACCCCATGACATCTTGTTTCCTGAGGAATGGAATATATATTCAGTGTTTCAAGCCCATGGGTCATTGTTTTCTTTTCCATATTTGTTGACACATTCTTGATAAGATTCTGGCAGATTCAGTCTCTGTGGCTTGAAATACTGAAGTTTGATTGGCATCCCACTTACCTCTGGTGATTTATTTCTTCCTAGTGCTCTCAGAGCAGCTTTCACTTCACTTAACAAAACAGCAGGTTCTTCATCATAGGATTCCTCCTCAAATGAGTCTATCATATTTTTATCATTTTCTTTCTTTCTTCTTCTATTTTCCAAACTAAAAAGATAGTCTCTCATATGGAAGAGGTTCAAGGCTCCTGGGCATCTTATAGTACAATTCTGTATGTGTACACATTCTTTCCTTTACATGATTTATAATATAGTCCTATATTAGATAGGCATGCCTGCCACATGTCTAGTCATGCCTGCCATGTGTCCATGGAAATGTCTGCAACCTGCAAACAGTGCTGGCTCTTTGGCTATAAACAGAGATAAGCACTGAATACTAGAGTTGGATATGACTGGCTTTCGAGCAAGGGTGATCTTTACCCTTTACCAATACATCTATGTTACAATATAAATCAATGGAACTTCTTCTATATAAAGAAAGTTGTGCTGCTCATATCTCTCTTCCATACCCTTCCTACCTCTGCAAAATCTTACCAGAGACTGTTTTATTTATTATGAATACAGTGATACCTCATACAACGTCCAAACTTGGTTCCACAAGTTTGGACTTTATACAGATTTGGACTTTGTATGAGGCATGCAAAATCTTAGCCATGATGCCTCATACAACGTCCAAATCCTTGCCGCAATGCCTCATACAACGTTGTTTCCATAAAGATACATTGTACTGTAACAGCACAGACTTCAGGGCAAAGTCAAGGAAACAGTCAGGAAACTGACAGAACTTTAAGAAATCATTGTCTAAAGGCTAAAAACATTACAAAAACTTGTCAAACAACCCTGATTGTCCAAGAACCTGAAGAATGCTGCACAAATCCCAGAAATGCTTCTAAAAATTCTGACAAAAAAATTAGAAAAATGCAAAATCACGCTCAAAACCACTCCTAAACACTCTTTGCCTTGTGCAAAACCCACAAGAGCAATGCACGCATGTGTCCTGCCTTTTATACTGCAAAGGCACAATGCAACCTGGGAAAACCCCAATGCCTCATACAACATCACACGACTTTGTATGAGGCAACTTTTTTCAAGGAATTAGGTGATGTTGTATGAATCCGATGTTGTATGAAGCGGACTTTGTATGAGGTATTACTGTATCTGTCTTTTTTTTTATTTATTCAGGAGACTTTTAGATTGGTGTGTAATCCTTAAATCCCAGGTCCAACCATCTTAAAAATAGCAGCACCAGCATGATGAGCAACACATTCAGGATAAAGCATATCTAAAAGATTACATTAAATGTCACAGGGCAATTAAAATCTGTCTGTGCTTAAGAGAGCAGTGTGTCATCTCAGCAGGGCTAAGGGTCATTTATTTTTTTAGAATAAGAGGTCGCCTGAGGGTCACCTTACTAGGGGGCAGGGCTAAAGGGACTAATTTGCATATTTAGTTTTTAAATTAATTAATATTTAGTTTTTTTAATGTCATGATTATATACTATAAAGGTTGATACAGCAGCATTTGTTAACTTTTATTAAAAAGTAGGTTTTTAACTAAATTGGTTTTTGAGATTGGGGTGGGGGCTACAGAAGTTGTGAAATTTCAGTGTATGGGGTTTATAGGCTGCTTGTTGTCCACCTACCCCCCACCCCAACCTAAGAGGTTAAAAGACGCCTGAGTTTCTGCCAGGCAATCATTCCAGTAGTTAGCATTCCATTGCGCAGAATTGTGTAACATATGAGACTGCTTCACTGGTCACCACATATTTCACTTCTGAAGGTGGTGCTGGAAAAGGATCTCTTCAGGATGCTCTTACAACTTGGACAAGTTTATATTAAAGAAAATGCAAGCGCGGCGCCAAAATGGCCGCCGCGCTCTTTGCGGGAGCCCCCCCCACAGGACGAAGGCATCCGGGTAGTTAGGGGCGTGGCCAGCTCCCTTATAAAAGGGGTGGCCACGAGGCAGCCGAGCTGCCATTTTGCGAAGCGACGGAGCGGAGAAGTTTTTCCTCTTCCTCCGTTGCTTTTTACCTCGAGCGGGAAGCCTTTTGGCTGCTTATTTTCCTCTTTTCGGCTTCCCTTAGGTCCGACTGAGATGCCTTCGAAGAAGAAGGCGGCCGCGAGCGCGGCTCGGGCGGTGCGGCGGCGCAATCCGGGTCGGAGGACCGCGGCTGTGCCTTCCCACCAGCCGCCTTTGCCGGCTCCCACCGTGACCGGTGGGATGGGGTCTATTACCCCCTGGCCGGAGGCCGGGGACCCGAACAGGGGTCCAGTATGGGCTGCGGCCCGCGGCCCGCAAGCGGCGGACGCCGCTCCTGGTGCTCATTCTGGGCCTTCCTCCATCGGGGCCCAGCTCACTCCGGGGCCTTCCAGCCTTGGGGGGTGGTGCGGTCCCCTCCCTTGGCAGATGCCCACGCCGGCCCTGCCGGGCATGGGTGTGGGGTCATGGCCTTATTCGGGCCCCGGGGTGCAAGGGCCTGTACCCACGCCCGTAACGGGCGGGCCGGCTGGCCCATGGCCCCAGGCCAGTGTCGAGGCCTTGCTGGCCCGCGTGGCGGCACTTGAGGCTTCCCTTGCTCAGGCCAGCCACGCTGGCGCTCCTTTTGGGGTGCGCTTGGACGCGTCGTCTGCTGGGCAGCAGCAGGCGACAAGACGGGTCGAGCAGCTTGAGGCGCGTGGCGCGACTTCGGCCACTGCCTCGCAGCTCCCCGACCAACAGGCCGGCGCGGGTCAAGCTCCGGCGGCGAGCTCTACGGCAGTCGTGAGCTCCGACGCCCCCAGTGGGCCGGAACCCCCGGTGGGGGCGGCCCGCGGGGGTGCAGCATGTGAGTATGCGGTACAAACTAGTGCACCTACACATGTGGCTACGTTGGGGGGGGGGGCTTTCCAATGGCCTTGGCCTCGCTTGGGTGGTCCGGCGGTACAGCCGCCGACGCACCAACAGGCGACGTCAACCACCACCCAGGCCCCCGGGGTGGGTAGCATTTCCTACCCTGTGGGGAATGTTTTAGGGGTGGCTGGGTTAGTTCAAGCCCCTTTCCAGATGCCCGCAGTTTCTGCTGTGCCTGTCTCGGCCTTGCCAACAGCGGGCTATTCCTTGCCACTGGGTGACCATTTGGCACAGGCCACCAGAGAGAAAATATGGCAAGGGGAGTATGTTGATATCTTCTCACTCCTAAACAGGGAGCCCACCAAGGAAGAGAGGGAGGGGCAGGATGAGAAGGATAAGGAACAGGCACGTCGTCGCAAGCCGCCACGGACGTGGGCCAACTGGCTGCCGGCTTACCTCATCTACATGGCGGTGTACCTGAGGGCCCGGCCGGATCTGGCAATTCCGATGGTCCAGTATTTGGACAATATCTACCGGGCGATGGTGGATTTTCCGGGCCCGTCGTGGTTGGCTTATGACGAGGAATTCCGTATGAGAATTCCCCTGCACCCTGAGATGAGGTGGGATGAGCCATGTCAGAGGCTTTGGCTGCTGTACATGACGCCCACGCGCCCCGCACCAGGGGAAAGATACCATTGTGGACATGCGGTCCAGCGAGTGGCTCCAGCACAGGTTCCCCGCCAAGTGGCGGGGCAGGGGGTTCCAGCCCGACTGCTGTGCTGGGCTTTCTCGTCTAATGGTTCATGCAGTAAGAAGAATTGCAAGTACAGACATGAGTGTCCCACCTGTGCGGGCCCCCATGCAGCCTCTGCCTGTCCCAGGCCTGGAGGGACGCGGGGCAGAGGGAGGGGCGGACAGTGGGCTGGCAAGACTGCCGCTGATGGAGCTGGTTCACCGAAAGGCTCCCTCCCCAATTAATGTGGACATGCTGGAGCGTTGGCTCGCATTGTACCCGAAGGGGGAGGACGCAGATTATCTACTTCAGGGCTTTAGGCAGGGGTTCTGTATTCCTTTCATGGGTGATAGGTCCCCTCAGGATGCCCCCAACCTTTTGTCCCTTAGGGGGAGGGAGGAAGTGGCCGCCGCCAGCATTAATAAGGAGGTCAATGCGGGCAGGGTCGCTGGCCCTTTCCCTGCACCCCCGTTCACTAACCTCAAGGTATCACCCATGGGCTTGGTTCCCAAGAAGTCACCAGGCGAGTTTCGCCTAATCCATCACTTGTCCTACCCAGCCGGCCGATCGGTCAATGATGCTATCCCTGATGACCTTTGCTCAGTCAGGTATACATCTTTTGACCACGCGCTGCGCATGGTGCGCTCATGTGGCCCGGGTGCGCTGCTGGCTAAGTGCGACATTAAGTCGGCTTTTCGCCTCTTGCCAGTGCACCCGGGCGACTTTGAATTGCTGGGTTTCAAATTTCGGGGCGAATATTATTTTGATAAGGCCATGCCTTTCGGCTGTTCCATATCATGCTCGGCTTTCGAGCATTTCAGTACCTTCCTAGAGTGGGCTTTCGTCCGCAGGTCAGGGTCCCGGTCTGTAGCCCATTACCTGGATGACTTTTTTATTCGGGGGTGAACGGGGCTGGGACACGTGTACACGTCTCCTCAACACATTTCAGACGCTAATGGAGGAACTCGGTGTCCCTTTAGCGCCCGAAAAGACCGAGGGCCCATCTACACAGCTAGTCTTCCTGGGGGTGGAGATTGACACGATAGCGCAGGCATCTAGGTTACCGCGGGATAGGGTGTCGAGGATAGTGGCCCTTATCTCGGACTTGTTGGCCAAGCGCAAGGCATCACTGAGGGAACTGCAGGTGCTGCATGGTCACCTTAATTTTGCCTGCAGAGTGGTTGCACCGGGCAGGGCTTTTGCCCGGCGCTTGTGCGACGCTATGGCAGGATTATCCAGGCCTCACCATAGGGTTAGGCTTACCCGGGGTATCAGGGCAGACATGCTTGTATGGTTACAGTTCCTGAGGGACTTCAATGGGGTCTCATTTTGGAGGCATGACCTCCTGGCTTCCCCTCAATTTCAGATTCAGTCTGATGCCTCGGGATCCCTGGGTTATGGGATGTACTTCAATGGGAAGTGGGCCTATGGTGGGTGGCCACCGGCCTGGGCAGGCTCGGGTTGCCTGCGTGATCTCACGTATCTGGAATTTTTCCCTATCCTGGGTGCTTTGATGCTATGGGGCCAGGAATGGTCCAACTCGGTCGTGCATTTCTGGTGTGACAATGCGGCCGTGGTCCACATTGTAAATGCACAGACTTCCAAATCGCCCAGGGTTATGGATCTAGTGCACCAATTTGTGTTGCGCAGCCTGCGCCTCAACGTACTGTTCAGGGCCAGGCACGTCCCAGGGGTTAATAATGATATTGCTGACGCTTTGTCCCGCCTACAGATCTCCCGGTTCCGTGCCTTGGCCCCGGATGCGGAGGAATTTCCCTCGCCACTCCCGGAGGAGATATGGACCATTGGCAAGGAGAGGTGAACCGGGCAATTGGCCTGTCACTAGCCCCACGCACCCGTGAGGCGTATCACCACGCAATTAATTCTTTCAGGGCATTTTGTACTCAATTTCAATTGCCAGTAACCTGGCCAATCCCGGTAACCCATGTTCTGCGGTTCATGGTTTACCTGCATTCTCAGGGCCTTGCACCTCGCACCATAGCATCCAAGCTTTCAGCGTTGGCTTTTATGGCCAAGGTGGGGGGTCATGTGGACAGCACCTCTGACTTCCGTGTGAGACGTGTTTTGGAGGGGTGGGTGCGCGAGCACGGGCGTTGCCCGGACAACCGCCACCCGATTTCCCCAGGGGTCCTTACCCAGTTGGCTCGGGGCTGGCCTTGCCTCTGTTTTGATGCATATGAGGCAGCCCTGTTCCATGCAGCCACAACGGTGGCATTTTTTGGAGCGCTCCGCATCAGCGAGCTTGTGATGCTGTCTAAGGCGGATGCAAGTCGTAGGGCACTGGAACTCGAGGATGTCTGTGTAGCCAAAGACTGGGCTCAGTTGAGGATACGTTCCTCTAAGACCGATCAGCATGGCGTCGGCAGTGATGTGCGACTCCTACGGTGTTCTTTGGCAGACATCTGTCCGGTTGGTGCCCTACAGGAATTCCTGGCACTGCGTGGCACGCACCATGGCCCGTTTTTCTGTCACCAAGATGGGTCTCCCCTTACTAAATTTCAATTTTGGAGGGTGACGGGCAAAGCGCTGGCCAGTGTGGGCCTCCCAGGCGCCCGCTATGGCACTCATTCATTCCGTATAGGGGCGGCCTCGACCGCTGCGGCTTTTGGGTACTCAGGGGCTGACATACGTAGCATGGGACGGTGGGGATCGCAATGTTTTCAATTTTATGTGCGCCCACTCCCCCCGTGAGTACCGACCCGGTCACCTTACCTATTTTCCCTCATTTTTCCTTTACAGACCCGGGGTGTCGTATTACACCGGTGACAGTATGGCTGGTGGGCCATAGCTACGTGCACAGGGCAGCGCGTTATGCTGCGGCGACAGAGTGGGGACCCCAACTGGGACTGGGTGCATACGCAAGTCTCACATGGCATGGTAAGCCTGGGATGTTATGGCGGGAGCTGCTGCCTTTCCTTTTTTCAGGCCTGAATGCTGACCCGCCTGACATTCTGATCATACACCTGGGGGGCAATGATTTGGGCCAGGTCACCGGCTTGTCGCTGAAGCATGCGATTTGCGAGGACCTCGCCTACCTGCATTACGTCTGGCCCGCCACAACCCTTGTTTGGTCGGACATGGTCCCGCGCCATTCCTACAGAGGGGGCGTTGACCTCCTGGCCCTTGACCGCGCTAGACGCATGGTGAATAGGGCAGTGGCGCGTTTCCTTGTCGACAGGGCTTGGGGGAGGGTCAGTCGTCACCCCGCTATTAGCCTCCAAAGTTATGACTTGTATGCAGGGGATGGGGTCCATCTGTCGCGAGGAGGTATGGACCTCCTGTTGGGTGATTGGCGAGCAGGCCTGTTGACCGAGCTGACGGTCTGAGGGGGGGCGTCGAGCCTTCTTTGAATCCCCTCCGTGTGGCGGGTAGCACTGGTAAGGTAAACATTATGACCCACAGGTATCTGGCAAGTTCGCAATTGACTGGACAACACTAGACAGGCATAATTTGGTTAAACGTTGTCCGGTCAACGACGAACTAGGCGACGGGGTGATGGCTATAGCTAGACAGCATGCATCACCCCGTGATTTTACGGATACGCGTCAGAGGGTGGGGTCATTAGTTAGATATTGACTATGGTCAACAATTTGTTTGTTGTCAACAAACAAATTGATACACATGGATACATTGTAGCAATTGCCGTTGGCAATTTTGGGTGGTACCTTACCAGTGTTACTTCGGCCTGCTTGATTTAAGAATTATGATTGGTTATTACCAATGGAAATTTATAATTCGGACTAGGGCATGAATCAATAAATGTGGCCCAATGCCGTTATCCACTTTCATTGGTGTCTGAGTCCTTTATTGGGGGGTGCGCCTGCAAAGGCAAGTAGGTCCCTTGTTACATAAGGGGTTTAAAGGTAGGAAACAGTTCTGGTGAGGCACTAAACCAGGGGTTCCCAACCTTTTCAAGCTGGGGCCAGGTCACGCTATCTCAGTCAGCTTTGAGGAGTGGACAGCCATTTTGCCCTGCCTGCATGATGGGGGCAGCCATTCCGTCCCAACAGCTTCAAAGGAGGTGGCCATTTTGTTTCTTGAATGCTCTTGGAGAGGTGGGAGGCCACATGAAATGGCACCATGGGCCGGATCCGGCCTGCGGGCCTTAGGCTGGGAACGCCTGTACTAAACCATGAATCCAACTTAACACTGATAGGAACTCATTGTTTATTCTATGAAAGTAATGGAGCACTATCATAGAAGGCACCCAAAATCTCCACTGGAAAGCATTGAGAGGACTGGATGATAATGAAGCAGCATTATTTCTTTACTTCATCACTGCTACAGAGTAGGCTCTGAGCTGCTCTTGGTGTCAGCTTGGATCCATGGCAAAGTCTTCGCCATCTGCCTTTTGCCATCTGCTTCATTGATCTCAAATCCTGAGCAATCCAGTGAGTTAAACAAGCTCTGTTCAGCAGAAGGGGGCACTGAATATCAACTGTCAGCACCATTCTCTGTATCCCACAGAGCAACCAAATCCAATAGTACCAGCAAAGTCAGCCAGAATTATACATCAGGTACACCACAGATTTATATAATGGTGTGGTACTTGCCATTTTGTTTTTTAATTCCTTTAGAATCCCTTATAAGTTGCTCTGCTGATGCCTCCATTTCTTTTCATTCCTTGTTTATTCCCACCCCAGCCCCGACTAAATGATTCAGAATTCAGAAAAATGGAAGGTGGCAACCAGGACTTGAGGGATGAAAACCTAGTTTTCATTGACATAAGGGTGTGTTGTCTGTCTTGGCACATTTATCTCATCACACTTATTACTGGAACAGTAGATATTTGGACCAGGTCCACAGTCATGTCATATTCTGCAAATCCCTGCCCCTTTCATCCATATGAAAAACATTCGTTCTTATACTGAAATGCATAGCCATGCTTATTCTAAATACTGTGTGTAGGGCTCTCTTAGCAAATTTCTCCTGAAGCAGTGGATCTAGCAATATGCTGAAGAGCAACTCCAATTACTTCCAGATGGTTCTTGCCCTTCAGGGCAATGGAAACAAGTCGGTGGCCGTGGTTATTGATTCCGTTGTATAATGCCATTCCAACTTGGTCACTTGACTGTGGGTGCTTTGGAAGCAGATTGAGATGGGCATAGATGGCTATGAGGTCAGAGACACAGCTCCCCCCCCCCACTTTTAAACCGAATCCTGCAAAATGCTATGTTCAAAGCAGCCCCTTTGTTTGAGTAGCTGTGTCATAAACCCAGCATTAAGTGACATGCTCAAGGCATCAGCACTGAAATGCAGCACTCTTGTCCAAACGCATAGCTAGAAAATATGTTGTTCCTGACAACAGTGCTTCTTTGTGACAGATTGTGCAAGGCTGGGCCAAAATTAACAATGCCAAGGCAGCTGCATTGCTTGTGGCTGCTGCACTTCAGCTCATGCTAAACAACGCAAGAAACCCAATAACGTGTGCATACTTGCAACAAATCAGCAAGCAATTCAGAGGCTGGTTTAAAAGGCAAATCTCTTCATATAATTAAAGGCACTTATATGACGGCAAAAATGCCACAACTGATGCTTAAGGTCAAAATCACATGATTTTTAGAACTGAATATGTTTTAGACAGCATCTTTTGGCTTGTTGCTCTCCTACAGGAGTTCACAAGGGCTATTTTTTGTACCAAGGGATGTTTAAATAACCTTTCTTTATATTTTCAGAACTTACTCCTCCCCAGATTGTCACAAAATTCTAGTCCTTAATGCTTTGAGAAGAAGAACACTTCCAGTTTTGCTGCTGTTGCTACTGACATAACCAATCTTTGTACAGATTAGCATTTCACCCATTAATTGGAGTAGCTGGCACAAATATTTGTTAGCATTCTAAGATTTAAAAGGGAGGACACTTCAGAAACAGAATGCACATTTCAAGAGTATTAGTTATGTTAGGTAACACTTTAAGAAATAGTCATCGTTTTCAATGTAAATATTCCATCGTTACACTATTTTTTCCTTTTGTGTGGAAAAAATGAACTGACCCTGCTTATATGGATATTTTTGTCCTGTAGCAGGGGGAGGGGATGTTGGACTAAGAGTCAGGAGGAAGTGAGTTCAAATTGCAACTTGACGAAGGAAGCTCTCTGCACAGTAAGGTAAAGGTCACCCTTGCTCGAAAGCTAGTCGTATCCGACTCTAGGGTTCAGTGCTCATCTCTGTTTATAGCCAAAGAGCCAGTGCTGTCTGCGTCTGCAGATGTTTCTGTGGTCATGTGGCAGGCATGGAATGCTGTTTACCTTCAGACCGAAGTGGTTCCTATTTATCTACTTGCAATTTGTTGCTTTCGAACTGCTAAGTTGGCAGGAGCTGGGACAGAGATGGGAGCTCACTCCATCGTGCAGTACTCAGGAATCAAACTCCGACCTTCCAGTCAGTGAGTTCAGCATCTTAATCACTTGAGCCACCACAGTCTCTGCACAGTAGCAAAGGTAAATTTCTGACTAAACTTCTCAAATAGCTTGAAAACCCTACCACGGTTGCCACATCTTGGAAACAACTTGATGGCATCTAATAAATAAAAAAGGAGGGGCAGTAAATGTGTAACCAAAGGCTGTTGATGAAAATTATATCTCAAAGCATTTGAGATTTAGATTTCTTTCCCTTATATAAAGCACTCTTTTTTCAATCTCGTAAGTACTCTCCATGGTGCTGCTGACTTCAGTATTTTACAGTAGAGCTGGAAATAACGTGAGCCTCCTAAAATTAACTGTGCATATCAAAAGCATATATACAACACTGGACTGTGCAGAACCACTGCATCATCATTATCATCATCATCAAACTAAATGTATCCTACTTCAGTCCTTTGGTGCGGATGAGAAATAAAGCACAAGAAACAGCAACACTGATATATTTTGGATGCTGAAGAGGTAACTCAAGCAGCAGTAGTGAAAAGAATAATGTTGTTCACAGCTGATATGATGAAATGGGGAGCAAAGAACATAAGAATGAGAGGATTAGTGAAAGGCAGGTGACAATTGGGAATGCTGTGTTAATAGCCAGCATGCACTGTAATGACTGGTTTTTTTAAAACAGGATGAAAATTTTTAGTGTTGTATCAGTACATAAAGCTGGGTGTGGATCATCATTGTTGGGCTCACAGAAGGCTGATGCTTCATCTCTGCTCCACCTTGCTAAATCTGGAACAGAATGAACACAGATGGTTACATCTACTAACAGCTCCAGCTATCAAACTGTCACATGGGGCTTTGTTGAGTGAACAGCTGATTTAAATTAATTTCTGAAAATAGATCAGTCATTCACTGGTCTTAGGTGATGTCTTGTACTGTTTAAGTATGGGTAGCAAACACTTGAGAACTCTAGCCACCTTCTGCTTTCATGGTAGAGTAGGCTACCGCTTGCTAATTCTGGGGCTTTAATGCGTCAATGACTAAGGAATCTGAAGTGATACTATATTTTTCAGTCTTCTTTCTGTCCCAGAAGCATATTAATGTCCTCTTTCTTCCCATGCGCACATTCAGATTCCTGACACTCACATATATTGCACCCACACACAATCACTCATACCCTAAGAAACATAAATATGCACTCCTACAACACACATTTAAAATCAGCAGTTGACACTTCCTGTGGTTGCCTCCACTCATCTGTTGCCAGATGAACAGAGAAGCATGAATTGTGCTTCAGTGCAGTGGGATGAGGTGGGTGAAGTAATGCAGCAAGCTTGGACTCTGGCTAGTTTTGTTTTAATAAAAACACCCCTTCCCTCCTGAAGCACTGTTCTGTGATTTGGAAGAATGGTGAATAATTTATTTCCAGACAGCATCACTCAGTGGTAAGCACAATGGTTCAGTGGTGCAGTTCCTCAGAGTATTTCTCTTAGGCATATGCTTCCCATTACCTACTCCTGAGTATCTTTTCTTCTATGGCATTCTGACTCCAGCTTAATCCCCCAAGGCCTTTCAGTCTAGCTGTAATCTTAGCACAACAGTTTCATGTCATTCCCTTTATTTGCCCACTCAGCATGATTCCCTTCTAATTGAGAAATTAAAGGTACTCAGCCTAAAGGTTCACTGAGAAAAATACTTTAACAGCTTCTAAGTGTCTGCCTCTTTGCTTCCATGTTTCTCAAATGTTGCCACTCTCATATGGTCATATGCTCCAATGCTTCACCTTTAGGCTCTGTATTTCAGCCAAGTAGGACTCTGTGGTTGCAGCAAATGGCTTGCTATTCCATACATGAAGAAATCTATGCTATGACCTCACTGCCTCCGGACTCTGATCTCAGTGGGACCAAGGGATGTGCTTCAGCTTTGCCAGGAAACTGGGAATTTTTCAGTGAACTGCTTGATGTCACAATGTATTACAGGGCCTTAGAACCCATGCCTATTAGATCCCTTTTTATTAGGTACACCAAGGCATACTTTTGTGCTTTCTCCTCTTTCCACAGATGCCTTGTAAGGTATAGAATTCCAAGACATTCTCTTCAAATGGGCAAACCACTTTATCTGTTGTCCCTGCATGTAGTACAAGATTGGTTCTGTTCCAATTCTTTCCCTTATAAACTCCTTCCTGATTTTATCCCTTCTAGTCATTCCAGCAGCCTTCCTCAGACATCGCCAGCTTATTTATTTATTTATTTATAGATTTGTATGGCTGCCTTTCTCACCAAGGCGACCCAAGGCGGCTCACAGCATAGGTTAAAAAACTCATCTCCCATACTGTTAAAACCGGCTACTAAAACTATCTAAAAGCATTTAAAAACATCCCTAAAACATCCCTAATCCCATTAAAATAGGGGCACCTAGGCAGGAAAAGAAACCCCGGATAGGGCTAAATGAGCCAGCAGGGCTGGGTTGTGGCCTCCACTGGTTTTATTTGGTGTCCTTGTAGTAAGTCTTTGATGTTATCTCTCCACCTTCCTCTGGGTCTGCCTCATGGTCTTTGTTAAGTGTCCATGTTTGGCATTGGTAACTTGGCGATGCAGTGCATTCTTTGCTAGATTTTGTAAGAAACTGACTCAGACTAAGTTAAAAACTAATGGTCCATCCATTGCTTCTCAAGATATGCAGGTAGCCTTTCCCGATTCCACAACCTAAAATACTTCACAGTGGAGATTCTGGGATGGAACGTGGGGCTACAGGGAATTTAACAACAAAACATAAAAGTTGGTCACCATGGAAATGAGATGTATGAGGAGTTTTTGTGTGTGTGTTGATTGGTATTGCCTTGTGTTGTAAGAGCGGAGCTAACTGTCCCATTTTTTGGTTTGTTGTGGGTACTGCAGTGGCTCAAGTCGCTAAGACGCTGACTGGGAAGCGGAAGGTCAGCAGTTCGATTCCCGAGTACTGCAGGACGGAAATGAGCTCCCGTCTTCATCCTAGCTCCTGCCAACCTAGCAGTTCGAAAGCAAGAAATTGCAAGTAGATAAATAGGGACCACTTCGGTGGGAAGGTAACAGCGTTCCGTGCGCTCCGGTGTCTAGTCATGCCTGCCACATGACCACGGAAACGTCTTCAGAAGCAGACAGCGCTGGCTCTTCGGCTTAGAAACAGAGATGAGCACCGCACCCTAGAGTCGGATACGACTGGCTTTCGAGCAAGGGAAACCTTTACCTTTACCTTACTGTATTGTTATCTCTTTGTCCATGTTGCCATTTACAATAAATGTTGTTCCTAGGTATTTGAACTCTGCCACTTGTTTTATACTTGTTAAAATGTAGGTCCTCAAGAGACCTTCATACTCATTATTTACATGGACAATTGCTTTGTTTTTCTGCTCTTATTGGGTTGTGAGCCAAAAAAAAAACCAAACACCTAATCTGGGCTGGGATTTTTAGAGTGCTTTTCACATAGACATTCAGAAGCATCACAATGATATGGCAACCCTGAAGTGTTGGGTCATTAGGAGGCATTGTTTCTCCCTGGCTGCTGAGCCTTTATGGAAGATTTTGCAGGGCATTTCTACAACAAATTTTAAAGAGTTACAACATTGATAACTTTTTCTTCTTAAAAATATTTATTATGGAAGGCTGAATCTTTCACTTTGTTCCTCTCATTGTTAAGTGAATAAATGTTCATGGTTGGATGCAGGTACAGCATCAAAAATGACATGAGTAAAACGAGAATAAATGTATTTCTATGTGGTGCTTTGGCTGTAAAGGGAGATGAATACAACTGGCTTTTGAGCAAGGATGACCTTTACCTTTACCTATAACATACACTAGATTTTCACAATGTATTATAGTATTAATAGTAGATTTGCCACTACTATTTTGCAAATGATAGAAGCTGATATAAACTGAAGAAATACAAAGTACTTTGGGGATCCACTAATGTTTCTATCTTCTATGCTTCTACCATGGAGATGTAGAGACATAAATGTTTATAGGAAGATGAAGAAAGTGGGGAAAAAGATTTTGAGTTATGAGCAGGCATCAATACCAGCCCATGGTTAGTGCAGGGATGAGGTGGAACAAGACAAGAAAAAAGAAGAAAACTGATCAATTGGTATACTATATATGAGAAAACTGCTCCTGTTTTTTTAAACCAAGAAACACAGACAGAGGGGGAAGTGATTTGCCTAGGAAGTATATACAGTACTGTGAAAATATATTACTGTAGATGAAAGTCTTTCCACCTTAACTGTTCTAGCAATACCAGCAATAACTGTTCTAGGGTAATTCTAGCAATTACCCTTGGAGTAATTTCAAATACAGTACATTTTAGACACTAGATAGGTGGAAACTACCTTTGGGGTACTGCAGTCACCTTTTCTGCCCCCAAAGTACCTTTTTTAGGGGAGAAAACCAGTTTAAATCCATAAGCTATGATAAATTCACTACCATACAAAGTATCAGAGCTCTGCCCCCATTAACCTCTACCCTCTTTCTCTATTTAATAGCATTAAATGGTAGAATCGTTCAGTGGAGGAGTTATGATCCAGTCTCCATTCTCATCTCAAACTATTTTATCCAGTCAATTAGTACTGGTTAATTATTTGCAGAAGATGTCAGCCCCAAACACCCACTGTTGACCCCAATTTCTGTTCTGGAAGAAGATAAGACCAAGATGTTCCTCCAGACATGAGTGGGCTTATAGATAGGTTGAGGATCCCACAGCATATTGTCTTATCAAACAGATTCAAAGCAATGTTCTGTAGCACGGATTTATCCCAAGGAGATGTTGAAGGCATGTGGTTCACCAGAAACTGAAAATAATATGTGTTTGTGTAAAACAGAGAAATCAGAAAGCTTTATTTACTGAGGATCATAAAGAAGCTGAGAACCAAGTGCTAAGGAGACTGGTCACTATTGGGTAGAGTTAATATGACAAGAATGTGCTTTGTACACTTCAGAAAATTAATACTCCTGGGCCCATTGGTATGAACTTGGTATATAGCACTGTTTTATTGTTTTTTCTAAAGAAATCTCCTAGTTGCTAATGATTGGGATTCAGCTGCTGGCATAAGCAAAGGTGTTCCTTCTCATCCCCTAATAATCTCATTATTTCTTGTACTACTGTACATTTAAAAAATCCATTAGAGCAGGAATTGTATCTAATTCCAAAATTGTCAAAGAAGAGTTACACAAGAGTATTGGGCTAAGTGGTTAGGAGATGCATGCAGACAGGTTGATTGCAGAGGTGGGGATATGATCTGGACTTCAACAAGTCTGAAGTTACGTCATCTGGAACCTTATGTGTAAATGGAAAATCTAATGCCAGCAGAAAGTATGAATTAACGCTTGCTTACTTACTCACTCACTCACTCACTCTGGGTGGTTAACAAATATAAAAAACATATAACATAAACAAATCTACAATATATGTATCAAAATCAGACATAAAAGTAGACAGAGTGTTCTTTAGATTATAGTTCATGTCTAGGCTCTGTCTCCTCCT
Source organism: Bradypodion pumilum (assembly GCA_035047305.1). Lineage (NCBI taxonomy): Eukaryota > Metazoa > Chordata > Lepidosauria > Squamata > Chamaeleonidae > Bradypodion > Bradypodion pumilum. The sequence goes on from JAWDJD010000001.1 coordinate 378,062,038, forward strand.
TACCCATATTTTACAACAATTCCTCCTCTTAGTATTACTTAGGAACAGTATATGAGAAACCCATAGCTGATCGGTGGAACCCATGTTTTGCATCCCGGTGGGCCCAAATTCATCTGTGTCCATTTCTAATTAAAGGAAATAAGTGACAGATTATGGGAAAGATCATTACCTGACACATTCAAAAACTGTCACCACTCAGTAGACAATAATGAGCTAAATCAACAAACCATACAGCTTGGTGTAAGATATTCATTTGTGCCTGTGTAGCACGAAGTGGGATTTATAATTTGATGCAAAAGGCTGCTTTGTGGATCAAAGGAGGATGTGCCTTTTTTGGGTAATCTATGCCAGAGATCTTCAGTTCTTGTCCGTAAGCCTCCCAAAGAGTTCATTAATTTGAACTGCTCTGAAATGTAATGCCGTATAATAAATCAAAATTACTTAAACCATGGAGTTAAAACAACGCATTTCCATTAAAACTTGTTTCCTAGACAGGCATACATATTTTCTGGTTGGTGTACCCATTCAAAGAATTTGAATTGCTTCTAAAGCTACAAACAAAAATTCAAACCATTTGGTCGTCTGGCCCACAAGCACTGCAATTACACATCTTCTTGGAGACAAAGAATAGATTTCTGTTTGCATCTTTCTGCACAGTAGAACAAGACAAGCAAATTACTTGAATGCTAAGGCTACTACTTCATACAAACTAATTTGGAAAAAGGGCCCACTGAACAAAATGAGACTTTCAAATAGAGACATAGGATTGACCTACCTATGTTCAGAACCTTCTATATTAGTTATTATTGAGCCAGACATTATTTATCCATAAGATATAATATATGTTCACATTGCTTTGTTGGCAGAGTCATCAATACTGATTATTTGGGAAGTGAACAGATGGTGGAGTTCAGGCAGTTGGAGTAAATAAAATAGCAATGTAAGATCATAATAAGGGCTCAGGAATGAAGCTGTTCAGATTCAGAAAGGTTTCTTCTGGATCCCTCCAGCACCTGTAATGACCATCCTAGTCTTTGGTTTCAACAGGAAGCCGAAAGTAATAATTCTAAAATATAGTTTATTATGACATTTATAATCCTTAATCTCAGAACTCAGACATCTTCCCCCATGAGCATTTCTTTTATATCCGTGAACAATGTAGTGGGCTGCAGTAGTTCCTTATAATTTTATTATAGCCATAGGTTGTTATAACATTTATTGGTCTTATTTTAAAAGCAAAGGCAAAAAAAAAAAATGAAAAAGCATTTTATTTAATGTTTTAAAGTTATTTAAAAACAGATTTTCTAGTTTTCTACAAGGATGTCTTATATCTTCTTGTGTCCCAATGTGGAACGATGAAACTCAAAAGAAAACAAATGGTCATATGGCAACAAATACACATGTTGAGGGCATGAGTGAGAGTGTCCATGGAAACAAAGGTTGGTTGCCCCAACCACTGCAATTTACACACATACTGCAATTTATTGAAGAATGAGCTGAATGAGCTGTTTTTTTGGGTTTCTTTAAAGGATGTTTATGGGCAATGGCTTTAAGTTATTTAGTTCTCACATTTGTTTTGAGCTGTTTCCCAAAAGGACTCAAGTTAAGACACAACAATCCTGTACAGTAGGCTATGCCAGTCAGTGAACATTGTAGCTCATGGAGATATGAATCTAGGTGTCTCCTGTTCACATCCTTCCCTTTTCCCACTACAACACATACAAATATTGTGGCAGATGTTCACCTATGTTCTAAACAAATCCATCTTTAGCAGCTTGGCATTTCTTAGATAAAGGTAAAGGTTTCTCTTGCTTGAAAGCCAGTCATATCTTACTCTAGGATTCAGTGCTCATCTCTGTTTAGAGCCAAAGAACCAGCGCTGTCTGTGTCTGCAGACGTTTCCGTGGACATGTGGCAAGCATGCCTCAACACGGAATGCTGTTTACCTTCCCACTAAAGTGGTCCCTATTTATCTACTTGCAATTTCTTGCTTCGAACTGCTAGGATGGCAGGAACTGGGACAGATGGGAGCTCACTCCATCCTGCAGTGGCCAGGAATCGAACTCTGACCTTCCAGTCAGCGAGTTCAGCATCTTAACCACTTGAGCCACCGCAGTCCCCCATGGTAACAAACTGTATGTCAAAACTGTTCAGTTGTAGTACAGATCTGCCCAAGATTGCTAAACAATATAAAATGTAGGGGCAAAAAGATTCTAAATTCTTTTCTGGGCCCCTTTGGCAACTATAGATGCTGTCAGATGGATGACTTTTGAGGGTACTAAAAACTTCTCCTTTTTAATGTTTTTTGGGTGGGTGGAGGAGGATCAAAATGAAAGAAGTGGTAAGGAAACGTGGGTTTTCAAATGAGAGATGTTATCTCATGCTCCTATAAAATTCCACAAATAAAGCAGGAAGTTCACATAATGAAAGCTCCACAAGGAAGTATCTTTCATTTATTATTTGTCTTTTACTCCCCAGAATTCAACAAAGGCTACATATTTTTCTCTCGTGCACAATTGTTTTATTCCTGCAACTAGTCTAGGCTGGGCTTTGGACTGTTATTACTGGACCAAAGCCACTCAGTGAGATCTGGGAAGTGTTCCTCCATCTGCAGTCAATCAGCTCAGAAGAAGACTCCCAAACATAGGAGCAAGTTGCGTTACAAAGCCATGGCCTGTTACAGGCTCAGACCTCTCCCCATGGCAGGAAGAGTTAAGACCACCTAGTCTTCATAAAGCTTTAGAAGACCACTGTACCTTCCTTAGTTGACTCTCATGAACCTTGAGCAGTTTGTTGAAGACCAAATAGGAGACCGTTGCCTTTCTGTCACAAGAGTTTGGGGTCCTCAGTTATGATTTTGATTAGGTGGGTAGGGGTGGTTTTATTGTCTTAATGGGGTTTGTTTCACTTTTTAAAATAATGTAAGCCACCCAGAGTGGGAGTCCATCCCAGATGGGCGGGGTATAAGTCCAATAAATAAATAAGCTTCACAGACCTAGGCTGACACTGTATGTATTACATTGGGTTGCAGGATCCTTGGCCCTCCAGATGTTCAGGAGTTCAACTGCCAGAAACCCCAGATAACATGGGCAGCAATAAGGAATAATGAGGTTTATAGTCAAAAACATTTGGACTGTAAAGATTCCCTAGACCCTGCACTATACCATTCCAGCTCTTATGTGTGCTCATTTAACCCTGCATGAATTGCTTGCACTTTCCTTGGAAGTACCTATGATTCATTTGGGGGGCTGGCTTCTATTCCATGTTGCACTGAATGCTTTCCCAACATACACTACAAACCTAAAGCACTTTTAATGTTTGTAGGGGTCCTCCCCCCTTGAAATTCTGGATCCCGATACTGTGAACAAAAGTTTCAGCAGCCAGACAAATATTCAGTTCCAAAGATTCAGGGGAAAGGATGAGAGCACAAACACGTTGACATTTATTTTATGTTGCAAATGTTCCTTTCCTTTTAGCTATGATTCTTTCCACTGGTACTTTTATATATATAACAAGGCTGGAATGGCTGTCTTTCCAAGAAAGAAAGTTAGGCAGAAAGAGCTGTTGTGGTCTTGTCACAAATCAAACTAATTCACAAGGATGTGTAGACGTTTTTATGACCAATAGAAACTCAACAATAAAAGGCTCCTTTTTAAATAAATAAAAACCTTCCAGGAGAGGAAAACTAGCCAATATGAATGTGTATATTAGTCCAGATAGGTTTCTGCAGTTGTATAAAGCATCTTGTTATCATTGCTTGAATTTAGAAAGTAGCCTTAGAATAACCCAGAAAAATAATAATTGTTAGATGATAATCAGGGAATGATAGCCAAGTGGCAACTTTGGCTGTAGAAGCTCTAGCATCTCTTATGCCAGAAACAGGTCCTGAAGGGCTGGGTCACAGAGTACACATAGATTCAAAACTGAATCTTTAGGCTAAGTTTTATATACCCTGCTCTTAAGTCAGTCATATCCGACTCTAGGGTTCAGTGCTCATCTCTGTTTATAGCCAAAGAGCCACCACTGTCTGCATCTGCAGATGTTTCCATGGACATGTGGAAGGCATTACTAAACACAGACAACGGAACACTGTTTTACCTTCCCACCTATTTATCTACTTGCAATTTCTTTCTTTTGAACGGCTAGGTTGGCAGGAACTGGAACAGAGACAGAAACTCGCTCCGTCATGCAGCACTTGGGTCTTGAACTGCTGACCTGCTGGTCGTGAAGTTCAGCGTCTTAATCACTAAGCCACCACAGTCCCATTATATACCCTTGCCAGATGCAAAATATTGCTTGTATCATCTGACAGGTGTCAACATACAGGGAATGTCTTTATTTTGCTCCTTATTCAGTCTCAATCACATGAGTCCTAAAACAAGGGAATGCTCATACAGTATATGTACATACAGATTTTTAGGCCAATATGAAAAGTGGCATAGCAGGAGAGACCAAAGGAGAGGTAGCTGAGGCATGGGAAGGCAAAGAAAATGTGAGGAGGAAAAACTGAGAAAGTGTTGCCGTTTTGGGAAGTTGGCCTCATATTCTGATTGTTTCTGATAACCTCAGACTGTCAAAGCCTGTCTGCAAGGGCTGATTGGGACATGAACACATATTACCCAGTGATGGCAGCTAAAAAAAGCAAATTGATTTCACTGAAAAAGTGTGTTTGTGGGGATGTCAGGTGATATGAAAACTCTGGCTTTGGTATCTGATTTGTAATGGCTGAAGTACTTAACTGGTGAGTGCAAGTTAGAGTGATTTTCCCCCCTGTTTGTTTGCAAACTCACATCAGAAGGAAGGAAAGATGGAAGTGCTCTAGAGGCTGAATGGAGGAGAATCCACTCTGCCTTTTGGTGCTAATTTGATAACAATAATTTTGTATCAGAAATTATTCTGGGTTGAAAGGATTTTTAACGAAAGAAACTCTGCTCAGGGAACGTACAAATGAGGCTCCTTTCATGTCTCCAAGAGCTGGGACAGAGACGGGCACTCAATCCATCATGCAGTACCCGAGTTTTGAACTGCCGTCTTGCCAACCTTCCAGATAACAAGGTGAGCTTCTTGACCACTGAGCCACTGCAGCCATCGCTAATTTGATGTAAGCAATGGATGGCTATAGGGTCTCTAGAGCCATGCCATGGGTTGCCACCGAGTCTACCTTTAGCCACAAGCTATAGCCAGTTATAGCTCCCTGAGAAATGTTCCTGTGTAATACAAGCATTTACAATATGTAATCTGTTAGGACTTCACATTTCTTGGCAAAGGCTTCAGACAATTTAGACACACTCCTGAAAATGTAATGTGCCAAGCAACGCCGATCCCCTTGTGGTAGGGAAGAGAAAACAGGGAACAAAACAGAAGATGATGAAGAAGAATTCTTAAGTCTATGTGATCATTATTCATTCATTTAATTAACACCCTCTCTTAATTCACAGGATACCAGGATCCGAGCTTACAATGGACAGAACTAATAAAAACATAAAACAAGATGGCAGAAATTAAAGGCACAGGTTCTGTGGCTCTTGAATGTAATGGCTATGGTAACAGATGAGGAACGGAAACCTATGACAGGGTGCTTCTTTTAAAATCCCTCTTGGCTGGCAGATTATGAGTGTGGTTCACAATATCATGCCACGATTCATTTCACAAGCTGATCCTCTCATCAGTTTGGTCTTTTTAAAAACCAATATAGTAACTGCTTGTGGTCGCAGCACTGTGTGTGTGTGTACACGTTGAGATGAGCGCAAATGATAAATAAGGGACTTGTTTATTCTCTCTTCCTTTCCCACTCTTAACCTCTCAATAAATTTCTTTTATCTGTTGAAGCAGACAGAATCAGTGTGCGAGTCTGAGAGGCAGCAGGCTCTGGGTGCCCACAGAGGCCACCGCACGCCTGGGTACCAGATTTAATGGTGGCCTGGTGATGTGATTTAGGTGAGCTGGCTGTGACAGAGCCTTGCATTCATTCAACCTGCAAAGAATTAATTGTTAATGCCAGACCTTCAGTGGCTCCACAGCTACCTGAAAGCTACAGATGACTATGAAGTTGGAAATCAACAGTCTTACAAGTCTCTATCACCTACTTCCTGCCCTCTCTTTCAGATGTATTCTCTACTCGATATGTGGTTCTGACCATGCCTGGGGTAGCCAATAGTGATCTTTAGCCATATAATCAAAAAAGGAAAGCAATAAGTACTTAAAGCTGAGGTGAGAAGCATGTAACTTTCCCAGATATTGCTAGAATTTAATTTTTGTCATTCCTAGAAAGGATAGCTACTAGTAATGGGTGATGGGAGCATCGGTCTAGTATATGGGGGGTGGGGTGGGGGTGGCTGCATATCCCTGACCTATAACACGTAATGTTTTCATTTTTCTTTTCATGACTCACATACGTGGGCCCCCAATGAATAAACATAAAAGCTCTTCTATGTCCTATCCAGGTTTTCTTACTATGTCTTGTATCAGTGATGGTGAACCTTGGCACTCCAGGTGTTCTTAGACTTCAATTACCAGAAGTCCAAGTCAGTACTCCTGCTGATTAGGGCTTCTGGGAATTGATGTTCAAGAACAGCTGGAGTGCTAAGGTTTGCCATCACTGTCTTATGTCATTAAAATTTAAAGAATAAAAAAACAATCATTCACTATGAATCTGTACTTTGCATATGTTGAGAAGAATAGCAAATAACTAGCAGGGGTGCCCGGCTTCGCCCGGGTGGGGATTAGGAGGGGGGGCGCTTCCCTACCTCATAGGGTTTGCTTTGCTCGGGTGCTCCTTCTCCTGGGCTGACCTATGTCCACTGAACTCCTGGCCTGCTTGGCCAAGGGGCAGGGCCCTGTGATGTCACATTGTCAGACCACTCCCAAGGGCTAACCAGGTCTGGGCAAGACAGCACAAAGTGCATGACATCACAAAATCCCAGTCCTGGTGAGCCCTTGTGATTAGGTAAGGACTAAAGGATCATTTTTTGGGGGGGAATAACCCCCCCTGGGATTCGGGCCCCCGACAGTGACCTGCTCATGTGCGCAAGATACGTGTGTGCCAAATTTCACGGGATTTGGTCAAGGGGTGCAGCAGCCCATTCCGGATTGTATCAGGGGATATGTGGTATTACGGAGTGATACAAATGTTAATCATTGTAATGTCCACTGCAGCACACCAATAATAGCTGTGAATATCTGAAGATTTTAGTGTACAGTATTTACTATATGAATCGTGACTATTAAATGTAGCAAGAAACCAAGTAACGACATTAAAAGCCAAAACAATGTGCAGTTTCTACACTACAAGTGATTTTCCTAAAATATTCAAGATAGATTTTAGTGGTCAGATCCCACCACAAGGTGAGTGGAGTAGCAGTTCCCTGCCAGAATTCCTTGGATGAGTCTTTTGATCTCTTTCATGTGCAATGTGTATCTGGCACTGACTCATTCACAGGCAGTGTCCCCAGATGACCCAAAAGGGTACCTCTGTCTTCCAGAGATGCAGAAGATGAGAATAAGAACAAGTGAGTGAAAAGGCCAGGAGAAAGAGGCAGAGTTGCAGCAGAAAAGCTGAACAGAACGAGACAGCCATTATTTTTCCAGTAGTCCTTTCTCAGTACTGCATGTTATTGGTGACTAGATTACCTGCTGCATCAGTTCTGCAAAAGCTTAGTACTGGGTTTGCTGCTCATTGCCGCAATGTACAACTCACATCCAACTAGTTAGGGGCTGCAGTGGCTCAGTGGTTAAGAAGCTTGCCTTGTTAGCTAGAAGGCCAGCAAGTCAGCAGTTTGAGACCCAGGTACTGAATGACGGAATGAGCGCCCATCTCTGTACCAGTTCCTGCCAACCTAGCAGTTCGAAAGCAAGAAATTACAAGTAAATAAATAGGGACTACTTCAGTGAGAAAAGATCTTGGGGGAAATGAAAGAATCATCATTTGGGTGTCCCCTGAGCAGAGTTTCTCCAGAAAAAATCCTTTCAACCCAGAATAATTTCTGACATGAAATTATTATCCAACTAGATGTCATTTCAACATGTTTCTGATTGTCTGGTTGCTCCTTCAAACAATCCTTTGTAAGCAGATGGTTAGGAAGAGATAATAATTTGTTACTTAGATCTGCTTTTTACTTTCCTAGCTGCATCTATTTCTGCTTATTCATGCATGCCTACTTGATATATAAAAATCTCCATACACTGGCTTGTAGGAATCGGGGCCGCAGAGGGCCGGAGGTCCCGGAGGAGACTGATCAAAGAACGATACGAGGCAGCATGGAGGAGGATAAGATCAGTGGTTTATTGGGGAAAAGGCATCATCATATATAGGAGTAAAAGCGCAACGGTGGCAAAAACAGTCATCTGACAGAAATCACATCACCTGTTTACTCGGGTTAATTGGGAATCTCTTGGAGGGAAGTTAGTTAACTTGGCCAAACACAGACTGGGGAAAACACCATTGTTTGGGGATTAGGCAGGGGTAAACATGGCATCTGTTTACACCCGGGGTAAAGTTGAGCTTGGAGATGAGTGATTATTCTAATGGGTAACTGGGTTAGCTATTGGCTCTCTCAGCAGATCCGCTGGTCAGGTCAGGAAATTGGGTGAATCAAACCCTATCATTTATCCACCCCCCTAAATTTCTCTGCCCGCAGAGCCCACGGCTCAAGGAGCGTTCCCCCGAAGTGGCCTCTGCGCAGGCCATTTCCATGCCACTGGGGCATGGGGAAACCACACTGGCTGTTTCAGGTAACAATAACTTGTTCATGGTGCCTTCCTAACTCTAGATTTGTGCACATATTGGATTTTTTTAAACATCAAAATTCTGCACCAAGCTAATTCATGGGGAAAGAAGTAGAATTATGAACTGTGTTTAATATACAGCAAGTCAAGTAAGTTTCGTTCTTTTTTTTTTATGGCGCCTGATTTATTTTGTACTAGCAAAGGTTGCCCGGCGTTGCCGGGCTGTTTTAAATGGTGTTAGAAAGTTTTTGTTGTTGTTGTTGTTAATGTTTGTAAAGAAGAGGTTAATTTATATTTGCAATTTTTAAAATTTTTATTTATACAATTTTTTTTGATGGCCTGTTTTAAACTGTGATGAGTTTTGTTTGGTGTTTTGGTTTTGTGGTTGAAAAAAAGAATAAAGGATGATATACTTTTTCGAAAAACTCTTGGGGCCTTTTGTGTGGGGCTATTGTGCCTTTTTGAATTTTTTTTATTATTGTGGGCAGCAAGTGCTGCTGGTAGGGGTTATCTTGTATTTTGACTGTTTTTTCTCTCGTGGCCTCTGGGTGGAGCTTCTTCCAGTAAGTAGTCTCTTTCTTTATTCATTTCTTTTCCAGTCGTTGTGGTATGAGGCCATGTGGTGGTGAGTTAGCTGTTTTCCTTTATTTGGGGTGGTGGTGGTGGTTGGATTTTGTGGTGATTGGCTGGGTGCTGGGTGTGTTTGGAAATGTTTGTTGTTGTTTACTTTTTTGGTGTTATTTTTGTTAGTTTTTGTACATTTTTGAATGTTTTTGATTGTTTGTTTTTGTGTTTTTTGGTGACCTGGGGGGGAATCCCCTCTCAGACAGACTCCTTTGGTCCCCCCCACCCTCTCAACCCCAGGGGAGCCAGTAGAGAGGGGTATTCTCCCCCCAACTCCGTTTTTAAAGAGAAGTAACCACTTGGTTTCTTCTCTTTAATATGGGGCGTGTGTGTGTGTGTGGGGGGAGGGAATCCCCTCTCTGCCGGGTCCCCTGGGGTCAGGAGGGTGGGGGAGACAGACTCCTTTTGTCCCCCCACCCTCTCAACCCCAGGGGAGCCAGTAGAGAGGGGGATTCCCCCCCCCAACTCAGTTTTTAAAAAGAAATAACCACTTGGTTTCTTCTCTTTAATATGGTGTGTGTGTGTGGGGGGGGGGGGAGGGAATCCCCTCTCTGCCGGGTCCCCTGGGGTCAGGAGGGTGGGGGAGACAGACTCCTTTTGTCCCCCCCACCCTCTCAACCCCAGGGGAGCCAGTAGAGAGAGGGAGCACAACAGCCCCGCCCCCACCCAGTGATATTAAAGGGGAAACTCCGATTAGGAGCTTCAGGCGCCGATGGGGAGGGGGGCTTTGGTTCCCGCGGCTTGGCGGACGTGCTCTCCCTTTGTTTTTGTTTTATTTTTTGGGTGCTGGCTTCCTCAGCGTTCTGCGCGCTCACAGCGCGCAGGACCCTGGGGCTTGTAGTTATGGGTTGGTGCTTTGTGTTTGTGCTGCGTTTTTTTAAAATGGTTTTCTTTTGATTGGCTGCGGCGCGTTTCCGAACGCTGCACCGTGCGAGAGCCTCTCAGCCTGATTGGCTCTGGCGCGGCGCGGTGCAAGTAATGTTGGGAAGTGAAGTTGTTTCCCTTTCTTCGCGTTTGTGGGGCTGTTGCCCCACTGCCGGTTTTCTCAATCCTTCGTTGACCTGTGGACCCAGATCGGCCGTGTGCACAGCTCTACAAGACATTGTCCACGCTCTCTCATTTATGCTCTTCAAACTTTTTTAAAAACTGAAGAATATAAGTAAGGTCTCTTCCTAGGTTCAAACTATATGACATAACACATAATTGGAAGTGGTGATTTTGTTAAAAAAAACTACTGAAATGCACCAGTTGAATGTGGTTCTTTCTAAAGCATTAAAACACATCCTGTGCTTTCATCTCTACATGTTGTATTCCATAAGAACATAAGAACAGCCTTGCTGGAACAGGCCACAGCCCATCCAGTCCAGCATTCTGTCTCACCCAGTGGCTCACCATTTCCTTCAGGGTATTCCCAAGGAGATTCCTTCACCTGTTTAGGATTCCCTGGAAATGGCATTGAGAGATATACTGCCTATCTCTCTAACCCAGAGGTTGTCCTTAAGTATCCATAATTATAGCCATTGATACCCTTGTCCTCCGTGAACTTGTCTAATCCTTTCTTAAAGCTGTCAAGACTGACAGCAGTCACCACTTCTTCTGGCAGGGAGTTCCATAGACCAGTGATCCTCTGGGTGAAAAAGTACTTTCTTTTATTTGTTTGAGAACTAGTACCCAAAAGTTTCATCGAGTGTCCCCTAGTTCTAGTGTTATGCAATAGGGAAAACAGTGTTTCCTTATCTACTTTGTCCACACCGTGCATGATTTCATAAACTTCAATCAGGTCACCTCTTAGACGCCGTCGTTCAAGAGTGAAAAGGCCCAACCGTTGCAGCCTCAGATGGTAAGGAAGGTGTTTCAGTCCCCTAATCATTTTGGTTGCCCTCCTCTGCACTTTTTCCAACTCCATAATATCCTTCTGGAGGTATGGCGACCAGAACTGTACACAGTATTCCAGATGGGGCCTCACCATAGATTTATAAAGAGACAAAATGACACTTGCTGACTTATTTTCTATACCCTTCCTAATGATCCCTAGCATTGAGTTTGCTTTTTTCACTGCTGAGGCACACTGGGTTGACACCTTCATTGAGTTCTCCACCAGGACACCAAGGTCCCTTTCCTGGTTTGTCGCAGAGAGTTCAGAACCCATCAGTTTATAAATGTAATTGGGTTGTTTTGCCCCAACATGCATCACTCTGCACTTACTAATGTTGAAGCTCATTTGCCATTGTTTTGCCCACTCCCCCAGTGTCAAGAGATCCCTCTGGAGCTCCTCACAATCTCTCACAGTTTTCACTCCCTGTATAATTTAGTGTCGTCAACAGATTTGGCTACCTTGCTTTTTACTCCTACCTCTAGATCATTATGAAGAGGTTGAAAAGCAGGGGTCCCAGTACTGAACCTTGGGGGACCCCACTCTTTACTTCCCTCCACTTGGAGAAGTGTCCATTTAGTGCTACCCTCTATTTCCTGTCCCTTAGCCAGTTGCTGATCCAGGGCAAGACCTGTCCCTTTATTCCATGACTGGTAAGTTTATTCAAGAGCCTTTGGTGTGGGACCTTGTCAAAAGCCTTCTGAAAGTCCAGATAAACAATGTCAACTGGATCCCCCTTATCCACATGCTTGTTGACACGTTCAAAAAATTCCAACAGATTAGTGAGGCGGAAATTCCAGGAAATGTTGGTCACTTTTCAATCTTGATTGTTGTGTCACTTATTTCGATGAAACAAGCAAATTAAATATAAGGAATATGTCTTATCCCAATTTCTTATTTGACCCTTATATATAGGATGCAACTATGTATGCAAAAAGCCAGAGATTCAGCCTGAAGTATCTCCAGAAAGTGGATTAGTTGTATACCATCAATTTGTAGATGATGTATAGCACCCCTAACAGTTTTTTAGTGAGTTATTGAAGAAGTGGCTTTACCATTTTCATTCCCCCAGTGAGTTTTCATGGCCAAGTAGGGATTCAAATCTGGGTCACCAGAGTCCAAGTCCATCAATCTATCCACTATATCACCCTTAGCATCAGTGTAAGCTCCAGGTAAGGTGGAGAAAATGCTGGTTTGGAACTCTAAAAAAGCACTGCTAAATGGTGCAGACATTGATCTTTTGTGGATGGGCCGGTGGTATTATCCAGAACAATACCGATTCCTAAATTCTAGATGCTTGCTTCATTTGCTCAAAATCATAATGTAAACACAATCCTCCACATGACACAGGATGTATCTGATCCATACCTGTCAAGTTTTGGATTTGGAAATAAAGGAAATTTCCTGGCAAATAAGGGATACTTGACAGCTATGCTTATCCTGTGCTGCCCTCCAATGGCGGCAATAGGGCATTGCAGTCTAATTAATAAGGGATGACGGCGGGAAAGAGGGTAAAATAAGGGGTTTTCCTGGCCAATAAGGGATACTTGACAGCTATGATCTGATCACACTTCTGTATCCTTTCTTATATGTAATTCTACATTTCTTATACTGTAGAGCAGTGGTTCTCAACCTTTTGCCCTGCATTTGTTATAGACTTAATTTCCTAGAATTCCTTACTATTGACAAAGGAGGCTAAGGCTTGTGGAAAGTGAAGTTCAAAACATTGAGAACCACTGCTAATGTGGTAATGCTCATATATATCAGTTGCCTGGCTTATATGTCATGCTAAGCATGTGTAGTCTCCTACAGCATTCTTAAACAATACACTTGAGCTGGATCTGAAGAATTTTCTTCCACTAGCAGTGCCACCATTTCCTGCAGGTTTCTCCACAGGGGTGATTGGCAAGCTAAGAGAGAAAAGGTTACAAAGAGATTTGTGGCTTTCTCATGTCCCCTTCCAATACTCTGTGCCTGCTACATAGATTAACCACGAGCATCACAATAGTTAGGCTACATTTCTCAGAACAGGGGTGCCCAAACCTTTTGGGCCATGGGCCAGTCACATGGTTCAGGGGGCTGGTTACTACAGCCCAGGGACAAGGTCCAGCCCCCAAAGCTAATTCATCCAGAACGTGAAGCCCTCGCCGCTCCCGGAAGCGGAAGTAAAATGTACAGGCCCGTTTTGCTTCCACTTCTGGGAGTGATAAGGGCTTCGCGGGCTGGATGAATTGGTGTCGGGGGCCAGATCTGGCCCCTGGGCCATAGTTTGGACATCACTGTCTTAGAATGATACAGAACATGCTCAAATATTACATTTTTAAAGACATTAGCCCTATGATTCTTGAAAAAGGAAGGTATGTGTGGTTTTGATCATAGGAACCCAGAACAAATATTTAAAATGCAGATTCCCTAAATTCAGGCACAGTGGGAGAGTGTGAGTACCTAAAACACCCATATCTGAAGAGAATTCAGAAGGTTTGAAATAGTCTACTGTTTTTAAATAGTTTGCATGTGGTGTAGTCCAAATCAAGCATTTCCAATTCCACGAAAATCAATGGGATTTAAAACTACTGTTATTTAACTCTAATCACTTCAGCAGAAGATTCAATTCTTCCAAAGACCTCCAGTTTATGAATTTGGGATACTATGCTTCTGTATCCATGCAGTGGCTCAAGTGGCTAAGACGCTGACTGGGAGGCGGAAAGTCAGCAGTTTGATTCCTGAGTACTGCAGGACAGAACGAGCTCTCGTCTTTGTCCCAGGTCCTTACATAGCAAAGAGCAGTCTGCATGTTGATGACGCCAATTTCAGCAGTTAAGATGGACCATGGGATATCCTTGTCTGCTCACTACCATTCACAAAGAGATATCAAGCAGGGGGAAATCCCTGAACCTGACTGGTTTTTCCCATCAATCAACCACTTTTCAATCACTCAAAACACCTCCCCCCTGCCATCAGTCAGCCAATCAAATTGCCTGGTAATAATAATAATTTTGTATCAGAAATTATTCTGGGTTGAAAGAATGTATGTATACATATACCGCACACATATTCCAATAAAAACATTCCTCATTTCAGACTACCCAGTGCTGGAGAATCCCAAACAATGAGCACATCATCCATACTGTGGTTGCTGAGGAAGGGCAGAACCAAGAACAGCTGCAATGTGGCTGCAGTCTTTCCCTGCCAAAATACCAGTACCTTGAAGGACTGTTTTGGATTTGATGAAATGGTGAGGCACAGATGTGAGTAAGGGCAGCACACACAACAGGGAAACAGACACACCATTTATACTCTCAGGTTAATTAAACTTGTCATGCACGTTCCACAAAATGGATGATTGAAAAGCTATTTCCAGTTTCCCAAACCCTTTCCTTGGGATAGATAACCTGAGGGGGGAAGTTATCTATGCCTAAAATCTCTATGGTCATGTTGCTTGCATATTTTTCCCCAAAAGCTTACTTTACTTTATTCATATCAGAGTGTTGCATATATGAAACTAGCATGGTCTACCTGGCTTCGCAGGTCGGGTTACTTGGGTCCTCTTCTTACCTCCGTCCCTGTTTTTCCATCTGCAGCGGTGGACAGACCCCCTGGGGCTCTGCGGGTGGGGTGAGTGTGTTCTGGCCCGTGCTGGGGGCTGTCATGCTGCGTTTCCTGACCGGTCGGTCCTCCCTTCTGCGGTCTTCCTAAGCCCCTCCATTTCGTCCAGTCCGGAGGCCTTCGCGCCATCAGGGCTGCCGGTGCCTCACTGTTTCCTGGCGCACCTTGCCCTGCTCCCGGCTATGAGGGGAAAAGGGGGCCAGACTGTTCCCTCAGCCTGGGCTCTGTCTGCCTCGGCAAGGTAGGGCCCTGAGCTGTAGTGCACATGCGTCGGCCATTGGTTGATGTTTTCGCGCGCCGGCTGTTGCGCCTCCTCCATGCTCGTGTCCTCCTGCCTGATTGGCTGAGGTGTGCCGCGGAGGACGCTGGGACTCGTAGGTGTTTTTTCCCCACGTTCATGAGGCATTGGCCCCACTCTCGGCTCCTGGACCCTTGCGACGGTGATGTCAGGGACAAAAGGTAGGTGTGCACGGTGCATCACGGGATAGGCTGGATGGGTGTGGAAACGCACGGCCACATCCCTTCCTTATAGGTACAGATGTAGATAACATTCAAACTAATTAAAATGTTTAGGTGATTAGACTATTTTTGCTTAATTCTGTAGCTCTTGGTATTGTTGTTTTGCAAGATTTGAGCAGAGCACTCAGCTACTGGGAAAGAGCAAATGGAAAGTACAAATAGTTGCTGCTGCTAATCTTCTTCCTCTTCTGTGTCTAGGCCAGATGTGAAACTGCCATAATGAAGGCACCTTTGGTGACTTCATTCTGCAGTTCCTGTTGCCTGACCCAGTGTGAGAAAGATTAGCTGGCAACACAAGGTTGCAGTTACCAGGCTATGCCCGATTCTGGGCACCACAATCTTCAAGGAGGCTCTTTCTGTGTATTAAAGTCAAAAGGACATCTAGTAACTGACATTCACAGAGGTGAAAAGAAGTCTGATGCTGCATTACACATAAATTTGGAACATAGTATGTGAGAAGTACGAATGAAGGTAAACTGGAAAATGTAATACAATAAATGAACCATTTAAACATTGCAATAATTGGTGTGAGTGAACTAAAGTGGAGTGGATTGTAACATTTTCAGTCAGATGACTACAAAGTGTTTAATTCAGGAACGACAAACTCAGAAAAAACTGGCTTCAATCCTGAGGCAAGATGCAACAAAGACAGTTAAGGATGATAATATAAGGTCTGAATGAATAAAATCAATCAGACTTCTTGGAGGGGAAATCTATCAATATAGCCATCATTCAAGTCCAATTATAGCTGCTGAAAAAAAAGACATTGAAAGCTTTATACAAGTATTCAAGAGGACACTAATCACACATTAAAACAAGATGTGCTAGTAATCGTAGGTGACTGGAATTTAAAAATAGGAAACAAGAGAAAACTAAATGTATTGCCACCCCTGGTAAGGGGGCGGCAATACAAGTACGAACAAATAATAAATAAATAAATAAATAAATAAATGTATTTTGAAATTTTGGTCAAGAGGACAAAATTGACACATAAAGTTCTGTGAGGCCAACAATCTATTGTAAATACACACTTCAAGCTACCAAAAAGGCAAATGTAAATGAGGATATCATCAGATGGTCGACATAGAAATCAAGCAAATTGTAAGTAGGAGATGGAGAAGCTGTATTCTGTCTGCCAAAATAATACCAGGAGTATTTTATCTTCCTATCTGTTCATTCTCTTCTCAGAACATGTCATATAATTGTGAGTAACTGCAGATCAGACTACAGCCAATTCACCCCTTTCTTAACAACCAGTACTTAATCCCGCTGAAACTACTCCTTATCCTGCTCCCTTCTCTTCCATTCACTACCAGGAACCTCCCCAGTATATTTGTTTTTTGTGTTTTGTAGTTATCTTTCTTTTGTTTTCAGTTGTATGTTTAATTTAAAAATTAATTTTAAAAACAGTCCTCTAAAGAAGTAAAATAAAATCACGTACCAAATATTAGAAAAACCATAAATTTAAAACAATGTGATCATATGTCACCACATTTGATTGCACCCCAGTTTGCAGTGGCTCAAGTGGCTAAGACGGTGACTGGAAGGCGGGAGGTCAGCAGTTCGATTCCCAAGTACTGCAGGACGGAATGAGCTCCCGTGTCTGTCCCAGCTCCTGCCAACCTAGCAGTTTGAAAGCAAGGAATTGCAAGTAAAAAATTGGGACCACTTCGGTGGGAAGGTAAACAGCATTCCATGCACTCCCGTGTCTAGTCATGCCTGCCACATAACTACAGAAACGTCTGCAGAAGCAGGCAGCACTGGCTCTTCAGCTTTGAAACAGAGATGAGCACTGAACCCTAGAGTCAGATACGGCTGGCTTTCGAGCAAGGGAAACCTTTACCCAGTTTAAAAGCTATAATTTTTATCTGGGATACTCCCATTTTGAGAATTGCCTTGTAGAATTTTGATTTGTTTTGCTACACAGTATCATTTGCTTCACTCTCATGAAGCAAAAATTCTAGTTGTACCTTAATCAATTTTACTGCAAAATAGTATGCATCATTAACATGCCTGCTGTTGTCTGTACAGTGCTGTCAAATGTACATGACACCTAATAGAGTATCAAAAGGCAAAAAAATAAAGGTCCTTCACCTAAGCAGAACACTTCACATTCATTATCTCCATTATCATTACAAGAATCTTGTCAATGCGACTTCTGTTCTTTATTATCATTCTAATATTAACAATTCAAGATGAACCTGGGGATGCTTCAAAATCTTCTAGCATCAGAGTGCAGTTGAGCTTTATTCTTGGCTTTTGCTTTGCTTCTGTAGCTTTGTTGGAAAATTACGGGATTCTGTGTTTGATAGGTTAATTAACCAGAATGGAGCTGTTATATTTTACCACAAGATATGCAAAAAACTTCCTTTTTTAAAAAAAAATCTGAACATCTCAAGACATAACAAGAGAGTTTTCTTAGTTGAATGAAAGAGCTGTGAAAGACCTGTAAGAGATTTCAGTTATGAATTATGCAACAGGCTATCATACATTTTGGATATGCAATTAAAAAGATATGGCTTTTTTAGGGCTTTCTGATTATCATTATACGTTGCTGTGCTGTTAATCTGGACATGTGAAAATAAAACTCCTGGGATAATGAAGCATTTGGGGGGAAGGGAATTACTCTGGGCTCATGTGGACCCACCAGGTCTTTGTGGCTTCATCTCAGAGGCAATATGAATAATACATACAGCAATAAAGTATGCACACAGGTTGCTATTCTATCTAGCCAAGCTGCAGCAGATCCGAAGGAGGAAAGAGCAATAGACTCTCTGACAAATAATGACATAACACATAAGAACCTAATTGGGTCCATCACTGGGGGGGGGGGCGTTCCTTGAACATGCTTACCATACAATAGCTGATAAGTAAAGTAAAACCCCTACTTATGAAAAAAAGTCCGTTCCGTAGGCTTTTGCTTAAATCGAATTTTTTTTGAAACAAACCCATTGGAAAAATAATTTTTTTACGTAACTTGGAGCAAACCCATAGGAAAGATGAAATGTTTATGCAAATCGAAGCCAACCCATAGGGAAATGATTGTTTACATAACTTGAAGCAAACCCATAGGAAAAAGAATCTTTATGTAACTCAAAGCAAGCCCATAGGAAATTGTGTAAACTGGGACATGGTTTTAGCACAAAATCATTACGTAAGTCGAATTTTATGTAACTCTAGGCAGTTGTAAGTCGGGGTTTTACTGTACATTACTTGTGGGATGAAAAATGCCTGTGTTCGATAAGCATTTGATACAAAACTGCCACAAGGTGGAATCAAGGGGAAATGCTTGTTCTACTCTGGAAGCAGAAATGCTGTAGCAATCTAGGACTAGAAAAATAAGATGGCCACAAATGAGTGGTGTGTCGTCGTCCCCCCCTTGCCTTCATTTTATACCATTATGTCTTATAGTATCAGGTTTCAGAAGACAAGCGGATCAATAGCAGATGGCAGAGATGAGGCCTTCAAGTGAGACCGGGGCAGGAATGCACCAAAAATCTGACTCTCCAAGTAGGAAGTTAATTTGTATATCCCATCCATCTAAATATTATATAGTTACTCTGTGCAGCAATGTTAGGACTCTGCCTCGTAAGAAATTCCAAAGCAATTATTTATTTATTTTATTAAACTTATATTCTGCCCTTCTAGGAAAAACTTTCCTACTCAGGGAAGCCTACAACATAAAATTCAAAAATACTAACTGACACAAATATTTACGTTTTCATACAAACCCCTCAAAACTGAAACACCCTAATAAGAAAGCCTATTTTGGAAGCAGTGGGGCAGAATAAAATACCTAACAATTAGCTGTTGGTAAAATATTGGACTGGAACACCTTCTTTACCATCTGAGGCTGCAATGGTTGGGCCTTTTCACTCTTGAACGACGGCGTCTAAGAGGTGACCTGATTGAAGTTTATAAAATCATGCACGGTGTGGACAAAGTAGATAAGGAAAAACTGTTTTCCCTATCGCACAACACTAGAACTAGGGGACACTCGATGAAACTTTTGGGTACTAGTTCTCAAACAAATAAGAGAAAGTACTTTTTCACCCAGAGGATTACTGGTCTATGGAACTCCCTACCAGAAGAAGTGGTGACAGCTGTCAGTCTTGACAGCATCAAGAAAGGATTAGACAAGTTCATGGAGGACAAGGGTATCAATGGCTATAATTATGGATACCTAAGGACAACCTCCAGGTTGGAGAGATAGGCAGGATATCTCTCAATGCCATTTCCAGGGAATCCTAAACAGGGGAAGGCATCTCCTTGGGAATACCCTGAAGGAAATGGTGAGCCACTGTGTGAGACAGAATGCTGGACTGGATGGGCTCCTGTGGTCTGTTCCAGCAAGGCTGTTCTTATGTTCTTATGTAATACCAGCATAGTTTGCCCGGCGTTGCCGGGCTTTTTAAAATTGTGTTGGATACTAAAGGCTTTCGTTTATTTGTCAAAGCAATGGTGATGCGCTGTTTTAAATGGTGGTGTAAGTTTTTTTGATTTTGTGGCTTCGAGTAATTTTGTTTTTGAACTTGTTTTTTATGTTTATGTAAAAAAAATGTAAATTTAATTTAATTTAATTTAATGTAATATTATTTAGTTTTAAATTTAATTTTGTTTTTTAAAATGTTCTTTTAAATTTTTTTTGTTTTGGTTTTTCATAGTGAAAAGTGGTTTTATTTTGGTAATTTTTGAGATTAGTGTTTTTTTTTTGAATGTTTGTATAATTTATGTGATTAAATTTAGAATTATTATTATTTTTTAAATATTTTAGAATGTTGTTTCTGTTTTGGCCACTGGGTGGTGGTGGTGAGCTTTTGAGCTTCTCATTGCATTTGGTACCTTCTGTCCTCTTGGTGTTGCTTCCGGTAAGTTTCCTCTTTCTCATTTGTGTTCCGGTTCTCATAGAAGGAAGACGTCTTTTTGTAAGTAATGTGGGGGTTTTTTGGGGGGGGTTGGGGGTGGATTCTTTTTGGGGGGTGTATGTGTGTGTTTATCTTGTTCATATTTGGCTGTTTGTTTGTGATTTTGTGTGTTTTTTCTAGTGTGTGTGTGTGGGGGGGGTGGCTTTTTTTCTCGCAGGCCATGCTGGATGGCCCATGGGAAGGAAGGCCAATTGCGGGGAGGCTTTTTTTCCCCATGGGCCATGCTGGATGGCCCGTGGGAAGGATAGGCATTTGCGGGGAGGCTTTCTTTCCCACGGGCCATGCTTCATGGCCCATTGGAAGGAAGGGCATTTGCTGGGTGGTGGTTATTTCTTTCCCACAGGCCATACTTGCTGGCCCATGGGAAGGAAGGGAGAGGCAGTGGGGTGTTTATTCTTTTTCCCCGCGGGCCATACTGGCTTGCCCGGTGGGAAAGAAGGGCAGTTGCGGGGGGTGGGGGGGTGGGTTGTTTGCTTTAATTTTTGGTGCTCTGGCTGGCCCTTCGAAGAGAAGGGCAGCGGCGGCCGGGGGTGGTTTTTTTTGTTTGTTTCTCATCTTTTTGGGCCGCCGGCTGGCCCTTCGATCGGAAGGGCCATGGTGGCGTTGGGGGGGGGGGTTCCCCCACGGGCCATGCTGGCTCGTTCATGGGGAAGAATGGCTGCGGCGGTGGGATTATTTTTAACTTTTATTTTTCGTGCGCCGGCCCTTCGAACGGAAGAGTAGCGGCGGCAGTTTCTTTTTTCTTTTTTTCCCCCACGGGCCATGCTGGCTCGCCCGTGGGGTTGAATGGTTGCGGAGGCGGCTTTTTTTAGTTTTGTTTTTGCGCACCGGCTGCCTCATCGTTCTGCTCGCACATTGCGCGCAGGACGCTGGGGCTTGTAGTAATGTGTTGGTGCTTTGTGTTTGTGCTGCATTTTTTAAAATTCCTTTTCTTTTGATTGGCTGCGGCGCGTGTTCGAACGCTGCTCCGTGCGAGAGCCTCTCAGCCTGATTGGCTCTGGCGCGGTGCGGCGCAAGGACTTTCGGGAAGTGATGTTCTTTACGTTTCTTGCCGTTAGTGGGGCTGAGGCCCCCGTGCCGGATTTTTAAATCCTTCATTGACCTGCGTAGGCAATTCGGCCGTGCTCTCGAAGGGAGGGTGTGGGTCAGTAGGGCAATGCACAGCAACGTATAGCCAATTCCAACGGTGAACACTTGGTTTTATAGGTTAAGATTGCCAAAGGCCTCTTTAAAAAGGGAAGTTTTCAATTGCTTTTTAAATTTTTGGAGAGATGGTACCAGGCGCACCTCCACTGGGAGGGAATTCCACATCATTGGTGCTGCCACCGAGAAGGCCCTCTTCCTAGTCACAGACTTCCTAGCTAATCTCGGGGTCAGCACCTGGAGTTGCATCATCATGGAGGAGCGAGTGATGCTTGCTGTTGTTCTGAGGGTAAGACAATAAGGACAAACCAAAAAATAAAAATGGGGTGGGCGGTGGGTGGGAAGCCTTTCAAACCTCAGTTCCAGGCAGTGTAACAAATCTTATACAATGAGACATAAACCACAGTTTCAAGACAAGACCATACCTAACGAAATGACCTCACAATTTATACCATGGGTCTTTGCAGGGGTGTATAACAGGGGTGCCCAAACTATATCCCGGGACCCGGATCCAGTCACCAATACCAATTCATCTGGCCCACGAAGCCCTCATCACTCCTGGAAGTGGAAGTAAAACACGTGTTTTACTTCCACTTCCAGGAGCAACAAGCTCCCTGAGCCACGTGACTGGCCCGTGGCCCGAAAAACGTGGACACCCCTGGTGTATAGCCTCTGGTGTATGCTTAACATGTGAATGGAGCTTTCTTTCTATAGATTGCACCACAGTCTTAGAGCACCAGAACTGAATTTGGGGGGGGGGATGTCAAAATTTTGGACACACTGCATAGGAAATCATGCCTATATTCATGAAATGCTGTGCTTTCCCCCAACAAAGCATATCAGCAGCCAGCTGGTTGAACAGCGTGGAGCCCTTTTGTAATGTGTGAACATGACCTTTACATGAAGCGAATTTATATGACTCAATTAATGCCAATTTCTCTTAGTTCAGAATCCTACTTTAAAAGTCAATACAATCTGACCATCTTATTTTATTTTATTGAATAGATTTATATACCGCCCTATCTAATGGACTCTGGGCGGTGTACACAAGTTAAAACCAATATAAAACAATTAAAAAACCTTAAAAACATAGCAATATTAACCCACCCACCCCGGTGCCATTTACTATCTAAGAACAAATATAAAATCTACAAAACCTTAACATTAAAACTAATTCCTAATTCATATTCATATTTTCCTAATTCATATTCCAAGATGTTTCTAAACAGCCATTTCTTTTGTCCTGCTTGGTCACAAGAGTAAGAAATACGGAACAAGTAAATGCTTCAAAGCTAACACACATGTTGGCTAGAAGGCTTTGGAGTCACACAACAAACATTATCAGAAATAACATAAAATAAACTGTGGCCAATAGTTGCTTACAAAGTTGACAGTGAGGTGGCTATAGCATAATTTGCTACAATATACAGACTCGTTTCTTTTGTCCCACTGTCATCTGTTTACAAATATTTTGAAATACTGTACTACTATACTATAATCGGCAGGACAGTAATGATGCATCTTTCTGGTGGCACAGTGGTTAAACTGCTGTACTGTAATCAAAAGGTTGTGAGTTCAATCCTGACCAGGGATCAAGGTTGACTCAGCCTTCCATCCTTCTGAGGTCAGTAAAATAAGTACCCAGCACATTGAGGCCAATGTGCTAATCAACTTGTGAACCACCCAGAGAGTGCACTAAGCACTATGGTATGTAGGTGTGATTGCTCTTGCTTTGCTTTTCACAGAAACATTGTCTGACTGTCTCTTTTGGATCACAAAGCTCCAAAATCCACTGATTACAAAGCTCCAAATCCACTAACCAACATGGCTAATGAAAGGCAGACTGGAAGAATCTGGGAGTTAGAATTTTTTTCTAAGATTTGCTTTCTGTTCTCTGAAGAGAAGAGAAAAACACCTACCTACCTATCTATCTATTTACCTGTTCCAATTGGCACAAGCACCACTTGCGACTAATATCAGTGAATAAACAAAACACAAAAAAGACATCAAACAAACAGTCCAAATAGAATAGTATAACAATAATAAACAATAGTAAAATACCTACCATAATGGCATTCCACAAATTAAAAATCTTATAATAGTTAAAATCTTGATTCTCTTATTCAAAGCAGGAATATAAATCTAATTAACAAGTAAATAAATCAAATAAAATTTTTATTGAATTCATTAATTAAAGAGAATCCTGCATGTATATACAACTGGTTTGCTTATGAGGGGAATGCTTGTTTGAAAAGGAACATTTTTAACTGTTTATGAGATGCCATAAGTGTGGAAGTAGATCTGATTTCCACTGGAAACTCATTCTATAAAGAGGGGCCACAGCAGAGAAAGATCTTGCTCTGGTCACAGCCTTTTAAACTTTTTAGGCATGACAACACATGGTTTAAGAGCTTGAGTGCTCCGGGTATGATTTCCTAGGAAAAGGAGCTCCCCCAACAGCATGGTCCTAAACAGTTAAGGGTTTATAAGTTACCATTGACACCTTAAACCTGGCATGGAATGCAATATGCAACCAATGCAAGCTGGCTAAGACCGAGTTAATATGGTCGAACTGACCAATACCTGTAATCAGTCTAGCTGCTGCATTTTTATATTACAATCTTTTATGTTCAGATTCTCAGCTACAGTAATCGCAAACAAACATGAATACATATACCATTTGGAAGCATGTATATTCTACTTGAATAGAAACTGGTCCAGTAAAAAGATACAATCAGGTGATATTCCCCCTGTCCAATTACTTTAAGTAGATATGAAAACTCGTGTTCTTTACATGCATTTCACTGAGTGAGATATGATTTTGCTATGGAAACCCTACTATGAAGGAGAGGAAGAAACAATAACCTATATTCTTATTTGCAATAAATAAAATTTCTTTCTGGCCACAATAATAAATGTACCAGGAAGCTTTACATTCTGGTTACAGTACTTATAAAAAGCCAATTAATGACTATGAAAAAATAAATGTTTTTGTGTGCCTCCTTTGCCATAAAGAAAGCACAAAACTAATATATCCCACTGATCAAGCTACTGTGAACTGTCTGGTAGTCTTCATTAAACCCATGGAGGCAACAGCTGGCTTTCACTTAGCTCCTACAGAAAGAAGCCAAGATCAGACACCATATAATCAGTTCTGCTAACATGTTTAACTACGGTATATATAGGTAGGAGGATTTCTATCAGAATCAAGATGGAGGACAGAACAAGGCTTGTCTTTATATTCTGTAGTCATCTCACTGAATATAACATGGATTCTTTTCTATCACAAAGCATCAAAAGACCATGTTCACACACAGGGGAAAGTAAAACACAATCATGTTCTTTACAACCTCATTACCCTAGATTACAGATAACTGCAGTGAAAATTTAGGGGAGGGGTGTGTGTAAAAACCACGGACACAGAATTCAATATATGAAGTCTCCTCACTGCTATCAGATGAAATATTAATTTTACACACATACTTATGAGAGGAGAGACCCAATGAACACTTGATAAAATATGCAAAAGCCTTTTTTCTAAGCTTAAACATAAAATTCATGCAACAATATGGCAGCAGTGACATTATTTGGCATATATCTGCTTCATATACTATGTGTCAGAAAAAACAACTATATGACCAATATAGGTACTGTACATTAGATTACAAAAGTCACCTGATGCAACAAGATTTTTTTTAAAAGTGCCATCCTCAATAGTATCTCAAAATAGCTACACAAAATAGTTTACTAAGCTGCCCCAAACTTGACAGTAAGATGGCTTGCTAGACCATTCTCAAAAGATATTCTAAAATTATAATTTTAATTAGATTTAAAATTATTGCTAAGTAGATCTTTCTCCAGAAATGCTCAAAGACAGAGAGCGAGTTCTCAAATTTCAAAAGGAAGGAACATGAAATAGGGTCTGCCTTGCAGACTAAAAGCTTGCGAAGGTCTACAAACATACAGATACAGTATACACATTTTGGAACATGCATGCGCAGGGTTAATTCCCTTCAAGAGTATGCCTGTATACTGTACACAGGTGTGTGAGGGAGAGAGATAACTTTTTGAAATTGATTCTAGGGGAAAGTTCTCACCAAACAGAGTGGGATTTATTTCCAGATAAACAGGCATAGGATTGCAGTGCATTTGGTTAATTTAGTGATGGTTTCATTGCCTCATTAGATAACACTTTATTACAAAGTAATAAACACATGGGTAGTTGCGAGTTCGACAGCGAAGGAACAAATCCGAACTTCAAGTACGTGAAACTGTATTGACGGCACTTCTTTTTATTAACCGACATCGTTGGCGGATGCAAAATATGATGAGGGAAAGGGAACTATTTCTCAAAATTAATAATTCACAACCACGATAAAAAACTAATAAGTGCACTTACCTAGCCGACAGGCCAAATAAACAATGAAAGTAAATCAAAACTGAAATGAAGCGAACGAAAAGCAACACATGAAACACGGGTCAAATCAAACTTTCATACTGAAAGGACACTTCAATGCACACGCAGCGATTAATTGCGCAGGAAAGCAGCTGACGCATGCTGGTTGGGATCAGAGAAAAATCGTAGTTTCGAGTTCTTCAAAGTCATCCTACCTAGAATACAAATTCATCTCACCATTCTTAGAAGTGCATGTGGGGAGTTGTCACATAAGTTCGTTTTAAAATTAAGTTCGAATGCCAAAACATGCTCATCGCCCCCCTACCGCCCAAAACATGCCCACTGCCCCCTACTACCCAAAACAAGTTCACCACCCCTCAGCATCCTCCCACCGCCCCCCAGGGGCGGTACTGCCCCTGTTGAAAACCAGTGATTTAGTATTTCATGTGCACAATCTTGTGTAGAATCAAAAAGCTTAGACAGTGTTGTATAGTTGGAAAAAGAAGTGCAAACTGGCTCTTCAAAAACCACCCTCCTATGTTGTGACAACAGGTTGAGGAGGTCTTCATCAGCAACAGAACTCATTATCTCAACATGTAGCAAAATGCTACCCCTGGGATAACTCAATAGTATAACCTAGGATCTGTCAGCAAAAAGTCCTATGTGCGACCAATGGCAGTTAAAAGGACTATGTCAAAAATGCTGTAAAAGAACTCTGCGTGTTACCTTGGAAAGTTGCATGCTTGCTGCAGAGGAGAGAATACACAAGACGGCTGAGTAGTCTGACTTGGTATGAGGCAGGCTCCCTACATCAGATGGAAGGAGCACCATGCATTGTGTCCATTTTCTTAGACTGCCCTGTGAGAGATCTTGACTGACCCCATAACAGCAACTGCATATGTCTAGCTTGCTAGGAGCTACCAGGGAAGATAAGACATAACATACAGTAAGTCCAAGCACTCATCATATGTCCATACAAATCTATACACATAACTTCCTTGCACCTCAATGCAACCCCACCCACACTATCAGACTTTTTCCCCTTCTGATTACAGTCTTACAATCTGCTATGATTAAAAGGCTATTTTTCATCCTTAAGAATCAATTTTACAGTTTGCTGAAATCCTCTTCTGGTAAAATCATTGTGACTACTCTTCCCCCACCCACCCAACCCCCGGTGCACATGCCATCCCAGCTTGATGATGAAGCTAGTTTTCTCATCAGCAGGATTTTTTTAAAAAAGACACCACAGCAATTAACACATTTATTGAACTAGAAAAAAATTCAAAGGAATGCTCCCAATTTGGCCAGGGGCTTCTTTCTTTAGGTTTGTGAGCTGTGCTTTTCTATTATGCAAGGATATGCCTTTCAAGCTTTCCTTTCCGGTTGTTGAAGAGGACAAGGCCCGAATTAAGAGTGAAACTCAATGCTTGTGCACAAAGAAAGCTGTAGACTGCTGTTTGGGATGACTTGTGTGCTAGGAAAAAGATGGATGTCCTATGAATCAGAAGTCCTTTCTGATTTGATAGCACATCACATAACAATATCAGGGGAAAGTATAGATTTGTTAACAAAGTCAGAGGTGCCACTGCCTCCAAATAAAATTGTCCTTATAAAACATGGTTGAGAACTATCATGCACCTGTGACAGCATTGGATTTGGCTCATTTGCTCCTCCCCAGTGTGGCAATTAAGCTTATTCACCCTTGCTCGAAAGCCAGTCATATCCAATTATAGGGTTCGGTGCTCATCTTTGTTTACAGACAAAGAGCCAGTATTGTCTACATCTGCAGACATTTCCATGGACATGTAACAGGCATGACTAGACATGAAACACTGTTACCTTCCCACTGAAGTGGTGCCTATTTACCTATTTGCAATTTCTTGCTTTCAAACTACTAGGTTGGCAGAAGCTGGGACAGAGATGGGAGCTCACTTGGGTCTCAAACTGCTAACCTGCTAACCTTCCAGGTGTCAAGTTCACAGTTTTAATCATTAAGCCACTGCAGTCCCTTATGCTTATTGTTAAAATACAAATATTTTTCTAAGCTTCACTGCTGCATAGAGAGAGATTAGGATTAGGAAATGCTAGGGAAAGAAGACTGAATTCCTCCTCTTCACACACACTTGCCCATGTAAAATATGCATTTGATTTCATACTACTGGAGAAATGATAAGTACAGAAGAGTATATACAGATTAGGTGGTGGATAATTCTATGTAAACTGATCTAGCAATAGGGCTCTGTTGTAGCATCCAGTTATGTTATATCAGTATTGTTGTTGTTGTTGGTTATCATGAGCCTATCCGCTGTTTTCCATCTTCCCAGACATGAGCCGTCACTGTGATCTATTCTGTAAAACAACTTTCATTCAACACAGTGCCAATTGGCAAGTACATACAATGACCCCGGAGGACCTGGTTCCCGTCACTGACCCTCCTAGAGACCACTGTCTTTAGGTCTTTGCTGTCATCATAAGCCTAAGGATTCTTCATCTTACAGCAGGGTAATGTCTTCAGTAGGTTCCTGACAGGTTGGCTTTGCCTGGGCTCTCATCCTTGCAAGGATTCTCCTTTGGCTCTCTCTACACCACTGTCATGTATCTCTTTGTCATGTGTCATCCCCACCTCCACCCCCAATAAGGAGGTTTCACCACCTTTCATTCATTCGTCTGACAGATGGCTTTCTCCTCCAGCACCCATAATTAGACCAGAATCCTGACCAGAGGTCTTCTTTGTATATATTAAGTCCAGCCTGGGAGTAATGATGGATTTTCCTTGGGTTTCTCCATGGCACCATGAAAGTCTTCCTATAGTATCTCCTTGTTGGTGTCCTGCCACCTGTCAAGATCTGAAGCAGCTTCAGGGCTCCTGTTCTGATTAGAACCACACCCTGCTGCACCTGCTAGAGCAATGGAGAGCTCCACCTGAGATTCCTGCAGGATGAACTATGTAAGAACCAAATCCTTCCTTTAGAAACTGACACAGCAACAAAGACCCCTGAATTTGTTGTGATTCTTTGTGTGGACCTCCTGCTCTTGCTCCAGCCCTAAAGTTACCCTGCTTTGCTTGCTTCCTTGGCTGTTTGACTCCTGGCCTCCTCTACTGGGTTAGCCTTGTTCCCCTGTCTGCTCCTGGTTTTGACTTTAGACTTGGATTAGGACTTACATAGATAAGGTTTCCCATTTGACCTTCAGCTTGGAAGTCATGGGTCCTGGTGCCTGTGCTGCTAGCCTACCACCTATGTCATTGTCTCTGACACCAACCTTCCTCCTGCCCTGTTTCTTCTGTCTCCTCAAAAACTCACCCCTTAGGACATCCTCCCACTCAGCTGCTCCTAGGGTCCCTTTTGTACCTTCCAGCTCACAGACAGACAGACAAACAAACAAACAAAATGAACAAATGAATGAATGAATGAATGTGACTGTAAGGAAGAGATGAAAGGGATGAAGGATTCTTGAGATAGAAGTGTACACACCAATATTTGTTGACAACAGGCTGCACAGAATAAAGGCAGGGTCTCATCAGTGACAGATTCATGGGTGGCCAACTGCAAAATAGAAATGGGTATGAGAGGAATGAAAGCCTAAGTGAAGGACAATTCTGTAATTGTTGTGACAAGAAAGAGATTAAAACTAAGGGGCTGTTCTTTCTCCACTCTTCAAAATGTCAAAGGATAGCAGAATAATTACTGGGCAAAGTGAGCAACCTTCCCTTAGGCAGAGCAGGAGGAAGGATGAGGAAATGACCTGAATTCTGGAAGAAGTGACAGAGACATCACCAATAACCTGGCAATATTCAAGGACCTGACATTAGCTCAGAAACAGGATTGTCTACCTCATAGATGCATCTGCCTTGTACACGTTTAGCTTGTGCAAATGACAATACCAAATGGTGTGGTGATGTAGTGAAACTAATAATTACTTTTTCTACTAAACTCCCACAAAGCAGGCAATAAAAAACTCAGGCCTTGCAATAAGTGATCAAATCATCTTCACTGGTAACATGCTTATTGACAGTGGTTAACTTCTGCCCCCTCCACAAAAGCTTATAATTTCACTTTAAAGGGTAAACGGTGTAAATCAGTACTGATAAAGCAAAGCAGTTATAGCAATCTCACTTATATACCACCCCATAGCGCTTAGTACAATCTCCAGGCGGTTCACAAGTTAATTAGCATTTTGCCCCCAACATGCTGGGTACTCATTTTTCCAACCTTGGAAGGATGGAAGACTGAGTCAACTTTGATTCCTGGTCAAGATCGAACACACAACCTTTTGGGTGCAGTACAGCAGTTTAACCACTGTGCTATGAGGGCTGATCAATCTCAGCTTCAAATAGAAGTAGACAGCAGCAGAAAATCTTCCACAAACCTTCCACCATCCAGTCTCACTGATTGGCCTCCTCCTACCAAGTAAGAAATCCTGAAAAGAAACCCAAAGGAGGCAAGAAAATAAACAAATAGCCAAGCTTGGAAAAGTTACTGTTTTTGCCCACTACTTCTAGAACTACCCCCTAACTACTACTGCCTAGGGGAATTCTTGTAACAAAAAACCTCACTATTCAGTGGTTTGATAGTGCTTTCTGACTTTGATCATAGAGGTAGATTCGTGCCATAAAACAATACTCAAAATAATTACAATCACTTAAGACTAAACCTGCTTGAATTATTGGGGAGTTCTAGCAAAAAGGCTAAAGTAGCAGAGGGAAAAGGCTCTCTACTCAAACACAGAGGTCACAAGGATGCTTCCCTGTGCAAATATTCTGTAACAGTCTCTGCTGTTATACACTCATAAGGAGACAGCAGTGTACGCTCACACCTACTCAACTTCCTTCTCCTTTCATTATTGTTGTTCAGGCATTAGCCATCACAAAAACACCTCAATGTAAACCAAAATGTGAGGTGATGTAAAAACAAAATCAGACATCAAAACATTCATAGCTTTGTAACAGCCAACTACATTTGTCTTAATAAAGCCAACTTATCCATTGACTAACACCTATTTTTAACAGTGGCATATGTTTTCATTATCTTGAAGTATTCTACTCAGTACAGATGATTCTACATTTCATGATTTTCCATTGTTTAAAGAGCACAGAAACAAATATGTAGATATTCATGTCAAACAAGTGTTCCAGAAAGGTTCTTTATCTATATCAGATTGTTGCACAATTTAAAATTATGCACATATAGTAAATGAAAATTATGGAAAAATCATGGTATAGGTAAAATTCAAAACAAATATAGACAACATTCAAAACAAGTCTAAATAATTAGACTGTCTTTACCAGAAACAGGCTACTTCAATAACATTGTCTCAACTAGTTACTAGATCTTCTTTTGTACGTATGGCAGGGCATAAATTGCAAAGTACAGTACATAAATCTTACATTGATTGAATTTCTCCATATTCTCAGCAAAGTTGTCCTTTATCCAAGTACTTTACTTGCTTATTCTTTGATCTTCCTACTTTGCTTCAGAATCTCTGAAGTGTCTTTCAGGTGGTCCGGCCAGAATCTTGTCCTGGTAGCAGATGCTCCTCAGCATTCACCCATTTCGCAAGGTATATTGTTTTTGCTCTATCTAGTCTCTTCTGATTTCATATGTAGAGCTTGAGAGGTGTACAGAAAACTCTTCCTCAATTCTAAACATTGGCTACAGATTTGGCGTCCATGAAGTGGGTCGTTTGGATCTTATTTTGTTCATTATCTGCTAGCACCTCTTGATGTAGTTCTGGAAGGGCAATGCCAGCCAAATAACAGACTTTTTCAGTGGGGTGTAGGTTTCAGCTAGCCATTAATATTCTTGTATGATACATTAAGAGCTGCATCAATTTATTTTGCAGAAGGGTATGTTACCAGCAACATGTGTTAATAGTTTTCCCAGTCAAAGGAAACCACACCTCAACAACCAATAGGTTTTATGATCCTATGTTTGAACCTAGGAGCAGTTTATTACTAGGCACTTGAATAGCAGCTTCTTCCTCAAACAATTGTAAGATAAAATAAAAGCTCACACTGAAAGAATTCTGTTAGTCCTTAACGTGACACAATGTCCCGCCTTCTGCTCTTTCCCCCCATCTCCCCTCTGCTCTTTAATTTGGCTAACATGCTGAGACAAATACAGTTATTTTTTTGGAAAGGTTAAAAGGATGTTGCAGCTGACTTCTACCTCTGCTATTATCCATAGAATAAATACAGTGGTAGCAGAATTGCAAGATTATATGTTTGTGTCTGTGTATGCATGTACCTTGAGGAAGTGACACAGACATTATGCACCTCATATACTACCAGTGGCTCAAGTGGTTAAGATGCTGACTGGAGGGTGGCAGGTCAGCAGTTTGATACCCGGGTACTGCATGATGGAATGAGCTCTCATCTCTGCCCCAGCTCCTGCCAACCTAGCAGTTCGAAAGCAAGAAATTGCAAGTAGTTAAATAGGGACCATATGGTGAGAAGGTAAACAGTGTTCCATGCACTCCAGTGTCTAGGCATGTCTGCCACATGCCCACGGAAATGTCTGCAAACACAGACAGTGCTGGCTCTTCGGGTATGAAACAGAGATGAGCACTGGAACCTAGAGTTGGATACAACTAGATTTAAAGCAAGGGTGACCTTTATCTTTACCTATGCTACCTTTTAAGGAAGTTTTATGCGTAGAAACATCTTCACACTAAATCAGAGTCCCCAGTGACACATGGTAGTGAAGAGAAGATGGGTACCCAGATATTACCTAATAAAACCAAACTTTTTTTAAATTTACCTTCAAAACGACCTGCCTCAAGATTTGTCACCCTGCTAGAGAAGTACCATAGTTCCCCGAGACCTCGTCTGATTTCCCAAGACCTTGAAAATGAGTTTCTCAATGAATGAAAGGCGTTTAAACATAGGAATTTTCTGTCTGAATACAGTCTCAGGCCCCAAATTGTTGCTACGATTTGGAAGATACCACTGTAGGGAACACTGTGAGCAGTACTGTAACAACTAGACAACTTTCTATGGAAATAACTAGAGAGGGTTTCCAATCTGGTAGGCAGGAAACTCAATTCCCTCAGGTGACTATTTTGTGAAGGTGGGCAGGAAGGATTGTTCTGCCTTGTTGGGAGGGGGGGGCACAATAATTGCAGTGACTTTAAAGAAGACACAGAAAATATTTTGCAAAAACGACTACTATCCCAGATCATTCCAACATATAATTGCTTAGGTAACATTTTAGTTTTGAAAAATATAGAATACAGTTTCCAGAAAAAACATATATTTATATTTCAATACATTTAAACTTGAGCCCGTGTAGACCTTTTAAAGGCAGGAGAGCAAGGCTTCCAACAAGTGGGGGAGGCACCATCCAATGGCCATCCAATGGCTCCTTTCTACTTGCTAGCAAACACAAAATAAATTATACAGAAATGAAGTGTCCATTTGCAAAAAATATGTTTCAGCTTTGGTTCTGCCAATTTTTATTTATTTACACTTAAATATAAAGTGGAAGTTTGGGGATCTCTCCCCCCCCCCTTAGCATACAAAATTAGAGAAAATAATTGGGGTGAGTTGACTAAATTGAAGCAAAGGAGGTATTCTTCTGCTGTCAGACATCAGAGTCTTTTTCAGGTTGGGGTTGCCAGATGCTGCCATATTCTGGATCCAAAGCCAAGTGATAAAGTGTGAAAGACATTTTGATAAGTATCATCTTCTTCCCTCTCCTAAGAATCCTGGTATCTGTAAAGCTTAGCTTGCAATGCTCTCAGCTATTCCAGTTTTAGCGTAATATATTTGGGCTCATATGGTTTTGAATGGGCAATAAAGAATTATTAGCTTTATGAAGGGTGTGGGCCTGGAGAGATATAAGCCATCAGAAATTATTGGTTGACTTTGAGAGAAAGGCTGTTTCCTTGACCTTGAGAAAAGGAACCTTTGGAATATTTTAAACTGGTGGCATCATTATAGTTTAGGTAGGGACACACTGTGACCACTTCTTTTCCTTTCTAATGTCATCGGAGGTCTTTGTAGGCAACATCAAAGATGATAACCACTATAGTAGTCAGTACCAAGTCACTATTTTACTGCTTTGCGATGATCATTACAAATTGGGTGTTACTCTGCCAGTCTGGCCAGGTTATCCTGCTATGGTAATAGAGTAGACCATACTGCGAACAACTCAATGCTGAGTGTCAAACAGCAGTTAACTAACCTGACCACCCTGAGGACTAATGGCCTAGGGTGCAGAAGTCCACAGGGAAGGGTGATGGTCTCCAAGTGGATTAAATCCCACTTGAATCCATCTTGATGAAGGGCAACAGCTTCATCAATACTGGCCTGGAGCTGAGGACTTTGTGTGCCAAAAGGGCTCTGGACCAGAAAGTGACTCGCAGAACTGGATCAGTAGTATCGGAGGTCATGCTGTGATGTGGAAGGCAGATGAAAGGCCACTGTATTATATTCTTGAGACAGTCTTCATAGCTGATCTGGAAGTCACTTCAGAGACCCTGAAGTAAAGTAGGAAGGTTGAAGAAGAAGAAAAAGAAGAAGAAATACAGTACAGTACATGACAAATAAGCAAGCATATATAGATAGACAGCAACAGAGCTCTGACATATTTGGTGCTTGGTCATGTAGACTGCTTTGATAAGCAGCTGCATTTCATTCTGTACTACAGTACTGCACTACTGGCTAAATCTGTAGACATTGCAGCATGTCAGGCTGCCATGTTTCTTTAGTGCAGAAAACTCAGCAAAATGCTGGCTGAATATTGATGTGTCCATTTCTCACTTCTGGCCTTGATGTAGAGCATATCTTAATAATAAGGTGCCCAGAAGGCTAAGTGCCAGGTTCTGAGCCTTTAAATTCGTCTTTCGTATTTTCCAAGCTTGTTGCAATAAATCTTTGTATATTTTTAGGTTTCAGCAGACATACTGTGCATTTATATTTTTCACATCTATGCTAGCTTAGGAGTAAGAAAACATAGAAGCCAAACTCTTCTTAATCTTTACCTATAAATCCAAGGGTTAACTGTTGGAACTTGCTATATGTTTCTGCACCCGTCCATCCTATCCCGTACTGAGCCTCCTGCACTCGCCTGAACCTGGCCCGGAGGTTACTGCAGGGTTGCGAAAGGCTCCAGTGGGGCAAGAGCCCCAAAAACGCAAAAAAAGGAAAAGAACATCACTTTCCAACGTTCTCTGCACCACGCCATGCCACAGCCAATCAGGCTGAGAGGTGTGAGCAAAAAGCGTTGGGAAATGCGGCGCAGCCAATTAAAATCGAGCCGCAGAAAAAAACCGCCACACAAACGCAAACCAAAAATGCAAAACTCAAAGTCCCAGCATCCTACGTGCCATGAGTGCACAGAACACTGAGAAAGCCAGCGCACAAAAAATAAAATTAAAAAACGCATGGGAGCGCAATTCCGCCACAGGCGGACGGAGCGCCTCAACAGCCTCACAAAACAAAAAGCCACAAAAATCCACCCGCTGGCCTTCTTTCCCGGAGCAATGGGGAGAAGAAGCACTCCCTCTCCTCCATGCTACCCCGCCAAAGACACGGCGAGACCACCGCCGTCTTCAAGAAAAGTTGAGCCGGGGTGGAAAAAAACAACAGCAGCAGGCAGCAGTTCGTCAGGGGAAGCACCCTCCCTGGCAAATGACTGGCTGCTGCATTTGTACTTCCGACGGAGGTAATAATAAGCAGCAGCCAGCTATCTGCAAGGAAGAGCACCACCCCTTACGGATTGCTGCCTGCTGATCTCCGGTTAGGTAAACCAGGAGAGAAAGGACAGAGAGGAGAGAACCATCGTCAGGCAGATAGCTCTTCTATGCCTCCTTCTCCCCCGACCTACCTAACGAACCTTTGCGGGGGAAGAGCCAGCTGACTGCCGGCTCCTCCTTTTCCCCATTGCTGCATCGAAACCAAAATTCAAAGCAGCAATGGGGAAAAGAGGAACCAACAGGCAGCCCGTTCTTCACGCAAAAGTACACACCAACAACAAAGACCAACATTAATAAAAATTAATAAAACACAAATAAATCAATAATTTAAAAACCCATTAATATACAAAAAAGAAAACAACAAAATCCACAAACAAAAACATCCACAATTCCAGAAAAACACAGACAAAACACCTAACTACAACACAAGAATACCTAACTCTAACAACACAACTACCACAAATTACACAAATAAACAACAATGAAATCGCAAAAATTAAACAAACCAGAAATAAACAAACCAATTAAACAAACCTTAAATTCAACCAAACCACAAAAGAACAAACAGAAACACCTCCCAGCCCACCACCACAAAAATAAAACAAACAAAAACCCCAGAAGAAAGAAAACCAGAGAACTCACCAGCACATCCTCCCTCCACGAGATCGGAACAGAAATGAAGAAACAAAGACTACTTACCAGAAGAAGCCCCACCTAGAGGCCAGGAAAGAAAAAACACGTGAAATGAAAACAAAACCACTAACAGCCCCACCTGCTGGGCGGAATATTAAAAACAACTCAAAAACAATAAAGCCCCACCTAGAGGCCACAAGAGTAAAAACAAGTCAAAAACATAACAATAAATCAAAAGTTTACACAAATAACAAACATATGTTAAATAAATAAAATAAAAAGATTTATAGCATCCTCTGTTGAGTTTTAACTCAAATAAAAACCCAAAACATCTAAACAGTTTAAAAACATTGAATGTAAAAAACATGTACTTTCACATTTTTAAAAATATTACCTACAGTACAACTATTAACAAACAAACAAAAAGTCACATACTAAAACGTTATTTGGTTAAATAAAACAATTTGAAACAATTATATCATCCTTTGTTCTTTTTTTAATCCACCCAAAAAAAAATCTGATCACAGTTTATAACAGCCCGGCAACGCCGGGCAACCTATGCTAGTACAATATAAAGCTGAAGGAAACATATACTGTACTGACAAAGACCACTTTAATTGGGTACAGACAAAAGAGAAGTCAGCTGTTTTTAATTGTGTAATTATTTGTTTCTGTGGATCTGAAACTTTTCAAATGTAGTTTGAAGTTGTGCATCTGGGCATGTGCATCTGTGTTTATACTCCTTTCGATGCTCTGTACCAACATATATAAATAATTTATAACAGCAATTAGTTTATGGAACTGCAGCCATACCATCATCACTTCAAGCAACAATGCCAAGAAATAGGTAGAAATGGCAAGACTCTGTAGATGCCCCAGATTCAAAGTGAGATCATGTTTGCTCACTTTGCAAGTGGCAAAGAAAGAAGCATGTGTCTGTACCACTGAGGGAGGAAGACACTCTAATATGACCCAGAATATGGGTGCATTATATAGATGTTTGAATAGGAGTACTGTATGTGTGCATGGTCCATAAAGCTTGTCACCTGTGTTGTAATGGGGTTCTAAAAATGTTACATGGGCAAGAAGCCAGGAACACATGGTCTAAATTTTCTTCTAGACAGGTTATTAAGGCATCATTTCCTGCTGCATAATATGGCATAATTAAACTTATTAAGAATTGTAAACAATATTTCAGATTTTCAACCATATAATGATGATTCAGGAATATTAATATAGAAAGATCTGTTCACAGAAATGATAATGGGCCAGGAATGGAAATTATGATGGACCACCAAAAAAGACTTGTGCAGTAAGTATGCACAAGAATGGAAATGATGATGGACCACCCAAAAAGACTTGTGCATTAGATCCATGCCCCACCTGGTTAGTTACACCTACCAGGGCAGTGACAGGCAGTTGGGTCAAAGTGATTGTGAACTCTTTATTGCGGGAAAGGGTCTTCCCAGCAGCATCGAAACATGCCTTGGTGCGTCCCCTCCTGAAAAAGTCATCACTTGACCATACAGCACTCACAAACTATCAGCCTGTATCTAATCTTCCCTTTTTGGGGAAGATTTTGGAGAAGGCAGTGGCACAGCAGTTGCAGGAG
This sequence comes from Bradypodion pumilum, assembly GCA_035047305.1. NCBI lineage: Eukaryota > Metazoa > Chordata > Lepidosauria > Squamata > Chamaeleonidae > Bradypodion > Bradypodion pumilum. Next base: position 378,099,792 of record JAWDJD010000001.1, read on the forward strand.
GTCCTGAATGAAGTGGATTATCTGGACCCTTTTCAGTCAGGATTCAGGCCCGGATATGGTACTAAGACTGCATTGGACGTGCTGTTGGATGATCTCTGGCAAGAGCGGGATGGAGGTCATCCCTCCATTCTTACTCTTCTTGACCTCTCAGCGGCCTTCGATACTGTCATCCACAGTATCTTTCTGGAACAGCTCTGAGGATTGGGGATCTAGGGCACTGTGTGGTCCTGGTTTTCCTTGTTTCTGAAGGGCTGGACCCAGTCGGTGTAGTTGGAGAGTGAGAGATCCAGTCCTAGGCCCCTTCAATATGGGGTGCCTCAGGGCTCGGTGCTCTCGCCTCTCCTATTTAATATCTACATGAAGCCTCTGGGTGAGATCATTTGTACCCACGGAGTGAACCTAAGTATCATCAATATGCAGATGATACTCAGTTATACACCTCGGCCTGTGGTGATCCAAGTGATGCAGTTGATGCAGGTGTTTGGAGGCTGTTAGGGTCTGGATGGGGGATAACAGGCTACAACTGAATCCCGGCAAGACTGAGTGGCTGTGGGTCAGGGACCATGCGTTATCTCGGGGGCTACCATCTTTGGTTCCTTGATGGGGCTATTTTACCCCCAAACAGACCCGGTGCATAATCTGGGGGTCCTCCTGGGCTCACGACTCCTGCTCGATGAGCAGGTGGTAGTAATGGCCAGGAGGGCTTTTGCACAACTTCGTGTTACACGCCAGTTATGCCCGCTCCTAGATCGCGACTCCTTGCTCATGGTCACGCTCGCTCTGGTCACCTCCAGACTTTACTATTGTAATGCGCTCTACATGGAGCTGCCCTTGATGACCATTCAGAGGCTGCAACTGGTCCAGAATGCAGCTGTTCGCGTGGTAATGAGGTGTGGGTGTTAAGCCACTCCACTTGACTTGATGGGGTGTGGGCTTTATGCCCGTGCCTCGCCACTGCTTCGGGAGCTGCACTGGTTACCAGTCTGCCTCCAGGTGCAATTCAAGGTGCTGGTTATTACCTTTAAAGCCCTACATGGTAGTGGACCAGAGTACTTAAGAGACTACATCACCCCAAGGACATCTGTCCATCCCACCAGAGCAGACCGGAGAGGCTCTCTCATTGTTCCATCTGCTAGAGGGGCTCATCTCTCTAACACAAGAAACAGGGCCTTCTCAGTATCTGCTCTGGCCCTATGGAACCTCCTGCCAATTAAGCTGCGTCTCCAGAGAGAGTTGTTTCCCTTCAGGAAAGGGTTAAAAACATGGCTGGCGGGGCAGTTGTGGGGCACCAGAGACATGGTAACCCCGGCCTGCTGGCTAATTTAGTAGAACACACTCTCTCTCTTTTTATTTATTTATTTATTTTATTTATTTATTTATTTTTTTATTTATTTTAAAATAAATAAAATAAAAGCTTTTAAGCTTTTTATCTTTTTAAAAATTTTGTCTGTAGTTTTTAGTGGGTTTTTATTGCTTTATAAAAAAACCGCCATTGGTTTTATTTTCTGTGAGCCGCCCAGAGTCTTTGGAGTTGGGTGGCAAGACAAATTAGAAAATAAATAAATAAATAAATAAACAAACAAACAGTAACCTGTCAGATAATGTTAGATTTTTGATCCAATGGTTTTTCTAGAGGGTGGAAAGAGGCTCTTTCAATAGTCTACATAATACTTCATTTGATTTAAAATGTGTTTCACTAGTCTTACTGCACTGAGTTCCCCACTGTTTATTCTGGCTCTAAATGTGAGTCTCAAAGTCCCAACACCACTTTGGGTAAGAGTGTGAAATGTTGCTTGGTCAAATCCCTAGTGAGCTAGAAACTCACTGGTGAGGGAAAGATCATATGCAAACTACTCTTCTCTCAAGCCTCAATCTCCCCATTCCATCTGTAAAATGACAATAAGCATAAATCTGGCCTACCTGACAGAGCAGTTACAATGACTAGTAAGATAACATACCAGTAAGCACTTGGAATGCTTTAAAACAGGGATTCTCAACCTGTGGCCTGGGGGCAGGATGCAGCCCACGGAACCATTTCATGTGCCCCCCCCCCGTCTCCACCACACCAGGAAGTGCCATGTGGTGTAGGCAGGGCAAAATGGTTGTCCGGCCCCCAAAGCTGTCTGAAGGAGCGTGACCCGGCCCCCAGCTTTAAAAGGTTGCAAACTCCTGGCTTAAAACATGTTATATAATTTTTATATTGTAATGTTGCTATCCTTCATGTCATTATCACAGTTTTCAAAATAATAATAACATTCTCCTTGCCTCACAGATTCCAGGGCAGATCCCAGACCTGTGTGCGTGTGTGCGTGCGCGCACAAGAGGTCTGCTCTGCTTCTTCTTGGTGCCCCCCCCCCCGAAATAGATACATGTCTGGATAAGGCCACAGATGACAAGCCCTCTTTTCTCTTGGTTGATGTGTGCTTTTGCCAGAGGGATAATTAGAACAAGTTCATTTGTGTTCCTTCTTCCACAGGGACATGGAGGGCAGGTGGCTTTTGCAGCACTGTTAACTCTTTAATTGGACACAGGAGTCTCTTGTTCCTCCTGTCGCTTTTCATCTCCCTCAGGGAAAGGCACGTGGTGCCTGACGCACCCCATCAGTTGTGCTCACCTTGCTCTTTCCAGCTACTCTAAAGATTAAGCCTTCTCCTTTACTCTCGTGTCATTGCAGGACCAAGGCTCTTTCCAGGTCTCACTTCACCATTCCATAATTTTATTATTTTTATTGCTTATCTTTTTCACCCTTCTTCCTTTCATTCCTCACTGCCAGAATGCTAGGCAGCACTGCCAAGATAAACCAGGAAACAGTATAAGAATAAGACCCTTGCTCCATCGAGCCCAGTGACCAGAAGAGTGCTCCAAGGTTTGAGGCAATCCCAGTCCTACTTGGTGATGTCAGGGATTGAATTTGGGGAATGTTTACACACAAAGCATGTGCCCTACTACTGGGACACAGCAGTATCTCTCTTCCTCAACAGCTCCTTAGGAAAGAATTATCCTTAAAATGCTGACAGGAAGGCGGGAGGTCAGCAGTTCGATTCCCAAGCACTGCAGGACGGAATGAGCTCCTGTCTTTATCCCAGCTCCTGCCAACCAAGCAGTTCGAAAGGAAGAAATTGCAAGTAGATAAATAGGGACCACTTTGCTGGAAAGGTAAACAGTGTTCCGTGCACTCCCGTGTCTAGTCATGCCTGTCACATGTCCACGGAAACATCTGCAGAACCACAGTGCTTGCTCTTCGGCTTTGAAACAGTCATGCGCACTGAACCCTAGAGTCGGACACGACTGGCTTTCGAGCAAGAGAAACCTTTACCTTTACAAGAAAATAGAAAATATATTTCCTCTCATTCTTCCATGTACAAATACACAGAATGGAGTTTTTAACTACATTGGCAGTCTTTGCTCTTAAACTCATATGGCCGTTTTCTTCTACTTTTCTTTCCTTTGAGATTAGATACAGTATAGGATTTCTGTTTTCTGCTGTTTCTCGCCTTTCATGGCACTTTTCTAAAGAAAGCCAGCTGTGCCTCCCCACAAACGCCAAATCATATTAGCCTTGGTCCTTCCAAATCTGCCAGAAATTTGTGGGTCCTGGGAACTCTTGCAGTTGTCCAATGACTAAAGAGGGGCTTGTATTTGCATAAATTTATATATAATGTCCATGTTTATTGTGGAGTTATTTTGTGATCTTTAAAAATGCGCTAAATATACCAAGACCCTGCTGGCACACTACAGGAAAACTCAGAAAATTAGAATATTGTGCAAATGTTCATTCATTTCACTTCAAAGGTGAAACAAATATACGAGATAGACTCACTACATACAAAGCGAGAGATGTCATGCCTTAATTCGTTATAATTGTGATTATCATGGTGCATAGCATACATGAGACTATGTGATGATTATGGGGTACATGAGACTGGGGGGTTGGGGTTTTCATAAGCTATAAGCCATAAGCATCAATATTATAACAAAGTAAGGCTTGAACTATCTCACTTTGCATGCAATGAGTCTATCTGATATATTTGTTTCACCTTTTAAGTTGCATTACTGGACTGAATGAACATTTGCACCATATTCTAATTTTCTGAGTTTCACCTGTAGATGTTTCCATCTAAGGACATATCTGATATTGTTGTTTGCACTCTGAAGAAGTGGCTGTATCAAAAGAATACCATTTTTTGTTTCCTGGTTTCTTTCCTGTTTGAATGCTTTATTCATTAGTTATGCCTGCAAAGACCCAGAACCTCAGAATTTCACTGGCAAGATTCTGAAAAGTAGCCTCCTCCATATCTCAGATTAAATGTTTGGAAGGAATTCATATTCTGTTTTTCAATACTACACTTGAGCCTGGAAAGAGACTTGTTTTCATGGGCTAGCAAGCCCATTGCTATATAAACAACAGGGTTGACCTCTAACTCAGCAGCAATTAAAGAAAATGGATAGCCAGATGCATTGCATACCCATTATAAATGAATGTCTTGATAGGCTGCAATGCAGATGAGACCTTTATTTGCAGGGGAGCGGGAGGGAAGAGTTTATTGTCCCATACGTCCCTGCTTGGCCATTTTGCCATTTATCGTAGAATGTAGTACAAAATTTGAGAGCATCACTAAGCAGGCTAGAACATTTTGGACATGATTGATTGAACAGTAAATCTTTATTTCTTTCCTTGAGGTGCTGTCAACTCTATGTGTAGCTTCGTAGAAAGAGAAGCAACAAGATTTCAGCCAAATAATTTTAAGCATTTTTTTTAAAGTTGTCATGCTATTTGAGTTTGGCCTTTGATTTGCAAAATAACCAAATAATATCACTCTGGCAGTTAAAAAAGACCTTTGAACATTTAAATTAGGGGTGCCCAAACTTTTTGGGCCATGGGCCGTTCACGTGGTTCAGGGGACTGGTCACTATGGTCCAGCTCCTGACATCAATTCATCTGGCCTGCGAAGCTGTCATAGCTCCCAGAAGTGGAAGTAAAACATGGGCGCATTTTACTTTCACTTCTGGGAGCTACAAGGGCTTTGTGGGCTGGATTAATTGGCATTGGGGGGCCCGGGGCCGTAGTTTGGGCACCCCTGATGTAAATAAAGCAACAAAGTGTTAAGTATACGGTTGAAACAGAAGTTAATAGAGAAGAAAATTAATCAAAGGTATTTAGGAGAAATTTCAGAAATCCTGTTGCTTAGCTTGGTAAGCCATACTAAGATAGGTCATGGGATAGTGGAGATTTTGTGATTCCTCTGTAGGTTCCATTGATTCACATGGGACTACTCTGGTTGCAGTTTACTATGCTAAAGTAAGCCATAACTAGAGTAGGCCCATACGAATCAATGAAACATATGGAGGAATTAATTTGATAAATACCCATTGATTCAGTGGGCCTTCTCTAGTGTAACTTATTATACTAAGCAACAGAATTTTAGTCAGTGTTAGTCAAAGGGCTACAATGGCCACAAAAGTATAACTCTTTGGGTGTGAGAGATGCAAATCTGGATAAATCTTGGCTAGTACAATTTTTATAGCAGACTGGTGTCGTAACACCTTCAACTGACAATTGAATCACTGGTGCCGGGGGGGGGGGGGAGCTATCTCCCAAAACACTGGTAGTATTTTGCAAAGCACTAAAAAATTCCCATGGAGACCTCTTATTATCCAGGCATAGATTTAGCTTACCCTATTCGTTTTCTGAGAGATGACAAGATCACTGCCCAAGGTGAGAAAGCTGCAGGCATGAAAACAGTGTCTGGAAATTTGACATGGAGGTCATGCTAAAACCTCTTGGTTTTTTAAAATTAATTTAATTTAATGTTTTCAACTTGTTCACCGCCCACTCAGGCAAGCCTGACTCAGGGCGGCTTATCTAAAACCCTGCACAATAAAAACAGTTAAAACCCCCCACCCACATTAAGATCCCACCCACCCCAAGAAGCAGAGAGAGGAGCATCTTATGGTAAAAACCAGCAAGCAGGAGCCACATTGCCCTCAGGGCCCACACCTGCCCCACCAGCCAGGTCTTAAGTCTTTTCCTGAAGGGCAGCAACTCCATCTGCAACCGTAGCTCGACTAGCAGGAGGTTTTTAATGGATAGTTCCACAGATTGACCAATCCCTGTTTACCCAGTAATTCCTGGACTGGAAGAAAAAACCCACTTTGTTTCCTAAAATAGTTCAACTAAAGTCTTGTGTCTGTCTGTTTGATGGAATGCTACTATCTTTAGGAGGTTGTTGTCTAGATTTCCTCTCACTTCTAGACTTACCTGTGCCTAATGCATATCTGGGGTGGATCACTGTACGGACTCTTTTGCCTCACTGGCTAAAATGATGTTGTTGGTTTTGAGTACTATGCACTTTGCTTTAAGTGAATCAGGATGGAACACTGTCTCTTTGCTTCAAGTACAGTAAAAACCCCTACATACGAATTTTTTCCTGTTTCACAAGGTTATTTGTATGTCAAAAAAATTGTATATCTAAAATGCATTGGATTACCAGAAGAGACCTCTAGAGGTCACCATATATTTTTGTATGTTGATTTTTTCCTATTAAAAATTTGTATGTCAAATTTTTTGTAAGTCAAAGCATGTGTCTGTCGGGGTTCCACTGTACTGTAGTAAAATGTACTGGATGAACCCTGCATGAATCTTGTTTTCTTGAATTAGAAGTCAAATGTCGATTCTCCATTGAAGATGAAATAACATGGGAAGGAAAGTCAGGCAGTGTGTTTAAAAAGGAAGTCTCTGAGTGCAGGCGAAAACTAGATAAGAGGGATTACCAGAACCATGACTCTGGCTGGGGCTACTGGGAACTGGACTCTAACATATCTCAATAGCTCCAAATTGGGGAAGGCTGCTTTGCTATATTCCACAAACTGCCAAATTGTTTCTAATATCAATCAGAAATCCAACCAAGTTTCAGTTTTGCTAAGTACCTTTGGAAGTTCTTCTTTGCTAATTGCCGCATCAGTAAATATTAACAGTACACAAATTAGGAGAGAAGTCAGAAGCTGCCTAATTAAACTGGCAAAAGTCTAAATTTATTTTCTTCCAGTATATGAGCCTTCAATCAATGGCTCTACCCAATAATTACCAAAAACAGTTGTATCAGCCTGATAGATAACATCAGGAATACTAGAATGAGTGGTTTTTCACCTACTGCTATATATAAAAATAGTCCAGCATTCTTGTTTGTAAACACATTCTGCTGCCATGATCAGAATTTTGAATCATTTCCCCCCCTTCATGATAAGTGGCAGAATCATTTCAAACTGCAAATTATTTTTAAGAGTAATCACCAAAAATTCAATAAAATAGACTATTAAAACCTCAGTAACTAGACGAGAGCAAAATTATTGCCTTATTTTTTTCAAACCCCCACCCCCCCATAGAATAATACTGCTAGGTCAAATATGAACTATTTATTATGCTAACATTCAATATCCACACAATCACAAAGTCTTTTTTGTGACAAAATGTATAGTTTTTCATACAGCTCTTTTCACCTAAGTGAGGTAGTTCTTGCAAGTAACAAAGCCATCAGATAAATATTTAACTGAAGATATATGTACTAGTTACAGAATTGTGACTAACACTTTGTATTAGTTAGTTTTCTATACAGTATATAGAAAATACCAGCATTTTTTGCCCGGCCTTGCCGGGCAGGTATTTCTTGTGTGTTGGTGGTTGGGGTGGTTTGGGGGGTGTGCACGCGTGCATGCGTGTGCGCACACACACAGAGGAGAGTGGAGCTCTGCATTTGGCCCTTGTCTGTCGAAGAAAGCAAGCCCCTTCTCCGACAGGCAAGGGCCGAATATGGAAGGGGCTCGCTTCCCTCCGGGAGGCGAAGGCAGAGAACGGTGCACCATTTTCTGCCTTTGCTTCCTGGGGAAGTGGGTCGCTTCCCTCGGTTGGTGGGTACCTTTGGCCCCCGTGGAAGGGGCTCGCTTCCGTCTGGGAGGCAGGAAGGCAGCGCCGTTCTCTGCCTTTGCTTTCCAGGGAAGTGGCTTGCTTCCCTTGGTTGGAGGGAGATGAAGGCACCAGTGCCTTCCCCCCCCTTGGAAAGCGATGGCTTTCCTCCGGGAGGTGAAGGCAGAGAATGGAGCGCCGTTCTTGGCCTTTGTCTCCCCGAGGGAAGTGGTTCGTTTTCCTTGGTGGCAGGGGCCGAAGATTTTGGCCCCTGCCCTCCGTGGAAGGCAATGGCTTCCCTCCAGGAGACGAAGGTTGAGAACGTAGCGCCGTTCTCGGCCTTTGGCTCTCTGAGGGAAGCAGTTCATTTCCCTGCAACCCTGCTGAAGGCATGTGGGGAGAAGATGGGCTCCTCCTCTTCTCCCCACAACCCCGCCAAAGCCGCGGTGAGGCCGGCGCTGGCCTTTGTCCCGGGAGCCACAGCAATGGCTTCCCTCTGGGAGACAAAGGCTGAGAACGGAGCGCCGTTCTCAGCCTTCGTCTTCTGAGGGAAGTGGTTAGCGCATTGGCAGTTTTATGCATGCGCCAGCTGCCCCACCTCCTCCGCACTCATGCCCTTCCTCCTGATTGGCTTAGGGCATGGCACGGAGGATGCTGGGAAGCATAGTTGTTTGTTTTGTTTGGGTTCGTGGGTCGTTTACCCCACTCTCGGCTTCCGGACCCTTGTGGCGATGCTCACAGGGTCATAAGGTAAGTGTGGGCAGATTGGTACAGGATGGTTGGGACGGGTGTGGCCGCACATGCCGGACACACATGGCCCATGCACCTTTTTATAGGTATAGATATATGCAGTCTGGCCAAGTTATCTGGGATCGGTTCGATCCAGTTGTCCCTGAGGAAGTGAACAGGTTCCTTGTATCTGTTCACGCCACCGCCTGTCTACTAGATCCTTGTCCCACCTGACTAATCAAGGTGTCCAAGGCGGTCACAAGTACGTAGTTGGGTTGGGGCAATAGTCAATCCTTCCTTGTGGGAGGGGGTGTTTCCTGCACCATTAAAACATGCTTTGGTTTGCCACATCCTGAAGAAGCCAGCGTTCGACCCAACGGTATTGGCCAACTACCGGCCTGTCTCCAACCTCCCCTTTTTAGGGAAGGTCTTGGAGAAGGCAGCGGTGTGACAGTTGCAGGCTGTTCTGAATGAAGCGGATTATCTGGACCCCTTTCAGTCAGGATTCAGGCCTGGATATGGTACCGAGACTGAATTGGTCACGCTGCTGGATGATATCTCTCACAGGAGCGGGACGGAGGCCATCCATCCATCCTCGTTCTTCTTGACCTCTCAGCGGCCTTCAATACCGTTGACCACGGTATCCTTCGGGATGGTTCTAAGGATTGGGGATCCAGGGCACTGTTTTGTCCTGGTCTGCCTCATTTCTGCTCAGTTATACATCTCAGCCCATGGTGATCCCAGCGAAGGACTCAGAGTCCTTTCCAGGTGTCTGGAGTGTTGGAGCCTGGGTGGGGGACAACGGGCTACAACTGAATGGCAAGACTGAGTGGATATGGGTTAGGGCCCCCACGTTATCCTGGGAGCTACCATCTTTGGTTCTGGATGGGGCTACTTTGCCCCAAACAGACTCGGTGCGTAATCTGGGTCTGCTTCGGGAGGTGCAATGGATGCCGGTATGCCTTCGGGTGCAATTCAAGGTGCTGGCTATTACCTTTAAAGCCCTATATGGTAGTGGACCAGGATACTTAAGAGACCACATCACCCTAAGAACACCTGTCCGTCCCACCAGAGCGGACCGGAGAGGCTCTCTGAAGATACCACCCACTAGAGAGGCTTGTCTCTCTAGCACTAGAAGGAGGGCCTTCTCAGTTTCCGCTCCAGCGCTATGGAACTTCCTGCCAATCAAGCTACATCTCCAGATGGAGTTGCTGCCCTTCAGGAAAGGCTTAAAAACCTGGCTGGCAGGGCAGGTGTGAGGTACTGGCAGTGCTGTGGCCCGGGCCTGCTGGCTGATTTAAGAGCGCTCTCTCACTCTTTTTTAATTGGTGGGAGGATAGGGGAATATTTTTTGTGGTAATTTTTAATGGGGTTTTAATTGTGATTTTTAAAATTGTGATGGTTTTAATATTGTATGCTGCTCAGAGTCTTTGGAGTTGGGTGGCAATACAAATCCACAAATAAATAAATACATATAGCTGACTACAAGGCCACATGTAAAATCATAATTGAATTTAATCCTGTAAATGGCTGTGTATTTGTTAATGATAGCTGCATCCTGGCTAGGTGTTTACACTGAAATCCACACAATCATGCTGTGTAAAATACACAGAGTAAGAAAGACCTGCTCCAGAAGGACCAAATATAGTACTGTATCATATTTGTTCTGTCTATAATGTCTGAAGCTGTAACAAATGTTAAGTCAGGAAAGATATTTTAATATTGTAGTTACAGCCCTTGCATTTTTCAGATGAAACTAGTAACATCAAAAACCTGTTTTTAAACGACAGAAGACTACAAGCAAAGAAACAGGTGTGTAGGAAGATAATTGTCCACACATACAGCTACCTATCTACATCTATAGCTCTATATCAGATGAACATACTATATTTGGCCATGCTCTAAGATGGCAAGAACTTCAGTACAAATTTCTTGAGTACTGTACCTTTATATTAGGAACAAGTAGGTAGATGTTGTCAAACACTGCAACTAGTCTCTCTGTGAATTGAAAGACACCTTCTGGTGAATCCCAGCAGTAGCTTGAGGTTTGAGAGAGAGAGAGAGAGACAGAGGGTGTACAGGGGTTCCATAGCTTATTATGCCCACCACAAAAGAAACAAAGAAGAGATATAGAGCCACAAATATATGTAAATGAATATCACAGATAAATGTGTGTTGTTTTCCTGCAAGAGAAATATCATTAGGATATTCTAATCTGGTTTAGAATAGTGTAGCCATCACAAAGGGCCCAATGGTGTGTTTCTCCTCTGCAGGATCAGTCTAAAATGTATGGTTTCACACAACGGTGGGGAAACTCTTTTGCTATGAGAGATATAAGTCTGGATAAGAAAATCAGAGGCAGCATTATAGCAGCAAGCAGGACCACTGTTTGTCTTTTTGCTCAGGCAATGCATATATTATCATACGGCCAAACACACTCCATGCACACACATACTGAACTCTATAGAGAAGGAGATGGGTTTCTCTCAATGCTAATGTTGAGGAATTTTGGTTATTCCCTCCATTTAGCAGAATATGAGGTAGAAAAACCAACATCAGCACAGAAAACATGGATCAACTCAGCCCCTGCCCATCCCTTTGATTTATTTCCTCACATACACAAACTAGCATTTTGCATGATAAAAGTATTCTAGGAGCATTTTAACTAGAAAGAGGTATCTTTACTTACAGTTACCATCTATAACAGGGGTTGCCAACCCTTTTAAGTCAGGGGCCGGGTCATGCTCCCTCAGACAGTTGAGGGGGCCAGATTGGTGGTCCCCCTGCCATTTATGGCTGCCGTAAGAGCGTCCACGGCTATTGTAAATGCATTATAGCCATATGCATTTACAACAGCCATAAATGAGTCTGCAGCCAATTCTGCCTCCGCCACCGCCAGCTGGAGCAAGGGCGTGGGCTGGTTGCAGGCCTGTGCTGGGGTGCCAAGTTACCAGGACAAGTGGCCATGTGCCTCTACTGAGAACTCATCACTTAAAGGGCCATGCCACCTCAGCAGTTTCCACTTTGCTCCGCTCTGTGGGAGAAAGTCCAAAGTGGCATGGAGATAATCTCCCCCCCCCCCGCACTTAATTTCTAGCATGAGTGCATGCAAGATTGCTATTATCCCAACACTCGCACTGCTTAGCACCATTGACACTGCCATCTCAACATGGCCTCAGTGGGATAGAGAAAGGTTGAACAACACCTGGTGAAAAATTGCCTCAGTTTCTCTCTTAAAGCAGCAGATTCCCAATGAACAATCTTCATGTTCGCTGGTAAGATTCTGGTTACAGAAGTCTCCTCCTTCTGAGATCTGGTTATCTCATACACATGTTTTTCAGGCACCAGTTAAAAACATATCTATGTGTATGAACTTTAAGGAAATGGACAAATGTTCAGTCAGTATATGACTGCTGCATCTTAGTATTGCTTTTAATATATTTTTAGCAGACACTGTAATCTGTATTTATAGATATTTATAATTTTAGGTGGGTGTAATTTGTGATGTGAAGTATTTGTCATTTGAGATTTTAACTCTTTAATATCAATTACTAGTTATCCTTGATCTAGTGGGGAAGGATGCAATGCAACTAGAAGACAGAAAGGAAGATCTTTTCATAAGGACCTCTGGCTGCAAGAACATTGTGCTTGTTATTTTCTCGCCAGAGTACTTCACTACTAGTACTGAGAACTGATTGTCAATATCAAAGCTATGAGAAACCTAGGCAGCATAATAAAAAGTAGAGACATCACCCTGCCAACAAAAGTCCGCATAGTTAAAGCAATAGTCTTTCTAATAGTAATGTATGGATGTGAGAGCTGGACCATAAGGAAAGCTGAGCACAGAAGAATAGACGCCTTTGAGCTGTGGTGCTGGAGGAGACTCTTGAGACTCAATCAATCCTAAAGGAAATAAATCCTGACTGCTCCTTGGAAGGACAAATACTGAAGCTGAAACTCAAGTGTGCTTTTTCTGTGTAGGATCTTTTAGATTATGTAAGCCGCCCTGAGTCGGGCTTGCCTGAGTGGGCGGCAAATAAATTGAAAAATTAAATTAAATTAAATTGAAAATTAAAGTACTTTGGCCACCAAATGAGAAGAGAGGACTCACTTGAGAAGGCCCTGATGCTAGGAAGGATCAAAGGCAAAAGGAGAAGGGGGCGGCAGATGAGATGGCTAGATGGCATTGTTGACACAGTGGGTATAGATTTGGGCAGGCTACAGAGGATGGCGTGTGGTTCATCCATGGGGTTGCAAAGGATCGGACTCGACTGTGCGACTGAACAACAACAAAATCAAAGATCTCCATTATGTTACATTTTATAAATATACCATTCCATCCCAAACTACAGATAGTTCAGTAGTTTAGGTTTCTGGCTGCAGAGCCAGAGGTTGAGAGTTCGATTCTCCACTTTGCTTCCATGACAGAGAATGGGCACAATGATCCATAGGGTTCCTTCCAGGTCTGCAGTTCTAATATGATGGTTATTATCAGTGAAGCACTGCAATTTTTTTACTACCTACTCTGTGGGCAGGGCCAAATCTGCAGGCGTGGCCAAACATCCTGCATTATGGGCTATGGAGGTGGGCATGGCCAACCTAGTGGGCATGGCCTGGGGGAATTTCCGCTACCGGTTCTGCAGTTATTTTATAATAATCACTTGTAATTATTATAAAAGTCACTCCAGCACTTGATTTAAAATGAATTAGCATGTTAGCTCAGTAAAATTAAAAAAAGCTGTTGATTCCATAACAGTGATGCTGTGTGTGAAGCTGGTTAGCAGTGTACCTTGTAAGGTCAACCTTGCTCAAAAGCCAGTTGCATCTGACTCTAGGGTTCAGTGCTTATCTCTGTTTATAGCCAAAGAACCAGCACTGTCTGTGTCTGCAGATGTTTCCATGGACATGTGGCAGACATGACTAGACACTGGAGTGTACGGAACACTGTTGACCTTCCCACCGAAGTTGTACCTATTTATCTCCTTACAATTTATTGCTTTCGAACTGCTAGGTTGACAGGCGCTGGGACAGAAATGGAAGCTCACCCCAACATGCAGCACTCGGGTCTCAAACTGCCAACCTGCCAAACTCCCAGTCATCAAGTTCAGCATCTTAACCACTAAGCCACCACAGCCCCTAGTGTACCCTGTACAGAACATTAAAAAGGTAAATAAATACAGAAAATAAACCTATATAACATTCTCCAGAAGTTTGGTTCCATCATGCAAGAATCAATAAACACTGAATATGCTGACTAGGACTATGGGTCCAAAATATCTGGAGTTGAAAATTATTGAAGTATTAATAGAAGTATTATTTCCCATCTTTGTTGTTAAACAAGCTTTGGCACATGCTTATTTTTCTAGGATCACATAAGATTCATATTAAAAAGCAGATTTCAAGTGCTTACTAAGCAAACCATGCAGCAAAAGGCATTTGCATTGTAAGCTAAAGCAACTGTGTTCATTTTCACCTCATGTGAGCATTAAACACATTTTCTCATAATGCAGCATGTTTACGTTTTGTTTTCCAGACTTTCACCAAGATCTCTTATAGGATGAATCCATTCATCAGCATATGCCGTAGTATATGTACCTATAAACATAATCGTTCTTCTTCTAGTTTTACTGAATTTTTGGCAAAATTATACCACCTACCATGTAGATTTTTCATGCCAAGTTTCATACTAATAGGACAATTTATCATGATGTTGTAACAAGTAACAAGGAGAAGGTTAATAATGGTAAAACGCTGGAAACCTCAAACACCTTGCCATATGGCTGTTCTGTAACTTTGCCTGGACAACATATTGATGAGCGCCAGAGTAGAAACTCAAACAGCGCCAGAGTAGAAACTCAAACAGAGAGAAGTGCTTGTGTGCCAGTGTGCTGCATAGAATGTATATTAGGAATTAGCATGCAAGAGATTAAGCATCTCCCCTTCAGCACATGACAAGACATAGAAAATCTTTCTCTTGACTACTCATGGCTGAGAATGTGCAAAAAAAATTTTTCTTAACACTAATGTAACAGAACCAACGAAGTTCCAGGATTTTCTTTCCTTAGTTTCCAAGATGTCTTCTCCTAATCCAATTACAGCAATTCAGCTTCTATTATCATCAGGGGGTTTCAAGATGTGTAAGGGAACTAGGATACTCCTTTTACTCAGCCTTCTCTTCATTCAAGGCACTAAGAATGTAGCCTTGACAGTATGTATCAGGACAGGAGACAGTATGTATCAGCAGTGCATACCCAGAGCAGAAATATCTAGATTTGCTGATCTCCTAACCACAGAAGATGACCTGAATTCGCCAGGATACTGTATATAGTTCTCTCTTCAAAGCAAACACTGGTCATAAAGAGCTAATGAAGTATGGTTCATGTGGCTTTTCTTTTGAGAGCCCCTCTTGCGCAGCATTCACTCACCAGCAATTCCTGTAGTACACACAGCAAGGAAGAGGAAAGAAGTGATAGGAAAAAAGGAAGGGTTGGAGACAGAGTGGTGCTAGATGTTCTCCTTCTTATCATGCAAGACTTATTGTTGTTGTATTAGTGCTGTTACACATAATATTGAAATCCTAAACTTGCATAGTCACATTGAATATTCTCTCTCTCTTCTCCTCTTCACCCCAACCCTGAAGCATGCATGGCTTCCGTTTTATGTGGGAAACAGAAGCCACTAAGCTCCATGGAACTTGGTGTTGACTTTGCTGAGATGCCAAAAATTAAACACACTAATTAGAGCATGGTGTTTTCAACTTCTACTGATCACTGGCGCATGTGCAGTCAGGTGAGACTTCCTTACATATTTCCTGACATATACCAAACATCACAATAGACATCACCACAATGACATGGTCATGTTTTGGCACATACTAAATTATATCTGGGTACACTTAGTGCAAACTGCATATTTTATGCCTAATCTGAATATATACACATGCTTGAACTAACACAAGGTGCATGAATTGACAGAAATTGAGTGGTGCAGAATTTCAGCATGGGTCATAATATAATTTAATCTAGCCCTCTACAATGTTCTGCATGTTGTTAAAAACATTTATACATTGACTCATGTATCCAAGAATTATGATATATAAAAGACTTTACATCATTCTAAAAATAAGTGTCCACACCCCTGAATGCAATAGACTTTTTATTAGTGAACAAAGCAAAGCACACACACATATTCAAACGTTATGCTCTATGGCAGTGGTTCCCAACGTGGACCCATGCGCCAGAGGGGGACTTCAATTCCCAGAAGCCTACATTGGCTGATCAGTGCTTTGGGGAATTGACTTAGGCTTCTGGGAATTGAAGTCCAAAACCCAAAGGCTGGAAAACACTGCTCAATGGCAAAAGATACCAAAGGTCAACTGAACATTTTTAACAGTCCAGAAACATTTCTCTCTCTCTCTCAAACACACACTAACAAATACGTATACATCAGTGTAACAATATAAACCAAAGTGCTGCAGTGTTGTTGTTCTTTTGCTTTCTGATAATATAAACCAAAAGTATAACACGGTTTTATGTTATTACTTACTTTATTTATGTATTATTTTATTACTTTGTCTCACTACTACAAAAGCATATTGTGATCAAATTCATTTCTAAGTACAGTATAACTCAGTATAATGATTTTAATCCGTGCCTTGGAGCTCATCGCTATGTGATTTCCGTTGTTGTACGATCGTTCCTATGGAAAAAAATCTGTACAACGAATTTCCCTATGTAAAAAACCGTACAATGATTTTTGTCATTAAGTGTTTTTTTCCATTGAAAAATTGTTGTACGGATTTTTCCATAGGGATGATTGCTATGCAGAACACCTTTTCCCACTCCAAGCCTAATTGCTATCCGATTTCATCGCTGTATGGGGTGATTGTTATACAGAGTTCTACTATACCCACCTCCCTCAGAGAAAATAAATGCTTTATTTGCAGACTGATATGCTGACAGTAGACACCTCAGGGAGAAAAAAAGGTGGGGGGAATCTTCATGAACTAACATCACATATGCTAGAACTCCAGCCAATGACAAAGACTGGGATGGAATCAAACCTGTGTAGAGAGCATTTCCCCCAAAGGTACTTATATAGCCTCATTGAAGAGGCAAAGAGGCTCTCCTTTCTGTGTTGAAGATTGGACTTTCATGCCACACTGTCTATTTGAATGTACCTTTGCAAAGAAACACATTCAAACCCCAGGCGACTTTGCCTGTTGAAGCAGCAACAGGGAGACAGGGGATGTCATGGGAAGAATTACTGGCAGCATGGAATCAGTTCATGCTTGTCTGTTTGGGTCACTCTCAAATACTTGTCACTAAAGCTCCAGTAATTTCAAATATATTTCCAAAGCTGAGGGGACATTTCGAAAATAAAGAACTTGGTTTTATAGTGCCATGTATGCTACATGCCCCCCAAAATCAGCTGTTGTGACTTGCAGTCTTCTTCTAGGAAAGGTGGAGGCTCTCCCATAACAAGGCCTCATCTCAGACCACAGTAGCCTTGGGCAACATCACAAGTGTCAACTGACTGAGTATGCTTAAGGGTGGAATAAAATACCAGTCATGGAAGCACTAAGAATTAAGATGATAAGGGAAGTGGCTCCCAGAGAAAAACAAATACAGTAGAACCCCGCATAACGAAAAAACTCCATTCCACAGAGCTCTTCGCTACGTTTTTTGTTACATGGTTCCCTATGGGAGATACCCCGCATAACAGGGGAAAAAGTTCGTTAACCGGGATTCCCATTGAGTGGGTATACTCTGGTTATAAAAAACCCCGCATAACGAATTTTTTTCCATCATGTGGGGTATTGCCCTTGCATAACAAAGCTTCATTATGTGAATTTTTCGCTATGCGATGCGTTCGTTATGCGAGGTACCATTGTACATTAAATAAAAGCAATAGGAAGAAGAGAAAAAAGACTGGGGCGACATGTAGAAGTGTGATGGGAAGAAATGAAAGAGTAGAAGCCTACATAGCCTGTTTTCACACATGACAGCTGCATTATAATATAATGTGTGATGTTTCTGACACCTCATTTCCCCCCTTTTTTTAGCTTAACTTGAGCAATTCAGCTGGCAAATGCTGAACTCATGTAAACAAATGAAATAAATATATAAATCAGCAATGTTTGTAGAAATCCTATCATAATCACCATTGCCTCTAATGTATTTATTCTGCAAGCTCTGGCTGGATTACATTACCTTTAAACATTAAACTTTAAAAAGCCAAATTCTATTTTCTATACTGTCTTTACTCTCTGTTGTCCTGGAAAAGGAAAATATGAGTCATACTTTAAATAGTCTTGCCAGCCTGATTAGCAACATGAGAGTTGAAATAGTTCATAAAAGTGGGCATTTAATCTCCCCCCCCATTTCAATTCTTTAGCATTTTTTCCATTTTCCTCTCAAGATGTGTCCTCGTTTTAGGATCCCACACAGTGACCTTAAGATTCTGACAAATGTTTGTGTGTTATATAAATTCATATTGGAAGTAGGGAACAAGGAGTATATTTTAGTTATGCTGAAGTTAAAGACTGACAATAGAACCAGAATATGAAGGAAAAGGGGCTTTGTAGCAATCAAAAATGGCTGGGCAAAAGCTTGGAAGAATGTTTCAGTCTGGAGGGATGTTGCCAATGGTTCTAATGATTATTTCCTATCAGTATGTGAACAGGGGCATGCTGGCTATGCTAAAAGGGTGCTGGACATGGAGGTAGGGGGCGGTGCCTATGGGGGATACTACATGATGTCATGGATTGTAGCCGCCAGGTGACATACTTCTGCCCACCTCTGGGGGGCACCAGTCACTGGGGTGCATTGGGACTTGTCCCTGTATCCCAAATGGCCAGCACGGGCCTGTATGTGAATATGCCCTGATCATTGCTAAAGTTTAATGTTTAAAGAAGTAGGCAAGTAAAGCATGATTGAGGAACTCTAGAGAGACCATTTTGTGAGAAGCAGGCAACTGAAGCAATCACACTTCATCACTGTCAATACAACCATTATCACAATGTGCTTTTTGTATGGTATAAATCAGGTGTTTGCAACCTACAGCCTACGGGCCGACCTGGCCCTGCGGCACCATTTCATGTGGCCTGCCGCCCTCACTCCTGCCACCACCACAGATGGAAGCAGTGGAAGTGGCAAAAACAGTTGAAAATGCACCGCCCTTGCGGTGGAAGCGGAGAAAACAGCTGAAAACACACTGTAAATGCACCCGCGGCTGTCGTAAATGTGTTTATGACAGCTGCGGACGCGTTTTACAGTAGCTTTTATGGTGGGGGACAACGTGTCTGGCCTGCTCAGCTGTTTGAGGGGGCATGGTCCATCCGGCCTGCGATGCAAAAACGTTGAGAACTCCTGGTATAAAGCAACTTAGTATTGGAAAGAAAAGAGAAAGAGCAACTAGACTAGGATGCTTTGAAGGACTGAGAGTGTGACCAGACAGTTAAGAGTGAACATCTGATCTCACTGGAAGGGATCATTTTAAGAGGAACTATATCCCTTAAAGCAATAATTTCCAACTCCTGGACCCCAGATGTTTTTGGACCACAGCTCCCAGAAATCTTTGCCAATTCAGCCAATGGTGAAGCCTTTTGGGAAGAACATCTGGGACCCCAAGTTTGGGAACCCACTGTTTTAAACAAGTCTAGCTTGAGCATGGATTAAGGTTGGGCTTGAGTGTATTTTCCTGTGTGCCATTGTGGCTGCTGAGAAATAGGTCTTATCAGGCAGCTCTAAAAGTGGTCCAAACTTCTAATCTATTTCCTTGCGTGATCATACCCTAGATTGAAATTTCTACTTTGGCTGTAGCATTTCAGAAACGTTAGTCTTCCAGACACATTTACCGGTCTGTAAAACCCAAAATAACAATTCACAGAGGCAAGGTGGGCAACGAGGGCTCCACATTGGCCATCCTACAATCCTTTCCGCTCTTTTACTTGAAATGATGTCATACAGAAGAGGGACATATCAGAAAATAAACAAAACAAAAATGATGTAGCACTTTAAAGACTAACTGATTTTAGTGTATGGGACCAAAGACACCAGGACAGCCGAAGAGCTGGCTTAACACAACTTTATTACATGCTGGTCAGAGGGAACATGAGGTAATGGCGGACGAACAGCTCAATATATACAGTGGCTATACATTTGAATGTGGCTCCTTGATAGCCTATTGGCTACAGGCTGCGTGATGTCATTGCAGGTCACGCCCTTCTTGTCCAGGTGAAGGTAGTGGCGGGAATCTTCCCGCGCTGTTGTTCTAGGTGAGTCTTGGACCAATGAGCTTGGACGCTCACTATTGCCATCTTGTGGTCACTAGCTCGCGTCCTATTAAGGTTACAGTGATTCAGCTGGAGGTTACATTGTTACACATAGAAGAGGTTACATTGGATACACATGGATAGGTACATTGTTTAAAGGCACAGGCTTTAGGACACAACACCCCTCCCCCCTAGGATGAGACGAAGTCTCTTAGCCAAGATGGTTTATTGCACTCGCGTTTGGGCCGCGATGTGGGTTGGCCCACCCGGGGGCCGCTCCCGCTTCCTTGTTCCCTGGACCCTTGTCCTGTGATGGGAGAGGGAGACTTGTTAGCGGCTTGCTGCGGTTTTGCAGTTTTAGGGGAAAGGGTAGATTCCGTTGTGGTTGAACCGGGGGCACCAGGGGCTAACGTAAAACCCCTCTTCTCGCTTGGATGGGTGGGGGACCACTCCGAAAACCCCCGCGGGATCCCGTGGGATATCTACGAGGACAAATTCCTTCTCCTCCCCCCTTGGTGGGGACTCTGGACCCCCCTCTCCTCCCCCTTGGGCTAAACGGGTGGGGGAGAACCCTAACGCTGAATTTGTTTTTTCGGCGGCCTGATTTCCTGGGACCCGGCTCCGGAGCTGGTCCGCGTGCCGCCGCCAAAGTAGACCTGTGTTGGTCTCCACGCGGTACGAAACGGGACCGGTTTGTTCCACGACCACCCCCGGCACCCAGGCTGGCCCCGCGCTGGCGTAGTTCCTGCAATGTACCGGGGCACCCACGCCGAAACTCTTGGTGGCTTCTAACCCTATGTTCCTCCCCTTGTCCTCAACTCTCGTGGGATCTAGTCTCGTGAGTATGGTGGTCAACTTCCTGCGCATTAGAAGCTCCGCAGGGGAGTAGCCTGACGCTAGCGGGGTCACCCTGTACCCAAGCAGAAACTGACACACTTGCAGGTTGAGGTCCCCGGGGCCCATGCGCCGCAGCGCGTCCTTCGTGGTGCGTACGAGGTGCTCCACTTGGCCATTGGTGGCCGGGTGGAAAGGGGCGGAGGTGATGTGCCGGATGGCGTTAATCTCTGTGAATGCCCTGAACTCAGCGGACGTAAAACAACTAGCGTTAACGCTAATTAGGGTGTCGGGTATGCCGAACGTGGAAAAAATTCTCCGCAAGTGCTTAATTGTCGCGGCCGAGGAGGTGCTCGTGACTGGGATGACCTCCAACCACTTGGAGAAGGCGTCCACAACAAGGAGAAACAGGGTTCCTCGGAACGGCCCCGCGAAGTCTATGTGTATCCGGGACCACGGCCCCTTAGCCGCGTCCCACTCCCTGTGGGGAAGACGGGCCTCCTCTGGTCTGGAGCATTGGCAACTCTCACAAGTGCCGACCATGTGCTCGATGTCGGCGTCTAACTGGGGCCACCAAAAGTAGCTTCGGGCCAGCGCTTTGGAGCGCACGATTCCGGGGTGGCTGACGTGCAGCAGTTTAAGCACCCGCGGTCGAAGGGATGTAGGGACCACCACCCGCTGCCCCCACAAGAGGCACCCCCTCTCTAGGGACAGTTCCAGCTTCTTCCTAAAAAATGGGGCGAATTCCTCTGCTGGGGAGGACGCCGGCCACCCTTTCTGTACCCAGGAGCAAACCGCCGCCAACGTCTTGTCCTTTCTTGTCGCTGTGGCAATGTCGGCGGGCACTACGGGGGGCGAATCCAGCACCTCTATCATGAGAACCTGATGGTCCCGCTCCCCCTTGCTCACCTGGTTGGGCGTCAGGGGGAGGGGGGACCTCGATAGAGCGTCCGCATGGCTGATCTCTTTCCCGGGCCGGTACACCAACGCGTGCTGGTAGGTGTTGAGAAAAATGGCCCACCTAAGCATTCTCAGGGACAGGATCTGTGGCGTGGGCTTATCTGCGGTAAAAATGCCTAGTAGGGGCTTGTGGTCGGTCACGATGGTGAAGGGGCGGCCGTACAGAAAATCGTGAAATTTTTTGGTCCCCGCAACTATAGCCAGCGCCTCCCTGTCTGTTTGGGCATAGTTTCTCTCTGCTTGGGACAGGGACCTGGAGTAGAACGCTATTGGGGCCTCCCTCCCGTTTTCCAACACGTGGCATAACACTGCCCCCACCCCCACCGGGGATGCATCACAGATCAGTACCACCGGCCGTTTGGGGTCGAAATGGGTCAGAATGGCGTCAGACGCCAGGAGTTGTTTTAGTTCCGTGAATGCCCTCTCCTGGTCATCGCCCCACATCCATGCCGCATCTTTCTTGAGCAACTTGTGAAGCGGCTCGGCCACCGCAGCCTTCCGTGGAAGGAAGGAGTGGTAGAAATTTAAGAGCCCTAGGAACGACTGCAGCTCGGGCTTGGATGTGGGGCGAGGGGCTTTCTTGATGGCGGCAACCTTGGATTTGGACGGTTTGATCCCCTCGGGAGTTACTCGGAACCCTAAGAACTCAACCTCCTTCGCGAAGAAGACGCATTTGTCTTTTCGCAACCTCAACCCCGCCCGTTCGAACGCCGCCAGGACCTTGTTTAGCCTTTTAGCCAACTCAACCTCACTCCCCCCGTTATCAATACATCATCAAAATATGGTAAAACGCCGTCCAGCCCTTTGAGGAGGCGTTCCACGAGCGACTGGAAAATTCCAGGCGCCGAGTTCACGCCGAATTGGAGGCGCGTCACCTGGAACGCCCCCTTATGCGTGATTATGGTCTGTGCAGCAGCTGTGGCAGGGGTTACCATGAGTTGCTGATAGGCCTAAGCCAGGTCGAGCTTGGCGAAACACTTTCCCCCATGTAACCTGGCTAGCAAATGGCTGACCACCGGCACCGGGTATGCATTAGGGCGGATTGCCTTATTAATGGTGCACTTATAATCGGCGCAAATGCGAACCTCCCCATTGGCCTTCAATGCTGTGACAATTGGAGTTTCCCACTCCGCGGAATCAACAGGAACAAGAATCCCCTGGCCCACTAATTTGTCCAGTTCCGCCTCTATTTTGTCCTTGAGTGCAAAAGGCACCCTGCGCGGTTTGAGTCTGATTGGGCGGACCTCCGGGTCCAGGTCGAACGTTACTGGGGGTCCATTGAATTTCCCAAGTCCCTTCTTGAAGACTTCGGGGTGTGCGTCGCACACCTTCTGTATCGGGTCAGACCCAACGGCGTGCACCCCCCCAATGAACAGACCCAGGGGCTGAAACCATTGAGTCCCGAGGAGGCTACAAGTACCTCCCTTAAGAACGACTAGGGGGAGTTCCGTGGCGTGCCACTTGTACTGAACCTGGAAATTCCCAACCCCCAACACCGGGATACTGTTCCCTTGCACGTCCCGAAGCGTGGACCTCAACGCTTTGAGCTTGGGCCATGCGCGGGGGGCAATTCTCAAAAACTCCCTCTGGGAAATAATGGAGTAAGAGGAGCCAGAGTCAATCTCCATCCTAACAGGAGCCCCTTGCACCAGTACCTCAACAAAGTAATGGGGGTGTCCCAAGGACACACTGAAAACCGGGGCGTCGACGTCGCTGTCGTCGGAGATGCGGCCCACGCCGTCCTGCTTCCTCGTGGGCCGGGCGCCATCCTTTGGTCTCGTCGAGCGGTCTGGCCTCGTTGAGCGGACGGGCGAGCTCCTCCGGTCCCTCGCTGGGCGGTCGGGCGAGCTCCTCCGGTCCTTGCGCCGTTGTCTGCAGACTTTGGCTATGTACCCGCGTCGCCCGCAGTTGTGGCATTCGGCCTTTCTGAACGGGCACCTGGCACGGTCGTGAGCCGCCCCGCAGCCGTCGCAACGCCGGCCCTCCTTTCGGACCCTCCGGACGTCCTCGTCGTCGCTGCTTTCGGCGGACGATTTCGAAGTTCGCCGGGCTGCGTGCACCAAACTCTCTGCTTTGTCGGCCCTCGGCCGCCAGTCCTGGAGCTCTTGCACCCCTGCCTTCGTGGCTTCCGCGGCCTGTGCCGCTTTCAGGACCTCCTGCAACGTGGGGGGCGGCTCCTGATTCATTAGCGTGCGCTGAATCTCGGCGGCCTTCAGGCCGCATAGCACGCAGTCCCTGAGGGTGACTTCCAAATTTTCCCATTTGCACGGGCCGGCAGCCAGGCGCAGGGCCGCTACGAAAGCGACGACCGACTCATCAGGCGCTTGGACTCGCCTCCAAAACGCGCTCCGAGCGGGAAACATCGCTACCGAGGGCCGGAAATGGTCTCTCAGCACCGTCAGGAGCTCTTTTGCCTTGAATTCAGCCGCCTTTCTGGGTGCGATGAGGTCAATCAGTACTCTCTTTCCGTCGTGCCCGAGCATTCTGGTGAGGATGGCTCTCTTCTTTGCCTCGTCCGTCACCTCGAACTCCACCAGCGCACCTTGGAAGTCCATTTCGAAGAGTTCCCAATCTTGCGGTTTCTTGATGTCGAAACCGGCGTATGTATTGGTCCCGTGGGCAGCCATGAACCCACCTTCGTCGCCAATTTAGTGTATGGGACCAAAGACACCAGGACAGCCGAAGAGCTGGCTTAACACAACTTTATTACATGCTGGTCAGAGGGAACATGAGGTAATGGCGGACGAACAGCTCAATATATACAGTGGCTATACATTTGAATGTGGCTCCTTGATAGCCTATTGGCTACAGGCTGCGTGACGTCATTGCAGGTCACGCCCTTCTTGTCCAGGTGAAGGTAGTGGCGGGAATCTTCCCGCGCTGTTGTTCTAGGTGAGTCTTGGACCAATGAGCTTGGACGCTCGCTATTGCCATCTAGTGGTCACTAGCTCGCGTCCTATTAAGGTTACAGTGATTCAGCTGGAGGTTACATTGTTACACATAGAAGAGGTTACATTGGATACACATGGATAGGTACATTGTTTAAAGGCACAGGCTTTAGGACACAACACTGATATATTTAAATGTTAGCTTTTGTGGATCAAGTCCACTTCATCAGACATGGGAGTGAGGCTTCATGGCATCAATTTATACAAATCAGGTAAAGGTAAAGGTTGCCCTTGCTCGAAAGCCAGTCTTATCCAACTCTAAGGTTCCGTGCTCATCTTTGTTTATAGCAGCCCCGTGGTGGGGGGGGGGGGGAAATTTGCCGGGGCACTGCGCACACGCCTCTGCTCAAAACCCATACCTTAAAGGGAAACACCACCTTGGCAGTAGCCGCTTTGGTTCCTCTCCACAGGCTTTGCTCCGCTCTGTGGGAGAAAGTCTGAAGCACTGTGGCAGTGCTTCAGACTTTCTCCCACAGAGCGGAGAGGAGCCTGTGGAGAGGAACGGAAGTGGACTCTTTAAGGTATGGGTTTTGAGCAGAGGCACGCATGCACACCCATTGCAGTAAATTCTTTCCCCACCACAGGGCTGGTTTATAGCCAAAGAGTCAGTGCTGTCTGTGTTTGCAGACATGTGGCAGGCATGCCTCAACACCTGAGTGCATGGAACACTGTTTACCTTCCCACTGAAGTGATACCAATTTATCTACTTGCATACTTTAGTGTCTTGCACGGAAGACAGAGAAGGAGTTGCAGTGAGGACTAACACAGGTTTATTGGTTGATGATCAGGATGAACATGTGGTAATGGCGGAGGTACATCACATTATATACAGCAGTACAATACATTTGAATCTTGTTGCACGGTAGCTCATTGGCTGCTACCGGCGTGACGTCGTTCCAAGTCACGCCCCTCTTCTGTAGTTGTTTGATAGTGCGGGAGAGTTCCCGCGGCTGCCGGTGATTTGAGGAATGAGACCCATGTGAGTTGAACGCTCGCAGCTGCCCTCTATGGGCAGCTTACTCGCGTTCCTTTAACAGCTGGGCTACATTGTAATTGTGGTCAGGTTACATTCATACATTTCTTAAAGCACCATTGTACATACATAACACATACAAAGTGATTTGTTAGCACAGGGGTGCCCAAACTATGGCCCATGGGCCAGATATGGCCCATGGCTCCAAATCATCCGGTCTGCGCCGCCCTCTCCATTTGGTTCTTAATCTGCTCCCCTATGGAAAAGGTGGTTCTTTTTTAATGGTAAGTGCCATGATTTAGGTTTTCACACTCACTTTTCCAGTTTTCCTCCTTAATACTTGAAATAAGTCACGAGTTCTCCAAAGATATGTAAAAATAAACACACATAGCATTTTACCTCTTAGAAGGCTAGCACAAGGAAAATCCATTTCAGACTTGCATTCCAAAAGCTCCTGAGTTAAAACTTCTCCTCTCTGTTTCTCTCTCTTGATTGGCCTTGTCCCTTTGTCCTGCACAGGGCAGAGTGATGATTTCAGTGGTACCTCACTTAAAGAGTATAATGCGTTCCACGGGATTGCTCTTTAAGCGAGTTTGCTCGTTAAGTGAAACACCATTGTAAGTGACCAATTGTGACTTCTGGCAGGGGGGATTGTGAACCCTGATTTAGTTGTTAAGTGAGTTTTTGGGTTTTTTTTAGTTGTTAAGCGAGGGCAACCATTCAGAGAAAATTCTGCTCTTTAAGCGAGTTAGTCTCTAAGTGAGGTGCTCTTTATGCAATGTTTTACTGTACAGCAAATCAGCAGCTCTAGCTATGGACAATGCTTCTCTGTTGCTTCAGGATAGAAAGCCAGAATGTTCATTAGAACTTCTGCCATCAGGAGAGGCTTAGTCATCATGACTGCTTCAAGCTCTGCTACCATTATACACACACACACACGCGCGCACACACCCCTTCATTATTTTGTGGTGCCTATTAGTTTCACTTAAGAGAAACCACGAAAGGATTTTCAAAGTGCTGCTCAATGCCAGGGGTCATGGTAGAGCCTCTCATCAGTGTTCCTAAGAGTGCTGGCAGACGGCAGAATGGAATGCAGAGAGAGACAGAGACAGAAAGGAACCCAGGATGAGTCAGAAACAAACTTTTACAAGAAGGCTCCAGAGAGAAGTTTTGAAGTTGTCCACTGCACTGACTGGTAATGATTAGTTAAGCTCAGCAGGGTCAGCACATGGCATTGTCCTGGTATCCCTTAACTGTCTATAATTGGACAACAAATGGGGCATATAAGAATCTCTTAATTATCCCTGAGGGGAAAAAAGAAGCAAATGGGTGCTCCTGTTTCCTAACTCCATGCATCCATGCTCCTGTTTCCCAACTCCATCATTCTCTGTCTGTACTGTGGGTTCTCCTCCCTAACAGTCATCTCATTGAAGGCACTTATAACATCAAGTAAGAATCAAATTCCTTGGGAAAGAACATAAAAACTAGAAATGGTAAAAGAGAGTTTCTTGGAAATCTACCAGGAATTCAGAGGCTCGTTCCATTTTGCTAATAGGCATATAAAGAAATAACCACAAATCACAGACTCCCAATTAACCTCTCCAGGATAATGTTTGTGGTTAGCTATCAATCCAATTCCCTTTAACAGCAAAACATTCCCCTTTCACCAACTCTGCCTATCACCATATAGGGATCTCACAGCACTTAATGGATGTCCTATCATAAACTGGATGGCAAATTGACTTACTGCTCTATCCTGATTAATCATCCATTAAAACCCTTATAAAAGTGTCAGATAAAGCTAGCATATGGTTCAAGAGCAGCTTTTGAGGGCTTATCTTATGATTTGGGTTTGTACTCCTTAGTAAAGATGGTGATGATCTTTTCAAAACTGGTTTCAGTGGCTGTATTCCTATCTACTCTTACTTTGGAATATACTCCATTGCACTCAGTGGGATTCAATTCTAAACAAGCATGTTTCTACTTCCATGGTGCATCTACTTGGAGGATTGGTACAGGCAAGGAATGAGTACATGGCTCAGGAATCTTTGCTATCAGTGCTTTTCTCTTATGCTCTTTTTGAACAGAAGTGTGCCTGCTATCAAAATTTATTTATTTATTGAATTTCTATACCACCCATCTGGGTGTTATCCCAGATTTAATAAATTAAAGGTAGCCTCATCTACAGGCTAGTAAAGCCAGAAATCATCCCCCTTTTATACTACTGAAAGAATTCAGATCTAAATAGGTACATTGTCAGCTGTGTAGTGGAGCAGAAGCACTCCAATTACCACTCAGAATTATAATCTATCTATTTGTGTCTAAAACCAATGCTTATTCTGCAATTAACAAATGATGGTATACATAAGACTTTTTGTACATGCCGATCTACATGAAGGAAACATGGCTCGGAAAGAAGCATGATACACACTTGAAGTGAAGGAGACCAATGACATCAAAAATTCTATAAACCAGAGATGGGGAACCTGTGGCCTTCCAGCTTGTCATTAGTCTCTGGGCTCTCCTCAGTCCTAGCCAGAAAAGGAGACAATCCAATAAGACCGAGAATACTATCAGTTTTTCATCTATCCTATCTGCAATGAGAGCAATGGTATTTTGTGGAGATCTGTATGCCTTCAAAAGAAATTAGACTTTAGAGTAGCAGTATGAAAATTTTCTGTTCCATAATTAACATTGGTCATTGACAAAACACCTACATGTATACACATATGTGACTCACAAATTCAGCTTATTCTTTTGTTACCTGCTTCCAGATGTAATTACTACAATCTTTCCTGCAGGGGCTCAAGGCTAAGACGCTGACTGGAAGGCAGGAGGTCAGCAGTTCGATTCCCAGCACCTGCCAACCTAGCAGTTCGAAAGCAAGAAATTGCAAGTAGATAAATAGGGACTACTTCAGTGGGAAGGTAAGCAGTGTTCTGTGCACTCCGGTGTCTAGTCATGCCTGCCACATGACCACGAAAACGTCTGCAGAAGCAGACAGCGCTGGCTCTTTGGCTTTGAAACAGAGATGAGCACTGAACCTTAGAGTCTGATACGACTGGTTTTCGAGCAGGGAAAACCTTTACCTTGCTGAACAGCTCTTCCACCGTGACAATGCTCATGTGAGTAGTCCATTCACCTGAACAGTTATTTGTACAGATAACAACTAACAAATGCTGTTTATACCCACTGGCAGTAGGATATGTTATTCAGTCCATTCATTTTGCTTGGGTTTTCCTAGCTTACTACTCAATTCAGGGAGCTAGTG
This sequence comes from Bradypodion pumilum, assembly GCA_035047305.1. Lineage (NCBI taxonomy): Eukaryota > Metazoa > Chordata > Lepidosauria > Squamata > Chamaeleonidae > Bradypodion > Bradypodion pumilum. The sequence goes on from JAWDJD010000001.1 coordinate 378,128,682, forward strand.
CCAATGGGCTTCTGCCCCCAGTAATCTATATCTATAAAACAGAGGTGTGGGTTTGTATGTGCTCTAAAGGAACCCACAACCCTGGACCAATCTCGCTGAAACTTGGCACATACATACTTTGGTCTTGCGAGATCAGCACTGTGGGGATCACAAAACCCATTTGGGGGTTTATGCCCCCCAACGTGGGATGCAAAGGGGGCACCCCCACCGACAGGAGAAAAAGCGACGAACCCACAGTACTGTGTGCATGCACCACAGCCTCCATTTTGGCCAGTGCCAGAGGGGGCGACTGTGAGCTCCATGGCTGAGGAGAGAATGAAGAGCTGGCAGGCCTGCTGTGATGCTGGGATGAGGTGGTGGTGGTGGTGGTGGACCAGAAAAGAAAGGCTCGGCGTGTGGGTCCTGGATGGCGAGGAAGAGGTGAGCCCTTTGGCGAAATGGGGAGGGAGGGAGGACAGTTAGAGGAACATTTAAGAATCTCTTCCTACGTACATTTAGGAATCTCTTCCTGCTGCTAAGAGATGTTACAGTAGAACTGTAGAACTCTGGGTGTCCGCTGCTCACCTCTCAGTCCTTGAAAATTTTGAAACCAAGATAGAATAGCTATTTCTCAGGGATGTTTTAACTGTGCATTGCCTGCTTCATCAGGCAACAGGAGTTGATTGGCCTTGGGTTCTTTTCCAGTTCTTCATTTCTCTTCTTCTGAATTGCCACAGTATATGTTTAAATGTACTATGGGTTGGGCCATTATAATTCCATTTTACAGTGCAGGCAATGATGGCAGAGGAAGTGATGATTAAAGCAGAACTACAAGGCAGGACATGCCGACAGAACTATATGTCCTTTAAAGGAAAACCAAAACCCGAGCAAGGCCAGGTAATCAGCTAGTAATTCATAAAGGTGACATTTCAGCCATTTCAGACTGTCATGGAACATTGCAATTCAAGGTGCTGGTAATGACCTTTAAAGCCCAACATGGTAATGGGCCAGGATACTTAAGAGACCACGTCACAGTGAGAACATCTGTCCATCCCACCAGAGTGGACCGGAGAGTCTCTCTTATTGTGCCACCAGAAAGAGGGCCTTCTTTGTGTCTGCTCCAGCCCTATGGAACCTCCTGCCAACAGTGTTACGACTCCAGACAGAGTTGCTGCCCTTCAGGAAAGAACTAAAGACCTGGCTGGCAAAGCAGGTGTGGGGCACAGGGGATGCGGTGACTCCCACCTGCTGGCTGATATAGTAATATCGCTCCCTCACTCTTTTTAGTTGTCGGGCTAATTTTTTATTGTATTTTTAATTGTTTTTTTTACTGGTTTTAGGTTTTTTTTATAGTTCTCTAGTGGGATTTATGTAGTTCATGATGTATTTGTTGTATGCCACCCAGAGTCACTTGCCGAGTGCATGGCAATACAAATGTGACTAATAAAGATAATAAATAAATAAATAAGAAAATCTATAGTTGTTGGTACTTCCTCTTCTATAAACTATGAAAAGTCTTCCTTCCGTTCTGTCTTTGCAGTCACTCTGTTTCCCCATACATGGCAAAGTAATGTCACTTAGAACACAGCACAATTCCTGAATTTCACATACATGCTCTCCTGAGGGTTGATTGTTTATTCTTCTCCTGATGCTCCTCTCTTTCTACCTAGACATAGTGAGGAGTCAATTCACTAAAACGGTTTGGACAGCCTCCATCTCACCTCATGATATGAACAAGAAAAGAAGCCAGGGGATCACAGTCACTTCCTAAGGCTGAATTCTCAGGAAATGACATCAGGCATATGAACTCCTCTGGGCTGTGGAAGATGGTGGAGGATAGGGGTGTCTGGGGTGCAGTGGTCCATGGGATCACAAAAGGTCAGGCTCAACTGTGCGACTGAACAACAAAAATATGAACTGCATTTGAGAAACCACATACTGTAACTGTTCTCTTTAGAAGATTATTCTGTCCCTAGAGCTCTGGGCTAGTTTTTGTTTTAAAAATTTACATTCTACAAATAACCACTTTAAAAAACCTTCAAGTGTCACTTTCGTAATGTTGCTCAAAGCACACACAGCCTTCCAGGTTTTGCAGGAACCCCAAAAGAGGGAATGATTCTAACTCCATCCTCTGTGACTGGATCTAGAGAACGCACAAAGAGGTGGCACTGTTAATGGCATGAAAATCGGCATATTCATTGGGAAAGAATTTTAAAAGTCTCTTTTTGCCTTCAAAATCTGAAACCAGAACTGCTAAAATGAATGAATGAAATATAAATACTGGATCTTCCACTTCCTTGGCAACTCTTACCATCACCTACAATGACTCAAGGAAGCTTGTGGCATATGTTCAGTGAAAACAAGGTACTTCCTATCTTGAGCAACATAACAAAAACTGGAACTTGCTCTCTTTCAGGTTATAAACCACAGTGGTTATGCCAAGAGTCAGATTCTGAAGAAAGCTTTTTCCACATGCCAACATACATTAGCAGGTAAGCTCATCTTAAGATCTAGTGATTGTGCATTGCATTTAGGAAGTAAAGCAGCCTTCAGATACACATATGATTCAAAGGATCTTCATTAAAATCTGTCAGAGCTATGTATATGAAATGGATTACAGTGTCACCACGGGATGTAATGATACTGCCAGGCTCGATAGATTCACATACCCAGTCAGCTGAGAATGCTGCAACTAATCTGTGTCTAATAAAAATTATTTCTAGTTTTTCCCCCTGGAGATTTTATTTAAGTGATAAAATTTGGGGAATGTGATTAAAATGATAAAGATCCCCTATTACCTTAACCTATCTCTGACATTCATTCTTGAAGCCTGTATGAAGGACAGGTAATCTATATATTTTGAAGCAGGGTATCATCCTACAATAAAGCTAAATTTCTACTGGAGCAGGAAGAGTAATGTACTCACATAGACATGTCTACAGGTACTTGGGATTAGTAAGGGATGGGAAAGCCAAACTCTACACATAAATTAATAAGCAGACCTTTCTTTGTCAGTCCTGAGTCTCCAGGGATACTGTCTACAAATGTACTTGGATTGCTTGGAGACTATTATCAGAAATCTACAGTATAAACAGTTTATTCTGCATGAAAAGGAAGAATAAAAGGAATAACAAATTAACTGGGTTTTCTTTGAAAACAAAAGACTTGGGCTTTAAAAAAAAATCTTGATAGAAAATAATAAAATACAGCTAAAGGTTATTTGTCATCAGAATGGGATGGAAGTGGAAAGAGCAACAGAAAACTAAAACAGAAATACAAAAGCCTTTGGATACATTTTTATCACCTACAGGAATAGCAGTCCTCAAAACGAAAAAAATAAAAATGAATAAAATAAATTTTAAAAAATTAAAAGTAATAGTAGAGTTCAGGTAGTTATCCTTGTCTTGCGGAGGATAATTTCTTACCCACAGGATAAAGTCAGCACGAAAGATGGAATTTAAAAGGAAGAAAATCCTACCTGAATTCCATTGCCCACTGAAAATACTATCACAAATATTGTGATTCGCAAAACCCCACAGCAGCATTACAAATTCCATCATAGTCAAAGATCTATAGTAAGTCTTGAAACAGCTTCTCTCTCTTTTTCCCCCAGCATGAACAGCAGATTGTAAGATGAAAACCCAGCACAAGTACATGGCTTTTCTTCAAAATCAGATGCACCCTGACCATATCTGAAATAATCATATGCCTCTTCCTAAAAAAATACAATAAAAAAATTGTATGGAGAACCTCCATACAATCAGCAAAAACAAGACCTGGAGCAGACTGTGGCTCAGATCACAACCTATTGATCGCAAAATTCAGGCTTAGACTAAAGAAAATAAGGAAAACACGGAGACCAGAAAGATATCACCTAGACAACATCCCTAAAGAATACACAGTGGAGGTGATGAACAGATTCAATGGCTTAGACTCAATAGATAGAGTGCCAGAAGAATTATGGACAGAGATGAGGGACATCATGCAGGAAGCAGCAAAGAAAACCATACCAAAAGAAAAGAAGAGTAAGAAAGCAAAGTGGTTGTCTGATGAGGCTCTTAAAATAGCAGAGGAAAGAAGGAACGCAAAAGTCAAAGGAGAAAGGAAAAACTACAATCATTTGAACACAGAATTTCAAAGAAAAGCAAGGAGAGATAAGGAAAACTACCTAAAAGAACAATGCAGAGAAATGGAGGAAAACAACAAAAGAGGCAGAACCAGAGATCTTTTCAAAAAAATCGGGGAAATTAAGGGAACATTTAAAGCAAAAATGACCATGATAAGGGACAAAGAAGGAAAGGAGCTAGCTGATGCAGAAGAGATTAAGAAAAGATGGAAAGAGTACACAGAGGAACTCTACAAAAAGGACCTCAACACTCCTGACAATCACAACGATGAAGAAGTAGAACTTGAGCCAGACATCCTGGAGAGCGAAGTCATAAAGGCCCTAAAGAGCACTGCAAACAACAAAGCTAGTGGAGATGATGGTATCCCAGTTGAATTTTTCAAAGCGCTAAAAGACGATGGCGTCAAATTACTGCATTCAATATGCCAGCAGATTTGGAAAACAAAACAATGGCCACAGGATTGGAAAAGATCAGTATACGTACCAATCCCAAAAAAGGGCAATGCCAAAGAATGTTCAAATTATCGAACAATCGCACTCATCCCACACGCCAGTAAAGTGATGCTCAAGATAATACAGGATAGACTTCAGCAGCATGTGGAAAGAGAATTACCAGAGGTGCAGGCAGGTTTCAGAAGAGGCAGGGGGACTAGAGACCACATCGCCAACATACGCTGGATCATGGAGAAAACAAAGGAATACCAGAAACAAGTATACTTTTGTTTTATTGACTACACTAAGGCATTTGACTGTGTGGACCACAACAAGATGTGGCAAGTAATTAAAGAGATGGGAATACCAGAGCACCTCATATGCCTCCTGAGAAATCTGTACATGAACCAAGAAGCAACAGTTAGGACAGAACATGGAGTGACAGAGTGGTTTGGAATAGGAAAAGGAGTAAGACAAGGCTGCATTTTGTCACCATGCTTATTCAACCTATACACAGAGCACATAATGCGCAGTGCAGGGATGGAGGAATCACAATATGGGATTAAAATCGCTGGGAGAAACATCAACAATCTGAGATATGCAGACGATACCACCCTAATGGCAGAAAGTGAGGAAGACCTAAAGAATCTCTTGATTGGGCTGAAGGAGGAGAGTGCAAAAGCTGGTTTGAGACTAAATATCAAGAAAACCAAGATAATGGCAACAGGCCCAATCAGCTCCTGGAAGATAGATGGAGAAGAAGTAGAAGCAGTGACAGATTTTACTTTCTTAGGATCCAAGATCACTGCAGATGGGGATTGCAGCCATGAAATAAAAAGGAGACTGATTCTTGGGAGACAAGCAATGAGAAACCTGGGGAACATAGTGAAAAGCAGAGACATCACACTGAAAACAAAAATTAGAATAGTCAAAGCAATGGTTTTCCCAGTAGTAATGTATGGATGTGAGAGCTGGACAATTAGGAAGGCTGAACGTAGAAGAATAGATGCCTTTGAAATGTGGTGTTGGAGGAGGGTTTTGAGAGTCCCCTGGACAGCGAGGAGAACAAATAGGTCAATCCTAGAAGAAATTAACCCGGATTGCTCACTGGAAGGTCAAATAGTAAAGATGAAGCTAAAATACTTTGGACATCAAATGAGAAGGGAGGATTCACTTGAGAAGGCACTGATGTTGGGAAAGGTGGAAGGCAAAAGAAGAAGGGGGAGGCCAAGGATGAGATGGCTAGATGGCATTGTGGACACAATGGGCACAGAGCTGGGAGGGCTGAGGGGGATGGTGGAGGACAGAGGCGCCTGGAGAGCAATGGTCCATGGGGTCGCAAAGGGTCGGAACCGACTGTGCGACTGAACAACAACAAAAAAAAAACGCTTTTGCTCTACCCTACAGTTATTTCAAATTTTAGACCAATCTCCAACCTTCCCTTTATGGGGAAGATGTTGGAAAGAGCAGTGGCGCGGCAGCTCCAGGGGGTTCTGAATGATACAGATTATCTGGACCCGTTTCAGTCAGGACTCAGGCCCGGTTATAGTACTGAGACTGCATTGGTTGAACTCATGGATGATCTCTGGCGAGAGCGAGACAGGGGTAACCTCAGGGCTCGGTCCTCTTGCCTCTATTATTTAATATCTACATGAAACCGCTGGGTGAGATCATTCGTTCCCATGGGTGAGATCATTGGTTCCCATGGCGTGAGGTACCATCAGTATGCTGATGATACCCAACTATACATCTCGGCCCATGGGGACCCAAGTAATGCAGTCAAAGTCCTAACCAGGTGCCTGGAGGCTGTGCTGGTCAGGATGGGGGACAACTGGCTTCAGCCGAATCCTGGCAAGACTGAGTGGCTGAGGGTTCGGTGCCTCGTGCTATCCCAGGAGCTGCCATCTTTGGCTCTGGATGGGGCATTGTTGTCCCAAACAGATCCGGTACACAATTCTTCTTGGACTTGCGGCTTCTGCTCAAGGAGCAGGTGGCAGCCGTGGCCAGGAGGGCCTTTGCACAACTTCATGTCATCTACCAATTGCGTCCGCTTCGGGACCGGGACTCCTTGCTCATGGTCACTCATGCTCTGGTCACCTCCAGATTGGATTATTGTAATGCACTCTACATCGGGCTGCCCTTGATGATCATTCGGAGGCTGCAACTAGTTCAAAATGCAGCTGCCAGAGTAGTGACGGGAGCTCCACTCCGGGTGCAATTCAAGGTGCTGGTTTTCACCTTTAAAGACCTTCATGGCAGCAGACGAGGATACTTAAGAGACTGCATCACCCCAAGAGTGTCAGCCCATCCTACTAGGGCAGACAAGAGGGGCTCAGTAGTGGTCCCATCAGCAAAAGAAGTACATCTAACTAGGACCAGGAGGAGAGCCTTCTCTGTGTCTGCCTCAGCCCTGTGGAACTTCTTACCCCCAGAGGTGCGTCTCCAGACGGACCTTCTCCCCTTCAGAAAAATGTTGAAGACCTGGCTTTGCCAGCAGGTGTGGGGCACTATGGGCTCCACTTCCCAACCCCACTGGCTGGTTTAACCTTTCTGGGGAATCTTTCCTTTTGTCTTGGTTTTAATGTGGAGGAGGGAGGGGGAGGGTAGTTTTTAGGATAAAATTAGTTTTAAGTGTTTTTATTCCTGTTTTTAGATGAAGGTTGTGTAATTGTTTTAATTGTAAATGTTTTGATTGTTTTTATATTGTATTTTTTACCTTGTTGTTGGCCGCCCTGAGTGCTGTTCTCACCAGGAGGGTAGGGTACAAATCTATACAATAAATAAATAAATTCCATAAGAGAAGCAGACTTCAGGCATGGAAAGAGATAAAATAAAGAAAGAGATTTTTACAGAACCCACACCTATACTGTAACTGGAGGCACAAACTGCCAGAAGAAAAGATATATTGCTTCTGCTCATATGAAGAACCATACATCACCAACGGAAAGAGCACATGGTAATTTATCCACTAGTTGCAAAATAGTCAAACAGGTGAACGATAATTGCATTTGAGAAAGAATTTGTATACTACTGATGTTGATCACAGGCATTGATCATGGATAGTTCCAGTGATGCACTGTAGAAATTTTTACTACCCACTCGGTGGGCATGACTATCTGTGGGTATGGCCTCAAACACCCCCCACCCCCCAAGAAAAAGAAAGAAAGAAACCTAGCTTGTTCTCTTTCTTCGCTTGTGGAGATGAGGAGGAGGACGGAGGAGTCCCAGAGCAGCGGCACTGCTGGGAGGTGAGCAGAGCGAGTTGGTGGGCTGGCGCTGGCTGGGCTCCCCTTCCCATTGCCGCTGGAAACGCATCCCTGCCGGCGGCACTGCTGGGAAGTGAACGGGCCTGCTTGGTGGGCTGGCGCTGGCTGGCCTCCCCCTCCCAGCGCTGCCGGAAACACGTCCCATTTGCCTCGCTCAGGGCCAAAGATGCAAGGGAAGTGCGGAGATGAAAGTGCGCCTTCGGCCCTGGGAGAGGCAAAAGGGACGCGTTTCCGGTGGTGCTGGGAGGGGGAGGCTGAGAGGTGGGTGTGGCCGGCCAAGTGGGCGTGGCCTGGAATTTTTACTACCGTTTCAGTAGAACTGGTCAGAACCAGCCATAGTACAACACTGGATAGTTCTCTTTTAAGGTAGAGGCAAAGGTTTCCCTTGCTCGAAAGCCAGTCATATCCGACTCTAGGGTTCAGTGCTCATCTCTGTTTCAAAGCCGAAGAGCCACCGTTGTCTGCTTCTGCAGATGTTTCTGTGGTCATGTGGCAGGCATGACTAGACATCGGAGTGCACGGAACGCTGTTACCTTCCCACCAAAGTGGTCCCTATTTATCTACTTGCAATTTCTTGCTTTCGCTAACACTAGTGGTATCAGTTTAGTGATCATGTTACAGCAGTACCATCAATTAGATAGTATGGGAATATTTTTGGCCATGAGAACATTTAGTGACAAATTATGCTGCAGCTAGGAAATACTGTACTACTATATACCCCCAAATGTGGTGGGAAGGAAGGGACTCTGCTTTAAAGCAAAAAGGTTATGTTTGAAGCTATGCCTTAAAAGCATGACAGTTCAGACCACTGATCAACCCTCCCTCATTATCCAAGATAAGAGGATATGGATAATTTTCTTGTATGTCAACTTCCATTGCTAGTAAACAATGTACAGTAAAACCTCGCATAAAGAGCACCTCGCTTAGAGACTAACTTGCTTAAAGAGCAGAATTTTCTCTGAATGGTCGTCTCGCTTAACAACTAAAACCAGCCAAACACTCGCTTAACAACTAAATCAGGGTTCGCAATCCCCCCCCCAGAAGTCACAATTGGTCACTTACAATGGTGTTTTGTTTAAAGAGCAAACTCGCTTAAAGAGCAATCCCGTGGAACGCATTATGCTCTTTAAGCGAGGTACCACTGTATCATAATCCTACTAGGTGTTAAATAGTTGTCTGGAAAAGCTGAAATGAAACAGTGGGTTTGATGGTGTCAGCATCTGCAAATAACAAATTCACAGCACGGTCCTATTTACAGTTACGCCATTGTTATTAGTCTAATCCAATTAATCCGTATTTGGAAATCTTGTTGGATTTAATGAGTTTTGTCCTAGGTAAGCAGAAGCCTCTCTCCCTCTCCCTCTCTCTTTTATGAATTAAAGAGTAGAGCTCAGCACTTGTGTTTTCCTGGGGTGGACACCATGATGCAAGTTAGGTGCATCTGCGTGCATTTATTTTGAGTATATGGGGTATCTGTGACCTACATTTCTGTGCATTTTCAGATCAGTAGTCAACCATAACCTTTTGCTTTTAACTGAAAGTGGTTTCTTTGTGAATTTCTCTGCTTTTTGACACTAGGAACACATTGACATTGACTCGGGTGAAAAGCAAATCAATTTTTATTTAACAAGTTTTTTTTTTAAAAAAAAGCCAGGGTATAAATTTATCACACATGCAGACTTTGCCATTTAAACCTTTCTCTCCAATGTACTAGAACATGTTACTCACAGGTCCCCATATTTATGGTGGTGTGTTGCTCATGCTCTTTATTTTCTGGGAAATAAATTCTAGGATCAGTTGCGTTCCACAAAAAAGCTAGTAGCACCCATGGGACATGTGTGTAGGCAATCACAATTGTCATCTCATAATTGCCACTCTTGGATGCAATGCATATGTAGAAACTCCAGAGTTTTGGAAGGTGTCAGGAGGTCTGAGATAAAACAAGCATTGCCACTGGAAAAGTCTTAATACACAGGACAACACCAAAAATGGTGTGTGTGGGGGAGAGACCCATCATCTCCAGGTTTTTATTTCCACTGGAAAGATAACATGAAAACACTGGCAAGAGCCACACTATACATATGGCTGTTTAAAGTATTCCTTAACAACCTTGGCAATAGTTTTATAAATACTGTCAAAAATGGCTTTGTATAGGACAGTGGTGGCATACCTATGGCACACATGCCAGAGGAGGCACTCAGAGCCCTCTCTGTGGGCACATGCGTTGTCACCCCAGGACAGAGTTCTCCCCACCCCTCTGCCCAGCAGCCCAATGAGAGTGCTTCCTCCCTCCCCAGCACAGAGTTGGCCCCGCCTCTCTGCTCAGCAGCCAAATGAGAGCGCTTCCTCCCTCCTCAGCACATTCACCCTGCCCCTCTGTCCAGCAGCCCAATGGGAGTGCTTCCTCCCTCTCCGCACCACAGAGTTCACCCCATTCCTGGGCCCAGCAGCCCAATGGAAGTGCTTCCTCCCTCCCCACGGCACTTGGTCTCTAAAAGGTTCGCCATCACTGGTATATTCAAGTCTGGCCAGGTTATCCTGCTATGGTAATAGAGTAGAACAGGGAGTCTCAACCTGCAGCCTGTGGGCCGGATGCAGCCTGCAGCGCCATTTCATGTGCCTCCCCCCGCCCCACACACACACACACACACTGCCTCCACCACACCAGGAAGTGCCATGTGGTGGAGGAAGGGCAAAATGGCCATCCGACCCCTGAAGCTGTCTGAGGGAGTGTGACCTGGCTCTCGGCTTTAAAAGGTTGAGAACTCCTGGAGTAGACCATACTGCCAGTGACTCAATGCCAAGCATCAGGCAGCGGTTAACTAAACTGACAAGCCTGAGGACTACCGGTTTTGGCAAAGTCCACAGGAAAGAGTGATGGTCCCCAAGTGGATTAAATCCCACTTGAATCCATTTTGATGGAGAGCAACAGCTTCATCAATACTGGGGCTGATAAGGACTTTGTGTGCCAAAAGGGCTCAGGACCAGAAGGTGACTCATGGACTTTGCTATTTGCTGCGATGTAGAAGGCAAATGGAAGGCCACTGCATTATATTGTTCCCAGGACAATCTTCATGGCTAATTGCCATGAGGATAGCCACTATTCAGAATTGGATATGGTACTTGAAGAAGAAGAAAACCTCTAAGGACAGTTTAAAATGCATATAGAGGTTTTCTTCCATGTCATGGATATAACTAGAAATAAAGTGCTTCCCTGTGTTTTGTCATATCACTGAACGCAGCTGGGCTTCTGATACCTTGAGGCCATTTTCCACCCAGGCACCTGATTATCTCACATTGGGTAGGTGGTTTTGCTAACCTCTTTCAGAGGCAAGTCTTGCAAAGTTCCTCGGATCTCCCAGCTAGTTCAGCCACCGGACATGCGGGGATGGGAGATCCCTGGTTACCCAGACTGACATTAAGTGCACATCCTGGATGTTGATGCTGCCCTAGGATAGGTGAGTGAACTGTCTGAAGGTTATCTTTCACCCTTTAAAGCGGGTGTCCTCAACCTTTTAAACCATGGGCCAGTTCATGCCCTCTCAGACTGTTGAGGGCCCTGTGCTGGCCTACCCCAGTGGGCATGGTCGCTGCACAGCAGTGCTACACAAAGAGTCTATTCAAGGAGAGTCCAGATAGCAAAGCCCAAAGAGCATGCCGAGGTCTAGTTACTGGTAGTTCAAGCGAGTGTCTAGTCCAAAGGATGTCCAGGGGTATCATCAGGGTTGGCAGAGAAGTCAGGGTCATGGCAAGCAGGTCGGGTCTAGGCAAGCAATCTCAAGAGGTATCCAAAGTCAAGCAGGGCATCAGTCTTTGCACAGAAGAACTGTACTGATGCTTGAATCCTGGAACAAGCTTGCTTAAGAGCCTCCCAGTTCATGGGTTCTAGCTTGCTTGCATCTCAGCTGCAGCTCCTTTATGCACCTTTCCCTGGCTAAGGGCAGATCACTGTCAGAGTCAGACTTCTGGTCTGACAGGTCATCTGCCTGGGGAAACTGAGTTGGGCCAGAAGCAAGCTGAGATTCCTGGTTCAGGACATTCTCAGGTTCAGGTGCAGGCAGAACAGGGCTGGGCATAGGAAGTGCCTCCTGATCCAGGTCATCTTCAGAGTCTGATGTGGACTGGATCACAAAAGGGCCAGACTGGTGGTCCCACTGCTGGGGGGTAGGGGTAGGGGCTTGGGGTGGTCCACCCCAAGCCCCCACCACCCTCCCCTCACCATTTCTGCTGCTGGCAGGACCACCCCAAGCCACCCACCACTCCCCCTGCCACCAGCAGGACTGCCCTGAGCCACCCATCACTTCACCCCCACATGGCTTCCCTGCTTACCAGCCTGGAGGAGCTGCATGACGTGGGTGAAGGAGAGGTCCAGGCTGTCTGTCTTGCCTGCGCTTGGCCAGAGAGGCCCCTGGGGAAAACGCAGGCATCCACAGGCATCTGCAGCTTCCACCACTGCCACCTCAATCCTTGTCTCCTCCACTTGGCTTGGTGTGTCCATAATGGAGCATTGTTAGGGGCATGCCAAACCAAGCAGAGGGGACAAGGGTTGAGGCGGAGGCAACAGAAGGAGCAACTGGAGCAAGGGTGTTATCAAGATGATTTGTTGCTGTGGGCCAGATCCGGCCTGCTGGCTGCAGGTTGAGGATCCCTGCTTTAAGGTATTTGATTCTGCGAGTCCTGATTTCATCCCAAAAATATACCCTGCACTTGAATATACTTGACAGCATAGAGATGAATAAAAATGATAGTGTTCTGCCATGGATTTTTAGTCTTTTTAGCCCTGGTTGGTCAGCCAACTACCTTTCCATACTGTGATGTTTCTATGAAAGAAAACCATTTATTCCCAATGTTGCATGATTCATTTATTCACAGGACACTGCAGTACATCAATTTTATTAGCTTAAGGAGTGCCCATTACTGCATTCCTGTGACAGAGAGTGAGGAATACAATTGTGTAAGAAAAGCATTGAGGACAGCCAACCAAATATTTATAGAGTATTATTTCTTTGGCTTAGCTAGTTCACTGTGCGATCCAATAAAAACAATTCATAGATCAACACTCTTAACACTGCATGGTTCCAACCTATATTAACACTAATTTAGAGTGGCTCTGCCAGAATGCTTCTCCTCGGATAGGTTGAACAAAGTATTTTATGACCATTAATTAATTCAATTAGAGAGATAGTTCAAGTTCTGTCTGTTCTACATGTTCATTCCTCCACAGGCCTTTTCCTAGTGGCACTGATCATACCAGTACAAATACTGTACTGCCACTGCATATAGGCTTCGATTCTAATTAATAAATTGCTTGTATGGAAGGGGAAAGTGTTTAACAAATGATCCAAATTGTTAATTAAATTGGCTAATATGCATTTGTGTGTCTGCACATCTGCATGACTGTTACATACACAAACATGTGCAAGGAGACTTTAAGGAAACTAAATAATTATGAACATCAATGTCTTGCTTTAAACCAATTCTCTGTTCTGCTTAGTTAACTTCAAATGAATAAGACTTCTGGCCTTTTAAGAAATGTTTTATTAGGTAAACGTGACAGCTTTCCTAAGAAAGGTTTTGCAAGAGAAAGGGAGCAGATATATTTTCCTTTCAAGGCTACTGCTTTTGCCACTGGCATCTCGTTTTTAGACTTGAAAAATGGCACCTGCCAGAGCACAACAGAGAAGCAAGTCAGATTAGCTGTTTTCATTAAGACAATGACATACACCAGTGTTTTCCAACCTTTGATTGTTGGACTTCAACTCCCAGAAGCCTAAGTCAATTCCCCAAAGCACTAATCAGCCAATGTTCTGACTTAGGCTTCTGGGAATTGAAGAACCCCTGTAGGGCATGTGCCTCACATTGGGAACCACTGACCTAGACCCTCCAGTAGCATATGGGGCCACACTATGCCCAGTGCTATATGAACACTAAGTGAAATCTTACTTTCTGTTTCTAAGGAGTTTACAACCCTCCCTCCAAAAACACAAGAGAAAAACTGCCTAAAAGTTACTATCCCCATGTAAACTGGCATTTCCATTGAGATTGTTACATACTGTATATGCATACGTACCATCCATAGCATGCCACTGAAGTAATGTCATCATGCCAAGAAGCTTCTACACCCTGTCAGTAAATGGCACAGCTATGGATAGTGGATAAGGAACTTAACATGTGATGAATCCAAATCACATAGTGAGTTAAACTAAAAATATGATGGAAACTAAAGACAGCAGTCTCATGTGTGCAACATTTAGGCAAACTAACAGCCAACACTCTAGGCATGTTGTTGTTCAGTCGCATAGTCGAGTCCGACCCTTTGCAACCCCATGGACTATTGCACGCCAGGCACCCCTATCCTCCACCATCCTCCTCAACCCACCCAGTTCTGTGCCCATTGAGTCAACAATACCATCTAGCCATCTCATTCTCTGCCACCTCTTTTTTCTTTTGACCTCGACCTTTCCCAACATCAAGGCTTTCTCAAGTGAATCCTATCTTCTCATTTGATGTCCATAGTACTTTAGCTTCATCTTCATATTTGACCTTCCAAGGAGAAGTTGGGGTTGATTTCTTTTAAGATCGATGTATTTGTTCTCCTTGCTCTCCAGGGTACTCTCAAAATTCTCCTCCAACACCACATTTTAAAGGCATCTATTCTTTGGCGCTCAGCTTTCTTTATGGTCCAGCTCTCACAACCATACATTACTACTGGGAATACCATTGCTTTGACTATGCAGACTTTTGTTTGCAAAGTGATTCTCTACTTTTAACTATGTTCCCCAGGTTTCTCATAGCTTGTCTCCCAAGAATCAGTCGCCTTTTTATTCCATGGCTGCAATCACCATCTGTAGTGATCTTGGACCCTAAGAAAGTAAAGTCTGTCACTGCTTCTACTTCTTCCCTATTTATTTTCTAGGAAGTGATAGGGCTTGTTGCCATGATCTTGGTTTTCTTGATGTTGAGTGAGTCTCAAGCCAGCTTTTGCACTCTCATCTTTCAGCCAAGGCAAGAGCTTCTTTAAGTCTTCTTCACTTTCTGCCATTAGGGTGGTAGCATCTGCATATCTTAAATTGTTGATGTTTCTCCCAGCAATTTTAATTCCAACTTGTGATTCATCCAGCTCTGCATTTCGCATTATGTGCTCTGTATATAAGTTAAATAAGCAAGGTGACAAAATGCAGCCTTGTCTTACTCCTTTTCCTATTCCAAACCACTCTGTCATTCCATATCCTGTCCTAACTGTTTCTTCTTGACTCATGTACAGATTTCTCATGAGACATATATGGTATTCTGGTATTCCCTTCTCTTTAATTACTCTAGGCATAGGCCTTTGCATTCTTCAAATCACCCAAGTTTGATATGAAATATTGACCTTCTGCACTTTTAGCAAAATGTTCTTGCTGCTGAACTATTCTATCATTTTAATGACATCACATTTTGTTGGGCTGGTGAGAATCTTCCTCAGGAACATGGATTGCAACCTTACAGTCCACACAACTACCCACATCTGAAGGCTGTTTCACAGATTGAGTGATGAATGCATTTGGCATTTCTGCAAGTTATAGTAGGAATCAGGAAAATTATTATTATTGTTATTATTGTTATTATTATTATTATTATTATTATTATTATTATTATTATTATTATTATTATTATTATTATTATTATTATTATTATTATTATTATTATTATTATTATTATTATTGGTTAGTTTTCAAATTTCTCTGTAATGTTTTATACAGCTGTCACTCACCAATAATGAAAGTTTTTTTAAAAAATACCAGAGTTCTGTGGTACAGTAGTGCTTAGAGGCAGAAAGCCCAGGTTTAGGCTAGTTGTCTCTGAGGTCTAGCTAGAAGATCTTAACAAGGCTGAAAAAGATCTCTCCCTATTATTTTGGATAGTCAATGGCAAGCAGAGAGCATTGAAATGTTACTTTAAGGCTATTCCTTGTCATGCTGGTGGTAGCTGAGGGGGTCCTGGTGGTCTGGCAATCGTAATCCAAAAATGGAACATCTTCAAGCTCTTCCTCTGATGAAGTCAGTTTCTTAAGTATCCATAAATGAAGTGAACGGATGACATAATAATAGATGCCCAAACAGGTTTTAAAAAAACTAAACCCAAACAGGTATCTAAGCAATCAAAATGAATGATCAGGAGAAAAATGGACAAACTGCATGTAGACTACATCTATCCCGCTGCCTTTAATGCTTACATGACTCAGGCCCCAGCTGAAAGTCTCCTGTCCTATTTCCTTCTTTCTTACCACACACTGAATGCCTTTGGTCTGTCCTTTTTGCCTTTGGTTCAGTAATAATCTGGATACAATAGCCTGTACAGAATAAACTTTCTACTGCGACACTGCAGATACCAGAAGACAACATGAAAATGATGCTTCAGAGTGACCTTGCTTGGACTTCAAGTGGCCACTAAGGCAGTGCATAATGCATGCTTTGTCAGGATTTTCTCCTCCTCTAGCAGCTAAACTCCCAAGTACAAAAAACAGAAGTTTCCTCTTCTTCTCATCTTGGCTGTTCTTTCCTTTCTTTCTGCATGTGACTTTGCTTTTCAAAAAGCTTCAGCAACAACAGCCATTACCTCAAAGTGACTCTCTGTCCCTAATAAGGGATTTTTAATGCCCTCTAAATAACTGTTGATTAACATTAATGGAAACAGAAAGTGGTAAATTCAGAACCGATAAAATAAAATACTTCTTCACACAACATATAATTAGTTTTCAGAATTGATTGCTTCATCACTGAAACCAAAGATTAACAGGATTAAATAAAGACATTCTCTTCCACAGAGTGTGTCTAACTGTAAAAGTAAATTCCATAGTCCCACAAAAACACCACGAGCTGGCATATAAAACAAGAATTTATTTATGCAGAGCAGTTACTCTTGGTGACAGTTAACCATGAACAATTCATCTAAGCCAGGGGGTTAATAATCAGAATTTTAATTTTTTACTGTTCACAGGCATAAGACTGAACAGGCTTACCTTGAATATGAGATTCCCTCCTCACTGAAAGTAGGACTGTTTGTTATTGCTTGTCTGACAAATTGCCTCATGCTAAACATGGAGCAAACTCTGAAAAATACTGTGCAACATAGGAAAATTACATCAGTAATTTCAAAAAGGATTCAGAGAAAACATTTTATTGTGGACTGATTAAGCCAGGAGTGCCCAAACGTTTTGGGCCATGGGCGAGTCACATGGTTCAGGGGGCCGATCACTATGGCCCAGGGGCTGGATCCAACCCCCGATGCCAATTCATCTGGCCCCCGAAGCCCTCATCACTCCCGAAATTGGAAGTAAAACGTGTCCATACGAGTGAATTTTACTTCCGCTTCCAGGAGTGATTTGGGCTTTGTGGGCCAGATGAATTGGCATCGGGCACGGATCCAGCCCCCGGGCCATAGTTTGGGCACACTGGGTTAAGCTATTCAGTAGTTCATTGGTGAATATGTTCTTGTGCTTTCCATCAACAGCTTATTGTAGAACATGAAAACTCCTGGAGAGAAAGGATGGCACTGGCAAAACCACTCCTTAAATATCTCAAAGCCTTATGTGGGTTTACTGTAAGCCAGTTCTGACTTGGCATCATAGAAATACAGAAAAGGTTACCCTGGAGAAAGAATCCGTGGAAAGTAGAAAATGAAGATGCAAGCCCACTGACAGAGAATCAGCTACATGTTTTATGGGGGGGGGGACGACGGGACTCTGGTAAAGGTAAAGGTAAAGGCCTCCATTGCTAAAAATCCATTTGTGCCTGACTCTAGGGAGCAGACAGTGCTCATCTCCAGCGTTGAGCCGCTCCCGGTACCCACAGGTGCCCGGGCACCGGTAGCGGAAATTTCCCCAAGCCATGCCGACTTGGCCAGCCACGCCCACCTCCCTACCCCAGACCATGGTGTAGGGAGGCCAAGTGGTCTTAGCCCACAGAGCTAGCCACACCCATAGCATTAGCCACGCCCATGGCGGGGGTAGTAATTTTTTTGCAGAGCATCACTGCTCATCTCCATTTACATCCAAAGAGCCAGCACTCTCCGTGTCTGCAGACGTTTCCATGGTCATGTGGCAGGCATGACTATATGCTGAACCACATGGAAGGCTGTTACCTTTCCTATCAAAGCAGTACCTATTTATCTACTTGTAGTTTCTTGCTTTCGAACTGCAAAAGCAAAAATTGTCCACTTTTTTTGAAGTTCCAGCATCTAGAAGATATATACTTAATTTCATTTATTTGTTTATTATTTATTATTGTTTATTTGTTTCTGCTGTGGTATGTGTTTATGTTGATCAGGATCCTATTGATTATTCTCACCAATATAATATGGTCAGTGTAAATCACAGTGAAAGGTTGCTGCAAGTTAAGTCAGTGTAGGCATTTGCTGTTGTGTATTGAGTTACATGATTCAGCATGCAACATAGAGTGCCTACACTGACATATTAACTTGCAAAAAATTGACACTGAGATTTGAGCCAATTACACTACAATGGCATAAAAATGTAATAGGATTCTGGCACTAAGTGCTATGGGGCAGTATAAACGTGTAATTATTAATTGCTATTATTATATGTAATTCAGAGAACTTTAGCACAACGTGACTTAACTAAATAAACTATCTAGACATCATCATACCCTGGTCTCAGTCTGCATTTAGGAGAGAAGAGACTCCAGAAGAGAAGCTGGCTCTGTGACAACAGTACACCTGAGTGAACACTCACAATCATGAACACAAATTTACTTCTTTGCTCAGTTCATTAGCATGCACTAGAAAATTGGCAAAAATCCAATCTGACTGTGAGTACGTGGCAAAATGATTAATGCGCACTAATAGGCAGCCAACCTATACTAAATGATCAGTTACCCTCCGTTCTATACACATGCAAACAAGTTGTAAGTAAACTAAGGGTAGCTACTAAGACTCATAGCACTGCATGCTCAATTTGCTCATGTTTCCTAATGGATTTTGGAGTCTGACGCAATGGAACTGGTACATACTCAGTGGCTTAATGCATGTAAATATAAATGTTTACTTGAATAAAAGAGGTGAGCTTAAACACCACACCCAAGCCCAACCAATGCCAACCCCACACTGACACTGCAAAGAACTGAAGAACCTTTCCACACATCTACCAATATGCTCCACGCAGGACCAGCAGAGGTGCTCCGCGTCTGCCCTGTACATTCCCAGGGCCCTCTGACATATCACAGGAAAAGAATTTCATAACACCATTTCAGGTTTAGAGATGATTCTCCAGAAGGCTTAAACAACAGCTGTTGGAAACATTATAAATGGCAAAAATGGGTGTACTGTACTTTAAATGCATTGCGGGGTTTTTTATACTCCACAACATACATAACATACATAGCAAAGCTTTAAACAACCACTTCCTCTTAGGTCTGAAACACATGGATGGAAATGTGCCTTCTTGTCCTTCTCAAACGGTGCCTCTGGATGGCAGCCAAACTGCCAATCCAAGAATTCTTCCTCTCAGGTCTCTCTCTCTCACACACACACACATACTACTTCCTTGGCGAGATCCTAAAAACACTGTCACCCTAACTGACAATATTTGGGCTGCACAGACAGCCCTGGCACTCACAAAAAAAACTATTCCCAAGTGATGACCTTGGTTTCATATAATAAATATGAAAGCTATTAGTGGACACAGAAGACTCAAGGTTTAGTTTCAGCTCAACTCTAATGCATGCTAAGTTCTACCAATCACCAAGCCCAATCCACTTCTGATTCACCAGCTCCTAATTTGACATGGGCTGGATAGTGAGCAGCAATGCACAATATGGAACTAGCATAGCAGGTGCTGTTTCAAGCCACCTTTCATGTGGTACATTGGGGGTTCCCAACCTTTTTATGCCGCAGGCCTGACCACACCCTCTGAACAGCTGAGTGGTACTGACCACGCCCCCTGGAAGGAGAAGCGGGCACATTTGCAACAGCCGTAAATGCACCCACCTCTGCATTTACAACAGCCGCGGACACGTTTACGCATACATGGGCATGTTTTACAACTGATGTAAACATGTCCGTGTCCACTTCCAGGTGTGGGTGCGGTGGTGACAGGCTGGATGAAATGGTGCCGTGGGCTGTGTCCGGCCCATGGGGCATAGGTTGGGAACCCCTGTGTTACATATATGGAATACTCCCAATTCTACACATGCTTATACACAAGTGAGTCCTACACTCTTCAGTCAGGGTTCACACAAGCAATTGTGCAAATAGTCACAGCCTGAATCATAATAAACTGTTTAAACTCAGAATAGCCACATAACTGCTACTTGCAATACAAAATAGTTTTAATATTGGACTCCACTCTTACAATATCACCTAAGTTTTGGTGTTTTTGTTGTTGCTGTTCAGTTACACAGTCGTGTCCAACCTTTTGCGACCCAAAGAACCACTGCATGCCAGGCTCTTCTGTCATCCGCCATCCTCTGTAGTCCACCCATTTAAACTGCTGAGAGCCACCTCTGTTCAAACAGAGGAAGCAGTTTGAAGCTTCCAGAAGCAGGGGGGCAGAGCCACACCAGGCCCTTCCCTGAACTGTGACTCATAGGGGCGGAGCCACACTAGCCTTTAAAAGCTCTGAGCTCTTTCAGAGTCAGCCATTTTGACTCTGCATGTGCTCTTAAGCAGAGCTGCTGCTGAGGAGAGCCAAACAAAGGAAGTGAGCACTGGTAAGTTTTGCAGTTGGAGTAGTACAAACTAGGAACATAAGAAGAATATAGTCTTACTAGGTAGAAAGGTAGTAAACGTGTACATTTTTGAGGCCCAGAATACTGCACTTGTTAAAATGGATTCTGAGGGAACAGCTGTAGTTACCTGCAATTCTTGTGCCATGTTTGTGTTCTTGCCAAAGCACATGGAGAACTACACTTGCAGCAAGTGCAAGCTGGTCGCACTACTAGAGGAGAAGGTCCAGCAGCTAGAGGCCCGCATATCTAACCACCAACAAATTAAGGAGCTTGAGCTGTTCTTGGACAGAGCGGAGCAGACTATGCTGGACAAAGAAGAGACAGGGCACAGTTCTGAGGGACAAGGCCCTTCACTAACTCAGGAGGGAGATGGTTGGAGGAATGTGACTCAAAGGAGGAGAAGAGTAGGGGATCACTCTGAGAGTCTGAAATTACAGAATAAATTTGAGGCTCTTTCCCTTATCACACCTGACGAGGAACACACAGAGGAACAGCTGGTTCCACCTGATGATCTCTCCTTCATCACACTTGATGAGATCCAGGAAGATGAACATCAGGAACAAACTGAGGTTCTCTCCCTTAATATGGTTGATGAGGTGCATGTAGATGAACAGATTGCAGGAGAGAGGCTCCTTGTACTAGGCGATTCAATAATTAGAAATACAGAGAAATGGATTTGTGATGCACATGATAACCGTATGGTGACTTGCCTGCCAGGTGCAAAAGTTGCAGACATCACAAGAAATCTAGATAGATTGTTAGAGAGAACTGGGAACGAGCATGTTGTCATGGTACACGTTGGTACTAATGATGTTGGGAAGGCCAAGCGGTCTGTCCTGGAAGCCAAATTTAGATTGTTAGGAAGAAGATTGAAGTCCCGGACTTCCAAGGTAGCATTTTCAGAAGTGCTGCCTGTCCCTCGCGCAGGACCTACCAGGCAGGCAGAGCTCAGAAGCCTCAATGCGTGGATGAGGCAGTGGTGTCGAGAGGAGGGCTTCAGATTTGTCAGGAACTGGAGAACATTTTGGGACAAGCCAAATCTGTTCAGGAGGGATGGGTTGCATTTAAACCATGATGGGACCAGATTGCTGGCACTCAACATCAAAAAGGCTGCAGAGCAGCTTTTAAACTGATAACTGGGGGAAAGCCGACAGGAGCTGGGCAGCATCCGGTTCGGGAAAGTGTGTACTTGAGTAGTGAGGAGGATGCAAAAATTACTGAGCAGAGCAAGGAGCTAGTCACTAGCATTCTAGCAGAAGGATGCAAGAGGCAGTCTAACAATGCAACTGGACACAAAAGACTGTGTCAGAAATGCATATATAAATGCTTGTATACAAATGCCAGAAGCCTCCGGAACAAAATAGGGGAGCTAGAATACTTAGCAATAGATAAGAATATTGATATTATTGGTATCACTGAAACCTGGTGGACGGATGATAACCAATGGGATACAGTTATCCCAGGCTACAAACTGTACAGGAAGGATAGGAAGGGGCAAACAGGAGGTGGTGTAGCCTTGTATGTCAAGGAAGTGATAAAATCTTATGAATTGGAATATCTAGGTGATTTAGAGTCACCATTAGAAGCTCTGTGGGTAAGAGTACCAGGCCACAAGGATGGTCTAACAGTAGGCATATACTATCGGCCTCCGACCCAAACTCTTGAGGGAGACTGGCAGTTGGAGAATGTTGTAAAGGAGGCATCCAGGAAGGGAAGCCTGGTTATAATGGGGGACTTCAATTACCCTCACATAGACTGGGTGAACTGTTGTTCAGCACATGATAAAGAGATAAAGTTCCTAGATATGCTCAATGATTGTTCCCTGGGACAGATGGTTGAAGACCCAACTAGAGGTACAAGAATCCTTTACTTGATCCTGAGTAATACTCAGGATCTGGTGCAAGATGTTAATGTGACTGATCCAATAGGGAACAGTGACCACAACTCAATTATGTTTAACTTGAACATAGACCGCAAGTCACTGATAAAATCTAACACAGAGACCTTAAATTTTCAAAAAGGAAATTTCCCAAAGTTGAGGAAACTAGTAAAAAAGAAGCTGAAAGGGAAAATTGAGAGAGTCCAAACACTCCAAGAGGCATGGAGGCTGTTTACAAAAACAATAACAGAGGCCCAATTGGAATGCATACCCAAAAGGAAAAAGGGCACTGCCAGGTCCAAGAGGACTCCAATGTGGCTTACAGGAGCTGTTCGGAAAGTGATCAAGAGCAAGAAAAGCTCATTTAGAAGATGGAAGGCTTGTCCAAATGAGGACAGCAGGCAGAAACATAAATTCTGGCAGAACAAATGCAAGGCAACAATCAGGAAAGCAAAGCAAGACTTTGAGGAGCGTATAGCTAAAAATACTCAGAGGAATAACAAAGACTTCTTTAAGTACATTAGAAGTAAGAACCCAACTAGGAAGGCCATTGGACCATTAGATGACAATGGAAGGCAAGGGGTTATTAAAGAGGAAACAGAGATTGCAGAGAGACTCAATGAATTCTTTGCTTCAGTATTCACTGAAGAAGATAGAGACCACATGCCCAAAACAGAACCTATCTTCGTAGGGAGGGAAACCGAAGAATTAAGCAAGATAGAAATAACCAGGGAGGAGGTCCTTGCATGTCTTGTTAAACTAAACACTAACAAATCACCAGGACCAGATGGCATCCATCCACGAGTTCTCAGGGAACTTAAAGATGAAATTGCTGATCTCCTAGCCAAAATATATAATATTTCCCTCAAATCAGGCTTTGTGCCTGATGACTGGAAGGTAGCGAATGTAACACCAATTTTCAAAAAAGGATCCAGGGGTGATCCAGGAAATTACCGGCCTGTCAGTTTGACATGTGTCCCAGGTAAAGTGATGGAAACCATCCTAAAAGATAGAATTAATAGGTACATAGAAGAGGAGGCGCTGCTAAAGGAGAGCCAACATGGCTTTTGCAAGGGCAAATCATGCCTCACTAATCTGTTGGAATTTTTTGAGAGTGTCAACAAGCATGTGGATAAGGGGGATCCAGTTGACATTGTTTATCTGGACTTTCAGAAGGCTTTTGACAAGGTCCCACACCAAAGGCTCTTGAATAAACTTACCAGTCATGGAATAAAGGGACAGGTCTTGTCCTGGATCAGCAACTGGCTAAGGGACAGGAAACAGAGGGTAGCACTAAATGGACACTTCTCCAAGTGGAGGGAAGTAAAGAGTGGGGTCCCCCAAGGTTCAGTACTGGGACCCCTGCTTTTCAACCTCTTCATAAATGATCTAGAGGTAGGAGTAAAAAGCAAGGTAGCCAAATTTGCTGACGATACTAAATTATACAGGGTAGTGAAAACTGTGAGAGATTGTGAAGAGCTCCAGAGGGATCTCTTGACACTGGGGGAGTGGGCAAAACAGTGGCAAATGAGCTTCAACATCAGTAAGTGCAGAGTGATGCATGTTGGGGCAAAAAACCCCAATTACATTTATAAACTGATGGGGTCTGAACTCTCTGCGACAAACCAGGAAAGGGACCTTGGTGTCCTGGTGGACAGCTCAATGAAGGTGTCAACCCAGTGTGCCTCAGCAGTGAAAAAAGCAAACTCAATGTTAGGGATCATTAGGAAGGGTATAGAAAATAAGTCAGCAAGTGTCATTTTGCCTCTTTATAAATCTATGGTGAGGCCCCATCTGGAATACTGTGTACAGTTCTGGTCGCCATACCTCCAGAAGGATATTATGGAGTTGGAGAAAGTACAGAGGAGGGCAACCAGAATGATTAGGGGACTGGAACACCTTCCTTACCATCTGAGGCTGCAACGGTTGGGCCTTTTCACTCTTGAACGACGGCGTCTAAGAGGTGACCTGATTGAAGTTTATAAAATCATGCACGGTGTGGACAAAGTGGATAAGGAAAAACTGTTTTCCCTATCGCACAACACTAGAACTAGGGGACACTCCATGAAACTTTTGGGTACTAGTTCTCAAACAAATAAGAGAAAGTACTTTTTCACCCAGAGGATTACTGGTCTATGGAACTCCCTGCCAGAAGAAGTGGTGACAGCTGTCAGTCTTGACAGCTTTAAGAAAGGATTAGACAAGTTCATGGAGGACAAGGCTATCAATGGCTATAATTATGGCTACCTAAGGACAACCTCCGGGTTGGAGAGATAGGCAGGATATCTCTCAATGCCATTTCCAGGGAATCCTAAGCAGGTGAAGGCATCTCCTTGGGAATACCCTGAAGGAAATGGTGAGCCACTGTGTGAGACAGAATGCTGGACTGGATGGGCTGTGGCCTGTTCCAGCAAGGCTGTTCTTATGTTCTTATGTTCTTATGCCCACTGTATCAATGGTGCCATCTAGCTATCTCATCCTCTGCCGCCCCCTTCTTCTTTTGCCTTTGATCTTTCCTAGCATCAGGGCCTTCTCCAGTGAGACCAATGTAGAGGAAGACAGATTGCTGAATCTTGCTGAGTATACATTACACTAAAAAAACCATGAAATGCCTGCTGAGTCCATTTGTGGTTTCAACCTGGATCTCCACTCTACATCACAGTATCACACTTGACAGCACACTAGTATTTTAAAGTCCCACAAGATCTTCTCTTTCTCATTTTCCAAAGCTTTCTCTACCTGATGTTCCCAATAATCTTTACTGCACTGAAACCCAAACTTTTGACAAAGTTTCCAATGAATAATTTTTTGTAACCATGTCATGGCATTGCAAAAAAAAAAAAAAAAACAGTCTGTGAAATGTTGCTGTATCTGATGATCTACTGTTGTTGTCGTTTTTCTCTAATGGCATCCAAGAATATATAGAATGTAAAATTAAAATTATAGAAGTGTGTGTGTGTGTGGGGGGGGAGGAATAGTAAAAACTATGGAAGCAAAACATAATATCTAGAAATGAGTACAACAATAGCAATGTTGGCAGCAGTAACTGTCATGATTCTGAGGTCCACCAAGAGCCTGACCTTCAATGCAAAGGAAGATGAAATGGTAAGAGCCATTTCTGTGGTATTAGAGACTTAGTTCCTGATGCTAAGCCTGGGACTAACTCACAGGCACCAGATAAGACATCTGAGGGACCGTGTCATCCCTAGGACATCGACCCGTCCCACGAGAGCAAACCGAGAGGGCACCCTTCAGGTACCATCTGTTGGGGACACTCGCCTCTCCAACACAAGGAAAAGGGCCTTCTCGGTCGTAGCACCCAAGCTATGGAACCTCCTCCCAGTAGTACTACGCCTCCAGGCCCAGTTGCTACCATTTAGGAAAGAATTGAAGACGTGGTTGGCAAAATGGGCCTGGGGGTCGGGATTGTCATCAAGCTCCCCTTTTTGGCTCATCTGAGGCTCCTCCCCTCCTGTAATTAATTTTTAAAGGTTTTTGTAGATTTTATATTTGTTTTTAGATACTAGATGGCATGGCGGGGTGGGTGGGTAATATTGTTATGTTTTTAAAGGTTTTTTAAAATTGTTTTACCTGTATATTGGTTTTAACTTGTGTACACTGCCCAGAGTCCTTTGGATAGGGCGGTATATAAATCTATTAAATTACATTACATTAAATCACACACACATACAAGGGGGGGGTGGACTACACAGAATGCTCTACTCTAGACTTACTAACTGCCCTTAGGGACCTCCATGGAGAGGGGTAGTTGGGGCCTAGTGTACTGGTTAAACTAGGACTTGGGACATCCATGTTCAAATTCTTACTTGGCCATGAAGTGGAGTGACAACTTCTCCCCCCCCCCCCTGCCCTCAGCCTGATCTAACTCACAGAGTTGTTGGGAGGAGTCAAATGAAGGAAGGCTGTGTAGAAAAGACAGAATATTGGTGTGATGATGGCAGCAGTACTATCTTCCTTTTGTTTGGTTCTGTATGTTGTCTTATAAATATCATAGTGCACCTACCTGCTGTTGTGCTGTATCAACTCCAGTCCTCACCATCACTACAGACTGCTGCCTCAAACCACAAAACTCCTCTCTGGCTGTTGGTGGGTCTTATTGCCTCAGAATAGAGTAGCATGCAACAGAGAGCTCCATATTATTTAAGTCTCATAGCAGTGGGGGTAGGCTGTCTGCCTGCTTTGTGAATATTAATACTCCTGCTTCCAAATGTGTTCATTCCCATGAAGAAAGGACTTCTGGTGCTAACATGGAGGATGGTATGTGTAAAATCACTGACCCATGAGGAGAGAACTGTTCCTCTAACTATGGTTCCTCCAGCTTTGCACAGTCAGATTCTCATTAAACTTTCATTATACTTCCCTGGCCCTCCGTATGTTTCACAGTGGGAGGGTGGGTGAAAGCAAACTGTGCCACATCAGCCATTCCCTGTATTAATGACTCTGGCAGTGCCATCCCTTCAGGGCTATGTTTTGAGTGAAATCCTTGCCCTTCTGCAGGAACAGCTCTCTGAACAGGCTTCCACATTTGAGGATGCAGGATGGGATGTGCCAAAGACTGCCAGCTGCTTTGGACTGGTTTTCCTACTTTAACAGCATTCAAAATCACTTTCCTACTCTACCTCCAAGGGCTTCAATTATTTATACACATTTATTGCAACAGAAGCTGGCAATGTGGGATGGGGACAGAAGAAGGGGAATCAGAAAGTCAGACAGCTCCTTGACTCCTACACAAGTAAAACCTAACCCAGGAGAGGGTGTGTATATTTGGAAGCAGGCCTTTATCTCAAAAACCTTCTTCAAATGCCAGGACACATCTTTGGAATATACACAACACTAGCAGTGAAAATATCTCTGACCATGAGCCAAATACATTTCCCTCATCTCTCAGCAATTACAGCCAGCTGCTATACATCTGGGATTAGAAAGCAGTCCTTCTAAGTCCGTGATGGCGAACCTTGGCACTCCAGATGTTCTTGGACTTCAATTCCCAGAAGCCCAAGCACCCTGTTAATCCACACAAATGGGTTTACTGTGATTCATCTGGCCCATGCTACCCTTGTTGCTCCCAGAAGCAGAAGTAAAATGCACCCGTACGGAGGAAGAGTTAACCCGGAAAAGTCTTAACCATACAGGCGTGTTTTACTTCCACTTCTGGGAGTGTCAAGGGCAGCGTGGGCCAGATAAATCACAGTAAACCCATTTGTGTGGATTCACAGGGTGCTTGGGCTTCTGGGAATTGAAGTCCAAGAACATCTGGAGTGCCAAGGTTCACCATCACGGTTCTAAGTAAAGGACTTGGTTTTCTGATAGACTTGAGGCCCAGCCTCTCTTTTGACAGTGGAGGCATGAAGTACAATGAGAAAACATTCTCAGTAGAAAGAGATGATTCCTTTCTTCTTCTTTGCTTCTCAGACATCACCAAATGACAAGGTCAAGTTAAGAGAGAAAAAAGAGGGAACAATGGGCACAGGATGTGGGAAAGTTAAAATGAAAGACACATGTGTTCCCATTAAACTTTCTGTCTTCCTTATGTTATTCCTTTGTCATCTCTCATTTCATTGCTAAATATCTTTAATCACAAATACGGCAGTATTCTTTTCAGATTGTGACTGATGCTATAGCAACAAAAAGACAGTTCTAACAAGCACATCTTCCCCCATAGTTCCTTTGACATTCATGAACCAAATGGCCCCATATAAGTTTGCTTTGCATGTGATGCCTTGTCCTAACACCCAAAAGCTTTTCGGGACTCCTTCCAGCCTAGTACCCAAATCCAAATGAGGTTAGGGCAGCCTTGTCTCCTAAAGCACCTACTTGGAAAAAAATTCCTGCTGTTTTCCATGGCCAATCCTGACTCCAAGGAAGAACCATGGAGTCACTTAGCATTTGTTAGTAAGGGATTGACAATGTTTCCCATCAGAAAGTTATTTTGGACCATGCAAATTGAGGTAGGGCAGCAAAATGTTAAACTGCATTCACGGAAGTTAGCAAACACTTAAGGAAAGGAAGGAATTTTTACCAGCTCCTGAATTACTAGAGTATTACACACCAAATGCAATCAATTTACCACTTTTTGCTCTGTTAATGTCAAAAAAATGAGAGTGGGTGGTATGTATTCACAATAGCTCAGACCTACTGAGCAAAGCAGTTTTGGATATTTATTTATTGCAAACTGTAGAGGCCACTGCTGAGAACCATGTTAAAAGGGAGGCTTGAGTAATTGAGAGCATGAATTATTGTATCAAGGACATTGTAGAATAGAAGGTGTATGCTCACTGGCTGGCTATTCCCAAATAGACCACCTACCACTATGTAGTCAGGATTGTGATTTGTGCATATCCCTTCATTTATTTTAGGTGTGTAGCCTGCTAAAACCCCAAGGGCTCAGGTTTATTTAATTACTGCCAGGCTCTGGGGGGCAGTGGTGGGCTCCAAAAAAATTGACTACCACACTGTGGGTGTGGTATGGTGGGCATGGCCAGGGGAAAGCCATGCATTGCACTCTAATTAGGACTACTTTATTTCAAAACTTGGATGGGCAGGGCCAGCCAGATTTTCTGCTACTGGTTCTGGCGAACTGCTGCTGGGGGGAAACCCCAAGACTAAAAAATAAATAAAAATGCTCACGCATCTTGAAGCTCAGATAAACTGCAAAGAAATAAGGTTAACTGAGAGCATGTGTTTAGCTATGCCATCATGTTTTAGCTAGTATGAGTGAGCAGTAGTGGTCCTCTTGGAGCAGGTATTCAACAAAACAAAAGCCCAGAGGGTACTTTTGGGATCAATTTGTGGGTATAGATATGTATGCTTATTTGGAAGTATAGCTGACAGCAGTATTATGAGTAGCTTTCACCAATACGACACACCCTTTTCTGAAGAAAATAGATATTGCCTTAATCAATCGTGCAGCAGTCACTTCTATGTTAGACTACTATAATGTACTCCATATGGTGCTGCCCTTAAAGTCATACCCCCACGGACACTTTAATGAGCTCAGAAGACTAGTTTGTCTGACATTAGAAGGAAGGCTTATATAGTATCAAACTTGCTTCTAGCTTTAATTAAAGGAGCTTAATTTGACCTTTAAAGCAGTAAATGGCTGGTATCAAGGAACTCTTCCAAGTATAAGAACTTGAGACCTGTGTATGTCTTACAAGATCTTTTTAATTGCCCCTTTATCAAGGAAAGTACAGGTTCTGGAGATGAAATAAAAAGGGCTTTTTCATCGTTAATAAAAATGTGAGAATAACTATGTTGGATCAGATCAAAGGTCTTTTGAGACCAAGACTGTTTTCACAGTAGCCAATCTTTTGGCTTGGGTACATCCTGTGGTACTAGTAAATTCTATAGTTCAGCTATGTGCTGTGATATGAAATAACTTCCTGTTATCATTCCTAACTCTTCCACTGCTTTAGCTTAGTTGATGACTCCAGGTATCACGATAGAGGGACAAAAGCATCATTCTATCCATGATCTCTTCACACCTTGCATAATTTATACATGGCCATTATGACTGGCTGGCCATGTGGCAAGGAGCAGCCACATTAATGGCTAGCAGGGATGGAAGACGGTTATACAGTATTGGGTGTGAGTATGAATGGGCAGGGATTAGGAAAGCAGGCCTGCAATGATGAGGTCAGAAGAAGAGGTGCTTGGGCCATCACTACCTCCTTAACACCATGTTGTTTATTAAAAAGTTAGAAACAAAGAATTTTAATATGGATTCTTGGGGTAACCTCAATGCTCACACCCTTCCACTGCAAGAATTAACAATTTCTGCTGCCAGGCTCAGACGTCAGGCTTAAGATTTCATAGGCCAAAGGTCTGCAGTGGGGCTAATCACACAGCAGGAAGTAGCATGCTGACTTGTTCCAGCTTGATGTCATGTGTGAACCTGACCAATGTTCTTTATTTGTTCCTTACTAAGAAGTCTTTGTTGTATATTTTTGTATTATATTATAATGGTGCATTTTCACTAGTTATAGAGCTTATTTTTTTTCTATTTTTGTAAGACATTCTGAGAAGTGGAATATAAATATTTGAATGAATGAATGAATAAACATTCTTATTGCCTACCCCCAGTGACCTGTCTTTAGTAAAGGTTTCCCTTGCTCGAAAGCCAGTCGTATCCGACTCTAGGGTTCAGTGTTCATCTCTGTTTCAAACCCAACAAGTCAGCACCGTCTGCTTCTGCAGACATTTCCATGGTCATGTGGCAGGCATGACTAGACACCGGAGCACACAGAATGCTGTTATCTTCCCACTGAAGTGGTCCCTAATTATCTACTTGCAATTTCTTGCTTTCGAACTGCTAGGTTGGCAGGAGCTGGGACAAAGACGGGAGCTCATTCCATCCTGCAGTACTAGGGAATCAAACTGCTGACCTTCCACCTCCCAGTCAGTGTCTTAGCCTCCTGAGCCACTGCAGTCTGTCTTTAGATGGTTTGCTTTCACATGCAGGACATCTGCATACTATGCCAATAAATAGCTGGCATTTCAAAGGTTCTATATGGATCTAAAACCTAAAGATGATAGGAGTTTTAGTGTAACAGATTTGGGGGCCTGGGAAGAGTTTTCTATACTGTTCAACCACAGGCCATCAAAAAATGGTTTCAACCTAATTGCTACTGCATTATGTATCTTCTTTCCTTATTCATCAAAACCTCAGCTGTCCAAACAGTCAGATAATTTCTTCCCTTAAGTCGACTCTTCACAGTGCTTGCATATAATTTCCATCTGGCATGCCACGAATTTAAGGAGGCAAGGGAAGCAATTATGCACTATCTCCTACATCAGGGGTTCCCAAACTATGGCCCGGAGGTCGGATCCGGCCCCCGATGCCAATTCATCTGGCCTGCGAAGCCCTTGTCGCTTCCAGAAGCGGGAGTAAAACGCACCTGTATCGGCGTGTTTTACTTCCAGTAGCAACGAGGGTTTTGTGGGCCGGATGAATTGTCATTGGGGGCCAGATCTGGCCCAAAGGGCCATAGTGATTGGCCCCCTGAACCACGTGACCGGCCCACAGCCTGAAAAGTTTGGGCACTCCTGCAGTGGTGGGCATCAGCAAGTTTGCACCAGTACGTGCATCATACCTGTCAAGCGCGGCTCCGGACAATACGGGACCTGCGCAGAACCATTCTGTGCAGGTCCCTTCTATGCATATGTAGAAGCCTTCTACACATGCGCAGAAGGGACCTGCGCAGAACCCTTCTGTGCAGAACCCTTCTGCGCATCCATAGAAGGGTTCTACGCATGTGTAGAAGGGTTCTGTGCAGAAGGGGATGCACAGTAACTACTCCCCCCCCCCACTGTCAGATTACAGGATGGTGGCAGCTCTGGGCGGGGAAGGGGGAAAATCAGTGCTGGAATACGGGAAATCCCGGCCAATACGGGATACTTGACCATACCTGTCAAGTTTTGGATTTGGAAATAAGGGAAATTTCCCAGCAAATATGGGATACTTGACAGCTATGCTTATCCTGTGCTGCCCTCCAATGGTGGCAATAGGGCATTACAGCCTAATTAATAAGGGATGATGGTAGGAAAGAGGGTAAAATAAGGGGTTTTCCCGGCCAATAAGGGATACTTGACAGCTATGTACTTGACAGGTATGACACGCGAACTGGTAGTAAAAATGGCTGGCCCCGGCCACCTCCCCTCCCATCTCCTCCTCCTAGAAGAGGCTTTGTAGGGTGCTGGCTCCATTTCGCCCTTAATCAAAGGCTTTTCCTGGGCTCCGTTTCACCCCAAAGTGCATCCCCAGCCACTCTGGAGTGGTTGGGGAGGCACTTCGGGGTGAAACGGAGCCCTGGAAAAGCCTTGGACGAAGGGGGAAATGGCTTCAGAGATTTGCTATAGTGATGAAAATAGAAGAGGCTTCTATTTTCATAGCTCTATAGCGAAGAGCAGTCACATGGCCAGCAGGCCACACCCATCCAGTCACATGGTCACGCCCACAGTGTGGTAGGAATTTTCTTTTACGCCCACCACTGCACTCCTGTCCTACATGCTACAAAAAGATAGGCTAGCTCATCCAAGCACTCTTTCTCTGGACCTTTGATATTGTTCTAGATACACATACACACCAGTCTTACAAAATGATTTCCATGTTCTATGAATTTATGATTGCTCAGCACCTTGGTTGTGTGGAAGAAGCACTTCCAAAAGCCAATGCAAACTCTTTGTCTACACGCTTTTTCTCCTCCATTGAGTTAAACCATCTTTAAAATGAGAGTTACATATTGGTAACTGAGAGCAGGATTATAGCATTCCAGAGTATTCGTTTTCTGCTTCCATATGCCGATAGAAATAATTTCTCTGGAATGAGGGAAGTTTTCAAAATGCAAAACCAGTCTGGTGACTAGACTCTCTAGTTGAAATGTTTTAAAGCAATTAAGCTCAATTGTGTGCGTAACTACCTACTACCTTTAATATGTGAACACCAGCAGCTTTTTGAACCATCTTCTCTTGCGACATAACCATGATCACTGCTACTGTTACTAGTTGATGCAATTATTGTAATGTTGTGAATCATTTCTAATATTCAGGAATAAAGTCAGCCATACTCAAAAATCTTTCTAACATGCAGAACTAGAATGTATATTGCTCAAACAGGTAAAACTGCTATTAGGGAGGGAAGGAGGGAGAAAACCTGGGTACTGTATAGCCCTGCCTCAACAACCACAAATATTTGAATATC
This sequence comes from Bradypodion pumilum, assembly GCA_035047305.1. Taxonomy (NCBI): domain Eukaryota; kingdom Metazoa; phylum Chordata; class Lepidosauria; order Squamata; family Chamaeleonidae; genus Bradypodion; species Bradypodion pumilum. Next base: position 378,161,809 of record JAWDJD010000001.1, read on the forward strand.
TTCCCCACCATCTCCTTAGACTTTTACAGTACTGTAGCTCCGTTTTATCTGCTTTTCTGTGACTGGACACTTTCCACTGAGATTTGATTAACAGAACACAAGGTCACCTCTCCCTCCCTCCCATCTCCAATCCTTCTTATTCTGCATTGTCAGTAGCAATCTCACCTGGGCGCCTGGCTGTCCTGCTTCCTGCAAACCTAAACAGGCTAACAGCAGACATGATTCTCAAGAAGGCTCAGAGAGGAAAAGAAGGTGATAACACAGGGCAGAGAGGAAGCGGATGGGATGGGAAGAAAGGCGCCCAGTTGCCATCTTGATACTTATCAGCCTAAGATTAGACAGCCAGCACATCATTTTCCTAAAATGATAACGACAAGGAACGGCATATCAGCTATGACAGCACGGCATGCAGTAGCTGAAACAGGGACTTACAGTTTAAATCCTGACTCACCCATCCTGATGTTCACTCACAAGTCTTGGCCTTGTCACTCAGTTTTAATTTAATGCCTGCATACATGAGAATTTTATGAGAATAAAATGTGGAGATAACCTATTATACCACCCTGAGATCTTTGGGAAATGTTTGAACTTGACTACGAAAAATAAATCACATGCACACATCCACGTACCTTTCCACAACTCAAACATTATCGCTACCAATGAATGGTTGCCTCAACCCTCTAGCCAAGATGACCCAATCTAATGCATCTTCAGCCTCTGCCTACATTGTGTTTTTCTTCTAAACGTCAGTGTTTCTGACTTCCCCCATTTTGAATCCAGAGCCTTGAGACTGTTGGAATTTCTCAGATACTGAAACCAAAGGGGGAATATCTTTTGTTTTCATAAAGAAATGTTCCAGCACACACAGCAGTGAAAAGATGCCTGAAGCATGGGCCATAGTCATAAACTGAGGAAATAAAAGAACCTCATATATATAATTTGTAATGTAACTTAAATTAAAATCCTTACAGATCGAAGGAGTATGTGTGTGACTCACGCTTCTTTTGGGTTGGCAGATCTGGGGCTGAATTTAATGAGAGAAACAACAGTTTAGATTAAAGTTGTGACAAAGACAGGACATCCTAGGCAGAGGTTGCTTGCTGTTGCTCTGATTATCTGTGGCGTGTGTGTGCTCAGATTTTAACATGGTAGTGAATCTGCTAAATTTAACACAGAGGGTTGTTGTTTTTCTTTTGTGGTAAAGCATAGGTGATATTTCAACTTACATGAACCTGTACAAGGCTATAAAAATAACAAAGAGTTTTGTGGAACCTTAAAGACAAGCAAGTTTGGGGATGTAAATGGATTCACAGGCCACAAAAGTTTGTACGGAATTAAACCTGACACAAGACTGTTGTTTTTGCTGCAACAGATTAAATGCATTCCTCTCCTCTACAACAGTAATAATGATGCTGTGTGAAACATGTCACAGCTTGCTCGTTATTTTGACGTAGAGACTATCTCTGCAAGTGGTTTAGATGTCTGAGGTTGGAAGTTCAATTCCCACTGTGCATGTCTGACATGTGCTGGCCTTGATCATCCATTGGGTGATCAACCAGCTCCCTACTTGAGCTGATTCAGAGATTCTTGGGTTCATAAACCTTCTCAAGTATGAAGTCAAGCATTGTGCGGTGACAATGGAGGAAGCATATTAACCACCATATACATTATGGAATAGGTGCAGGTATATACCATGATCAGGATCCAGAAACATGTGCTGCACATTTTGCAGAGACACACCACAATATTCCTCATGCTTGCGGATGGAGGCTAACCATCTACACTTCTATTGTAACTCTTTGCTTTCAGAAATGTTTCTGTTAAGTGCCATCAAATTGCTTCTGACTTATAGGTGACCCTACAAATTAATGACCTGTCATTCACAAGTCTTTCAGACTAAAAGCCTTGGTTTCCTTTACTGAGTCAATCCAAATCACGTTCTGTCTTTCTCTGCACTTGAAACTGAGGGGCATTCAAGAACAATTTTTGATATGGCAATAGGCTGACGCAGTGATGTTCAAGGGGAGGAGGCTCACAATCTTACAGAGCACACGCAAATACTTCCAGCATTCCCAAAGATGCTTTGCAGATCCCAGCCTGCCTTCTAAACATACATTTACTTTTTTGGTTAAACACACAAAAGAGCTGTGGATTGCTTTATATCAATGCCCCACACCACATATACATTAAATGAGTGTTGGTTCAGGTGTATTGCACTGGCAGAGTCCACAACCAACCTTTTTTGCACTGGGATGAAAAGAGGCCTACATGCATACCATGTAACTTTACACACAAAGGGAATCCTGGCACAAGAACAGAAGCCCTGGCTCAACACATTAAATATTATACATATTCAGTGACTGATGTACCATCTAATCCTCTCATGTGCTAAGTTTGGGGTAGAATAAGGCCAGAATGGTAGCCATAGCTCTCTCTCTCTCTCTCTCTCTCTCTCTCTCTCTCTCTCTCTCTCTCTCTCTCTCTCTCTCTCTCTCTCTCTCTCTCTCTCTCTCTCTCTCTCTCTCTCTCACACACACACACACACACACACACACACACACACACACACACACACACACACACACACACACACACACACACACACACACACACACACACACACAGCATTGTGGGTGAGTTATACCAAGGGAAACATAATGATGGATCTGATTTTTAAAGATTTGCATCCTGACTGTTTGGACCAAGAAATGAAAGAACAGGTTTTGCTAAGTGTCATTGTCTCCTCTCTCCTTAGCATGCATTGTGTACAGTCAAGTCAATTCCGACTTATGGTGACCTTTTTCAGGGTATTCTCGGTAAGAGAGTACACAGAAGTGGCTTGCCATTTCCTTCTCCCTGTGGGATGCCCTGTGACTGTGTAGCTTGCTCATAGCTACACAGGCTGCCTCTCCTCTGAGGCACAGTGGGGAACTGAACTCCTGACCTCTATCTCTGCAGCCAGAGACATAAACCATTTGTAAACCTTAGCTGGAGTCGGGGTGACCCTGAGCTCAAACTCAGTGTAGCTATGCCTTCTCCATCACAGTTTCAGGTGGTTCCCAGTCTCAAGGCAAAAGGTTTCTAATGGTCAGACTACACAGTGCATGTAGGTTTCAGGGAAACCCATCATCATTAGTGGAAAGAATCCTAACTTAGTCACACTTACAGAAAACTTACTTGAATCAGTGGGAGCTTAGTAGCCAGAGACAACATGGCCATCATTATTCACATATATCTCTGGCTTCTCCTGCAATGAGCTCCAGGTGAAGTTCGTGGATCTCCTGCTCCCCACTGTATCCTTACAAAGGACTCACAAGGTAAGTCGGGTTAAGAGAGTGGAACTGGCCCAAGGTCATCCTGGGACTTCCATGGCTGAGCAAATATTTGAACTCAGATCTCTCAAGTCATAATCCAACATGCTAGCCATGTATTGAGGCTAATTTAGATATAGCTGGGTGTGGATCCAGTCCCATTAGTATTTGTTAGATGTGTGGAAAGACTGCAAATACTGTATGTGAAAAAGAACAGCATGCAATATATATAGCTGTTTAAACATTTTCTCTCCAGCTGTTTTATTTTATATTGCCGTCCTCTGCCCCCCAAACCACGCACATATTGATTCTCCAGTAAACAGAGGCTTACCAGAGGCTCCATTCAAGGTTCCTACTTACCCCTGTGTAAGTATTTTTAATGCCTACAAAGTACATCTACAGGTATATTATTTGCAGTAGAGGTTCTCTAACGACTACCAAGTGGTTCAGAATTTAGAATGGAGTGGAAATTGTGTTTGTTATCCATCCTTCTTTTTATTAACAACTCACTTGGGAATCACCAGTACTTTAATTGCAAGTTGGTGATGACCACAGTTTCTCTCTATCCTTTGTCACTACCACCTTTTCTTTTCTTTTTTAGAAGCCTGGAGATTTAATTTGTCTTAAATTGGAGTGGAAAGCCTGCGGACAGGGCTTGTAGATTTCATGAAGCACCTCCTGATTGCTTTTCCTGTCATTCCCAAGTATCCTTGCTACCTACAATGGCCAACCATTCATCACTATCAATGAAAAGGCTCAGGGGGCTTTCCAGCATCTGTGGTGGACAAAGGAGGAAGCATCTCACAAAATCAGCCAGTGGCTGTCTAGGTATCCAGTCTAGCATTCACCTCCGACTGTCCGCCTTCTCCATCTCTCTGCTTTCTGAATAGACTTCCTTAAGGGCTGTCTTGATGCCGGAACTTATCAAACTCCCTTCCCCCGTAAAATGCAAAGTAAACGTTGTAGACGAGCCCTTCGGGCAGGGGTGTCCAAACTATGGCCCGTGGGCTGGATCTGGCCCCCAGGCTGTAGTTACTGGCCCCCTGAACCGTGTGACTGGCCCACAGCATGAAAAGTTTGGGCACCCCTGCCTTAGGGGTTTCGGGGAAGGCAACCACGCTATTATCTGGCTCTGTCACCCACCCCACCCCACCCCACCCCGCAGTGGGAGGGAGCCGCCTCCTGGTCTCCAGCAGATCGAAGGCTCGGTTTGTTTGGCAAGAGGGCCCCACTTTCTTTCTAGCCCCAAATCGCCTTCAGTCTCACCTGGCTCACCTCACCTGCCGCTTCGCAAAGGAGGGGGAGCGGGTGGGGCAAGGAAGCGTGACGCCAGAGGCTATTCCGGGAACCGGTTAGCACCGGGCAGCATGGGAGGAATTTATAATAGCATGGAGGCTGTCATAGGATTGTGTTGTGGTATATACCATTATTATATGCTGCTTTGGTAGATTGAATTTTGTATACCTAGCAGTTCGAAAGCAAGAAATTGCAAGTAGATAAATAGGGACCACTTTGGTGGGAAGGTAAACAGCGTTCCGTGCACTCTGGTGTCTAGTCATGCCTGCCACATGACCTCGGAAACGTCTGTGGAAGCAGGCAGCGCTGGCTCTTCGGCTTTGAAGCAGAGATGAGCACTGAACCCTAGAGTCGGATACGACTGGCTTTCGAGCAACAGAAACTGTACCGTATTACTGTGTATATTGTGTATTGTATATTTACCATGTGAGCCGCCCTGAGTCGGGTTCCCTGATTGGGCGGCATGGTAAAGGTAAAGGTTTCCCTTGCTCGAAAGCCAGTCGTACCCGACTCTAGGGTTCAGTGCTCATCTCTGTTTCAAAGCCGAAGAGCCAGCAGACGTGTCCGTGGTCATGTGGCAGGCATGACTAGATTTAATTTAATTAATTAATTAATTAAATTTTAGAGCGAGGGAGGCGGGGATTGAGAAGGAAAAAAGCAGCCGCCTTATGTAACCTGAATGACCTGGCTGCGCAGGGAATGGGAATGGGCTGGGGCGAGGGCCCCTTCCCAGAGAGCGCCTTGCGTGCCAAGGGCAAGGCTCGCGGGGAGCGGGGGGGGGGCACTCGCGCGGCGGCGGGGCAGAGGGCGGCGTGGGCCGCCTCTCTCTGGGAGCCACACGGAAGCGCCAGCGCGCGGCGGCGGCGGCGGCGGCAGGCTCCGCCCCGCGGGCTAATTTTGGCCCAGGCAGGCAGGCAGGCAGGCAGGAGAAGCGCGCCGGACGCGGGGAGGGGCGAGGCGAGAGGGCAGCTAGCGGAGGGGGGAATAAAAGATAGGTGATGTCTTTTGGAGGGAGACTGCCCGAGCACCACCACCTTTCCCCCTTCTCTTTCACGTGAAGCGGAGTGATGATGATGATGATGATGATAACTTGCTCCATGGCTATAAGCAAGGTGCCCGGGCTCGAACCCTTGTTGATGCCGTTTCATCCTATTTTTAACCAGCTCCGCTTCCACGGAGCCTCTTGGCGCCACCTTCCTCCCCCCCCCCCACACACACACACACACTGATCTGACATACAGATCAGGAACGGCTCTCTCTCTCTCTCTCTCTCTCTCTCTCTCTCTCTCTCACACACACACACACACAGAGAGAGAGAGAGAGAGAGAGAGAGAGAGAGAGAGAGCGAGGCCGGTGGGCTGCGAGCACTCCTATTAGAAGTCTTAGTGAGGCGGTGGGCTGGGAGGCGGGGATCCAGGATCAAGTTCCCAATGAGCTGTGAAACTCATTAGGTTTTCACCAAGAAAAACCTGGTGCAAGAAGGGGATTTCTTACTTTTCAACCTTGCAAGGATGTTGTGAGTGTTGTGTTCTATAAAGCTGTGCCTTTAACAATGTACCTTTGCCATGTGTTATCAATGTAACCTTTCTGTGTGCAACATTATAACCATCAGCTGTATCAATGTAAACCTGATAAGGGGACGCGAGCTAGTGACCACCAGATGGCAGTAGCGAGCGTCCAGCTCTCATGGCTCAGATTCACCTGGTTCAGCAGCGCGGGAAGATTCCCCGCCACCTCTTCACCTGGTCAAGAAGGGTGTGACCTTCTACGACGTCACGCAGGCAGCAACCAATAGTCTGTCGACGAGCCACATTCAAATGTATAGCCAGCTGTATATATTGAGCTACCCATCCGCCATTACCACATGTTCCACCGGATCATCATGCAATAAACCTGTGTTAAGCCAACCCTTCGGCTGTTTCGTTGTCTTTGGTCCCTTACACTAAAGTGAGGATGAAGTGTAGGAGGTGAAAGAGGGAGGAGAGACATGTGCTGTATCAGGACTTCATTGAAGAAAACATGAAATACAAACGTGTAAGACATGGGTTCAAGGCACCGTTTCATGTGGCCCACCTCCACCAGAGTTTACGATAGCAAATGCACCCGTGGCTGTTGTAAATGCACCGTAAATGCAGCTGCAGCTGCGTAAACATGCCATAAATGCACCTGCGGCTGTCGTAAACATGTTTACAACAGCCTTGGATGCATTTTATGGCAGCGTTATAGTGGGGGGAAACCACCAGTCCGGCCCGCTCAGCTGTCTGGCCTGCTGATTAAGATGTTTGAGAGCCCCTGGTGTAAGACCTCACTGCTTCAAAGAAAGAGCTGATGGATCCAGGAGCTCAACCAGCCTCCGACCCTCCTTTCCATGGGCCAGAAGTGCATTGAGCCAATTTTATGTGGGTTCACTGCAAGTCAATCCAAATCAAAGCAGATCTGGCAGATTGTTGTCCAGTTCTCTCTTGAATGCCTCTAGCATTGGAGCGTTCACCACATCCTGAAGGAATTGGTTCCACTGTTGTACTGCTCTAACAGCAGAAACATTTCCCCTGATAGTCAGCTTATATCTGGTTTCCAGTAGGTTGAGACCTTATTATATGAATTGCACTCTGGGATGATCAAGAACAGATCCTGTTCCTCCTCTTTATGGTTATTTTTACTAATTTGAAGAGTGCTATCATATTCTGCCCTCAGTCTCCTTTTCTGAAGACTAAACATGCCCAGTTCTTTCAGTCTTTCCTCATAGAGCTTGTTTTCCAGTTCTCTGATCATCATTGTTGCTCTGCTCTAAACCTGTTTGTTTAGCTGTATCCTTCTTAAAATGTGTCTAGAACTGGACACAGGATTCTAGATGAGACCTAACTAGTGCTGAATAGAGGACAACTAGTACCTCACAGGTTTTGGAGACTATACCTCTGTCAATTCAGACAAGAATAGCATTGCCTTTTTTGCCGCCACAGTGCACTATTAGCGCATATATTGGGAATATGAATACACAGGTGGATGTTCAATGGAATACTGTAGAGGTAAATGTAAACATTAGTCTCAAAAACAGGCAGTGCTCTTGAAATAAAAGGAAGCTCATTAAAGTGAAAGCAAGGAGAATGAAACAAAAGGCAGAGGGGCCACTGAGATAGGACTCCCCTGCCTTACACCATTGAACAGGAATAACCTGGCCCTTATTAAGTGCCCTCAAGTTGCATTTGACTTACAGCAAAACTAGTAAGGTTTTTGAGGCACAGTATATGAGATATTCAAGGAGTGGTTTTACCAGAGCCACCCCTATGCAATGCACTTCAATAAAAAAGGGACTTGAATTTAGGCTTCTTGAGTCTTAGTCCAATACTCTTCAGGGGTTCTCAACCTTTTTAAGCCATGGTCTGGAACACGCCACCTCAGACTGCTGGCGGGCCAGACCCCCCTGCCGCTGCTGGCAGCAGGACCACCCCGAGCCCCCCACTCCCCACACACACTGCTTCCCTGCTTACCAGCCTGGAGAAGCTGCATAGAGTCCAGGCTCTTCTTCTCGCCCATGCTCAGCCAGAGCTGCTCCTAAGAAAGTCGTGGGCAGCCACCACTTCCGCTGCCGCCTTCTCAAAAGGGCATGGGCCACATGATCTGGCCCACAGGCCGTAGGTTGAGAACCCCTGCTCTATACAATACATTATTGTGAGACTCCATTGTACAAATCATAACTTGCCAATGTTTTGCTTTCCCATTTTTTTTCAACTGCCACCAAGACCAACCTTCTCATACTGTATCTGTAAATACTGACAGATCTACATAAGCTGCCACAGGTCAATGTCTTTTCAAAGAGATGAAAAAACTGTATGATAAAAGTATGAGAGTCTACATCTCACTCAACACAAATCAGGACCACTTGAGGCTGAATATAGAGAAGAGAAAAACAGTTTTGCCTAGTAAATCAATTCTCACTAGTATCCTTGACTCAGCTTTAGTAACAGTAAAGGTTGCTCTTGTTCGAAAGCCAGTCGTATCCAATTCTATGGTTCAGTGCTCATTTCTGTTTATAGCCAAAGAGCCAGTGTTGTCTGCATTTGCAGACATTTCCATGAACATGTTGCAGGCATGCTTAATCACCAGAGTGCATGGAACAATGTTTACCTTCCTGCCAAAGTGGTGTCTATTTATCTACTTGCAATTTCTTGCTTTCAAGCTACTAAGTTGGCAGAAGCTAGGACAGAGACGGAGCTCACTCCATTGTGCAGTACTCAGTTCTTGAACTGCTGACCTTCCAGTTGTCAAGTTCAGCGTCTTAACCGCTAAGCCACCACGGTCCCTAAAGACTCAGCGTTAGCATGTGGCAAAAGAAACTAGGGCTCTAGGGGAACAATACACTATTTCTCAGGTTTTTGTACAATGACACAAAAGACACTGGAACTAAGGAGTTACATGCCCATTGCAGTAAACTGTAGTTTGAAAGCTGATTCTTTGTGTTCATGCTAAGTCTGTTTGTTGTTGTTCTATGATATTTTTATTACTGTTTTTAAAGCACATGGAGGAAATATTCTTTCTGGATAGTTTATCCATAATAAAGAGCAATGGTGTGAATGACTAGCTACTTTTTGGAACCTGTAGACTGCTGTGATGTTGGTAATGGAAGCTTCTTCTAAATCCTTTGACTTTATCTCACTTGCTAATTCGTCATGCCCTTGTTCAAGCCACTTCAGAAACTGTTCAGTGGTTTGCCTAATGCTAGCCTGCCCTTAGTGTTCGGATATCTCATTATTATTTTTCTCAGCATCTTGCACAACTGAAGAGGACTTTTGTAGTGGGTGGGTGTGAAAAGACCTTGCTTGAATCAATTACAAGGTACACCTGAATGATTTCCTTACACTATAATCTTTAGATTCTTTGCTGCTGGGTTGCTGCATTCTACATCGATTCTTTGTTTAACCATAATTAATAATACATCTCACGCTAAGATGACATTTATGCAGAGACCCCAAAGTTGTTTATTATCCACACACTAAAATGACAGCCTGAAACAAAATCACAGTGAATAGTTTTTAGCAGCACTGCTGCCATTGTTGCTTTATATTTCTTTTAGCTTATTCATCACAAAATAATTTCTCTCTCTGTCTTCTAGAATTAGAAAGAGGACAAAATGAGGTATCTGCTACAAGTTAGTACTTCCAACATGTAAGACTTTCTACTACTAGGCCTGAATGCCTTTCCCCATTTTTAAAATTGACTTGTTCTCTTCGTCGTCGTCAAGTGCCATATCCGTTCTGGATATTGGCTATCATCATGGCAATAGTCTTCTATACTTTATGTTGTTCCTCATGATATGCCCAAGGTATTGGAGCTTTCTTTACTTAATGGTCTTAAAGAGTTTTTGTTCTTTATCTATCCGGCGCAACACTTCTACATTAGTCACATGGTCATCCCATGATATCCTTAGCAGCCATCTGTAGATCCTTGTTCTCCACATATGTTAAAATCTACTTCCAGCAATCTTTTCTCACTTCATCTTTTTCTACCCAATGGGTTTCCATTTATATATCTATGGAGAAAAACCTCCTCCTCCTCCTCCTCCTTTTCCAAAATCAGTTCTCAAAAGTCTTCCTCTGAATTACCTTAGATCTATGGGCATCTTGCCTTATATATGAGCATCCTGCAAGTCACTTAATCCTCATCTGGTTGCTGTTACCCCAGTTAAGGAAGCACTCTACTCTGTGTGTTATCATTTTGTTTGTATTCAATCTATTACTCTGATAGCATTGAAGTCTTTGATCCTGAACTCCATCATTCTTAACTGGGTACAGGATTGTAGCTAAATTAATAATATCAACACTAGATCTCTGCCAAGGTCTGAAAATAGCCTGTAATAACACTTCCTGACAGATGCAAGTGACCCTATTCATTTCAACCACAACTATGAAAGGTGACCAGAGAAGGTTAATTCTCTCCTCACCAACGCCCCCATGAACAGGCTTTCTAACTGTAGGCACACTTTCCTTAAAGGAAATCCTACCCCATCAGTTAGCATGATTTATGCAGAAATGTGCTTAGGGGTAATGTTGTGGTCTCAACAGACGAAGAACTGGAACTTTGCAATTTATAAGTTTTAGGAATGACAAAGCGCTCTAAAAAGAAATTATCAAATTAGGAATGTTTGCACAACAAAGTGCCTGGATTAAGCATTATACTAAATAAACCACAGAGGCTCTCTATAATGCAATAATTTCTTGAGAATACCCTGCCTTGAAGAGCATGTACACATCTCTTTTAAATAGCTGCTTAAGTGCAAGGGCACTTAGAGATACTGGTAGCCTGACTAATACGAAGTGCTGAACACTATGTCATTACAAAAGGTTCTAAGCGTACAACAGATTGTGGTGGAAACTGTGTGAATATATATCTGGCTTTTTAAAAAGAAAAATGCTAGAAAGGGGGAGGGGGCGGAGAATGGATAGTATGTGGATTAGTGGAACGTAGAGCCCTTAAAACCTCCCTAATTTTTTGTTTTTAAACAAATATAGTTGGATAAGTATATGATAGGCAAGACACGGAGATAGTCTCCATTTTCAGAACCAGTGTACCTATGGACAACCTAATACTGAAGATGAACAATGGAAGAAGAAATATTACCATGTCATACTTGTGAACCCCCTGTAATATCAAGCTGGTTACTAGATTAGACAGTATGCCGAGTGCTGCATTGTAGGTTCGATTCAACCTAGCCAATTTTTTGCCTCATACTAAGAAAATGGCATAGGACTTCCAAGGTGCAGTCTAGTCCTGAACCTAACAACATATTTTAGTTATTTTTTTCTACTTGTTATATACCACCTTTTCTCCAGTGAGTTCAGAGCAACATAACACAGTTGTCCTCCCCTGCAACTGGATTTTAGCTTCCCTATATCCCAATGGCAGAAATGATCTGATAATCAAGTATCAATTCAACAAGCATCAAACTACTGTACTAAGATCTGCAGTAATAAGAGTAATTCAGAAAAACTCTGGTCTGCAGTAGACAGCTTAATAATGTCTTGGTATTGTAAGGGGTGGTTGTGAAAAATAAACTAGCAATAATAGCACAGAGAATAAAAAAAATGACACTGCTATTTTGTTCATCAGTTATGTCTTTCTTTCTGTTCTTCTCATTTGGAGAAGCATGCATAGTTCTGACTTCTGTATCTTCCAATACAAAAGAACAGGTGCAGAGGTCTGTGAAAGCTGAATTAAGTTGGTATAAGAAGTACTGTACTGCTGTTTTGATTTTTTTTTTGTACATTGCCCCAGCCTTTAATAGCAATCACTATATATGATGGATGCCATTGGGTTTTCTCGCCTACCTGTGGTAATGCTTGTGGGGTGTTACTGAGGATGACTACTTAATGATTTTTTTTTAAAATGGAGCATAAGAAGAACTTTGTTAGAAATGATCCATCTAATTCAATCACCAGTCAAATTTTCTATGGGAAGCTTACAAGTTTGGCATGAAGCTGATATTCTTCCCACTTGTCCAAATCCTCTAGTATTTAAAATAGAATTGCCAGCACATTGAGTGGGTGGGTGGGTATCTATCTACTATTATGTATACTAACCATCAATAATAATTACATTTATCTCCCTCCCCTTTTCCTCCAAGAACTTGTGTGTCACTGGTACATGTTTCCTTGAAGGTAATCTATTAGGGAGGATTTTTGTAAATGCACGGGGAGCAGAAGCCACCAGTAGATCAAATCAGAGCCCAAAGCAGGAGACTCTTTTTCTTACTTTCTTTTTACCCTCCCTACTTTATTCTTGTCATTCTGTTACCTTTCTTCTCACCTAGAGAACTCCTGGGGGAGGGACCCATCAACCTTCCACAAACTTAAACTCAATATTTGCAAAGGGTATTTGAAAATATGGCACATGAAACCAGTCATGCGGTACCTTTCCACAAGAAGCTAACAGTGAGGTGGGTGGGGCACATCAATGTTCTCATTATCATAATAGTTCAAGAGCTCATGAATAGTCCAAGATCTTCCATGGAGCTTCATGGCTGTGTAGCACTTTGAACATGGGTTCTGGTATTCCTAGTCTGATACTCTTGCCAGTTGATCGCACAGTCATCTCTCAGAGCACAAGCAGTTCAAATAGTGATGTTTCAGTCACTAAAGATACAGGTAAAGAAGAAACTTTTGGTAGTTCAGTAATTTCTTGCTTAACACTGAAATCACTTACTATCCTCTGGACCAGCAGATTAGGTCTATTGCGGGAAACTTGTTTTAGGCTGAACCATTAAGTCTAATTTCCAAAGATTGCTTTCAGAACTGAAGTAAATTAACATACTTGTTCATACAACCTGTATGGTTTTGATAACTAGACTGACAGCCTGATACTTTTAGAAACCAGACCAGTATATCAATAAGATCATACAAACTTAAGAGAAGCAGAGGTCCAGGGTTTGGCTTGACTTTTGTATCCTAAATTGTCAATATTTTAGTAGGAGGACTCAGAATGTCACTCTATGTCTTTAAGGCACTTTATTCAAGGCAGTTATTTAACAGCAAAACACTGACCCTTTCCCACTGCACTATCCTCTTCAACCACACCTTTTTATAAAGAGGAAGCAGCAAAAAAAAAAAAAGTGTAAGCTTCCACAGTCTTTGTGCTTGTTGTGTGGGGAAGATTTTAATTCAACTATGAAGAATACAGGGCAGGAGATTGATATGGTAGTTTATTCTAGAATAAAAATGCGATATACAGGTGAAACTTGTAAAATTAGAATATCGTGCAAATGTTCATTTGGACCAGGTGAAACAAATATATGAGATAGACTCATTACATGCAAAGTGAGATAGTTCAAGCCTCACTTTGTCATAATATTGATGCTTATGGTTTACAGTTTATGAAAACCCCACCCACCCCCAATCTCATAATCATCACATAATCTCATGTATGTTGTACACCGTGATCATCACAATTATAACGAATTAAGGCATGACATCTCTCGCTTCGAAAGCAAGACATTGCAAGTAGGTAAATAGGGACCACTTTGATGGGAAGATAAACAGTGTTCTGTGCACCCCGGTGTCTAGTCATGCCTGCCACATGACCACGGAAACGTCTGCAGAAGCAGACAGCGCTGGCTCTTTGGCTGTGAAACAGAGATGAGCACTGCACCCTATAGTCGGATACGACTGGCTTTCAAGCAAGGAAACCCTATCTCTCGCTTGGCATGTAGTGAATCTATCTCATATATTTGTTTCACCTTTTAAGTGAAATGAATGGATATTTGCACGATATTCTAATTTTCCGAGTTTCACCTGTGCATATGCCTTTACACACATTTTGCTCCTTGGAAGCTGGCTGCTTACAGCATCAGCAAAACAACCCAGACCACATTTTCCTCCAGGGAAGGGGGGGGGGGAGGAAGGCAAGCGCTGACCATCGGTATCAAATATATTATTTGCTGGGAAATGGGGTTTGCGCCCAGCCAAAAAGAAACCCACGAGGAAGAGAAGGATGCTTGGCTGTCAGTCAGTCCAGGAGACGCGGTGTGGGGCCAGGTTGTGCTGCTCAGCTTCTCGTAGCAGCAGCAGCAGCAGCAGCGGCAGCAGCAGCAGCAGCAGGTGCCTCCTCCTCCCTTCGCCATGGCTCGGCCGGGCAGCGGGCTGGATGCGTGTGACTCCTATTCCCCGGGAAGAGACGCGGCAGCCGGCGAGCCCCTTCCTAGTCGACCCGAACTCGCGGCAAGTGAGAAACTCCGCAAAGTCCGGCGAATGGCCGGAGCTTCCGAAGGCTCTCCGAGGCGAGCGGAGGAGCAGGAGGGCCTGCCTATCGCCTCCTCCCTGGCGGGGGAAATACAGGGGAAGGCGGCGCGCGGTCTTCGGGGCCTGATTTCCCGCTCTCTTTACATAGCATTCTCTTTCTTTTTCTCTCTCTCTCTCTCTCCCAGCCCCGGGAGCCCCTCTCGTCAGCCTCCCCCCTCACACACCCCGCAGCCCCTCTCACGCTCCATGCATGGGCTCCACTCCACTGCAGCAGGTGCCCGCCCGAGAGAGCCGCCCTGACAGGCAACCCGCCTCGCTTCCGCGCCTCCTTGGGCGGCGCCAAGGCGAAGCCCTCCGCCCTGGCTGGCGGCGGCAGCCCACCCTACGACACCCACCCCATCCCCACCCACCCCCACCCTCAGCGCGCGGCGGCTTCTTTCTCGGGGCAGCGTCCCTGACTCCCCTCAGGCTTCGTTTCGCGCCACCGCCTTGCCTTGCCTTTCTTCGCCGCCGCAGCCACGTTCGCGCCCGCCTTCCCTACCCCCCACCCCCGGTTAGCGAAGGGCCGTTCTGGCGCCTGGGTTCTCCGCCCAGCCAGCCACGGGCATCCTTCACCCGCCCCACCAGGTGTGTGAAGCGGCGCCACGACCTCCGCCTCCCGCGTCCTTTCTTCCCTTCTCTGACCACCCCACTTCCCAAATACACACACACAGGCGGTTCTACCCCCCCCCCCATTTTTTCCCCTTGAAGCCCAAGGGAAGCGCTTGGCTCGGCGGCGCAAGGGGCCGGTCCCTGCCCCGACAGGTGTGTCAGCAGCCTAGCAGCCCGCCACGCCAGCCCCCTGGAATGGGAGGGCGGCAGGCAGCGCTTACCTTTGGGCGCCTCCGGGTCGAGGTACATTTTCCTCTTGGTGCTAGCGCCGGCCGGGGCTCCTCCCGATCAAGTAAATCCCTCCGGGGTGGGCGTGGGATGGGGCGGGGATGGTGGGTAAGGCTAGTTGTAAGTCCGTCCGTGCAGAAAGCGCCCCCTGCCCCGGCTGCCTTCCTTCGGGCTCTCAGCGACCAGCTCGGACCCACCCGTCACCCCGCTGGCAAGACCATTAGACGCGGCAAGGAGGAGGCGGCGACGGGAGGAGGAGGAGGAGGAGGAGGAGGAGGAAGAAGAAGCCACAGGCGGCTCCGGCTGCTGCTGTTATTGGCGGCCCAGGAGTGACCTCCTCCCCAAACAGGTTGGAGTCCCAGGCGGCGGGCTGCAAAAGAGCGGGAGCCGGCATGAGGAGAGAGGCGAGGGAATGTGGTGGCAGGCAGGGACACTCGCCCTCTCTCTCCGGCTCTTGGGCGGGCGGGTTGGTTCCCCGCTGTCCACACAGGAACACGCCAAGCCTCTGGAGCCCTCCCCCTCTCCCCTCCCCTCGGTGAGCTTGTGTGTGGCTGCTGTGCGCGCCTCGCCTCCTTCCCACTCGCGTCCGACTGCTGCTCACTGCTGGCGGCCGAGGGAATTGCAGGACAGGCACGGGCAGCGGCAGCGGCAGCGGCGGCGGCGGCGGCGGCGGCGGCGGCAACAACAGCGTGCGCGGCGGCCTGACTGAGGGACGCGCCTCCTGGTGGCGCGCGCGCGCCTCTTCCCCGGGCAAGCAAGCAAGCAAGCAAGCAGGCGGATGAGTGGGGGGCTGGGCCCCCCCCCGCCCTGCTACGCTCCTTACCGCGGGAGCAAACGGAGGAGGGGGGCACAGTCAGCTATATAGGGACAATGTAGGTTTTAATAATTAAAATAAAAGATACTGCACAATGTCACTATTCTGTTAGGCTGGCCAATTTGTGTGCCTGTGTACCTAATGCGTGTGTAAATTGATGCCACGAGGCCTCACTCTTATGCAGGAGTTCTCAACCTTTTTAAGTGGGGGTGGGGGGCAGGTTACGCTCCCTCAGACAGCTTTGGGGGCCGGACAACCATTTTACCTTTCCTCCACCACATGACTCTTCCAGCATACCTGTCAAGTATCCCGTTTTGGCCGGGATTTCCCGTAACCTTCCTGCCGTCATCTCGTATTTGAACGGCCAGGAAAGGGGTTACTGCGCATGCGCGCTGCTGCCTGTGACGGGCACACATGTGCAGTAACCCCTTTCCTGGCCGAAGGAGTTTCTGCGCATGCACACAGGGTTACTCCACATTCGCATCGCTGCCTCTGACCTCAGAGGCAGCAGTGCACATGCACCAATGCCGGCACCCAGAAGCCTTCCTGTATTTGGACACCGGCAACTTGACAGGTATGCACTTCCGGGTGTGGAGGCAGTGGGGGGCACATGAAACGGTGCCGTGGGTGGCATCCAGCAGGTTGAGAATCCCTGCTCTTATATCTAATGAAATGGACTTGGTCCACAAATGCTCACATTTAAATACATGAGTTAGTCTTTAAGCTCCAGTGTCTAGTCATGCCTGCCACATAACCACAGAAACGTCTGCAGACGCAGACAGCACTGGCTCTTTGACTAGGAAACAGATGAACACTGAAACCTAGAGTCAGATACGACTGGCTTTCGAGCTAGGGTGATCTTTGTTGTTGTTCAGTCGCATAGTCAATTTTGACCCTTTGCAATCCCATGGACCACTTCCCGACAGGCACCTCTCTCTGTCCTCCACCATCCTCAACCCGCCGAGCTCTGTGCCCATTGCATCTACAATACCATCTAGCCATCTCATCTTTGGCCTCCCCCTTCTTTTGTCCTCCATATTTCCAGCATCAAGGCCTTCTCAAGTGAATCCTCTCTTTTCATTTGATGTCCAAAGTACTTCATCTTCATCTTTACTATTTGACCTTCTAAGGAGCAGTCAGGGTTGATTTACCTTTACCTAACATTTTTGTCTGTTTTTTTGCTGTTCTGTTTTATTTACTCTCAGATATGCTTGCCCAGACTAACACGGTTACCACTTCGAACATATATTTTATAAGTACACCTACATAATAAAAGAGGTTGTTTCCCTGTGTGTGTGCATGACAAGGGTTACGCTGGAAGGAGTTGAGTTGGGGAGGCAGGGGTTTATTTGGCGTGGTGACGGTGGTAAGCCTGCCACGCGAGAACTGTCCCAAACCAAAACACAATGATGCCTCAAAGGAGGGTCACTAGTGGGCAGAGAAGGGAAGGACCAGCCTGGGGCTAAGAGGCATGACTCAGGGACCTGCCATTGCAGAATTAGGTCTGGACTTTCTCCTACACATCCCCGAAGTCCACATCTGAGGAAGCCGATACTACGGGTGCCTTCCTGCCATAGCTCAGCAAGAAATTCTCCAGCTGCCAGGCAGGAAAACCCACTTCCTTCTCTGGGCAAGAGCAGACGGCCTGCTGCCAAAGGCGGCAGCAGCAGCAGCAGCTACGACGATCAAGTTTCATTTTCTTTGCCCTGAGCCACCTGAGGGGAATTTTGCACGGGAGTTTCATTTTTCTCCACACGCGTGTCGTTGATGGAGCCCCCTCAGAAAAGTCCAGCCCGCTTGTGAGCTGACCCTCTCGGCTCCGGCGTGCATAGTGCTCCAGTTCAGGGATTCGTTTCGTTTTATACTTCTAGTAAATTAAGCGAAAGCGCCGTCTGTCTCCCAGACTCCACAGTGTAGCGCAGTTTTTCCTTGCCTGACGGAAATTAATCTCCGTTAAAACCAGGAGTGGATTTTCCCGCTTTGTTTTCAGGGGAACGAATTTATAGGGTGTGTGTGTTGGCAAATAGGTCTATAATTCCCCCGGGGCTGTGAAACGCACAAAGCTTCCTTCCTTTGCCTTTTACTGGCGGTTTAACATTTGCTAAATGTATCTGAAGAAGGAGGGAAAACAAACCGCCACAAAACAAAAGGAAACTCAGTTGCCTTGGGCTATATCCTATGGAAGAGTGTGGAAGATAAGAAAAAATGTAATGTGCCCAGACAGCTAGAACACATGAAGAGTCCTTGAGGGCTGCAATTTCCTCCCCGCAGCCCAGGTTCCCTTTTGTTCCAATCCAATTCTAAAACCTTTTACTTGGTGGAGTGGTGTTAGGTGGGGTTGGGGGTAGCTTACTTATTTCCATTGGCCTTTGCTTTTCAGCTTGCAGACATTATACCTCACATCCTTGGTTCAAATTTTTAATATATGTGGATGTTTAGTTTTCACATAAAATGCCAACTTCACAAGAAACTCGCCTGGTGGACTTAAACAAACCACCCTTTCTGTCTCACTCTCTTCAGTTCCTTCCTGCAGCTCGGGGCAGCATAAACCTGTTGTAAAGAGTATTAGTATAATGTGGAGAGCAATTCCAGAACTTCTGGAGAGCAATACAGTATTTAAAAACTAGTTACTAAGATAATCTCATGAAATGGGTGGTACACACAAGCACCACCTCCTGAATCTGTCATTGATTGGTGCTATATATTCTGTCTGAGACTTGTTATAGTAAGAGGTAGTCTGTCAATGGACACTACAGTCAATGTAGTATCATAGTGGAGAGGCATAGTATCATATTAGAGAGGGCTGCGGTGGCTCAGTGGTTAAGAAGCTCACCTTGCTAGTTGGAAGGCCGGCAAATCAGCAGTTCAAGAACTGGGTACTGCATGGTGGATTGAGTGCCCGTCAATGTCCCAGCTCTTGGGAACATGAAAGGAGCCTCATTCAAGTGTCCCCTGAGCAGAGTTTCTCCAGCAAAATAAATATATTTATTTATCTCTTTTCCAGACAGAAGTCCTTTGTCTCTTTCTATGACCATTTCATCAGCCATTCTTCACTGCAGGAGCCTTTACTTAAAATACATCCGCACCACTTCACCAAACACACTTATTCAGCACAGATGTAATGTTAATTTGTTTTTACTTCATTGTGTAGTCTTTGTCCTTAGAATATGGCTAAGGACATCTCAGCTCAAATTCTCTTTCTTTTCCTCCCTCCCCCACATATTACCATTCTTTTTTTTCCATGCTCTGTAAGTGTATCAGATTTATTATGGCATGTATGAGTACATGGATGTAATTGTATAAATTAATGTGGTAAAGGAATCCTGTGTATTGTAGTTCCAAGAACAGAAAGCAGTATGTACAAGAAATGACACTGGAGACAGTAAAAGACATCACAAAAATGAAATGTGACAAGAGTGCCAGTTTCTATGCACCCTTGGGCCACAATTCTCCACA
Source organism: Bradypodion pumilum (assembly GCA_035047305.1). NCBI lineage: Eukaryota > Metazoa > Chordata > Lepidosauria > Squamata > Chamaeleonidae > Bradypodion > Bradypodion pumilum. Next base: position 378,181,293 of record JAWDJD010000001.1, read on the forward strand.
CTGTTATGTTTAAATCCCAGCAAAGTCAATAAGAGTTAAGCAGACTTATATAAAGGACTGTATCTACCCAACCTGGTGCACCTGTTTTCAGAAGTTAAGACCTACATCCTAAAAGGATTTGTTCCCAGAAAAGAAACCTTATAGTCCAATTTTGTGTGGGTTCACTTGAAGTCAAATCCCACTTAACTCAATAGGACCTCGTCCCAAGTATGCCCTCTACTGTTGCTAGAGCCTAATCATGGTTATTCTGTTGCTAGAGCCTAATCATGGTTATTATGTTGCTAGAGCCGAACCACTGTTATTCTTCTGGAATGTCCTGGTCTTTATGTAATCTTTTGTATTAATGGAATATTATGAATCTATCATTTCCCTCCTGGGTTTCTCTTCTCCATTCTCTTTGCTAACAGATTATTTTAGTCTCCATTTCCCCATCTGTTTAATGTCACTGTCGAAGTTAAGATAGATATCAGTGGTGGACATCAGCAGGTTCACCCCAGTTGGCTAGAACTGGTAGCAGAAATTCTGGCTTGCCCTGCTCACCCAAGTTTCGAAATAAAGTAGTCCTAATTTGGGTGCAACACAGGGCTTTCCCCCTGGCCACGCCCACCATACCACACCCACAAAGTAGGTAGTAAAAAATTTGAATCCCACCACTGGATAACTTCATCCTTCTTTTTAGGGATAAGATGCAAACTCTTAGCCTCAACTTGGAAGTGGCCTTCACTATGGATCAAGAGGTCTCTGCTGTGGCCATGACTGCTTTTTATCAGCTGCAGTGGATTCCCCAGTTTTGCCCATACGTATCTGAATAGGCGATCCTTCACAACATTGGATTATGCACTGGTAATCTCTAAAACTACTGTACTGTAATACTCTCTATGTGGGAATACCCTTGAAGTTAGTATGGAAACACCAACAGATCCAAAATGTGGCACTGAATTGAGAGTGTGATACCAGGAAAATTGATTTCTTAGTGATAGCTTCCTCACTCTGGAATGACCCCCCCCACCACCACCACCACTGAAAACTGACAGGTCCCTCTCTTTACGCCTTTACTGAAAACCTTTCTTTACAGATAGCTTATATAAAAATAAGTTTGAAAGAAGCATTTGATAGCTTGTCTACAAAATATTTTATTTTAATGCCAGCTTGAAACCAGCTGAGATTATTCCTTCCCCCAAAGAAGTTTGCTATGTTCTAATAAAAGGTTAGTAAGAAGGATTGGAGCTGCGATGGTGTTGAATTCTCGCAAGAAGTAGACTAGCACGCAGCGTGTGGGTTAAGCATAGTAATCCTTTATTCAGATCGGGAGGCGAGACTGAGGATGTGGGGGAAAGATGGTATCATATATACAGCGGTTTACCCTTTCAACAACAAGGAAACATACCAACGGACAATCACAGTTTATTACCCCCATTTGGTCACCAGCGCCCCTTTGATATGGGGCGCCCCTCTGGCGGATCGCTTCACTCGCTGTGTCCCTTTGAAGTGAGTAACACTTAGACATAACATCCCTCCCCCCTCAGTGAGAAACAACCTTTCCCCAACGGATGGGTGGCCCACAAACTCGTCTGGGCCGCCCGTGCGTCCCTGGCACCAAGGTAGGCTCAACGGACACCCCAACTGGTTCTGAAGTGGGGGAAGAGCTCAGAGTGGCCCCCCTGCCATTCCTGCCTCTGAACTAGGGGTAGCCACCCCTCCTGCCTCGGGCTCTGGGGACGACGTGGGCAGGGGGTCACTGATTAATTCCCACTCCATATCACTCTCCGTATCTCCCCCTGTTTTCCCTTGTGGCTCCCTCCCTGGGCCAGAGTTAGAGTTCTGACCCAGGACTCGGCGCCGCATTTGATCGGTGTGTCTCCTCCAAATCGCACCATTCTCCATTTGCACTCTGTAAGACACCGGGCCAGTCTGTTCCAACACTTCCCCCCCCAACCACGGGGGCCCGTTGGCATAGTTCCGGCAGTGGACTGGTTGCCCAACCTCAAAACCTTTTAAAGTCAGAATGTCTATATTTAGGCCCCGATCCTCTTGGCGCTGGGGATCTAAACGGTCAAAAACAGTCGGCAGCTTCCTTTTCATTAACAGTTCGGCTGGTGACAAACCAGAGGCCAATGGGGTGACTCTGTAGGACAGCAAAAATTGGCACAACTGCAACTCCAAATCCCCTGGTCCCATGCGTGAGAGCGCGTCTTTGACCGTCCGCACCTGCCTCTCGGCTTGACCGTTAGTGACAGGGTGAAAAGGAGCGGCCGTGATGTGCCTAATCCCATTACGATTTAGGAAATCCTGAAATTCTGCCGACATGAAGCTCGACGAGTTGTCGGTCACCACGATGTCGGGCAGGCCTAGCCCACAAAAGACCCGCCTTAATTTGTGGATTGTGGTGGCAGAGGAAGTTCCTGACACTGGGATGACATCTACCCACTTGGAAAAGGAATCTACAATAATCAGAAGTGTTGTTCCCCTGAAAGGGCCAGCAAAATCTATATGAATCCGAGACCAGGGGCCTCTGGCCGTATCCCATTCCCTACGGGGAAGACGTGGTTCCTCGGGCCTTGATGCCTGACACTCCCTGCATTTCCCCACCCAAGCCTCAATGTCCAGGTCCAATCGGGGCCACCAGAAGTAGCTTCGCGCTAGCGCTTTTGACCTGACAATACCTGGGTGGCTAACATGGAGTGTGCGGAGCACCTTGTTCTGAAGTGCAGATGGGACGACTACTCTGTCCCCCCAAACCAAGCAACCCCGCTCCAGTGACAGTTCGTTTCTCTTGGAGTAGAACACCCTGAACTCCTCAGGGGTCGGTGACGATGGCCACCCCTTCAGAACCCACATGACAACTTTAGACAGGAGGGGGTCTTTTCTTGTTTGGGCCGCTATGTCAGCAGCGGAGATCGGGGGAGAGTCTAACACATCCAACATAAGGACCTGTCCTTCCGCCTCAATTCGACCCACATACTCAACAGGGGATCTGGACAGAGCATCCGCGTGGCTAATGCTGATACCTGGGCGATGTTGGAGCGTGTACTGATACGCCTGAAGGAACATTGCCCAGCATAACATACGCGGAGACAGGATTTGGGGGGTGGGCTTGTCTGGCACAAAAATACCCAGGAGCGGTTTGTGGTCTGTGATAATCGTGACAGCCCTCCCGTAAATGAAATCATGAAATTTCTTCGTTCCAGCGATTATGGCCAGCGCCTCTCTATCAATCTGAGCATAGTTTTTTTCAGCCACCGTCAACGACCTGGAGTAATATGCGATAGGCGCTTCTTTCCCTCCCCCCATGTCATGGCACAGAACAGCCCCGACCCCCACTGGCGAGGCATCACATACAAGCAAAAGGGGCTTATTCGGATCGTAATGTGTAAGGACAGCATCCGAAGTCAACAGCTCCTTGACTTCCTGGAATGCCTTTTCCTGAGGAGGCCCCCACTTCCACACCGCCTGTTTCCTCAGCAACTGATGCAGGGGCTCAGCTACAGTCGCCTTCCGGGGTAGAAAGGAGTGATAGAAGTTTAAGAGACCCAAAAATGCCTGGAGCTCCGTCTTCGAAGTGGGACGTGGGGCTTCCCAGACTGCCTGAACTTTGGATTCAGAGGGCTTGATGCCGGCAGGCGTGATTTTGAACCCTAAGAATTCAACCTCATGAGCAAAAAAACAACACTTCTCCCTTTTTACCCGCAACCCCGCATTTTGGAAACGCTCCAGCACCTTTCCCAGTTTAACGGCCAGGTCCCCCTTGTCTGTCCCAGATATCAACACGTCGTCAAAAAAAGTCAGCACCCCAGGGAGACCCTTCAATAACTTTTCCACAAGAGCCTGAAACAACCCCGGAGCCGTACTAACCCCGAACTGAAGACGGTTCACACGGAATGCACCCTTATGAGTAGTAATAGTCTGACACAACGCAGATTCCGGACTAACAGGCACTTGCTGATATGCTTGGGCCAAGTCCAGTTTAGCAAAACACTTTCCCCCATGGAGGGTGGCCAGCAAATGGCTAACCACTGGAACAGGATAAGAATTAGCTCGGATAGCCTTATTAATCGTGCATTTATAGTCCGCGCAGATGCGGATGTCCCCGTTCGCCTTGATAGCAGTGACTATAGGTGTCTCCCATGGAGCAGAGTCCACGGGCTCCAGGATGCCCTGTGCCACCAGCTTGTCCAACTCCGCTTCAATTCGGTCTTTCAGGGCAAAAGGCACCCTCCGTGGCTTCATGCGAATGGGCTGGACAGTTGGGTCCAGCTCAAAATTAACAGGGGCCCCCTTGAACCTACCCAGCCCGGGACGGAAAACATCTGGATAGCGTTCACACACAGCCTGAATGGGGTTGGCCGTAACCGCGTTAATTCCCGAAAACCCAATACCCAGGGGCCCAAACCACTGCACGCCCAAAAGGTTATTCCTACCGGTCTTCACCACGACTAGGGGAAGCTTTGCTGAGATGGCCTTGAACTGCACATCAAAATTTCCGATTCCCAACACTGGAATGCGTCGACCCTGCACATCGGTCAGGTCTACCTGCAGAGCCCGCAGTTTCGGCCGGTCTGCTGGAGGAAGTTGAAAAAATTCCCTCTGTGAGATGATTGAGTAGGCAGATCCTGAGTCGATCTCCATGCGGACGGGACACCCTTGGAGGCGGACATCAACGAAGAACCTCCCGGACACTGACTGTACACCCGATGATGTCTTCCTTCCGACGCGGACTGTGGAAATTGGGTGTTCCGTCCTGCGCTGACCTCTGTCCCCGGGGTGACCTTCGGATCGCTGGCGGCACACCCGTGCAATGTGCCCCTTCCGCCCACACTTGTGGCATTCGGCCGTCTTGAACGGGCACCGTGAGCGGAGGTGCCTTCCCCCACAGCCTTGGCATGGCGCAATGTTGCTCCTTGAAGCTTGGGGGGTATGCTGGCGAACCCTCCCGACAGTACCCTCCTCTGACGCATCGTCAGTATCCACTGGAGTAGCGCACTGCTGCAGCTGGACGGCCGACTCACCACGGGCAGGAGCAGCAGTTTCGGCATGGAGGATCTTTACCCCGGCGTGTGCAGCCTCGGACGCCAAATGTTGAATTCTCGCAAGAAGTAGACTAGCACGCAGCGTGTGGGTTAAGCATAGTAATCCTTTATTCAGATCGGGAGGCGAGACTGAGGATGTGGGGGAAAGATGGTATCATATATACAGCGGTTTACCCTTTCAACAACAAGGAAACATACCAACGGACAATCACAGTTTATTACCCCCATTTGGTCACCAGCGCCCCTTTGATATGGGGCGCCCCTCTGGCGGATCGCTTCACTCGCTGTGTCCCTTTGAAGTGAGTAACACTTAGACATAACAGATGGTCAACCTTTTAGAGACTGAGTGCCCAAACTGCAACCCAAAACCCACTTATTTATTGCAAAGTGCCAACACAGCAACAGGGGATGAACAAAAGAATCCCATTGGGCTGCTGGGCAGAGGGGCGGAACAAACTCTGTGCTGGGGTGACTGCACAGGTGCCCACAGAGAGGGCTCCCCCCATGCTACATTCTGCCACATACTGCAAATGTATGAAAACATATCGTTAGAAGCATTTAATATAACATGAGTTGTTAAATACTGGGCCAGAATTTCAGCAAACTCAGTATTTTTCAGGAACAACAAATAAACATTTTGAGCAAGCATACTTAATAGAAGTGTGATTGCCAATTGATCTTGTTTGCTTCCCTTAGGGCTATAAGAAAATACTTTTGTTTAAATAGGAAATGCAAATGAATAGTTTGTCTGGGTTTACCCTCTTTGTTGTACACAAACACCTAGTATGTGGGGCTTTTTACAGAACAATGGGAAGTCCTTCTAAAAGGGAATCTTTAAAGTAAACTATTGATAATAATAATTTCATGTCAGAAGATCACTGCCCTGTTACCATTAGCTTCTACTCACTCAATCTCACTCTAGACTCTCCAAGAAAGCTAATAACATGCCCATGACCTTTAGCACTTGTGTGCCCAAAGCAGATGTTAAGTTTATAAATCCATAGTGACCTACAGAAGCAGCCAGACTAAGAAACTCTGCTAACAACACCAGGAAGTTCTGTAGGATGAACAGGATAACCTTATGACAAACGAAAGTAATAGAAGCAGAATGAAATTCAATAGAATGAAAGTTGAAGGTCAGGCATCTAGGGACAGATAAACATTTTTGTCTATCAGCTTGGAACAGAAAAGAGCAGTGTCTTAGATTGTGGTGGATCACAAGATAACTGGGAGCCATTAATAGGATGCAGCTGCCAAGAAGAATGCATTGTCAATGATACATGAAATCTAACAACATTAGCTGGCTTAATCCTGAAATATATTAAAATGAGAAATAAGATTCAAATATTTTCCTCTATGGGTCTTCTCTTTTTCCAAGTTCTAATAAGCATGACAAATGTTTCTTGCTTCTGTTAATTAAAACAGAAAGGTGCTGAGTTCTTGTAAAGGGAAAGCTCAGCTTTGATAATGTTTTTTTTCTTTTGGCAGAGATTGTGCTTATCCTGATGCCAACAGCTTTGCTTAGCAAAGGATGGAGAAGAAACACATTTTAGAACAATGTAGATGAAAACGTAGCAAAACAAAAGTGTAAAATGTGTAGATAATATCCTAATCTGAATTAGAAACAAACCACCTCTATAGTGTAAAATCTACTACCTAAGGAGGCTATTAATAAAGCTTGAAATCATATATGCCTTACAATTTGAAAATGATAGGCAAGTAATTAAGTGTACAATAATCTCTGGTGAAAAGGGCTTGAGCTGGCAGTCTTAGTAAAATTAGAGCAGAGCTGAATGCTTACTTCACACTCTGACTCAAAGTAAATAGGGTCATTCTAAAACCAGAAGAACAAACACAGCTAAGGAAAGTTTATTTCTCTTATGTATTTTGAATATTTTAATAGTTTTAATGGTTTTTAAGTAAGGTTCCTGTGATTTTATTGTTGTATGATGTTTTTATACTTGTGAGCCACCCAGAGTCGCCCAGGTGAGAGGGCGGCAATATAAATTTAATTAAATAAAACAGCTGCAAACTGCTCACTTGAAATCTTTCTTGTTGCTGTGGCTTCTTTGCCTAATTGTGTTTTGGGGATTCTTTGTGAGGGCCACAACCTCCCAATCAACAGGTTCACTGCCAAGGTCATTCAAAACCTTCCCTCTGCATACTAGATAATTAAAAATATATATATCTAGCTCCTTGAATCTCCACCATTTTTTAAAAGACAGGATGATCTTTGATCTTTAGCTCTATTATGTTCTCTTCAAATGTACACAGGATCAGGTTCATGTTAGATGTTTTGCAAATCATAGTGCTCAAACATAATTTAAAAACTTAACACCTCTTGGCAAGTAAATCATCTCTTTATTTATTGTGGCAATACATTCCGTGCGCTCCAGTGTCTAGTCATGCCTGCCACATGACCATGGAAACATCTGCAGAAGCAGACAGTGCTGGCTCTTTGGCTTTGAAACAGAGATGAGCACTGAACCCTAGAGTCAGATACGACTGGCTTTCGAGGAGGGGAAACCTTTATTATATCTGTTTGAAGTAATGCTAAAGCAAAGCAAAACAATCACACTGCTATACTGCCCCATGAGCGCTTAGTGCACTCTCTGGGTGGTTCACAAGATAATTAGCATTTTGCGCCAAACATGCTGGGTACTCATTTTACTGACCTCAGAAGGACGGAAGGCTGAGTCAACCTTGAGTCATAGTCAGGATGAAACTCACAACCTTTTGGTTGCAGTACAATAGTTTAACCTCTACAATAACATTCTTTTCTTTTATGTTGTTGTTGGTTGGTTGATTGGTTTAAGGAGGATCCAGGCAGAAATATTTGGCCAAGAGTCTTGTGAGCAGGATGATGAAGCAAATTAACAATAAACTCATTTCACTGACTTTTTATAAACAGTAAACAAACAACTAAATATAATCTGAGGCAAACTTCTATCCTGCTCTCTCTATCTGGTTTGTAGAGTAGTGGGTAATCTTTAGTCCTCCAGATATAAATGAACTTCTCTCATCACAGGTCACTATGGATCAGGCTAGTTGGGAATGATGGGAGCAGGAGTCCAGGAATATCTAGAGGTCTACAGATTTCATAGCCCTGGTATGGTACAGTACTGTACTTTGCACAGTTAACTGTAGTTAAAACCCATAAAACCGGGTTTACTTCATGGTACTGGCAAGTATGCATCAGTAATATGATAACAGGCTCTCTCCAAGCCTGCTTCCTCACAGTATAACCCTTAACATGCAGGCAAAACCTTTGCTGTGCACAGAGCCTTAGAGAGTTGAGAAATAATAGATGGTGAAGTTCAGATAAGTTCAGATGGCATGGAACTGAAGAGCCAAGCGGAAAGATCTTAACTCAGGACCTGTCTACACAGGGGAATTTGGAGCCATCTGTTTCACACTGAAGAGCATTTTTATATGTAGTGCAGTCCTTATTTCTACACTGGAAATATATATTTTCTCAACAAGGGCCCATAGTGGTTTCAGAGAGGTTAAATTCATCCTCTATTCATTAACAACATTATCCTTCCTGCCCTCTTCACCACCTTTCTGTAGAAAATGTGTTTAGAAGCATCATTCTCTCTCTCCCCCCCCCACATCTTCTTTGATGAAAGTTTCCCTCAGAAACATTTTCATGTGCTTGTGTCCAGTGTGTCCCTTTCTGAGAGGAAGAATGAGGAGCTGAAATTAAAGGTACAGTATGTTTATTATGTTTGCGCTTTCTTCCTTTTGGAAATTCTCTAGCTGGAGAGAGAGAGAGAGAGAGAGGTGCAAGTGTCTACAACAGGGGTGCACAAAAATTTTGGGCCATGGGCTGGTCATGTACTTCAGCAGGCCGGTCACATGGTTCCTACCACTGGAAGCAGAAGGAAAAAGTGCCTTGCAATCTGTTTTGCAACAGGATGAGATTGATTTTAAGCTGCCATTTTCTCTGCTTAAACCAGGGGTGCCCAAATTATAGCCCATGGGCCAGATCCAATACATGGGCCGTAGTTTGGGCACCCCTGGTCTACAATAACACTTTTGTGTAGGAAGTGAGTCCACTGCACCTGCTGAAGATATAATGGGTTCTCAGTTCAGTGTTTTTCACAAGGAAATCTACCCAGTTTTTTTGTTGTTTAATTAAAGAGGCACAGTGAAACAGCAATGTATCTGCCTAGCACAGTACACTTAGAATTGCACTGTTTCATTTATGGAACTAATAGAAAATTAGACTTGACAAAAGTATGGAAAGATGTTTCTCTGTCATCCATTTTAATGTCACAACCCACTTCGTATTCACAGGGTTGTCACCTCCAATAATACCACCCACAGCTCTATTTGGGTGTTAACTATCTACACGAGTTACAGAATGGGATAATTAGCAATGCACCAAAATAACTGCAGCCCTAGCACTGTGCCAGGAAGCAGCTAGACAGCAGTAAAAAGAGGTAGCATGGAATGCTTGGATTCAAATCACGTGTGGGTGCTGTAATTTGAGTCAATCCGAACTGCAGGGGTGGGGAGGAGAGTGAGATATGTACCAGTGTAGACAGGCTGTTATTTACTGCTACTGATTGGTCTATTGGTCAGAACTTAGAAACATTATTTTTCTGGGCTGCAATCCTCCAAATCCCTAAACCATTATGGCCACTGGCATTGCTGACAGGGGAATTCTGGGAGCTGTAACTCTCCAAAAGTAATGATCCAAAACTCCAAAGGCAACAGCAGACTCTGCCTATCAAGAGTTTGCCCATCTCTTCACATAGCTGAACTCTACTCTTTAAAACACAAAAAGAAGCACACATTTTAAAACCCCATTCTAATTGTTTTTACACACAACCCCTTTCCCCAGTAACATTTGCACTGGAGGCATGTAGGGTCATTACAAATATATTATTTCTTTTGTTTCTTTGATTTATATACTGTAGTATATACATAATACTGATTTATGTACTGTATTGGGGGGGGGGGCTCCAGCTACTAGCACTACCTACCATTTACTCCTGGAAGATGTTCCATATTATAACATGGCAAGAGATGGCCTTGCAGAATGAGGTGGAACTGAAGGGGTGGGGTGTGGGGTGTCTTCTTTTGGTCCCATCCAAATTCCCCTGAGCTCAAACCTTGAGTCGAAGTATTTTTTTTATTTGCTAGATCCACCAGAAAGTGGACTTCTTTTAGGAACGTAGAAAAGTGTGTACTCCACGCAGCCTCTGGGAAATCTTGATATACTAATTTCTGTTGTGCATATCAGTAAAAGCAGTCAGGGTTTGACACAGGCATTAAAAAAAGATTACAAATCAAGATCAAAGCTTAGCACTAACAGAGAGACATGTTACTTCTATCTTAGAGCAAGTGAACCATCCAAGGGTAACTTGACCCTGACTTGCTATATTGCATTCCCCGTACCGTTATGTAGTCCTTCTTGTAAAGCAAAAGCTCAGTAACAGTTAGGAACCTCACAGTAGCCTCGGTTCCGGCTGTTAGTCGGGAATGATGTACTAACAACTACCTACCCACAAGACATGTCAAGCTTTGTCGAGGCCGGCAGTGTCCATTTCCTACCACTAGGTGGCTACAAATTTGAGGCTTGTTTAAAGGTTCAAAGAAGTGCAGAACATCGGAGAATAAAAGAGAGAGAAACCTCTCCTCTGAGTCGCCTAAATAAAGTGGGAGGCAGTGTAAAAGCGAATGCATACTTATCCCAGTGAGTGGCACCTGTCAGTCTATAAGACCACTCCCTACCCCTACCATGGAAGCTGAGGGAGCTGTCAGGTATTAAGCCAGATCATGTTCTTTCTTCCTTCAGCGGAGGAGAGTAACAGCTCCTTTATGGTGGAAATAAGACGAATTGAAAATGTAAAAAAAATAATAATGCATTCTTAACAGTATACGCTAGAGAAATTTAACATTCATTTATAATAATGATGCAGCTAAATCCTATGCATATTTACTTGGAAGTTAAGTCCAACATTGCAGCTTATTCCCAAACAAAAGTGCAAAGGGATGTAGCCTGAATATTTCCCTGAAAGATGAAATACAGTATGGCATTGATTAAGAAAACATAGAAAATCAAGATGAATCACAGGCCTAACATCCAGAGGAACCATCCAGTAAGCCTTGTGGCTGCATAACCCCATTAGTTATAAGAAAGCACACATGGAATTCTTTCTTTCTCAACTGAAATAAATGGCAACTTGAGTGCAGTGGTGTCTGCAGAATTGTGACTAAGAGCATTAGCTATTGTGCAGTCCAGTCTTCTCCATATATCCATGTTTGTTGAAAGGACTTCCTCTGAGTTATGGATGGACCTTTCTGTGCATTTCAGATTTGAGCAGTTTCTTGTTTTCCCAACTTTTGGCTCATTTGGTCCACTATCTGTGTGAAATGTTGCACCCATATCCATGCACCTTTGTGCAATGTTTCCTAATATACCTGCATGTGCAAACAAATTTCTCTAATATGGTACCTTTTTATTAATGAAACAAGAAGACATATGGTATCTTAAAGACTAGCAATTTTCAGATGGCATAAACTTTCATTGTTGTATGCATATTCTTTGCTTGAATAGTTCCAGCTTATTATTAGGAAAAGTGTGACTATCAAACAATAACTATTTCAGTTGATGCAATGGTTTTGGAAGAGGGAATTAGGCACTTTTAACTTTCAGACACAAACTGTGAAGATCTTTGCTGTTAATATTTATATAAGTCTATAGCAGGAGTTCTCACCTTTTTTAAGCCAGGGGCTGTGTCATGCTCCCTCAGACAGCTTAGGGGGCCAGACAGCCATTTTGCCCTTCCTCCACCACATGGCACTTCCGGGTGTGGTGGAGGCGGTGGGAGCCTACATGAAATGGCACTGTGGGCTGCATCCAGCCCACAGGCCTCAGGTTGAAAATCCCTGGTCTATAGTTTTAGGTGTTTCTCTATCTTGTTTGTTTTCTGGTTTGTAACATTTATATTGGTACTTCACCCTTCTTGCAATTAATTCAAGCTGGTATACATGGCTTTCCTACCCATTTTCATCTTCAAAATAATTAGTTGAGGTAGGTCAACCAGAGAGGACATGCTTTGTAGCTGAAGAAGAATATAGGCCCTATATTCTTCTAGCTGAGTAAGGATCTAAGCTCAGATCTTGTGTGTCATATTATGGCCCCTAAACCACAACCTCTCTCTCTTACACACTACAAAGGAAAATAGGAATCTATTCTATGCCAGGCCTTATTATTTGTCCATATAGCTGAGTCTGGTCTACTCTAGATTGAGATGCCAAGACTTTACACAGAAAAGCTTCCATGTTGTTGTTTTTTAAAACAGAGTTGCCAAAGGCTGAATCAAAGCCTCTTGCATTCTGCTACTGAACTAGTTCATCCCCCAAGAAACTGGGTACAGGTAACTAACAATTCAAGTAATAAGTATGGGGAAGTGAACAGCTTACTCATTTCAATGAATCTGTACAATCATCGTACTTCACGTCAAAGAACAGAACAAAACTGATGGTTGTCAGGGTTAGTATTAGCTGAATTATACACTTCTTGTCTTGGTATTTGGTTTGAGTTCTTTTATTTTGGAGTGTTCTGTCACCAAATTATGAACACCCACTCCAAAAACATTACATACAAATAAGTTTCACTGACATCAGTGGGAATCGTTTACATTGAACACTTGCAAATCCAGCAAAGCATCTCTGGGTGTGAAAACAAGGGACTCCTGTTGCTGGCAGGATAATGTGGGAGAGAGGGTGGAGGGGTTGGGGGCAGGGAGAGCGGGATTTGCAAACTTCTTGTGGTAAAGAAAGAACATCTCTTTAAACATCAGATATATTTCAACAACAGAAAAGGTGGGGACTTCTTATTTTACAGCATGAGAATTCCATTCTGGTTTACGGAATGGGTGTGCCAAAACTATGTACTGCTACATTTAATTGGGCTGGGATTTTGCCTTGAGGGTATGTGTGGACAGGATATGAAAGAGAATGCTTTAAATAGATAGTCTGGATTTATAAAATGTATTCAACAGGCAATCTGTCACTTTAAAAAAAATATTTCACTGAGAGGGGTGTGAACCATTTCACAGATGAATTCTGCAAAGGATGAAAGGAATAAATCAAAGGTACCACTGTTGTGCTGCTAGGAAGTGGTGGACTAGACAGAAAAGAGTGTGTGTGTAATTTCTGAAGCTCTAAAGGGGGCGGGGACTTTCCCAATAGTATCTCAGATATTTAGGTAAAGATAAAGGTCACCCTTGCTCGAAAGCCAGTCATGTCCAACTCTATGATGCGGTGTTCATCTTCATTTACAGCTAAAGAGCCAGCACTATCTGCATCTGCAGACGTTTCTGTGGTCATGTGGCAGGCATGACTAGACACCAGACTACATGGACACTGTTACCTTTCCGCCCAAGTGGTACCTGATTAACTACTTGCATTTTCTTGCTTTCAAACTGCTAGGTTGGCAGGAGCTGGGGCAGAGGACAGGCAGTCACTCCATTGTGCAGCACTCAGGGCTCAAACTACTGACCTGCCAACCTTCCAGTCATCAAGTTCAGGTCTTAATCACTAAGCTATCTGTTATGTATGCATATCAATGTACTGTAAGGCTATCAAGATATAAATGTATCCATCACAATACAATGTAGCTCAGCTGAAAGGAACGCGAGCAAGCAACCCCTTGGGGCAGCTGCGAGCGTTCAGCCTCACATGGTTCACATTGCTCAATCACGGACAGCCGCGGGAAATGCCTCCGCATTCAGCAGAATGAAGATACTCGCATTCAGCAGAATGAAGATACTCGCATTCAGCAGGAAGAAGATACAACTGCGAGAGTAAGGCGTGCCTGGGCGAGGCCACGCCGACAGTAGCCAATGAGCTACCGTGCTGCAAGATTCAAATGTATAGTCCTCAGTATATAATGAGATGTACCACCACCATTACCCCCCATGCTTCACCGGAACACCATGCAATAAACCTGTGTTAAACCAACCCTTCGGTTGTCCTGTTGTCTTTGGTCCCATACACTAAATTGGCGACGAGGATGGGATATGGCTGCCCACGGGACCAAGACATGCGCCGGCTACGAGATCAGGAAGCCGGGAGACTTGGAGCTGTTTGAGATAGACTTCAACGCAGCGCTGGTGGAGCTCGAAGTCTCAGATGAGGCCAAGAAGAGGGCCATTTTCGTCCGCATGCTCGGACACGAGACCAAGAGGACCTTGGTGGACCTGATCGCGCCGAGGAAGGTGGGCGACCTCAAAGCCACAGAGCTCCTGGCGGCGCTGCGCGCCCATCTCCGGCCAGCGATAGCGATGTTCCCCGCTCGGAGCGCGTTCTGGAGGCGAGTCCAGGCGCCCGGGGCGTCGGTCGCTGAGTTCGCCGCGGCCCTGCGGCTGGCCGCCGGCCCATGCAAGTGGGAGACCCCAGAAGTCACCCTCCGGGACTGCCTGCTCTGCGGTCTGAGGGACACAGAGACTCAGCGCGCGCTGATGAAAAGGGAGCCGCCTCCCACGTGGCAACAAGTCCTCGACACGGCGCAGGCCGCGGAGGCCACGACTGCCGGGGTGCAAGAGCTCCAGGACTGGCGCCCGAAGCCCGCCAAGGCAGAGAGCTCGGTGCGCGCGGCCCGGCGAGCTTCGGACTCGTCTGCGGAGAGCGGCGACGACGAGGACGTCCGGAGGGTCCAGAGAGAGGGCCGGCGCTGCGACGGCTGCGGCGCCACCCACGCCCGCGCCAAATGCCCATTCCGCAAGGCCGAGTGCCACAACTGCGACCGGCGCGGGCACATCGCCAAGGTCTGCCGGAAGCGGCGCGAGGCCACAAGGAGTTCTCCAGACCGCTCGGCGAGGCAGGACCACACCACGAGGCCAAAGGACGGCACCCGGACCACGAGGACGCGGGACGGCGTAGGGCGCATCTCCGACGACAGCGAGGACGACGCTCCGGTTTGCAGCGTGTCCACGGAGCACCCCCGTTACTTCGTTGAGGTAGTAATACAAGGGGCCCCTCTTAGAATGGAGGTGGACTCGGGTTCGTCATACTCTATTATTTCCCAGGGAGAGTTCATGAAAATCGCCCCCCGCGTGCGGCCCAAGCTCAAAGCGTTGAGGGCCACACTGAAGGACGTGCAAGGGAACCGCATCCCAGTGTTGGGGGTTGGGAAGTTCCAGGTCCAGTTTAAAAAGCACACCGCAACGCTTCCCCTAGTCGTCCTCAAGGGAGGAAAGTGCAGCCTCCTCGGGACTCAATGGTTCCAGCCCCTGGGGTTGTTCATTGGGGGGGTGCACGCCGTGGGAGCACACGCCACCGGGACTGATCCAATACAGAGCGTGTGCGACGCGCACCCCGAGGTTTTCAAAAAGGGGCTCGGAAAATTCAAGGGCCCCCCAGTGACTTTCGACCTGGACCCTGGAGTACGTCCAATCAGACTTAAACCGCGCAGAGTGCCTTTCGCACTAAAGGACAAAATAGAGGCGGAGTTGGACAAATTGGTGGGCCAGGGGATTCTTGTTCCTGTCGATTCTGCGGAGTGGGAAACTCCAATTGTAACAGCGCTCAAGGCCAACGGGGAGGTCCGCATATGCGCTGATTACAAGTGCACCATCAATAAGGCGATCCGCCCTAATGCTTATCCGGTGCCGGTAGTCAGCCACTTGTTGGCCAGGTTACACGGGGGGAGGTGCTTTGCTAAACTCGACCTGGCCCAAGCCTACCAGCAACTCCCGGTGACCCCCGCCGCAGCTGCTGCACAGACCATAGTCACCCACAAAGGGGCGTTCCAGGTATCGCGCCTCCAATTCGGCGTGAATTCGGCGCCCGGGATTTTCCAGTCACTCATGGAACGCCTTCTGAAGGGGCTAGAGGGGGTGTTACCCTACTTCGATGACGTATTGATTACAGGGGGGAGCCGGGCCGAATTGGCAGAAAGGTTGGGAAAGGTCCTGGAAAAATTCGAAAAGGCGGGGTTGCGGTTGCGAAAGGACAAATGCGTCTTCTTCGCAACCGAGGTCGAGTTCCTAGGGTTCCGCATTACTCCCAAGGGAATAAGGCCCTCCCAATCCAAGGTGGCCGCCATCAAAAAGGCCCCTCGCCCCACCTCCAAGCCCGAGCTGCAGTCGTTCCTTGGGCTGCTCAACTTCTACCACTCCTTCCTTCCTCGGAAGGCAGCCGTGGCGGAACCGCTACACAAATTGTTAAAAAAGGACGAGGCATGGAAGTGGGGCGACGACCATGAGAAGGCTTTCAATGACCTGAAGCGACTCCTGGCATCAGATGCTGTACTGACCCACTTCAATCCCAAACGCCCAGTGGTCCTGATATGCGATGCATCCCCGGTGGGGGTGGGAGCGGTGTTATGCCATGTGCTGGAGGACGGGAGGGAGGCCCCGATAGCGTTCTACTCTAGGTCCTTGTCCCAAGCGGAGAGAAACTACGCCCAGACAGACAGGGAAGCATTAGCGATAATTGCGGGGACAAAGAAATTTCATGATTTTGTGTATGGCCGCCCCTTCACCATAGTGACGGACCATAAGCCCTTGCTAGGCATTTTCACCGCAGATAAGCCCACACCCCAAATCCTGTCCCCGAGAATGCTCAGGTGGGCCATTTTTCTCAACGCGTATCAGCACGCGTTGGTGTACCGGCCCGGGAAGGAGATCAGCCATGCGGATGCCCTGTCGAGGTCCCCCATTCCCCGGGATTGCTGCCACGTGGGCGAGGAAGAGAGAGACCACCAGGTTCTAATGATAGAGGTCCTAGACTCCCCTCCAGTAGTACCAGCCGACATCGCCAAAGCGACCGGCAAGGACAAAACGCTAGCTACAGTTTGCTCCTGGGTACAGAAAGGGTGGCCCGTGTCTTCCCCAGCAGCGGAATTCGACACATTCTTCAAAAAGAAACTAGAGTTGTCCCTAGAGAGGGGTTGCCTTTTGTGGGGACAGCGGGTAGTGATCCCCACGTCGCTCCGGCCGAGGGTGCTTAAACTGCTGCACGTCAGCCACCCGGGGATCGTCCGCTCTAAGGCACTAGCCCGTAGTTACTTTTGGTGGCCCCAGCTAGACGCCGGCATCGAACACATGGTCGGCACTTGCGAAGCGTGCCAAAGCTCCAGGCCAGAAGAGGCTCGCTTGCCACATAGGGAGTGGGACGCAGCAAGGGGGCCCTGGTCCCGGGTACACGTAGACTTTGCTGGCCCGTTCAGGGGAACGCTTTTCCTCCTTGTGGTGGACGCGTTCTCCAAGTGGTTGGAGGTCATTCCAGTCTCGAGCACCTCCTCGGCCACTACAATTAAACAGTTACGGAGGGTCTTTTCCACGTTCGGTTTACCCGACACCCTCGTCAGCGATAACGCTAGCTGTTTCACGTCCGCCGAGTTCGGGGCATTCATGGATCGCAACGCCATTCGGCACGTCACCTCCGCCCCCTTTCACCCGGCCACCAACGGCCAAGTAGAGCGCCTCGTGCGCACCACAAAAGACGCGCTGCGGCGCATGGGCCCCGGAGACCTCGACCTGAAATTGTGCCAATTCCTGCTAAGATACAGGGTCACCCCATTGGCGTCAGGGTACTCCCCCGCGGAGCTGTTAATGCGCAGGAAGCTGGCCACGGTAATCTCCAAGCTAGACCCCACGAGAGTAGAGGACACGGGGCGGAATATAGGGGTGGAACCCGCAAAGAGTTTCAGCGTAGGCGCCCCGGTGCATTGCAGGAACTACGCCGACGCGGGGCCAGCCTGGGTGCCGGGCACCGTAATAGAACAAACCGGCCCCGTCTCATACCGCGTGGAGACCAGTACAGGCCTCCTGTGGAGGCGACACGTGGACCAACTCAGGCGCAGGGTCCCCGGAGAACAGGACGAAGACGGAAGAAGCCACGAATCAGCGTTAGGGTACTCCCCCACCCGTTTAGCCCAAGGGGGAGGGAAAGGGGAACATGGGTCCCCACCAAGGGGGGAGGAAAGGGAATCGATCCTCAGAGATCTTTTGCGGGACTTCGCGGCAGAAAGGAAGAGCCCCGACCTCACACATACCCCTCGGAAGTTTCCCCGAAACACAGATGCCCCTAGAAGTTTAGACGTCGATTTACAGTACCAGGGGGAGTTAGCGGAGTGGTCCCCCACCCGTCCTAGCGAAAAGAGGGGTTTCAGTTCAGCCCCTGGTACTTCCAGTCCCAGTAGCCCCTGTGAGTTAGAATGCAACATAGCACCAATTTCCCGGAGACCGACACCCCCAAGACAGGAGGTAACGGCGAGTCCGCCCACCACAGTCTCAAGGTCCCCCGAGCGGGGAACAGAAGGCAGCAGAACCACAAGGGCATCCTCATCGGTCCCGCGGTTCACAATAGGAGGGTCCCCGGGGTCCGAGAGCAACAGGCAGGGGTTCACGTCCCAGCTGTTCATTCCATTTCCATCCCCCAGCGCAAGGCAGGCACGGACGCCCCACAGAGCCACTAACGAATCCCCGTTTCCCGTAGCAGGACAAGCTCCCACGGAGTCAGGGATCACAGGCTCTCCAGTACGAGGTCAGGCGCAAGCACGCCCCAAGCGCACGTGCGGCAGGCCACAATGGTTGCGGGACTTCATCCCATCCTAGGGGGGAGGGGTGTTATGTATGCATATCAATGTACTGTAAGGCTATCAAGATATAAATGTATCCATCACAATACAATGTAGCTCAGCTGAAAGGAACGCGAGCAAGCAACCCCTTGGGGCAGCTGCGAGCGTTCAGCCTCACATGGTTCACATTGCTCAATCACGGACAGCCGCGGGAAATGCCTCCGCATTCAGCAGAATGAAGATACTCGCATTCAGCAGAATGAAGATACTCGCATTCAGCAGGAAGAAGATACAACTGCGAGAGTAAGGCGTGCCTGGGCGAGGCCACGCCGACAGTAGCCAATGAGCTACCGTGCTGCAAGATTCAAATGTATAGTCCTCAGTATATAATGAGATGTACCACCACCATTACCCCCCATGCTTCACCGGAACACCATGCAATAAACCTGTGTTAAACCAACCCTTCGGTTGTCCTGTTGTCTTTGGTCCCATACACTAAACTATCAGATACTTTCAAAAGTGATCCATTAATCAGATTCTAAAAGTCTGCACATGGCCACAAAGGCTGCAGGCATATAGTGATTTTCACTCTATCATCTTTTGTTTGTGTTTGCTATTTAAGGCTCAGTTCAGCTGTAGGATTGCCATTGCATGATGAACAAGAGACTGTGAATGTTGTGTTGTGGTCAGGTGCTCATGGCTGGATCATCCAAAAGGAAGACAATGGAGAACAATGATTAGGCATAATAGAGGATGCAGAGAAACATTTTTGTATTCAATTTGCATGTGCTGATTTATGGTAATATATGCAAATACAGTTATAATTAATAGGGTATGTGACTGTGAGGCACTGGGAAAATAGATTAATGAGTAAGCCTCAGTCTATTATTACTTTCTGCATGAGGAAATGGTGGTCAACAATATGCTTCTATGGCATATGCTTGTATGGCAGCGGCTGCCGCAGCTACATAAAAATGCCTGGTTTCTTCTTTTCACGCTCCTTCACTTTTTCCCTTTGTTCTGTAATAATTCTTGAATTCTCTTCTTGTGCTTTTGTTGTCTTGAGTTCCAGTGTGCTGTTTTTGTTGTCTCTCTTCTATGCCATCATCTAGTGCAGGGATTCTCAACCTGCAGCCTGTGGGCTGAATATGGCCCACAGAACCATTTCTTGTGGCCCAACACCACCTTCACCACACCCAGAAGTTCCATGTGGTGGAGGAAGGGCAAAATGGCCATCCAGCCCCCGAAGCTGTCTGAGGAAGCATGACCCGGTCCCTAGCTTTAAAAGGTTGAGAACTCCTGATCTAGTGTCTTTTGTCTTCCCCCACATGGTAGATGCTGTTTTGCCACTAATCAAGAGAGCATTTTTGCCAGATTTGGGTGGTGGTGGTGGGAAATGTCTGAAGTTGCTTCTTTTACTTTTCCACCTCTCCACTTAATGTCCCATATCATAGAGGTGTTAACACCCAGTCAACCCACCCATTATGGATCTCTTCTCTCCTCTTTTCTTAATCTGGTCTCTCTCTCTCTCTGTTGCCTATCTGTCTGTAACTGCTTCCTTCTCTCCTTTCTTTTTACTATGTTGGCTGTTGGTTGTCATCACCATCAGCAAACTAAGGGGTTCAGGCCAGAATTTTAAAACCTGTTTTGTAATCTGGCCTTGCTCACAAGTGTTTTTGTATCTATTTTCTGGGTGTGGGGAGAAACCTGTGGTATCCGCGCACACAATTGGCATACTGGCCCTGACAGAACCCCGGTGATGGGCGATCACCTCGTTACCAGGGGTTCCTGAAGGGACAGAAATTGGGGGAGCGGAATATTAGATAGGATTTAATTCACCTACAGCTGACCTGACAGGCAGCTCAGACAATAGGAAGCTAATGACTAACCCACTAGTCATGTAATAGGTAATTGCACATCTGCGGATTACTCTAAGTCCTAAAACCAATACCAGCCACATGTTTACTCCAGATAGCTTGGAACAATGGAGTTCCCCGGTCATTTGTTTAGCTTAGTTAACTATTTCCCCTGTAGAGTTTCCCAATTAACTCGTGTAAACATGGCATGTGGATCTTGTCAGATCGCAGTTCTTTTGCATGCGGCCTGTACATGATAAATACTGATGATTTGCCTCATTAAATCACTGGTCTTCGCTCCATCTTGCCTCGTGTCTCATTGCTTGACCAGTCTCCTCCGGGACCCAACAGCCGCTTCGCGGACCCGATCCAACATCTGGTGACCCCAAGACGTGATTCTACTCGTGAGTAAGCGATCTTCGTGGTCCGGTTCTACGCCAGAACTGTGTCCGAATCGTCCCGAAGGACAGCGCAGCAGCTCTGGTCGGAAAGCCATCTGATCTGAATGACAGCTACGCGGTGAGGCATTCCAGAGAGGCAGAGCACGCTGCAAAGCTCTGCAGAAGCTTGCTCAGCGAGAAAACACGTTCCGCTCAGGGTCGGCTGTGAAACCCTGACTTCAGCGCAGATGCTGCCGAGGGCCCGTGGCAGCAGTCCATGCTCTGAGCTCCTTCCCAGAGGTTCATCACGCCAAGCCTGTTACCTAGAACTCAGACGTGTCGCATTGTCCTGAGGAGGAAAACTTCAAAGGACCGGCAGGTAATATGGGGACTTGTCCTCAGAGGCAATGTCCAACCTCTAACCAGAGAGTTCACTTAATGGAACTCAAGGCCCTGGCCAGGGTATACCAGACACGCATTCACAGCACTAAGTTAGCGGATCTCTTGGCGTACTTGGGGGACAATTGTCTGTTTTATCCAGAAGCAGGCATGCTTAACCTCCAACTTTGGGACTGGATAGGAGCCTGCATTCAGCAAGCCCCGAGAGCTCCAGATAGCATAATCAGCACATGGAGCAAGTGTAGGAAGCTCTTAGCAGAGGTAGACCCAGTCCGGATAGAGACCCAGGAACCCCCAGCGCAGTCAGAGCCATCAGCCCCAATGGCTCTCTATCCGTCATTTCAGCTCAAGCAGGGCAGTGTAGGGAGCTTTCCCTCAGTGATAGCTGCAGACATCACTGAAGGAATTCATGGCATGAGAAGCCCTGGCGCTTCTCTAACAGTTAAAAGTTCCCAGACTACCAAGAGTTCCATCCAGCGCATGGGTGAGGAAGATCCATTCACAGGGAAATTGCCAGCAGTACAATTAGCTAACACCCAGCTGCTGTGTTCAGCCTGTCTGAAGGCAGACACACGTTCAGGCAGACAGACTATTGTCTACCTGCCTGCTCAGCGCCCATTGCTCATGGAAATCTGCACGGCCCCTGGCCACGCAGGGCTCCAGAGCAGACCCATTGCCACACTCAGGCACCGAGCAGTGCCAAAACCCAAAGGCGCCTGCTTCCAGTGTGGAAAAATGAGACACCTTAGAAGAGAATGCCAATCTAGACCAGGCAGATCTTCAAAAGGTTGTCCAAATAAGCCTAAGACCAAATGGCCACACTGGCGCTGGAGGGCGAGACAGCACCGAGATCTGGGAATCTGGCCCTCCGGCATGCATCTGGCCCAGGCTCGAAAGGAGGCAGCCATCGCCCTGGCTATGCCAGAGGAACCATCCCAGCAATAGTACCCCGAGCTCTCCCAAGGCACAGGCAGAACCTACTTGTCTTGCCTTGGAGTAGCCCAGAGAAACTCACCCCTAAGTAGAAGCACCCAGATGGTTGTGATAGCCAGCTGTGTATAAGTCATCTCCTCATATGCAGGATGGAACACTGCAGATCAGGGGAGGAATGTGTGAATGCATAAATAAATGTGTGTATGTGTGGTGCACCACTGAATGTATGACTGCAAGAACCAGTATGATTGCAAAAGCCTTGTTTCTATGACCACAGTATGATTGCAAAAGTCTTGTCTTTATGACCACAGTATGATTGCGAAAGTGTTCCTTGTGTGTAACTGCATGGTAATGTCACTGTGAAATATCAGGCATTGTGTGTTAAACAGTTTGCACTCTGTTCATGGGCAGGAACCATTTAAAGTTTGAGAAAGCATGGTGAGCAAGACTTCTTTGCCTTGCCCGCTTAGCAGCTTAAGGCACCCAGGGCAACGGAAGCAGGTGTGTGTGTGTGTGTGTGTGTGTGTGTGTGTGTGTGTGTGTGTGTGTGTGTGTGTGTGTGTGTGTGTGTTGGAATCCTAACCTACAATAGGGCAAAGTGACCCCCCTTCTTCCCTTCAGCCAAAAGGCTTTTCTTTTGGATGTGCAAGGGAGACTCTTTTCTTTGTCTCAAGGATTAAGCCACTCTTAAGAACTGGTTTTGCGATCCGTGCCACTCAGGCAAACAGATAATTGGAAATGATAAAAGCCTTGCATTGTAGAAACCTGCCTGAAAGAGGTGATTTTCTTTTCAGAAGCGCGATCTGAAAACAAAAATGACTTCTATGAGTTTTCCTCACTAAATCATAAACTATGGGGCCCCTCCCTACGTCTGTGTTCCTCAAACCCCTATTTCTGTGTTTTAAGGTGTTTGAATGTCCCTTAGCGGTCTTTAAGTCACATATCTCACTAGTAATGAGAAAATTGCATTGTCTTCAGGTGTGTACTGTTATCATCTTGTAACCTAGGTTCTCAACCTTTTAAGGTCAGGGGCCAGTCATCTTGCCCTTCCTTCACCACACAGCCCTCCTTGGCTTGGTGGAGGTAGTGGCAGAGCAATGTGGGCCGAATCTGGCCAGCAGGTTGAGAATCGTTCTAACTCTCCTTCATTCTCTTAAGAAAGCTGTTGTTCTGGTATTTTGACTTTAATAACTCACTCATTGTATCCCTTTCACAGGAAAAAACACACAAACATTCTTGCGCTCTGTATATTCAGAAAATGCTTAATCTTTACCTTTTTTACAGGAACAAAACTCCTCTCCAGGCCTTAAAAAGTAACCAATTTATTTCTTTCTATAGTCTTAAATTGCTTCCTTTCACAGGCTCTTGAGTTAATTACTGGTAGGGATTCCTTAACAGGAGGATCCCAGCCAGCTGTCCTAATTATCTGACCTAATCTGATTTCATTATGATAAGAGTTGTTGCATTCTCATTGTGCTAACTTCTGACTTGTCTTTCCTCCTTTCCCCATTGGAACTCCCTGCTGGAAATGTTTAACTTGTGTGTCTTTTCATTTTTGTGTATTGTTTCCTTACAGCTGGCACGTCATAGTTGGCTTGTTTTTAATAGTCTTAGTCTGTCATTTTAAGTATGGCACCTGGACCACAGCACCCACTCTAAATGAGCAGACACATTTCACAAACTCCAGAGCACAAAGGGAGGAAATAAGATTAGTCCCTGAGCTCCTGAGAATCTACAGAGTGCCACTCATTAGCCAGGGCTGCTAAGGACCGTTTTAAGAATACAGTCAGGTCACACTTTCAATCAGACACAGGCATTTTCAGGCAACCCCTTTCTTTTTTGCTGTTAGTCTAAGCACAGGCAAAAGGCTAAGTCAGCATCTGGTACCCTTCTCACAGGAACACAAGAATAGCTCTAGGAATTGTGCGCACGCACGCCATGGGCGGAAATGCGCAGGGGGGCCTTCATGAGAAATTTCCTCAAGGGAAGCCTGGCATGTCATGCGCCGAGGTTTGCCATAAGACCCCAGACTAGTCTCGCTTCAAACTCAGACAGTCACCTTGTGTGAATCAATGTCCCTGGTTCCACTTCAGGAGGCTAGGACAGTTTTCACTGATGGGGGTCGCACATATGATGTTCTTACTTGGCAAAAGGACCGAGCTTGGCGCACGCTCCTGACTCTTCTGCAAGCGGGCGGAATTGGCAGCCGTAAACCTTGCCTTGCGCACCTTTGCCAAAGAACGCTTAAACATAATTACTAACAGCCAGTATGTTAGGAATTTGCTTCACAGTCTACCGGGAGCATACATCACTCCCGCGATAGACAAGAATTTGTTAAGCCTTTTTCTCACAACTCAATTTCATTTGGGAACCGCACCGAAGCGCTCTATATAGCCCACATCAGAAGCCACCAGGATCTGCGTGGTCCGATTTCTGAGAGCAATAGCAGAGCGGATGCGGCCACAAAGGAAATTCAGCAACGGTCAGTTTTGGGAGTCTTCTCAACTCCAATTCAAAGTCATGCATTCTTTCATCAGAATGCCAAAGCACTCACAAGGCAGTTCAACCTGCCACTTTCCCAAGGCATAGTCCGTTCCTGTCTACATTGCGCAGGGGCGTTAGGGGGGCCCTCATGGGGGATCAACTCACGAGGGAGAGAGGTCAACCAGGTGTGGCAGATGGACGTCACACATGCCCCACATTTTGGCAGATGGCAGTACATGCACATTTGCATTGATACTTTCTCACAGCTTGTTTGGGCTACAGCGCAGAAGGGAGAAACGGCTTCCCATGTGGAGCAGCATCTCCTTTCCTGCTTCGCGGCCATGGGCAAACCATGGCACGTGAAGACCGACAATGCTCCAGCTTATAGCTCCAGGCAGCTGGCCACCTTCATGGCCACCTGGGACGTTAAGCACACCTTTGGCATTCCGTACAATCCACAAGGGCAAGCAATTGTGGAATGGGTCAATCGGACACTTAAGTCCTACATTGACAAACAAACAGAAAGGGGGGAACCACCAGCCCTCCCCAAAAATCAGGGTCAGGCACAACATTGTCTGAACAAGGAATTGTTTACGTACAATTACCTTAATGTTTTTTCGGATTGCTCTCCGCAGGAGAAGCACTTCCGTCGCTCGGAGGCTCTCATCCCGGTGTGTCACTCCCCAGATGCGCGCATCAGGAATGGTGACTGGTTGGTGAAGCGGATATTTAGTTTTACAAGACTGCCTTTTCAACGTATGCGCATTGGGGAACCCAGGTCACCAAAGTCTTACCGGCTGATGCGGCCACTCTCTATACTCCCCGAGTGGCAGTCAGCCCGAACTCTACTTGTGCTTGTATGACCGGCTGTTCCACGGTCGAAGGGCCACAGCGCCATTGCCTCGACCTCAGCAACAGCAACTGGACTTGCAATAACCCAGAGACTATTAGCTCAATGTATGCTCATGTTACCTTGCCTTCAGGATGGTTTTTTTTACATGTAACCAGTATACTTAGAACTACATTCCTGCAAATGTATCTGATTCCCTTTGCTGTATTAGTCATTTGACATTGTTGCTTCCCACTAGAGACATGGTTGCACCAAGCACGAATGTATCTTCACATGTATGGCACGCTCGTGCCACCCAGTTAGACAGCTCATGTGATAGCAACATCAGAGTTCTGAGTAAAGCTGAGTATGTTTCGTTAGCAGTCAGCTTGTTTGGCGTGCCAGGCTTAGCCGTAGGCAACGCTCGGAGAATTGGTCAATTGGCTTGCGCTTTGGCAAAAGCCATTAACCACACCTCCTCAGCAATAGCGCTGCTTAATCAAGAGCAGACAGAGCTTCGCTATGCCATACTGGATAATCGAGCAGCCATCGATTACCTCTTATTGTTACATCATTTGGGTTGTGAGTCTGTCCATGGCATGTGTTGTTTTAATCTCACGGACAACTCGCACAAGGTACAGAGTCAGCTCACAGACCTCCATACCTTGGTTAAAAATATCAAGGAAGATGTTACGTGGGCGTGGTGGAATTTGTTATGGTCCTAGTTCCCATGGGGTTGGCTACAAACGTCACTCAAGGTGATTGTGGGGGTGATAATACTGGGAACGACTGTGTGTTGTTTCATGCAATGTATTCCCTCACTGATGTCAAGATGTTCCCCATGGAGAGAACCCCGGAATGTCCTCACTCCATGTCAGCTGATGCCGCTCCTACGCCGAGCCGTCTGTCAGGTCCAATTAAACAAATAAAGGGGGAGTGTGGTATCCGCGCACACAATTGGCATACTGGCCCTGACAGAACCCCGGTGATGGGCGATCGCAGTTCTTTTGCATGCGGCCTGTACATGATAAATACTGATGATTTGCCTCATTAAATCACTGGTCTTCACTCCATCTTGCTTCGTGTCTCATTGCTTGACCAGTCTCCTCCAGGAGCCATCAGCCGCTTCGCGGCCCCGATCCAACAGAAACCAGTAATGTGAAGGATAGGGTACAGATATTCTGCAGCATATTCATGGCATCCCTGAATGGAACATGGGCCACAGGTTGAGAATCTCTGTTCTAAACCAAACATTTTCAAGACCAATACATTCTAAATATTTGCTACTCAGTCAATCTGTCTGAGGCCAGTTGAACCTGACTCTAAATAGACATGTTAATATTATTCTGCAGAGCTATCAATGTATTTACACCAACTAGGAAGAAGCGTCCTATTGGATTCAGGCCCAGCCTACACATCACTGAAAGAGGTGATTAAATCAGCTGCAGCACTTTAGCCTTGCAGGGGGGTTGATTGCCTTTATGAACAGAATGCCTCCCATTCCTACACTACTACCTCCCTGCCATATTAGAAAGAAGAAAACAATATAGCAGACAAACAGTTTTCTGGTTGCAGGGAGTTTGTCTGTTTCTATTTGACATGGCAGAATTTCAAAGCCCATCTGCAACCTGAGATTATGTAAATCTGAATAAATAAATCTGTTTTCTAACAGTCATGCAACACATAGGGAAACGCACTCCTGACCCCAATCCCATGCCAAGGACTTATACTTTGTGGGGCTGGGCTTGAGAGCAATTCTCCAACAGACAGAGGTTGCTTTACAGGAGGTTGTTCCTGTAAAAGGCACTCTTTTCTTCTAGGATCAGGCAGGCACTTTTGCAACTACTTGATCATACTCTTTGTCTCTGTAAATGAGGCATCCATTAGAGCAGTGGTTCCCAATGTGGGGCCCTTGCCCCACAAGGGGACATCAATTCCCAGAAGTCTATGTCAGTACATTGGCTAATCAGTGCTTTGAGGATTTGATTTAGGCTTCTGGGAATTGAAGTCCAAAAACCAAAGGTTGGGAAACACTGTGTTAGATACACATCTGTTTAAGATCAGGCTGCCAATATAGTTGCTGTTCAGTCACACAGTCAAGTCTAACCCTTTGCGGCACCATGGACCACACCAGGCTCCTCTGACATCTGCCAATAATGTAGATTGCTGTTTAAAAATTTTAAAACAGCCAATATAGTAGACCTGCTGTTTCAAAAATGGAGCTTACATGCAGGCTGAGTATAATCTATTTGCATGTTAACTGAATGCAAGCAGAGAATGGGAGATTGGGAAAAGGAAGGAAGCATCTGACAGTTTTTAATGAGTGATAATTACTAAGGGGACAGAGGGTCACACAATCAGATGACTCTAGCAAATCAATTATCTGGCCAACTTTCCTCAAGCTATTTATATGCAAAGCCCATTTTTCCCAGTTTGTTTCTTTTGCAATTATTTTAAGCTGTTTTAATGGACAGGAATATGTTTGGAAATGAAAAAAGGACAATATTTAGGAGCACAAAGGCACCAGAAGTATCACAGAGGCACAAACTGCAATGCAGGTTATCTTTGTTTCTAAGGCTTGTTCCATCCTGAAGAACATAATTGCCTTAGCACAGACGCATTTTCCTTCATTTTAGAACACCAGCCCTCTATTTAAAGATTATGGATGGTACTTGTTTCAAGCAGTATATCTCTATAGAATCCATATTGTCAAAACCCAGTCCTGAATGGGAAAGGATCAGACTCCAGGAATTCGCCTTGCTTCCTGATTTAATTTAGGAACTTATTCCCCACCTTTCATATTACCTGACATAGAATATATGTCGTGGAATGAGGAATGTGTCAGGTGACAATGAAGAAAACTATATATAATGAATAGAGGAAGGTTATAAAATGGCAGCAATGCGAAAGAGAGACAGCAGGTAATAAAAGTTCAAACACTCTTGGCACTACAGGCTGAGATTTTATACTCAGCATTATATTTCCTTGGATATGGGCAAGAGAGGGTTGTCTTCCTCAGTACTTTTGGGATGCCAGTGCCTAAAGCTACACTGTGGGATCCGCGCACACAATTGGCATAACTAGCCCTGACAGAACCCCGGTAATGGGTGATCACATCGTTACCAGGGGTTCCTGAGGGGACAGAAATTGGGGGAGTGGAATATTAGATAGAGTTTAATTCATCAATAGCTGATCTGACAAGCAGCTCGGACAATAGAGAGCTAATAACTAACGCGCTAGGTGCGTAATAGGCAATCTCGCGCCTGCGGATTACCTTAAGTCCTAGAACCAATACTAGCCACTTGTTTACCCCGGATAACACGGAACAATGTATTTCCTCTGCCGTTAATTAAGTTGGTTAATTAACTTCCCCTGTAGACTTCCCCAATTAACTTGTGTAAACATTATGTGTGAAACCTGCAGTATCGCAATGCTTTTACATGCAGCCTAAAACATGATAAATACTGATGATTGGTCTTCATTAAATCACTGGTCTTCGCTCCATCTTGCCTCGTGTCTCATTGCTTGACCAGTCTCCTCTGGGACCCAGCAGCCGCTTCGCGGTTCCGATCCAGCTTGCGCAACCCGCTTCGCTGCCCAGATCCAACATTACACTATATCATGCTGCTGTTCCTATAATGGATAGCTATCTCTCTCTCCCCCTGCCTCCCCACCCCTTGGACTGTCAGTATCCTATGTGGAGGGCTCAACAGTTGCTCCTTCATTTCTTGGACAGATTGTTTGGATAAGGGTGCAAGTTATCCCCCCCCCACCCCCGCCCACAGAAGACTGTAAATTGCATTTACTTCCATAGTTCTCAGGTGACAGTGGTAGGAGTTTGAATTGCATACCCAAGCATGCACATTGGGAGAATCTTATCTGCACTGTGTTTCTCTCCCCTCTGCAGGAGTCCATATGCTCTCCTTCTGTCCTGCAGCTATAAACAAGCCAGCCTTTCAGAAATTTCCATTAAAGTGCCTCAAGTACAGTTAGACAGTACAGACAAAACTGCATATGGCCAACAAAAACAAGTAGCCAGAAGAGCGAGTGAGAAGACTTGCACAGCTCTACAAACCTTTTCTCTGGATGCTGACATCGTTTTAGAATATAATATTCACTACATAAATTAGAACAGGTACCACTTTAATGGATGTGATCCCTACATTGTGCATGCATTGTGGACTATAATGCAGATATGCCAATTGGGTTCCATATCTTCCGTCTCCTCACAAGTGAGATTTTAATTTAATTTAATTTAATTTAGCACTTATATGCCGCCCACTCAGGGGGACCTGACTCAGGGCGTCTTACATGGTAATTCAACACAATATCATATTAACACAATGTACAATATCAACACAATATCAAATCAGATTACAATATCAAAATTTCAGTTCATAATATCACATCATCACAATGTCAACACAATATAATACATATCCCCATGTCTTATGTAGATTTTAATGAATGTCATCACAAAATGCAAATGCAAATGCAAATGCAAATGCAAATACTACTACTACTACTACTACTACTACTACTACTACTACTACTACTACTACTACTACTACTACTACTACTACTACTACTACTACTAATAATAATAATAATAATAATAATAATAATAATAATAATAATAATAATAATAATAATAGGCATGGACAGTTCAGGGTAGCCAGAGGCCGGGATTTTGATTCTTCAATGTGTCTTCTGGGAGAAGGGCCGGCCTGTATGGCCTTGAGTAAATTGCATAGTCCCGGGACACCCCAAGAAGGAGGGAACGGTAAACCATTTCTGAGTGCTTTCTTATCTAGAAAGGCCTGGAAAGGGTTGCCATAAGTGAGAATTGACTTGGTGGAACATGATTACTATGACTAATAATAATAGTATATTGTTGCATCACGTTATCCGCAAATTACACCCACTTCTGGACCAGGACTACTTACTTTCGGTCACCCATGCTCTGGATTATTGCAATGCGCTCTACATGGGGCTGCCCTTGATGACCATCCGGAAGCTGCAGCTGGTTCAGAATGCAGCTGCCCAGATGGTGATGGGGTGCGGGCGTTATGCCCATGCCTCACTACTGCTATGGGAGCTGCATTGGTTACCAGTATGCCTCCCGGTGCAATTCAAGGTGCTGGTTTTGACCTTTAAAGCCCTTCATGGTAGTGGGACAGGATACTTAAGAGACCGTGTCACCCCAAGGTTTTAGACCCGTCCTACGAGAGCAGATCATAGGGCTCCCTAGTGGTCCCATCAACCAGGGAGGCACATCTCACTGGGACCAGGAGAAGAGCCTTCTCGTTATCTGTTGTGGCCCTATGGAACCTCCTGCCACTTGAATTGCGCCTCCAGGCAGAGTTGCTTACCTTCAGGAAGGCCTTAAAAACGTGGCTATGCCAGCAGGTGTGGGGGTACAACTGGTACCACAATCCAGCCCTGCTGGCTTATTTAGCCCTGCCCTGGGGTCTTATTTACTCCTGCCCGGGTGTCCTTCTTTTTAAGGGGATTGGGGAGGTTTTATAAATGTTTTTAGATAGTTCTATAGTATTCAGTCTTAATTAGCATTGGGTATAGGTTTTTAGAGATGTAAAATTTCCGAAAATTTTGAAGCTTGGGAAAAAACCGTTTTTTTTTTCCGGGGGGGGGGGGGGGAATGGAAATCTTTGGAAAAATTAAAAATAATCTGATACCATACATATTTTTTTTAGAAATGATTTATAAAATATTTGAACCTGGCCTTATCTTAAAATATTTTATTCATCATGTTAAAATAAAACATTCCATAATATTTTTTTTATTTTTTTCCAATTTTTCAGGAAAAAAACAACAAAAAAGGCTTCAGAAAAAAATCGGGGGAAAAAGTCTCCACCCACCTCCACCCCCCCCGAAAAATAATAACAATTTTTTTCTTCATTTTCCCCCCGGGCCTTCACATCTCTAGTTTTAACTGACATTGTGAGCCGCCCTGGGTCACTTAGGCGAAAAGGGTGGTTATATAAATCCAACAAACAAACAAACAACATCATGTTAAGTTCCATAATAGTAATAGTGATTTCAGAGCAAAGATGGCCAAGGTTGCATTTGACAACAGACTCTTAATGCTCATGATTAAATGGCGATGTGTAGCTCTTCTTTCTTCCTTGAAAATATTTTTTTTCTAGTAAACAAACGTAGAAGGAATGGAAAGCAAACGTACTGGAGGGTTGCATTTGGAAGACGAGTGTGACATCTAAATGCCCTGCAAACCTTAGTGAAAGGGGCATTTTGACTTTACTGATCCGAAGGACATCTGGTTGACTATAAAACCTTAAAAGCATCCTGGGGCAGTCACTGTTCTTTGCCAGCTGGGTGGATGACCTGGGAGCCAAAGGGTACTTCTCAGAAAGCTTAGTAGGCATTCAGGCTCCCTCAGCTGAATATTCTTCAGGCATGAACTAATTTAATACAATGACCACCTACATTGAGGAGGGTTGTTAGACATACTAAGTCAGAGGAGGAAGAGAAGTATTATCTGCTAGTAGTGAAAAGGAGATGGGGAAATAATGTTGCCTCTGATTTCCAAAGAAGCTAGAAAAGATAAGGAATGTGTTTCTTCTTTGCTTTGCCAGGGCATAGATATTAATTGTGCCAAACCTAAAGCAGCATGTTCTCTTCCCCACTCTTCACAATGCCCTTCCAAGTCATATTTTTCTTAATTAACCATTGTTTGCACAGCACTTTTTATAGCCTTGCCTAGCAGCCAGCCTGTCACGTTTCAGCACATAATATGTTTATTCACATATATTACTTCCTTTGTTACTATTGTTGATTTGGTTATAGTGATGCGAACAGTTCACCCAAACCTGCAGGCTACTTGTAGTAAGCGCTGCTCTTACAGGCACAGGAAAAGGCAGAGCCAGTGAGTACAGCAAGCAACCTACATATGAAAGAGAGATGGCAGGAGAAGAACTGTCAGCTGTGTCCAGTTTTAGATAGAGACTCAGGAAGAGCTAAGGCCTGCTGCATTTATTTGTTTATTTATTTTCTATATCTAGCATTGGGAAACCTTTCTAGTTTTGGGTGGATGGGGTGTGTGTCATAGTATTCGATTAAAATGGGCTGCACAAAAGCAAAGCAAAATAAAACTGACCACATTTTGTAATGCAGCAGATCAGCAGTTGTAAGGAAGGGCAGATAACATTTTTTCAACCTATTTACTTAACATATTAAACTACAACTCCCATAATTCCAGATAGCATAATCAATCAAAAAATACCTTCCAGATACATTAGACCAGGGGTCCCCAAAATTTTTAAGCTGGGGGCTGGTTTTTAAACTGAGTGGCCAGACTGGTGGTGCCGCTGGCCTGAGGCCCTCACCCTCCTTGAGGGGCCCCCACTCCCCTGGACCCCCACCACTCCACACCCCCCCCCCCACTGTTTACTGGCCTGGAGGAACTGCATGGTGTGGATGAAGGCTGTCCTTCTCGCCCATGCCCACTGGGAAAGCTGTGCTCGGCTAGAGTGGCTCCTGGGAAAGAAGCTTACAACATCTGCCCTGCTACAGAGCGCCATTAAGGACACGCCAAACCAAGTGGAGGGGACAAGGATTGCGGCAGTGGAAGCGGCAGCTGGAGCAAATGCGTAGGCTGGATGATTTGATGCTGTGGGCCAGATCTGGCCCATGGGCCATAGTTTGGGGACCCCTACATTAGACTACAGCTCCCATGGTTACCATCCAGCAAACTAATCTTGGGGATTTTTGGTTTTCTTAATTAGCAGAGTACTGACAGGGGTGGTGGTGAATAGTAGCAGCATAAAACAATGAAGAGAAATCAGTTCAGTTCTCATTAGCCCCTGGCCATGCACATTGACTAGCACTTTGTATGGTAAAATATCTTTTTTTCCCCTACTTTAAATGCTTCTAGAGTATCTTTACTTGCACTTCCCCAATATTGTCAATAAAAAATAAATAAGAAAAATGGAGTCTCCAGCATTTGCAGAACCCACCCATCCATACCTGTCAAGTTTTGGGAAATTTCTGTCAAACCCCCGTATTTTACACTCTTTCCCGCCGTCATCCCATATTAGTTAGACTGCAATTAGACTGGAGTTAGACTGGAGACCAGCACAGGATAAGCATAGCCGTCCAGTTTCCTGTTTTGGCCAGGAAATTTCCCTTATTTGACAGAAATTTCCCGAAATTTGACAGGTGTGCACCCATCCACCCCATCCCTCCCCCAAGCTCTGCTGCTTGGGTGGCAGATCAGAAGAATGCTATCAGCAAAGGAACAATGGAAGCAAATTTACAAACATGAAGAGTGTGTAAGAGTTTGTCTCAAATGCGAGCAGCAGGAAAATAACTCTTACCAACTAAGTTAACAATGAAAGACAATTACATTGGGCTGTAAGGCCACCTTCCACTGATACACAGTGTTGGTCCATGTAAGATTGCTATTTTCCCAACAAAGAATGCCCAAAATGGCATAGTGGGTGATAGTAGGCATAGTGTGACAGATCTGGACGGTCCCAAACTAGAAAAGACTGGGAGGAATTGAACATGTTGGAAGCTGAAACATAGTGGAAAAAGGAGTGTGGTCTCCCCATGCCCCAATGGCATGGAACGGCCCGCGCAGAGGCCACTTCGGGGGAACGCTCCTTGAGCCGTGGGCTCTGCGGGCAGAGAAATTAAGGGGGGTGGATAAATTATAGGGTTTGATTCGCCCAATTCCTTGACCTGAACAACGGCTCTGCTGAGAGAGCAAATCTCTAACCTCTGTTACGTATTAGGCAATTACTCACTCTGAGTTAAGCTTAATCTCTGGTGCAAATAGAAGCCATATTTACCCTAGCCTAAGCCTCAGACAATGGTCAGTGTTTGTCTTAGTTAATTAACTTCCCCAAGAGAGGTTCTCAATTAACCCGGGTAAATGGGTGATGTAATTTTCTGCCATATGACCATTCTACCATGCGCAGCCTTGAACATAATATATACTGATGATTTTCCCTCAATAAATCACTGGTCTTCGCTGCATCTTGCCTCGTGTCGTTCCTTTGACCAGTCTCCTCCGGGACCTCAAGGGCCGCTTTACGGCCCCAATTCCTACATCTGGTGACCCCGAGACGTGATCTACTCGAGAGTAAGTGACCCCCGAGCGGTCTACTCGTGAGTAAGTGATCAGCACAGCCAAGTTCTGCGCCAGAACCTTGTCCAATCATCCCGGAGGACAGAGCAGCAGCCCCAGTCGGAAAGCCATCCGATTGGGAAGACAGCTACGTGGTGAGGCATTACAGAGAGGCATCCTACAGCTTGCTCCCGACTTTCGCGGCGGCTTGCAGGTTACGGAAAAACGCGTTCCGCAGGGACAGCTGTGAGCCCCTGACAGCGCAGTGGCCACCGAGGGCCCGTGGCCACAGTCCACGCTCCGAGCTCTACCCAGAAGCGTCGTCGCCAGAACCTATTGCCTGCCACAGATGCGTCGACTCGTTCCGAGGAGGAATCTTCTGAGGACCCAATCGCAGGTAATATGGGGACCTGTCCTCAGCGACAGCGTCCATCCGCTAGCCAAAGAACTCGTGAGGAAGAGTTCAAGATCCTGGCCAGGATATTTAATTTGCGTTTTCACAGCGGGGAGCTAGCGAGACTTTTGGTGTACCTAGGGGAACACTGCCTGCTTTACCCAGAAGTAGGTACGTTAACCCTCGAGCTCTGGGATCAGATAGGAGACTGCATTCAGCAACCCCCGAAAGCTCCAGAGGGCATAATTCGCACATGGAGCAAATGTAGGAAGCTCTCAGCAGAGGTAGACCCAGTCCGGATAGAGACCCAGAAAACCCCAGCGCAGTCAGAACCATCAGCCCCAAGAAGTCTCTATTCGTCATTTCAGCTTAAGCAGGGCAGTGTAGGGAGCATTCCCTCAGTGACAGCTGCAGACGTCACTGAAGGAATTCATGGCATGAGAGGCCCTGGCGCTTCTCTGACAGTTAAAAGTTCCCTGCAAAGAAAGAACTCCATTCAGCGCAGGGGTGAGGAAGATCCATTCACGGGGAAATTGCCAGTGGCACAATTAGCTAGCGCCCAACTGCTGTGCTCAGCCTATCTGAAGGCAGACACACGTTCAGGCAGGGCTGCTCAGCGCCCACTGCTCATGGAAATCTGCACGGCCCCTGGCCACGCAGGGCTCCAGAGCAGACCCATCACCACACTCAGGCGCAGAGCAGTGCCAAAACCCCAAGGCGCCTGCTTCCAGTGTGGTAAAATGAGACACCTTAGAAGAGAAAGCCAATCTAGACCAGGCAGATCTTCAAAAGATTGTCTTCATGCCAAATGGCCACCCTGGCATGCATCTGGCCCAGGCTAGAAAGGAGGCAGCCATCGCCCTGGCTATGCCAGAAGAACCATCCCAGCAACAGTACCCCAAGTTTCCCCAGGGCACAGGCAGAAGCTGCTGGTCTCACCTTGGGAGTAGCCCAGAGAAACTTGCCCCTAAGTAGAAGCACCCAGATGGTTGTAAAATAGCCAGCTGTGTATTAGCCATCTCCTCATGTGTAGTACAGAACGCTGCAGATCAGGGGAGGAATGTGCGAATGTGTAAATAAATGTGTGTATGTGTGGTGCACCACTGAATGTATGTCTGCAAGAACTGTGTATGATTGCAAAAGCCTTGTCTCTATGACCACAGTATGACTGGAAAAGTGTTCCTTGTGTGTAACTGCGTGGTAATGTCACTGTGAAATATGTGTTAAACAGTTTGCACTCTGCTCATGGGCAGGAACTATTTAAAGTTTGAGAAAGCATGATGAATGAAGCCCCTTGCCTTGCCTGCTTAGCAGCTTAAGCAGGAGAGGAGGGGTGGGGAATCCTAACCTACAATAGGGCGGGGTGGTTCCCCCTTCCTCCCTTGAGACTTTTTCTTTGTCAAAGGATTAAGCCACTCTTGGAAACCGGTTCTGCAACTCTTACAGATTTTTCTTTTCAGAAGCGCGATCTGAAAACAAAAATCACTTCTATGAGTTTTCCTCACTGTATCATAAGCTATGGGGCCCCTTCCTACGTCTGTGTTCCTCAAACCCCCATCTCTGTGTTTAAGGTTTTTTGAATGTCTCTTAGCGTCTGGAAGTCATATCTCACTAGGAGTGAGAGAATTGCATTGTCTTCATGTGCGTATTGTGTTATCATCTTGTAACCTCGGTTCTCAACCTTTTAAAGTCAGGGGCCAAAGTTCCGGGGCCTCAGGCAGCTCTGGGGGTCCGGACAGTCATCCTGCCCTTCCTTCGCCGCACAGCCCTTCTTGGCTTGGTGGGGGTAGGGGCAGAACAACGTGGGCTGCCTCCGGCCCACTCCTGGCCGCAGGTTGAGAATCGTTCTAACTCTCCTTCATTCTCTTAGGAAAGATACTGTTCTGGCATTTTGACTTTAATCTGTGCAAAGTAACTCACTCATTGTACCCCTTTCACAGGAAAAAGCACGCAAACATTCTTGCGCTCTGTATATTCAGAAAATGCTTACCTTTTTTACAGGAACAAAATTCCTTTCCAGGCCTTATTTCTACAGCCTTACACTCCTTCCTTTCACAGGTTAATTACTGATAGGTATTTCTTAACAGGAGGACCCGGTTGCCTTGGTTACCTGACCTAATCTGATTTCGTTATGATAAGAGTTGTTGCATTCCCATTGTGCTAACTTCTGACTTGTCTCTCCTCCTTTCGCCAGTGGAACTCCCTGCTGGAAATGTTTAACTTGTGTATCTTCTCATTTTTGTGTATTATTTCCTTACAGCTGGCACGTCATAGTTGGCTTGTCTTTCATAAGTCTCAGGTCATTTTAAGAATGGCACCTGGCCCGCAGCACCCTCTCTAGTGTGCAGACACATTTTGCAAACTCCAGAGCACAGAGGAAGGATTAGTCCCTGAGCTCCCGAGCATGTGCAGAGTGCCACTCATTAGCCAGGACTGCCTAGGCCCATTTTAAGAGTGCAGTCAGGTCACACCCTTCAATCAGATACAGGCATTTTTAGGCCACCCCTTCCCTTTTGGCTGCTAGTCTAAGCACAGGCAAAAGGCTAAGCCACCATCTGGCACTCTTCTAAACATGTGCACGCACACCATGGGCGGATGTGCGCAGGGGGGCCTTCTTGAGAAATTTACCCAAGGGAAGCCTGGCGCTTCATGTGCCAAGGTTTGCCATAAGACCCCAGACTCGTCTCGCTTCAAACGCAGACAGTCACCTTGTGTGAATTTATGTCACAGGTTCCTCTTCAGGGGGCTAGGACAGTTTTCACTTATGGGGGTCGCACATATTAGGTTCTTACTTGGCATGAGGACCGAGCTTGGCGCACGCTCCTGACTCTTCCGCAAGCGGGCAGAGTTGGCAGCCGTGAACCTCGCTTTGCGCACCTTTGCCAAAGAACGCTTAAACAGAATTGCTGACAGCCAGTTTCCTAGGAATTTGCTTCACAGTCTACCGGGAGCACACATCACTCCCGTGATAGACAAAAATTTGCTAAGTTTGTTCCTCACAACTCCAATTCAGAGTCATGCATTCCCTCTTCAGAATGCCAAAGCGCTCGCAAGGCAGTTCAACCTGCCACTTTCCCAAGCCCAAGGCCTAGTCCGTTCCTGTCTGCATCGTGCAGGGACACCGGGGGGGCCCTCGTGGGGGGTCAACCCACGAGGGACAGAGGCCATCCAGGTGTGACAAAGGGACGTCACACATCCTCACATTTTGGCAAATGGCAGTACATGCACGTTTGCATTAATACAAACAAACAGAAAGGGGGGGAAACCACGTCCCATAGTTGCACAGCAATTGCTATCCTATAAGTGCAAAAACTAACTAACTCTTTGAGAATTTTTATCTCCCAAACAAGTCTCTTCCCCATGCAGGTCCCAGAGGCCAGAATCAGACCCGGACGATTGCAAAGAGCGGCACCAGTCACTGTCCTGGATGTCATCAGCTGTCCGTCTTCCTTTATGACTTACATCTCCAAAGACATTTCTATGAACATTTTGCACACTCAGTGCCACTTCTAAGGACTTTTCCAAACTCAAGTTGCACATGAAGCCCCACCAAGAAGGGAAGCCTCAAGAAGCAGCTGAATGTCTTTTATTGCTATTTTTATCTGTAGTTGCTATTATTTATACATGCCTTGTACAATGCTCCAGTTGGGATTTGCAAGGGACTCTTGAATTTCTGTATGTTGTTAATAACGGCCAGCTTCCACCAAAGGAAGCCAGACCGGCTCATGTTTGCACCGGCCCATTGCTTGCAAAGTTTGAGCACCCGGTAGCCGGTAATCCCCAGTTTATCTTCACACCTCCCCATAGGTGTTAGAAAAGACATTTGCACAATGCCAGAAGCTGCAGAGATAGCTTAGAATCAACCCAGGTCACAGTAAATCAATGACACATCTCATTATCTTGCCTTGCTACAGAAAGCAGTCTGGATTCAGACCCACAGCTCTGAAAAACCAGGCTGTAGTCAGTATATTCAGCGTGTCAGGCTTAGCCATAGGCAACGCTCGGAGAATTGGTCAATTGGCTTGCGGATTAGCAAAAGCCATCAACCACACCTCCTCAGCAATAGCGCTGCTCAACCAGGAGCAGGCAGAGCTTCGCCATGCCATACTGGATAATCAAGCAGCTATCGAATATCCCCTATTGTTACATCATATGGGCTGCAAGTCTGTCCACAGCATGTGTTGCTTAAATCTCACAGACAATACCCACAAGATACAGAGCCAGCTCACGGACCTCCACACCCTAGTTAGGGACATCAAGGAGGATTCTTCATGGGGGTGGTAGGAATCCTTGTGGTCGTGGTTCCCATGGGGACGGCTTCAGACGACACTCAAAGTGATTGTGGGGGTGGTAATACTGGGCACAACAGCGTGTTGTTTCGTGCAATGTATTTTCTCACTGCTATCGAGATGTCCCCCATGGAGGGAACCCCGAAGCGTCACTCCCGCTCATCAGCTGGCACCCCTCTTGCGCAGAGTCGTCGGTCAGGTCCTTAAATAAAAAAGAAAGGGGAAATGTGGTCTCCCCATGCCCCAATGGCATGGAACGGCCCGCGCAGAGGCCACTTCGGGGGAACGCTCCTTGAGCCGTGGGCTCTGCGGGCAGAGAAATTAAGGGGGGTGGATAAATTATAGGGTTTGATTCACCCAATTCCTTGACCTGAACAACGGCTCTGCTGAGAGAGCAAATCTCTAACCTCTGTTACGTATTAGGCAATTACTCACTCTGAGTTAAGCTTAATCTCTGGTGCAAATAGAAGCCATATTTACCCTAGCCTAAGCCTCAGACAATGGTCAGTGTTTGTCTTAGTTAATTAACTTCCCCAAGAGAGGTTCTCAATTAACCCGGGTAAATGGGTGATGTAATTTTCTGCCGTATGACCATTCTACCATGCGCAGCCTTGAACATAATATATACTGATGATTTTCCCTCAATAAATCACTGGTCTTCGCTCCATCTTGCCTCGTGTCGTTCCTTTGACCAGTCTCCTCCGGGACCTCAAGGGCCCCAATTCCTACAAAGGAGGAAACAGAGTCATAGAATGAAGAAGAAATGAAGGCATGTGGAGAAAATTTGTCATTCCCTCCCACCAACAACCACAGAAGGAAAGTCAGAGGTAGAACTAGAGGAAGAAAGGAAGAATCAGCATCTACAAACATGCCTCCCAGCTTCTTAATCTGACCACATGGGGGGTAAGCCTCATTTGAATCCTTCTCAGAATGAAAAAGTAAAAAGCCCCCAGCAACACATGAAAATAATTGGTTTGGGAGGAAAAAGCCTGGGACAAGTTCAACTGAACCTGTACATAATGCAGTTAGTGAAAAATATGTAAAACTAGCTGATTGCCCGGCCTTGCCCGGGGTGGTGGGGTGGTGGTGGTTAATTTTTTTAAAATTGTGGGAATCTATGTCCCTTCTTACGATATGTTTATCTGGTTATTGTGTCTCTCTCTGTGTGTGTATTTGGGATCCAGATGCAGTTTTTTTGTCATAGATGATTTGACGTGTGCTCCGATGTGTAGTCATGCCTGCCACATGACAACAGAAACGTCTGCAGAAGCAGACTGATCCGTGTGTTGATGGAGGCTTACTGGAATGTGGAAGGTAAGCTGTTTGATTCTTGAGTATTGCAGGACGGGATGAGCTCCTATCTTTCTCCCAGCTCCTGTCTACCTTTTTGTTCTAAAGTAAGGAATTGTAAGTTGATAAAGAGGCACCACATTGTTGGGAAGGTAAAAAAGTGTTATGTGGGCTCCTGTGTCTAGTCATGCCTGCCATATGTCCACGGAAACGTCTGCAGAAGCAGACTGATTTGTGTTGATGGAGGCTTACTGGGATGTGCCTATTACTTATGGTTTTTTTGGGGGGCTCAATCCATGGGGTGGGGGTGGCTTGGGGAGGGGTTCCCCCCATTTGTGATGCCCCCTGGCTCTCAGTAAAGGAACATGGGCAGACTCACCCCAGTGTGATAATGAGGGAGGGATGGTAGGTATTGAGGGGGAAATTTAGGAGGAAAGGAAGATGGGAGGGGAAGAATGAGGGAGGGGAAAAAAGAAGGACGGGGAGAAGAATGGCTGGAGGTAGGGAAGGAAGGATGAGAACCAATTGTATGTTTAGGTTTTTAGGACCCTGATACACCCCAACACACAGAGTCTCTCTCTCTCTCTCTCTCTCTCTCTCATTCATTCATTCAGGCACACACACACACACACACACACACACACACACAAGTGGCTGATCCGGAACCCACTGTCTTGAGCATTGTCTTGCGCACGCACACAGACACACACTCGCTGTCACTCTCCTTCTCTCTCTCAAACAGCATTGATGTACATTGAAAGTGTCTCGTTCCAGGGCTGTAGAGGCTTAAATGGAATAGGTTTGTTCCATCCGCATCAGGACCTTGCCCCATCAGACATTCACTCTCAAGTTCAACCAATTATAGTTCAACATGCAAATTAGCTCTCTCCAACATTCTGTTTCCTGGCCTGGCTAGATTTTTTCCCAACCAATCACAGTCCAACATGCAAATCAGCTCTCTCCAAAATTCTGTTTCCAGGCCTGGCTGTTAAACTGCTGTTTTTCTCCCATGGCATCTTGGAAGTTGTAGTTTCCATTCTTTTCACCATTTTGTGGGGCTTAGGCCCCACTCTTGGCCCCTGGACCCTCATGGGGATGGTCCCAGTTTGGCAAGGTAAGTGTGGCTGGCTCATTACGGAATAGGCTGGATGGGTGTGGACACTCATTCTGCACACGCACGGCCCAACCCTCTTTTTATAGGTATAGATACACCTGTTCTACAAATGGAGTAAATGGGGAAAGATTTAAAATAAAATCTCTATTTTTAGTACATGCATACTCTATATTCCAATTAATAATTGGATTCCAATTTATGGTGGCATTAAAATTACATTTTTTAAAAAAGAAATAATACATGGGTCACCTGCGAAAATGTGTTGTGTCACATTTACTTCCAGCTTCTTCAGAAGAGCAGAAATCCAAAGGGATGTGTTGATGGCCATCCAGACTGGGAGGAAAAAATGGAATTATCAAATCTCTCAAATCCTAATACCTCCTGTGGGTCTTGTACTGATCACAGGGGCCTGTTCAAACAGCCTTTATTCTGAAGTCAGGTAGTCTCTGGGTTCCATTTCTACCTCCTTATATTTTCTTGGGAAATAGTGTCCAGTGCAGCAGAATATGACTTATCTCTAATTACCATGGTGGTGTTATTATGGTGCCAGAGAGTCCAAGTTCAGCTCTGGATTTCACTTGTCTGTGGCTAGGAATGGAATTATACCTTGGTAACAAAACATCTTGTTTGTCTTTCTGTGTAAACATAATGCTTGAAGTAAAACCAGTCAGGCAGCTAACTGGATTGAAGAGTTATTTAATTTGTTTGATCAACTCTCCCTCTCTGTTTCTGGGTGATTTGGAGTTAACTGTTAAAGTTTTTGGTTTTCTGTTGCTTAACAGTAGCGGCAACAAAATAATGTTTCTCACCTAGAATCATGTTGCAACCATGAAAGCTTAGGATAACTAGCAATGGATTTTTGTGCACAACAGCTGTGAGCCAAACTAAGTTCTGCTACTAAAACCCAATCCCCAGACTCAGAATGTATTCAGTGGCCATGAACCCTATGGTAGCTGCCTCAGGCACAGATTAATGGCATTATGGAAAGGTAGCAAATAGTTATTTATTGGTTTATTACAATGTTATTCTGACTGACAAAGAGGGTGTGGATTCTCTGCCACATGTGCCCAATTAAAACTGGCTAGCAAAGGAAAATTAGGTATGACATTGTGCTGTTATTTTCTCTACAATCTCCGAGAATATAATTCCTTTGGACAGCCCTGTCACATGCAGCATGATCTTTAATTCTTAATTTGATGGATCTTTGCACCTGGTTTGACTATCATGAGGTTCTAGGACAGTGGTGGTGAACCTATGGCACATGTGCCAGATGTGGCACTCACAACCCTCTCTGTGGGCACGTGTGCTGTCACCACAGCACAGAGTTCAGCCCACCCCTCTGACCAGCAGCCCAATGGGAGTGCTACCTTCCTCCCCCCACTCCCAGCACAGAGTTTTCTCTGCCCTCTGTTTGGGCACTCAGTCTCTAAAAGGTTCGCCATCATTGTTCTAGGAAAATAGCAGCAGCAAGAAGAACAACAACTTAGATCCAACCTGCATGAAGTCCTGCTGTAGAACAGTAGTACTGTATTGGGATTCACTGGGTTCAGTAACAATATT
Organism: Bradypodion pumilum; assembly: GCA_035047305.1. Taxonomy (NCBI): domain Eukaryota; kingdom Metazoa; phylum Chordata; class Lepidosauria; order Squamata; family Chamaeleonidae; genus Bradypodion; species Bradypodion pumilum. The sequence goes on from JAWDJD010000001.1 coordinate 378,224,500, forward strand.
CAAACAGACCTCTTTTTGCCAGGAAGTGAAAAAGAAGCCTGGGACAATACCGCCCCTGGGAACACACTCATCCGTCCAGCTGATTATTGCAATTTGCAAAATCCTTTCACCAGCAAGTCCCTATCTGCTCATGGCCAAATGAAAAGGCAAAGTTAAATAGCTGATACGTCCTGCCACAAGTGCAATGGAAAGCCAATGCATCTTTCTAAAAAAGGAAGCTAGCAAGAGGAAATCTCATCTGTAAACTGTAATTGTGAGGTGACCCCTGAGCATTACTGGATCCTGGTTTTATTGAACAAAGGTGGAATGAGAGACATTGGCCTTACAGCATTATCCCTTTGTTGCTATGTGCCCTCTTGTCACTTTTGATTCATGGCTTTTTGATTCCTATGAATGAGTGACCTGCAAAATATCCCATCGTTAAAAGCCATGCCCTGCAAATTAAAAATCACAGCTTCTTCAATGGAGTTAATCCATCTCATATTTTGTCTTTCTCTATCCCTAATATGGCACGTTTATCTTTCACAACTGTGATTTCAGAGCACTGCTGGATGAATAACATAATATCAGAAACAATACTATGTCATGTAAGAAGGGAGGGAGGTCTGCAGAGTAAAGCCACAAGCTTTCCTTACATAACACACATTAACTGTACAGTTGCAGATATGTTCCTTTCTACACACTCCAGAGAATTCTAAATCTATGCATATGGTCAGATAGCCCCACTATGAAATGTGATTATCACCCAAGGCTGCTTAAAATTCATGGGGAAGATTAATGCAAGTCTTAGCTATATTGCTTTCCCAATTAGGCACAATTTATCAAACAGAAAATAAATAAAGACAGACACACACCATATTTCTCCTCAGTACGGAAATTACCCCAGAACTGTAGCATACAGATCATCAACAGAAGCACAAAACTTTGAAATTACTAGTTACAAATAACTAGTTACCAGTAAACAATTCCTTTTCTACTAATAAAGATATGCGGATTCCCCATGCCCCGCAGGGCATGGAACGGCCCGCCAGAGGCCACCGCGGTGAGAGACGCTCCCAGCCCGTGGGCTCTGCGGCCGCCAAATTAAGGGGGGTGAATAAAATATAGGGTTTGATTCACCCAATTACCGTGACCTGACCCGTGACTCTGCCAAGTAAGCAGATAGCTGACTTCGGTCAAACATTAAGTGCATAGCTCATCTCCCGGCTCGGGAAATCCCTGGCGCAAATAAGCCATGTTTGTCCCTGCCTAATCCCCAAGACAATGAGGTCCCTAAAATTAACTCCCCTTTGAGGAGTTCCCCATTAACCCGTGTACGTGGGTGAGGTAATTTTCCTGTCAGGTGACAGCTTGCCACCGTTGCGCTTTTTTCCCCTATAAATGATGTTGTTTTTCCTCAATAAAGTACTGATCTGATCTCGCTCCTGTTGCCTCGTGTTGTCATTGATCAGTCTCCTCTGGGCTCTAACGCCGCCCTAGCGGCCAGATATCGCTACAGCTGGTGACCCCGACGTGATTTACTCGTGAGTAAGGGACCCCGGAGAGGTCTACTCGTGAGTAGCGATCCACGCGGTCCGGTTCTCCGCTTGAACCGCGACCCGCCAGCCCGGAGGATAGCGCGGCGCTCTGGTCGGCAGCCAGCCGAACAGAGAACGGCCCACCGCGAGGCATTCCAGAGAGACATTCCTACCGCTTCCTCCCCGCTTTCGAGAGGTTTGCCATAGAGGGAAACGCGTTCCGCTCAGGGCAGGCTGTGAGCCCCTGACATCGCAGAGGCCGATAGAAGGGCCCGTGGCAGAAGGTCCACGCTCCGAGGTCTACCCCAGACACCCGTCGCCCGAACCTGTTGCCTGCAAAGACGCGTCGATCTTCCGTCCCGAGGAGGAAACTTCAGAGGACCATCGCAGGTAATATGGGGACTTGTTCTCATAGACCAAGTCCGTCCGCTAGCCAAAGAACTCGGGAGCAAGAGTTCAAAATCCTGGCCAGGGTTTTTAAGTTCCGATTTCACAGCAGGGAGCTAGCGAGACTTTTGGCGTACCTCAGGGAACACTGCCTACTTTACCCAGAAGTAGGTACGTTAACCCTGCAGCTCTGGGATCAGATAGGAGACTGCATTCAGCAAACCCCGAAAGCTCCAGGAGGGATAGTCCGCACATGGCGGAAATGTAGGAGACTCTTAGAGCAGATCGAGCCAGTCCGGGTAGAAGCGGAAGAACCCCCGTTAGTTGAGCCATCAGGCAAGCCAGTCGAGCCGACTGCGCCCACGGCACTCTATCCGTCAATTAGCTATCAGCAGAGTAGCGCAGGGAGCCTTCCCGCGGTGACAGCTGCAGACGTCACCGAGGGAACGCAAGGAATGAGAGGCGCTGGTGCTTCTCTGACAGCCCCAGGTTCCCTAGTCGTGAAGAGTGCCCTTCAGCGCACAGCTGAGATAGAACTTAAGAAGGGGGAATTGTCAGTTGAACAGCTAGCTGAACTCAGACAGATTTGTCCCATCCGCTTGGAGATGGACGCGCTCACGGGCGCACAGCAGATAGTACACTCCCCAGTCCCGTACAAGCTTCTCATGGCTTTACGGAAAGCAATTTCTGAGACAGGGCTCCAAAGTCGTTTTACGAGGGGCACGCTTCAGCAAGTGTGCGAAACCACCATGTGGATTCCTCACGATTGGAAAGCCGTCATGAGGATGATGCTTACCCCCAGCCAGTACATGATTTGGGACAGCGAGTTCCGCCTAGAGGCGCAAGCTCGGGCTGCCAGGATGGGAGGCGCGGTAATCCCTGACCAGTTGTATGTTTCAGGTGCCTTTGAGTCCATCAACGCTCAAATTAACTTGCCTCTCGCCACCCTAGAGATGTCAGCCGAGGCTGCCTATAGGGCATACTTCAAGGTCCCAGCGTCTGGCAAAACGGCCAAAAATTACACCGCCATTAAGCAGGGAGCCCAAGAGCCCTACATGGACTTCATCAATCGCCTGGAAGAAGCAATTAGCAGGCAGATTGACAATGAGCAAGCCCAGGAAGAGCTCATGATTAAGTTAGCCAAAGACAACGCCAACTTGGACTGCCGTAAAATCTTGCAGTCCCTGGGCAATCGCCCTGACATCACCTTAACGGACATGATTCGAGCATGCTCCGACGTTGGCACAGACTCCTACAAGATGGGTCTGCTAGCGGCAGCGGTGCAGGGGGGAAGACGACCTAATGGTAAGAACAAAGGGCCATGTCACACTTGTGGCAAGATCGGTCACTTCGCTAGGGAGTGCCAATCCAAGGGGGGCGGACAAAAGTCCGGCCGTCCCAAGGCTCCGAACACCCTCTGCCCGAAGTGCAAGAAAGGCTACCATTGGGCCAGGTATTGTCCGAGTTCGGGAAACCGGAATCCGGGCACGTCTCTGGCCCCAGTCCAAACAGAGGCTTCCTTCACCCAGATCCAGAACTCCCCAGACTTAGACTAGATTCTAGGCACATCCCAGGCACTGCGAGGGCACAGGCCAGCCCCAAGGGCAGCACGGGGCTAGAATTGACTTGCCAGGCGGACGTTACATGCGACCTGCCAGGCACAGTCTATCTAGTCGACACCCAGTACATGGGACCCCTGCCCAGAGGCTTTATAGGTTTAGTTTTGCCCCGTAGTGTAGCTGGAGCACGCGGAATTTTCATAATTCCAGGAGTCATTGACTCGAATTTTTCAGGCATTCTCCAGGTCCAGCTTTGGACGCACCTGCCCCAAACAATCCACAAGGGAGACACGTTAGCGCAACTGATCATGGTTCCTTGTCACTCGCCAGCAGGCAGCCAGGAAAGGCTCAGGGACAGCTCAGAGTCCGGTTCAGCAGACCGCTCGAGCGCGAGTGAGGCAGTGCAAGGATACCAGGTCTTAGCGACAGTGGAGACCAACATTGAGTGGAAGCAGCGCCCCGTTATCGAGGTATTTTTGAACAAAAGGGTGTTCTCAGGGTTACTCGATACCGGAGCGGATGTGTCAGTGATAAGCAGGAGCCAGTGGCCAAGAGAGTGGGCCATTGAGCCGGTCTCCGATGTGTGGGGGGTAGGAGGCATTCAGGAAGCGTTCAGGAGCCGAGAGTGGGTAGAAGTCACAATCCCAAGGGCTGACGGCACAGCGGTAATTCGGCCGCACATTCTTGATGTGCACATCAACCTTTGGGGGCGAGACATTCTGCAGCAGTACGGTGCTACGCTTACCTTCGGGTAATGGCGTTGCCACTTAAATGGCTCACCGACACTCCGGTATGGGTAGAACAATGGCCGGTAGTGGGAGAGAAATTAGTTGCCCTCAAGCAGCTAGTTAAGGAACAGCTAGATGCAGGACACATAGAACAGTCCACAAGCCCCTGGAATTCGCCAATTTTTGTGATTAAGAAGAAGTCGGGGAAGTGGCGACTCCTCCACGATCTCAGAGAGATCAATAAATGCATTCAGCCGATGGGTCCGCTTCAATGCGGCATCCCAAATCCTAACATGATTCCCGAGGGGTGGGAGATTCTAGTCGTAGATCTCAAGGATTGCTTTTATACAATCCCCTTAGACCCCAGGGACCGGGAAAGGTTCGCCTTTACAGTGCCGGTCGTGAACCACGGCGAGCCCACGCAGCGTTACGCGTGGAAATTTTTGCCACAGGGCATGCTCAATTCGCCCACCCTGTGCCAAATTTATGTTCACGACGCACTGGCAAAGTTCCGAAGCCTTTACCCTAAAGCTATTGTGTGTCATTTCATGGACGACATTTTAGTAGCGTTGCCGCAGCTCGGCAGCGAAATGTTTTCTGACCTCCAGGCCAGCCTGGGGGACAAAGGTTTACTCATTGCCCCTGAGAAAGTGCAGAGAACCGAGCCCTTTTCATACTTGGGCCATCGGCTTCTCCGCTCTTTTGCAGCACCAGTCCTGCCTCAGATAAATTTACAAGACTCAGTCACCCTTGTAGAGTTGCAGCAAGTTTTGGGGAACATCAATTGGGCCAGACCGTATTTTCGTTTAGATACGGATCTTCTAAAACCGCTCTTCTCGCTGCTAACCTTAGGTAAGCAGCCGGCAGACGGGATAAAAATCTCTCGAGACGCGCGCTTGGCGCTCGAGAAGGTGAACCAAGTTCTCAGCCAGAGGTGGGTGGATAGGATCGCCCAGGGGCCACATGCCCCGATCCTGAATTTGTACATCGTACGGTCAGGATCCATGTTCACTGGGGCGCTAGGAGCAGACTCAGAGAAGGGAGCGAAAATTGTGGAGTGGGTAATTTGCTCCACAGTCTACCGGGAGCTTACATCACTCCCGCGATAGACAAGAATTTGCTTAGCTTGTTTCTCACTGCTCAATTTCATTTGCGGAACCGCACAGAGCCGCTCTATATTGCCCACATCCGAAGTCACCAAGACCTGCCGGGTCCGATTTCCGCGGGCAATAGCAGAGCGGATGCGGCGGCAAAGGAAATTCAGCAACGTTCAGTTTTGGGAGTTTTCACTACTCCAATTCAAAGTCACGCCTTTTTTCACCAAAATGCCAAGGCACTCGCTAGGCAGTTCAATCTGCCGCTTTCTCAAGCCCAAGGTATAGTCCGCTCTTGCCAGCATTGCGCAGGAGCGCCGGGGGGGCCCTCGTGGGGGGTCAACCCACGAGGGACAGAGGCTAATCAGGTATGGCAGATGGACGTCACGCATGTGCCGCAGTTCGGCAGATGGCAATACATGCACGTCTGCATTGACACTTTTTCTCAGTTCGTTTGGGCAACGGCGCAGAAGGGGGAGGCTGCCTCCCACGTGGAGCAGCACCTCCTTTCCTGCATTGCGGCGATGGGCAAGCCGCGGCACGTGAAGACGGACAACGTGCCGGCCTACAGTTCCAGGCAGTTGGCCGCCTTCATGGCTACTTGGGACATCAAGCATACGTTTGGAATTCCCTACAATCCGCAAGGGCAAGCGATTGTAGAGCGGGTCAATCGGACGCTAAAGTCCTATATTGACAAACAAACAGAAAGGGGGGAGCCACCAGCCCTCCCCAAGTCACAGGGAGAGGCACAGATGTGTCTCAACAAGGTACTGTTCACTTACAATCACCTTAATGTTTTTTCGGATTGCACGCCGCAGGAGAAGCATTTCCGCTGTTCGGAAGCTCTCCCGCGACCTATGGTCCGGTACCGAGTGCCACCAGACCCTTCTTGGAGGGGCCCGGTGCCGCTCATAACCTGGGGAAGAGGGTATGCTGCAGTTATGTCTCCTACAGGTGTCGTTTGGATTCCAGCCCAGTGCGTCAAGCCCTACTTGGAACCGCATGGCGTGGAACCAGGCTGGCCCGAGTCCGATCCCGGAGATGGAGGACCTCACCCTGACCGAGAGGACCCGCCGGAGGAAACGGCCGCCGATGCCCAAGGTCACCTGGGGGATGGTCAAGGCTCTTTGCAGTGACGCCCAGGACGCCGTTCAGCGCGAGGGGAAAGAGCCGACACCGGAGAACCTCACAGCTGCAGTTTTTGCCCTGATTCACGCCAACACAGCGGCGATCACCATCATCCTGGCCCTTTCCCTGCTTTTGGGGGGAGGCGTTCAGGCTACTCCAATCCAGGCCGACGGTTTGCCGCCTGGTGAAGATCTTTCTGCACGAATGCAGTACAACTTGTGGGAAAGGTTGGCGGGTCTCGTCAACCAGTCCGATTTTTGTCTACAGCAGGACATTGGTTCTGCATCTATCCTCAGCACCTGTCTCATCCCCGTGTGCCACACTCTGGACGCGCGCACCAAGGATGGCGACTGGTTGTTGAAGGCGTTCTTTGGCCCACACACTCCTACCACCTTCTCAGCATATGCACGCTGGGGGGGACTGCGACTCACATCAACCTTGCCGGCTGACGCCGCCACTCTTCATACCCCTCGAGTGGCGATCAGCCCGGACGCTGCTTGCACCCGAATGACCGGCTGCACCTCAGGCGGTCAGACTCGGCGCCGCTGCCTTGACCCCGGCAGCGGCAACTGGACTTGTAATAAACCAGAGACACTCACTTCGCTGTACGCTCACGTCACCCTACCTTCAGGGTGGTTTTTCACCTGCAACCAGTTCACATGGAACTATATTCCTGCGAATCTGTCGGACTCAATGTGTTGTATCAGTCGTTTGACACTGTTACTTCCTACTAAGGACATGATTGCCCCAAGCACAAGTGTTTCTAATGTTCCACATGTTTCCAATGCTTCAAATGTCTCCCCACTCATACGGCACACACGCACAACCCAGTTAGACAGCTCTTGCGACAGCAGCTTCAGAGTACTGAGTCCCGCTGAGTATGTATCACTAGCAGTCAGCCTTGTCGGCGTGCCAGGCTTGGCCGTCGGCAACGCACGGAGGATTGGCCGCTTGGCTTGCGGTTTGGCCAAAGCCATTAACCATACCTCCACAGCGATAGCGCTCCTCAATCAGGAACAGGCAGAACTTCGCCATGCCGTTCTTGACAATCGAGCGGCTATCGACTACCTCCTCTTGCTGCACCACCTGGGTTGCGAATCTGTTCATGGAATGTGTTGTTTTAATCTTACTGATAACTCCCGTAAGATCCAAAGCCAGATCACGAACCTCCACACCATAGTCCAGGGTATTACTGAGGGTTCCGCATGGGGAGCTTGGTGGGGTTCCCTGTGGAACTGGATGTGGTCATGGATCCCCTGGGGGTGGCTGCAAACGGTGCTTAAGGTAGTGGTGGGGATAGCCATACTAGGCATTACGCTTTGTTGTTTTGCTCAGTGCATTCCCTCGCTGATCTCCAAGTGCCGCCCCAGAGAGAAACTCCGTGACGTCATACCCGCTCAACAGCTGATGCCGCTCTTGCGCAAGGTCGCCAGTCAGGTCCTTAAATAGAAAATAAAGGGGAGATGCGGATTCCCCATGCCCCGCAGGGCATGGAACGGCCTGCCAGAGGCCACCGCGGTGAGAGACGCTCCCAGCCCGTGGGCTCTGCGGCCGCCAAATTAAGGGGGGTGAATAAAATATAGGGTTTGATTCACCCAATTACCGTGACCTGACCCGCGACGCTGCCAAGTAAGCAGATAGCTGACTTCGGTCAAACATTAAGTGCATAGCTCATCTCCCGGCTCGGGAAATCCCTGGCGCAAATAAGCCATGTTTGTCCCTGCCTAATCCCCAAGACAATGAGGTCCCTAAAATTAACTCCCCTTTGAGGAGTTCCCCATTAACCCGTGTACGTGGGTGAGGTAATTTTCCTGTCAGGTGACAGCTTGCCACCGTTGCGCTTTTTTCCCCTATAAATGATGTTGCTTTTCCTCAATAAAGTACTGATCTGATCTCGCTCCTGTTGCCTCGTGCTGTCATTGATCAGTCTCCTCCGGGCTCTAACGCCGCCCTAGCGGCCAGATATCGCTACAAAGATATAACTACATTACAATGGCAACTTTATGTGGAATAATGTCTTTTGCAGTATAATTACATTTTAGTCCAGTTTACAGTTACTAAATGATACAGAAGTATATCTTACTATAAAAGGCCTTGCTAAGTAGACCAGGAGAATGCACAACTTGGGCATTCACAGCTGTGGTTCATGTTCTGTTATGGGTGTTGAGATGATAAATGGGGGTGGAGCTGGAGGAGAGTGTGCCTTGAACCTTGTAGCATTTCAATTTTATTAAAATGAGATCAGATAAACTATTTTAGTTATTTCTGAAAAATAAATAGTTACTTTAAATTGTTAAACTATAATGGTAACAAACTACTGCACACTGGTAGGATAATTAGCAATGGATAAACTACTGCTCCCTGGCGGCACAGTGGTTAAACTGCTGTACTGCAGTCAGAACATTCAAATCCAGATGGGGCTTAAGGTTGACTCAGCCTTCCATCCTTCCAAGGTGGGTCAAATCTCAAATGAGTACTCTGCATTTTGGGGGCAAAATGCTAATTACCTTCTGAACCACCCAGAGAGGGCACTAAGTGCTATGGGGTGGAAGTGCAATTGCTATAGCTATTTCCTAGGGATAGGTAACTATAATACCAACTATTCTTCAGGGACTGCAGTGGCTCAAGTGGCTAAGACTCTGACTGGGAGGCGGAAGGTCAGCAGTTCGATTCCTGAGTACTGCAGGACGGAATGAGCTCTCATCTTTCTCCCAGCTCCTGCCAACCTAGCAGTTCGAAAGCAAGAAATTGCAAGTAGATAAATAGGGACCACTTCATTGGGAAGGTAACAGCATTCCGTGTGCTCTGGTGTCTAGTCATGCCTGCCACATGACCACGGAAATGTCTGCAGAGGCAGACAGCACTGGCTCTTCGGCTTTGAAACAGAGATGAGCACTGAACCCTAGAGTCGGATACGACTAGCTTTCAAGCAAGAGAAACCTTTACCTTTACCTTACTATTTCCTTCTTCAAGGCTAACCTTTCAAGCTCTGCACAGATATTCAGATTTCAGCAACTATCCCTTCCTCAAGGAAGTGAGTGAGGCACAGCTCTCTGGAGAAGGTCAGTGTGAACTGAAGTACAGTATAACAGTTTCTGTAATGAGTAGTGTAGCCATTTCTGTTGGTCACACAACAGGTGGGGAAAGTGTAGCCATCCTGTCTGCTGGAAATATCTCTGTCTGCCTATCAGTGATTAGCTGTTATGAAACATTGCCATTGTATAAAGCCATAATTTCAAATTCAAGCAAGAGTAAGATATTGCAGTTGGAAAGGGGTACACTTCCTCACCATCCAAATCCAATCTCAGTGGAAGAAGAGGCTTACCAGTGTCAAAAAAAATGCATGGAAGTTCCTCTCAGTCTAAGGTAACAACCTGTTCATCATTAGAACCAACTAACATAACACTAGTTCTGAGTAAGAGAATATGGTACTCCTATCCCAAGTATTGTTTGATAGTCTGGCCAGGTTATCCTGCTATGGTAGCAGAGTAAACCACACGGCCAGTGACTCAACACCGAGTGTCAGGCGGCGGTTAACTAACCTGACAAACATGAAGACTAAAGGCCTTGGGTGCCAAAGTCCACTTGGAAGGGTGATGGTCCTCAAGTGGATTAAATCCCACTTGAATCCATCTTGATGGAGGGCAGCAGCTTGATCAATACTGGTCTGTGGCTGATGAAGACTTTGCAGATGGCTATTGTTCAGTGCCCCTTGCCTCTTCAGTTCTGGGGATCATTTCCTTTTGAATCCCTCCCTAATACATCTCCCTTTGCTTATGGGGGGCCTTGGCTGTTGCTTTCTCTATTGCACGTTTTCTCTTAATGGCTTGTGGTGTGCCACGCTGACTCATTGTAGAGATGCTATGGGGACATTCTGTTGAGCTATTGTTTTTGAACACTAAATTTCGGGACCACTTATGGAGTCAAGTTTCCCTTAGATGATTTAGACCAATGATGGCGAACCTTTGCACTCCAGGTGTTCTGGAACTTCAATTCCCAGAAGCCCTGATTAGAAGGAGTGCTAACTTGGACTTCTGGTAATTGAAGTCCAAGAACACCTGGAGTACCAAGGTTCACCATCACGTGCTTAGATCTTTTCTGCTTCATTGTTCAAAGCTCAATTGTGAACCACGGAGAGGGTCAGATTCTGCACATGAGAGGGCATTAAGAGTGGCATGTCAGCTGCCCAGGTTAACTTTGTATACCATTTAGTTACCTGGGCTTTAACTGGAGCACCAATCAGGCTGGCCAGAAACCCTCCCAAAGCATTTTGGAAACCCTCTAGATCTAGTAGGCCGGATCATTCTAGCAGGTCCAGTCTCCCCACAAAGGGGGTCATCAGTACCATACAAAATCAGTATCTAGTAGTCCAACCATTCCAAGGCAACTATTTTAGTATCTGTCATCTTCAAATAACTTTCTCCCTGCCCCAATGAGAACAAAAATAGGTCCAGTGTATGGTCCGCCACATGTGTGGGGGCCACTCAAATTTGGGATAAGCCCAAAGATGTTATTAAATTCAAGAACACTGAAGCCTCTCCAGATATATTCATCTCAATGTGGAAGTTAAAGTTCCCCAAGAGCAAAAAAATTGAGCAACCTCTACAGCATCATCAAGATGAAGTCTGTCTGCTCCAGTAGGGAGAGCACTGTTTCAAAGGAATCACAGGGCACCAGTGCTATCCCAGTTCTATCCCTGTGACCCACAGGCAGGTGGAGGACATCTAGATCTGATTTTGTGAGGGCAGAGATCTTACTGACTGTGATGTAATCTTTATAGAGAATAGCAACACCCTTCCCCTAATCTACCCTGATGTTTGATGGAATATCCAGGTGGACATATCTGAGAGACAGTAACCCACACAGGCCTCAGTCAGAAAGGTCAAGTTGGTTTTCTCATTCAAAATTAAATAATTGACTGAGACTTATTTTGCACTGACCTGGCATTTAGCAACAAAAGGGTCAGATCAGAGGGAAAAGCCAAGCCAGTTACCTCATATATGCTGGATAGCTAGAGCATTGAATGAATAAAAACCATCTGGACTGGGCTCTCCTGCAACAGCCAGTGATCCTGCCAAAGTCATACCTTTAGATTGGAATCTGAGGGCCAAAACCTCTCCTGGAAGGTTGAATCACTGAGTCCTTCAGGAAGGCTCAGTCTGACATCTTTGGGATCTATATATAGTCCCATCTATTTAATGTAGCTCACATTTCACATCTTAGCATAGCAAAGGGTGGTGTCACAGCACTTACTAGTTGGGCCATATTCTTAAATATTCTTCCATTAAGGTAGCTACCCTGAATTTTTAATACACTTAGGATTGAGTGTGTGCATGAATGTGGGATGGATGACTAATTTTTATTTGCAGGCTTTGACTGGATAGGTCTAACTAATATTAGGGACTGCCTTCCCCCTTTCCTCTACAGTTTTCTACTTTCTTTAATTTTTTTAAAATGCCCACGGCTGGCTGTTATTTTCCAAACATGCAGGAGATGGGGATTTACTGAAGAATGGGAACTTGGCAGGGCCGTGGGTGGGGGTGGGGGTGGGGGTGGGGAGAGGGAAAACCAGCCTGAGTGAACAACCTGCCCCCCAACCCAATGCTATATATATGAGTGTGACATTGTTGCCCCTCCTGAAAATCCCCCCCAAAAAATAATAATAATAATAATCTAGAATCCTGGCTATGGCCCTGGAACTTGGACAAGAGAGGAATGCATAGGTCTTGGGGGAGAGGAATGAAGGGAAATGGCAAGATTGCTTGATTACATCCTGAAAATCCAGCATTCTACATTCTAAAATGTATGGCACTGCAAAACAAAACAAAAAAATACTCCTTGGTGAATTGACCTTTAATTTTCTCATTTTCAGCCTCCTCCAACCAGGAAACATATACATGCCAGGAACCCCTGGCCTGGAAGCAGCTGCTCTAAGTCCTGCAGGACTTAACCTACACCCTGCTGCAACTTCTAAGCACCACCTGGGAGCCCTGGGGAAGGTTCCAGACATTCATAGACTCCACCTGGAAACCCTGGGTGGTTTAGCTGTAGAAGACCTGGCCCTTCCTCCCAGAAGCTGCTTAAGCAAAGAAGGTTAGCAGATCTGCAGTTGATTGGCTTTCTACCCTTGTTCCTGTCTTCTGGAAAATCTCCAGCCTTGTTTCTGGTTTCCAGAAGATCTCTGTCTTGTTCCTGCTCCTGAAGATGCTCTGTTTTGTTCCTGGTTCCTGTGGATTGTTGCTGCACCTTGCCTGGCTCCTGATAGTCCATACTCTCCTTTCTCCAGCTCCTGAAGATACTCTGCCTTGTCTGTTCTCCTGGTCTTCTGACTTTTGGCTCATTTGGACTACGCCTTCATCGTCTGGACTAATCCTACTTCCCTGGTGTGATTTGGTTTTAGATTCTGGACTGAGATATAATTACTGTTGGGCCTGTTACCTAGTTGTTCTGGGTTTTGGTGTTCATGTCATCTGCCAGCCACCTTCACCCCAAACTCTGACAGAACCCAAGAGTGTTCCCAGCTCCGGAAGGGTCAGTTCCAATCTATACAACAAAGAATTGGTTACAAAGTGTAATAAATGTACCTTATATAGTGCCCCATAAGCTCTCTGTGGGAGGTTCACAAGGTAATTATGCAAAGTACAGTTTGTCCTCAACAGGCTTGGTATTTATTTTACTAACCTGTGTAGGAATCGGGGCCGCTGAGGGCCGTAGGTCCCGGAGGAGACTGATCAAAGAACGATACGAGGCAGCATGGAGGAGGATAAGATCAGTGGTTTATTGAGGAAAAGGCATAACCATTTATAGATCAGAAGGCAAGGTAGAAAAAACCGTCACCCAACAGTTAATCACATCACCTATTTACTCAGGTTAATTGGGAATCTCTCGGGGGGAAGTTAATTAGTGCGGACAAACACTGGCTGGGACAACACCATTGTTTTGGGCTTAGACTAAGGCAATCATGACTCCTGTTTGCTTCTGGGATGAGACTGAGACTCGGAGATGAGGGATTACTCTAATAGGTAACGTATTCGCTTTCTCAGCAGGTTCGTTGGTCAGGTCAGGTAATTGGGTGAATCAAACCCTATAATTTATCCACCCCCCTTAATTTGGGTGCTCGCAGAGCCCACGGGCCAGGGAGCCTTTCTCCCGAAAGTGGCCTCTGTCGGGCCGTTCCGTGCCCACGGGGAATCCACACCTCCCCTTTTAATTTTTCTTAAGAGCCTGACCGGC